>OY756228.1:20007500-21207500 GCA_963576875.1 Acrobasis repandana
CCGGAGCCCGGGGTGCGCTTTCCCGCTTTTTCTTGTCCAAATATAACATGCATGTCAATGGTTACCCAAGGACGCCAAAGACCTTGCAAAATGGAGAAGAAATAGCCGGAACAGTTTAAATGATTTGGACATAGTTTTACGACCGGCCGCCTGCCTGATGTCAATTTTGCCAGTAATTCTCATGAAAATACACTAAACGGAACCGTGTCCAAGCTTATTCACTGCACAATAACAGAAACAGCATTCCGATAACGCGATTACGCTATCGACCATCAAGCACGACACAAAACATACTAAACCGTGGGAATTACGTACATACATTTCGCTGCCTGACATGCAATAGTATTCTCACATTAAATTGCAGGTAATTACGTGGGCGCACTATAAGTTTCCGGAATGAATATGAAAAAATACTATTAAAGGTACAAAATTAATTTATTGTTTTTCAAAATAATCTCCCTTGGCGTCTATGCACTTTTTCATTCGATGAAACCAGTTTTGAAAACTTTTGTGCCACTCCTCTGTGGTGACCTCTGAAACGTGTTTTTCATACTCCTCGACAGCCTCTTCTGGTGATGAAAATCGTTGATCCGTTGGTTCTTAATTTTCGGGAACAAAAAAAAGTCACAAGGTGCCAGGTCGGGACTGTATGCAGGATAACTCATGAGTTCTACATTTTTCGCCTTCAAAAAGTCGTTTGTCTGTCTGGCCGTGTGAGAACTAGCATTGTCGTGGTGCAGGATGATACGGCGTTTACGGTTATTTTTACGGAGTTCGTCAATAACTTCCGGCAAACAAATGGTCGTGTACCAGTCACTATTCACTTTACGACGATTCTCTAAAGCAACAGTAGCCACGTGTCCAGTTTTATTAAAAAAAAAGAAGCAATCATCCGCTTAGATGCACTTTTCACGCGCGCCACTTTGGTTGGTTTCGGCTCATCTTGAAAGACCCATACGCTCGATTGCTGCTTTGTTTTGGGATCGTAGCAATAAATCCATGTTTCGTCACCTGTTACTATGTCCCACACCAAATTTGACGCACCTTCGTTGAATCTGGTAAGCATGGCACTGCACCAAGTGACGCGGTCCGTTTTTTGAGCCTCGGTCAAGTTGTGTGGGATCCACCGCGAGCACAGCTTTCTCACACCCAAATGTATGTGTAGGATTAATTGTATTTGACTCATGCCTATTTCTAAGGATGCGCGAATTTCATGGTAGGTCACATGCCTGTCTGTTTCAATCATACGGCGCACAGCATTGATGTTTTTGTTGGTCACAGCGGTGGACGGCCGACCATCGCGAGATTCGTCACTGAGATTGATACGACCACGCTTGAATTCTGCAAACCAGCTATAAACAGTTGTCTTGCATGGTGCTTCATTGCCAAAAGCTGTTTCAAGCCGAGCGATGCTCTGTTGAGCTGTCAAATTACACTTAAATCCATGTTGATGCAGACACACAATTTTTTAAATGGCGCCACAAGGTAAAAACAAAAGACAGTCAGATGAAACAAACTGCATTCTACAGCCAAAGAGTTCTATTTTCAAATGTTGCAATAAATTTTTAAATATTGTTTATGTAAGTGGCCAGTTCCGGAAACTTACAGTGCGCCCTATGTATAGGTTTTGCCATAGATCCAGAATCAAGTTTTATTACTGTGTAAAAGAGACCACCATAGATGAGTGCGACAAAAACACGATAACAGTCACCGTCACCGTAACATGTGCTTTATTCTTAGATCATTTAATACAGGATAAGTTACGCAGACAAATCTTCTTACAAAACTTTCTGCCGTTTTTGGTGCGGGGGGAGGGTACTACTACATCTAAAAAACACACACAGTCACAAAATTAATTTGTGTCGTTATAAACGCACACTTACGTAAAATTGACACACTAGTTTATTTTCTGCACACTAGCAAGACTCACACTAAAACAAATGTGTATGTACACGTAATAATACACCCTAGTGCAAAAAATTGAACAACAAAAAAAAAATATCGACATCGATATTTCGGAAAAAAAAATTACGTTCGTTTTAACTCTGGAATGTTTTCATATAATTATGTCAGGAAATTCGGGATAGAAGTTAATACGTCACGTGAGGCACCACGTGAGCAGTTTAAATAATAGAACTTGTTTAGAACAAGTTTTATTATTTATACTGCCCACGTGGCGCTTCACGAATACTATAAAACTTGTTAATTAGTTTAACAAGTTTTATTATTTAAACTGCCTACGTGGTGCTTCAAGCATACTGCAATATAATACAAGTTTTTTAGTATTTAAACTTGTATTATGGGACACTAACTCGACAATATATATTTTATCATCTTCTTCATCATCTAAGCGCGTTCCCGGTTGAATTTGTAGCTGTGCTGCTTCTCCTCTGTTTCTTCTCCAAATATAATAAAGTTATATACCCAAGGATGCCAAAGAACTTGCGAAGTGAAGAAGTAATAGCCGAAACAGAAAACTAAAAAACTTGTATTATGGGATACTAACTCAACGATTGTATATTTTATAATAAATACATATATAGATGGGGTTATGGGGTTATGTCGTTTAATCACGGAGTTCCTATGGCCACCTTCCAGCACCATCATCAGACCCTGGATACCATCTAAAGACAAAAAACCCGTCAAGATGAATCATACGAGCCCAAACTCGATGGGCTTATGTCGTTTAATCACGGAGTTCCAATGGCCACCTTTCAGCTCTATCATCAGACTCTGGATACCATCTAAAGACAAAATACTCGTCAAGACAAATCTACGAGCCCAAACTGGATGGGGTTATGTTCTTAATCACGGAGTTCCTATGGCCACCTTCCAGCTCCATCATCAGATCAGATCCATGTTGTCATAATATTGCATTGTCACGCGACATACGTATGCGTGCAAAATTTCAGCTCAATCGGAAACCAGGAAGTGGGTCAAATTTAACTTGCAAGATTTGATTACAGACAGACAGACAACGGGACAGGTAAAACTAAATAAAAGCTTGTAAAAAAATTAAAATATTTCGATATTAAAATTATATCACAAATAAAACTATATCAAGGAACTGTAATTTTTATCGTCATCGATAATAATGCGATGTCTCGTCACTCAAAAAGGATTGTGATAAGCGATTATAGATCTTTTTGGCAGTAAATAAGATAAAAAATCGCTTGGGATGGCAGGTGTAAGCAGTTGCAAACTTGACTCGATTATTTTTGCCGTAATCTAAACTGAAAGATATTATATCGATTTTTCAGTAATTACATTTAAATAGAAATCAATGTTAATAAAATAAAAAAATACTTACAAATGAAAGGTTATTCCATCTTTACTAAGATTAGAAGTACTTGACCTCTTTTTACATGCATTAACTGCACAATTTGGCATTTTTAATCTAGCACTTGTAGACGTCCTTTCGATACTTTACCGATGCACATAATTTTTTTTATTTTATTTCATCTTACATTCTATCATTACAGGTTATTAACCTAATGCGACAGTGCAGCCTATTACATTTTATTGCAAATAATCATTAATGATACCCGTGTGAATTCACTCAGAGTAGTAGTAAATAAGTCGATCCTATTGGCTACAACGTTAAGCGTGCGCAGTGCTTGTGTGAGTGGTGCGTCCCGCAGCAGGTTGGTGCGCGCTCTGGGCACGGCCAGCAGCGGCGGCCGACGGCGGCGCCACACGTATTTGTTTGGCACACATAGCCCAATCTGTGACAATACATCTGGATGGTTTTGCTTGCCCCTTACCACCATTAAAACATATGTTATTATAGCCAGGTGCCTTCTAACCCTTAGTTCGTTGTATCCAACCATACCCAAAATAAATAGGGTTGGATACATTAAAGGGTAGAAAGGATATACTCCGTATAGCTTCATGTATAGATACCTAACAAATTTATTTTGAACTTTTTCCAACATGAGACTATACTTAGCCTAGCTTGGATCCCAGATCATAGACCCTGTTTCTAGTTGGCTCCGAACCAGTGCATTGTACAGAGATATTATCGCGTGGATGTTAGTAAAAGGTTTTACTGTACGCAACACAAATCCTAGATTTTTAAAGGCACTCTTACATATTTTTGTGATGTGTCCAACAAAACTTAGGTCTTTGGTGAAGGTGATACCCAGGTCCCTAACTTCAGAAACCTGCTTTAGAACTACCCCTCCAATATTATAATCATATTGAACGGGGTTGTGTGCTCGTGAAAATGTAATTGTCTCGCATTTGGAGGTATTAAATTCTAGAAAGTTTTCTTTGTTTCAATTGACCAGACCAATTGACAGAGGGATATTGACAGGGTTGTCAATATCCCTCTAAAGCCTTTCGCAGTCCTCACGGCTTGTAATTGCCATAGTTAGCTTGAGGTCGTCGGCAAACAACAAGCATTTTGCATCCTGTACTACTTGCGGCAATTTATTTATCATCAGGATGAACTGTAGGGGACCTAAATTACTGCCCTGACTTACTCCAGACCTCGTGTGATATGACCTTGACGAGTGCCCTGCATATTCTACGTACTGTCGCCTATCACTCAAGTAGCTAGAGAAAAAATTCAGCAACTGTGGGGTGAAGCCAAACCGTGCAAACGTCGTAAGCAGCCTATCATTATCGACTAAGTCGAACGCTTTTTTGTAATCGAAGTAAGCCGTGTCTGCCTGTCCCCCCTCGTCTATTATCGGTGCTATGAAAGTCATGTGGCTGGTGAGATTAGTAGCAGTACTTCGAGATGGTCGGAGGCCGTGTTGAGCGTCAGATAGCTGGGTGCTCACTTGCGGGTATATACTATTATTAAGAGCCGTTTCAAATACTTTGACCGGAATCGAAGGTACTGCCACGGGTCTGAACCCTTCTACCTGACCACTATTTGATCCCTTCGGTACGGGAACAACCCGAGTTATTTTCCATACGTCCGGGAACACTGCTGACTTCAAGCACGAATTGAAAATATGTTGCAGTGGTTTCGCCAAAACTAATCGGCAATCCCGAAAGATGTAAGGTGGAATGCCGTCTGGTCCCGCGGATTTTTTGGGTTTGATCTGCTGAGATAATGATCATAATCGATTACGCAACTAGTTTTTATGAACGTATTAGAGCATGCGATCTTATACTTCGGCAGAGGGGAACGCGCAGGTAAGGCTTATCCTGTATTAAATGATCTAAGGCTTTATTCTACTCACACATAAAAATTAGTCACATTTTACAAAATTGTCATATTGGCCGTGTGACTCCTGGATTAGAATCGGCCACCCCATCTCTTACTGTGGATGTCTTAAGAGGCGAACTAAGCACAAACATATTATGTGCTACAACTGCATTCCCGGGTGAGGTCAGGCGGCTGCCGGTTGTAAGAGATATTATAAATATCCTATGATAATAAAGATATTTTGAATTGAATTGAAAAAAAAGATGATATCTTCTATAGTAAAATAATTTCTATTTTCAGAGCAACACTAGCTTTTATTTCACAAACCCTACAGAAATTAATGGTACATAAGACTACATTATATTAATATAGGTATGTATTTATTTATATAATAATTTATTTTATTATTAATTTAAAAAATATATATTTTTTTTTTTCGTCTAGTCTACACGGAATTCCGAAACAAAAATAATAAACCTAAGCAAAAGAATAGAATAACATTCTGTTAAGAATATACATTTTACTCTTCATAATAGTATATGTAGGTAGCCAAGCCTTGAGGGATGAATGCCTTCGTCCTCTACTCAGTATGCGACCCATTTTTGCCGGCTCTGAGATTGACATCAACACAATCGAGTGACTAATGTCACCGGGGAAGGCTAGTGGGGGTGGTGTAAGGTAGGAGAAAAAGAGGAAAAAGAATTATCCAAACCTATATTACTAGTGGCTCTGTGAGCTATAAACCTCGCGACTCACCCCCAACTCATTGAAGTTTATCGGAAAAGTTGTTCAGACATAAAAGCTGCGTTTGCTTAATAAGGGTAACAAAAAAGTTTTATGAAATATTTGAAAACTTTTTGAAAAAGTTTTGAACCCCCATATACCTATACCATATATACCCACTCCGTCATTTTCAAAACTTAAACGACAAAAAAAATAATATTTATCAAACTTGCTTATAAAATTTCACAAGAAACGTTTGATAAATGCGACCTGTAGGCGAGAACAAACCAAAATGCCAATAATAAAATTTGGATTTTCATACAAATTGACTCGATCAGCTACCTGTAAAAAAAATATTTAAAATTTCATACAAAATGATCAAGTTTGTATGAAAATTTAAATATTTTTTTTGGGTTTCATGATAGTTGTAGAACAAACGTTGTTCAGTTTCATGGGTACCATCTAAGAGGTTGTGTATATACACCCTCTAACTACACCGTCGCAGTTCCGGTTCCCCAGGCGTAACACTTTTTTTTTTTAACACTGTGCCTGGCGGGAAAATCTTCGCTTTGTGGCGGGAAAATCTCCGCTTTGTGGCGGGAAAATCTCCGCTTTGTGGCGGGAAAATCTCCGCTTTGTGGCGGGAAAATCTCCGCTTTGTGGCGGGAAAATCTCCGCTTTGTGGCGGTCGAACATATCACCTCGCTCCCGCTACACTACACTAGTCTTAAGGCCCCGCCAGTTCAGAGCCAAGAAAACTGTGAGCTTTTTTAAAAAATAACTGTAATTAAACTACTACAGTTTATTTCTCAAAATTTTACATAAGAATCTTAAGGCTTTTCTACAGACACCTACAATATCCAAAACACGATTGAGCATTTTTGATTGGCTTGATAGAAAAAAATCAAAAGTATACCTCTTAATTTGCCTTTATAATACATGTCGGAAATAGATCAGGATTGGCGAATTCTTCGGAGTCTGACATCTTAGGTGAAGTAGTAGTAGGTAGCGAAGACAGTTCCTGAGGACGTCTAGTCACGAGCGTAGTCGGCGAGTAACTGACTGACTTCGGTCCCGCAGGCTCCGTCCTAGCGTGCAAAGTGAAGTTAGCTACACACTGACGTTAGTCACTGATCGCAGCCAATCAAACACTCGCACACTGCGCTACAATTTAGCGTCCGTACTATTGACCATAATCGTCTCCGACACGGCCATCCTGCGCAAACACACGTCATCGTGTGTCTAATCTGAAACAAGGAAATTAAGCCAAGTATACCGTTCGGTCACTCCTGATATTTCAAAATCTGGGCTTTGAGATCATTTTCTAAATTAAACTAGTTTTTTTTTTTTTCAAGTTTCCTTTTTAATGATGATTAAAACTTTACACAACACTAACATTAAATTCAACGAAATCAAAATAGTTTATTGTAAACTTAATAAAGATAAGAACCACGCAGCCAAGCAGCATTATCATTACCCGTTAGCGGGCACCAAATCTCTATTCAATTAACCGATCAGACAAGTAGGCACCGCACGTCCGTGGCCTAGGGCTATCAACAAAGCCTCCCCCACATGCGCATCCCCATGGGATCGCAGAGCCAAATACATGACTCGGTCTCAACAAGACCAGACCTCAGCTAGAGCCTGCCGCGCACCGCGCATCCACGGACTACTCGGAGAGTAGATGCCGACTTCTACCGGACTACGGCTACAGCAGACTTCTAGCACGGTCGACCATCCGAACTCAGTACCTCACTCACTCTGTCTCACTACTCTGACTATCCACCTCTAATGCTACTTGGCTTCCTGGCATCTTCCTTAATCTATCATGAGCGTACTTATAGGTCCGCTTCGAGTTAAGGGATCTTAAAGTGTATCGGTCCCCATCTAATACCTCTACAATTTTGAACGGGCCTCTAAACTTAGCGTCTAATTTAGTCTGGTTGCGTTCCTCGTTCTCTAATAAAACATACTCTCCAACCGAAAACTTCCTCAACTTCGCTTTGTTTTTATCAAAGCGGGCTTTGTCGTAAAGAGAAGACTTTTCAATCCGTTGCGCTGCATGTTCTCTAACCTCAGAAATGTTGACCTCAGTGACATCATCATCATCCGCTGCCACTAGATCTAACGGACGCGCGACCTTCCCAATCATTAGTTCAAGCGGACTTGCCTGGGTCACCCTACTAACGGTGCAGTTTAGAGCAAGTTGCACATCATCTAGCGAATCTTGCCACGATTTATCGTCACACGTCTCTACCGCTGTCAACATTGACTTGAGGGTACTCATTATCCGCTCCACCTGACCGTATATTGTCACAGTTAACACTATCTCATAAACAAAATCTTAACTGTCATATCTCTAAACTCTATTAGTTAAAACAAAATCATCAGATTATCACACAGGTTTCACTTAAGCTTTTACTTCGACTCGACTAGTGCCACTCAGGCCAGTAAGCAATCAGTACCAAAGCTATAGTCCAAAAATAAAGCCTGCTAAACATACGTGTGTCCTTCCAACTAACCATTCAGGTTTAGCCCGGTACGACACGTTTTTACCAACTTTTCTAACACCCACACTGTCAATCTGCACAGAACAAGTATGTCCTCTCAACCAACCACACAAGTATGGCCCGGTACGATACTGTGTTTAGATCAAAATGAACTCGTTAAAGAGCCTAGACCAGACGAGTGTGTCCTTACAATCAAACACACAGGTATGACCCGGTACGACACTGTCTTTTTGTCCAGCTTTACTCTTGCTTCACATTTTATTGGTTTTCAACAAGCACAGTCTCGTTTTGCAATAAAATCTAGTAAGAACATAGAATCACTTACCAACAGTTACGGATCATTCTGAAATTATTTGCTATACTAGCCAAATCTAATTCTACACTTCTCTCATCCGTATTCTAATGTCTTTACTCAATTAAGAAACTAAAGAAATAAAATTTTGTTTAGTCAACCGTTTTGTCATGAATTCACTAAGTAGATAGTAAAATAGGACAGTAACTTGAGACGTAAGAGATCATTGAACTGTTCAAATATCAAAACGTTAAATCTACTTAGGTTTTATTCAGAATTGCGTTATTTCAATGTACACCATAGGCGCATCACCAGGCCATGGCTGCCACGTCCATCTGACTCAGTTTCCTCCTGAAACCTATCATTAGGCACGCGCATCACCAACCTGTGATCGCCGACTTCGCTTCACTGCGGTTTCCTCCAGAAACCCAAACTTAGCTAGAGCTACAACTCCAGTTTCCGTCACAACTACACAAACAACGCAATTCCACAAATTCACATTGTGCAATGAGCCTTGATCTATTGCTATCAATTTCCTCAATGATCTCCCTTGCCTTTGAAAGTATTTTAATTACGCTCGGTCAATCCTGACCTTACTTAACACAACATACTCGTAACTCAAATAAAATAAAAGTTATCATCATACGCAACGTTAATAGTGTGTTTCTTATTTTTATTTTTTTTACTTTACGTCGTCAAGTAGTAACAAACAAAGCCGTTTCCCCCGTAATTTAAGAGTGGTGGTCTACTTGGTCTTGCACTCGACACCATAATTATAACAAAATGAAAATTGCTCACCGGATCGAAGACAACGTTTCGGCACAGAAACTCACACACGAGATGCAGGTAGATCTCGTACTTCACTCCCCCAGAAATTTCCAGCGCCAGCTGCGTACTGCTGCTAGCTCCCATCTCGCGGCAACGCGTAGCCAGCTCCTAAACATACTATGGTTCACGTATTAGCACTATGTAAGCTTACCTCGAGAAGTAATGACGGTATTGGCGGTCTGACGCTCTGTACATAAAACATGTCGAAAATCAATTGTTTCACGTTTATTTTCCATCTTACCATATGGCGGGCATCAAAATAATTACTAGGGACCCTAGCTGAAGGTTTGCTTCACTCCTTTGAACCATTTGCACTCAAAAATCACCAACGATGTCTTTGATATCTCTTGATTACAACAGCTTAAACTCTGAACACGCGGCAAAGTCGCGTAAAGGTCAGTCACACCACTGCTAAACATTTTTTTTTTCCACCTGCATAAGGCACTTACTCGATCTTACTTTCAATATAAGCTCCAGGTCTAAACCTCACTTGAGGAGCTACAGGTCATAATCTTAACTCTGATGTGAGCTCCAGGTCTTTTATCCCAATTCTGATGTCGGAAATAGATCAGGATTGGCGAATTCTTCGGAGTCTGACATCTTAGGTGAAGTAGTAGTAGGTAGCGAAGACAGTTCCTGAGGACGTCTAGTCACGAGCGTAGTCGGCGAGTAACTGACTGACTTCGGTCCCGCAGGCTCCGTCCTAGCGTGCAAAGTGAAGTTAGCTACACACTGACGTTAGTCACTGATCGCAGCCAATCAAACACTCGCACACTGCGCTACAATTTAGCGTCCGTACTCTTGACCATAATCGTCTCCGACATACATATTACCATCGTAATATAATTTATTGTTCGTAGCATATTACTATTTTTTATACAATCACCTTTTTATATGAAAATTATACCAAAAAATGTATTATCTAAATATCTACCCGTTTTGGCTACAAAAAAAATATGAATAAAGCATAGTGAAATATTCGTCGAGAGCGAAGAAAGGCCCTGCCGTGCTCGACGATATTTCGAAGTGTTTTATTTTTTTCTATCGAGCCAAAATGCTCAATCGTGATTTGGCTATTGTGGGTGTCTGTAGAAAATCCTTAAGATTTTTATGTAAAGTTTTTGAGGAATAAACTGTAGTAGTTTAATAACAGTGATTTTTCAAAAACACGCACAGTATTGCAAATTGTGAACTCACCTCGCCTTAAACGCTGCGTATAACAATTGGTTGTATTGGTTGTTAAATCTCAGCACAGCAATCTCGTTTAACGGGTATGTTTTGCACCACAATGCCACCTTGTACAAGGTGTATGACAGTAACAGATGAGAGGATAACGGAGGACGCCTTCACAGGATTTCTATAAAGAAAAATGTTTCATCGAACTCACTACTATTACCACACTCGTCCAATATATAGATATCTAGTTATGATTTCTCAACCAATTCAATGATCAGAAATACGATTTTACAGGAAGAAAGAAAAGGATCTGGCGACGCAGTAGCCATGTATAAATTTACACGAACTAAAAACTGTTCTTAAATACCCTTCACACAGCACCACTACCTTTTCCTACTCCTTCTCGGTACATGCGGTCAGACTATGGAACTCTTTACCACCTTCTATACGCGAATCTAAATCGATCTGTGTTTAAAAGACGAGTAAAAGATTATTATTTATCGGAATCATTATAGTTGTAGTTTATATATTATATATTAAGTATATTCATTTCTAAATAGACATATGTATTTATATAAGTATGTATGTAACATATGTATATGTATGTTTATCTGTAGTTTCATAGTATGTTAATTTCTTCTTCCTTTATTTAACGAACACGCCTGTATGCCTTTCATATATGAACATCTCCTCTCACGGGCCTACTGGAAGAGATCTCTTTTGAGATAAGTAGTGCCTTTGTACCACTTTTTGTTTATGTATTCTCTGTATATATTGTCCGTGTACATAAATTGGTAAATAAATAAATAAATATTTTACGTAATAAGAATGACTTAGTTAGCCCGTATTACAGGCTGAATACAGTCAGTAAGTCTTTTATGGGGAAGTGTATACTTTTTTATAATAAATTGTCAGAATCGGTCCTTGATATGCCAGACAGAAAATTCAAAGCTTATGTAAAGAAAGTACTTTGTGAGAAGGCTTATTATAGGACCGATGACTATCTCAAAGACAAAAAGGTCTGGCTTGAGCTTGGCGCGGGTCCCTCTTAAAGGTTTGTATACTTAGACATGTCATAATTTAGGTACATTGGTACATACTAAATTTACAAATTGACATTATTTTAAATTTCGTAATTCTTATAATTCAATTTAATTATGACATAATAAACAATGTAATCTCTGTCTATCTGTATAACTAATTTTAAGTTTTTAGTTTGTTAGTTGACGTCTTTGGAGAAAACGTGCAGTGCAGTTTGTTGCCGCTTCTTCTGCACTTGCGCCTAGGAAGCGGCGTAAACTTAGCTTTAAGTAACGATTTGACGTCAACATTTGTGCAAAACAAAACAAAGTGACTATTATTAAGAGATATTTTAAATATCCTATGATAATAAAGATATTTTGAATTTGAATAAATAAAATAATTGTGGTCATATATCTGGTTTATGATGAAACCGGAAGATGACTTATATCTTATTGTCCGAGCGAGCGATGCATCTCAATTTCGAAATTAGCCAAAAATGCTTTTGTCCGTCTGTCTGTTCTCGTCTACAGGTCGAATTTTTCAACCGATTTCGATGCAAATTGGGGCACATGTTGTTTGATCTATTTAATTTTTAGGGTTCCGTACCTCAAAAGGAAAAAACGGAACCCTTATAGGATCACTTTGTTGTCCGTCTGTCCGTCCGTCCGTCCGTCTGTCAAGACCCTTTTTCTCAGGAACGCGTGGAGGTATGAAGCTGAAATTTATATCAATTACTCAGGTCTACTGTCCCTTGAAGCTGTGAAAAAATCAAACTTCTAAGCCAACGCAATCAAAAGATACAGCCGTTTAAGCCGCAAATTTTCGACACTTGCAAGGGAATCAAAACCTACAGGGTGCTTCCCGTGAACTCAGAATCTTGAAATTTGGTACGAAGCAACGTCTTATAGCATAGATAAAGGAAAAATTACGAAAACCATAATTTTTTTAGTTACATCTCATAATATTTTTTTTTTTTAATAATTTTAAACTTACTACCCATTTCCTCATAAACGCGTAGAGGTATTAAATTGAAATTCATACCAAATACTAAACCTTGCAGGTTTGTACGGAACCCTCGGTGCGCGAGTCCGACTCGCACTTGGCCGGTTTTTTTTTGATCGGTGGAGAAAGAAATAGGGTTGAAAGGTAGCTTGCTGTAGCGTTATTTATTGACGAACTTCAATCAAATTTGAGAGGCACACTTAGGACTTCCTTCTACACAAGATGTTCCAAAAAAAATTTAAAAGGGGTCAGTAGAGGGGAGTAAAAGGGGGAAGTTTGCTGTATCATTATATATGAACGGATTTCACTGAAATGGATTTGCTAAGGCAGGTTCTTACAGAACCACTGACAATACATAGAACTGGTCAATGACAACAGATAGAAAAGACGCGGAATAATATTATGTTTTAGTCACATACTCTACATAGTGTAGAGTATGTTACTAAAACATAATATATAACTATTTTTTCTTTTGTAATCCATAGTAGGTTACAAAAGAAAAAAAGTCATCCCCGTATCATGGTATATGGGATTTAGCTTAAAAAATACCATTTTGTCGGCGTTATTAATATTCATATCTACTCAGGTAAAATTACCGCTTTCTACCTCTAGTACTTAAAGTACTAGAGGTAGAAAGTGGTAGACGGACAGACAGACATAGCGAAACTATAAGGGTTCTTTGTCTAGACTTCGGAATCCTAAAAAGACTTATTAAAAATGAAATTAAACCATTAATATTTTAGACATCACTAGATCTTATTTACTTGCACATACACACATCGACATGATTAGTAAATTACCTCAACATATTATATTCCGAGAGCTAGTAGACATTTTTGGGAAGGTATTTGAGTCAAGCTTAAAACTTGTCTTATACCTACTTCTCCTTTATTACCCTAACTTAGAACTGCAGCCCTGGCTGAAAAGTAACGAAGCTAAATCACGCACGACCTTGCATTTTTTTTCTTTTACTAATGTAATTTAACTATGTGTCTTTTAGGTACTAATAAAATGATTTATCTATCTATCTTAGTCGACCCACTCGTCAAAGATACAATTTTATTTTACAAAAAATATTCTTGAAGCACGCCAGATCATTAAGATGCTGCAGATCAGCAGTTTTGAGTTAGGGTATAATATTTTCAGCTTGCAACAAATGCCTAATTTAAAATTGTCTGCCAGCACTCGGACCATTACAACTTTATGATTACAGAATGTTAAACAAAGGCGAAATGAGCTGATTAGCATAGTAATTAGTGCTATTCATTTCCTTTAGAGATAACAATAACATTACCAGCGTATGTAACGTAAGTAAAGAAGGGACGGAAAAGCGAAACGGGGTGGGTTTAGCTCGTAGAATTCGCTTTTTTGTACTGACACACTTTATAGCACTAGTATCAAAGTGATAATTAGACTTTAAATAATAAGCAGCCTAGATATTATAATAAGTACTTAGATAGGTAGTCCTGAATATGTGTTCAGGATGAAAGATGGAAGTGAAATGAGTCAAATGAAGAGGGACGTGTAAATGATTCGAAATAGTAGATTGTGCTACAAGGCGTAAAGGTAATAGTTTTAAAGCGAGGGCGCTACTTTGAATCCAGAGCGAAACGAAGGATTCCACAGTAGAATCACGAGCCTAGCGAGGGATTCTAAGATTCAAGTATATCGCCCGATATAAAACTACTAGCTGTGCCCGCGACTTAGTTCGCGTGGTTGTCGGAATGTTATATAGCCTAAAGCCTTCCTCTATAAATGGACTACCCAACAAAAAAAGAATTTTTCAAATCGGACCATTAGTTCCTGAGATTAGCGCGTTCAAACAAACAAACAAACAAACAAACAAACTCTTCCGCTTTATAATATTAGTATAGATTACCGTACACCGTGTAGCACATTCTTCTTTTCATCTCCATCTTTGAGAAAAATTTGCAAATATATACCTAAAATAAAAGCATAATACCTAATCAGAGTTTACCAGTCAGTTACTTACCTTTATTTGGTGGCCTCCTCACTGAAGAAGTACTATGAAAATATTTTTCTAGGACCACCACATCTTATACATTTTCCAGTCATTAAAATCGTTCCATTACTTTTTCCTTGTGCGTAATTCTTTATATTTCTTATATGAAATATATAAAAGAAGTTTATATTTCTTTATTTACAACATAAAAATACAACGTAAAACTAACAAGTAACTAAATTATATATATAATTATTCACATTTAAAAAAGTAGAAGTAAAAATAACCTAATAGTTCCATAATAAAATTACTATTTAAATCAAAGACAACAATTGCGCGTTTTTATTAGTTTTTAATATTATATTATTTTGAAGCAAGAGAACCCGAAAATTTTTACCTGCAGTCATCCATGTAAAACGTGTTGTAATCCAATTTAAGAAAATTACGATGCCGTTGCCTATATTTTATAATTTTAAAACTAAATTCTTTTTTTTTCTGACTGCCAATATTATTTTTGATTCTATATTCGTGTTCGGTTTACAAATGTGTTTTAACGCCTAGGGAATTTACTTTTAACTTTTCAGTGTCTAGAGAATTACCAGTGACTTTAGCCCCAAATATTTAGGATGAAAACATCGTTTTTCGAATAGATAAGATAAAAATAGAATATATTTTTTATTAAATAAATGAAATTAAGTTATGAAAAGCGGACAGGGTGAGATGAAGAAATGAGGTATAAAAACAAGTTTTTTTAAGTGACAAAAAGTAATGTAAGTATCAAATAGCAGTTATACCTTAAAATGAGACATCTACGAGTATATCTACGCCAGTAAACAATACAATGTATTCCCACGTTCGCGGGTCATTGACTTCAAATAGAGCTTTTATAATAATGAAATCATAGTGCCTACATTTAAAACACATAATTTTTTTTTTTTTGCATTTCACACATATCGTCAGACATTTTAATAGATGTTGCGGTTAGCAAACCATCACTATTTTTAATACCTTTTAGTCCGGTCAATTTAGACATCCGAGGTTACAATAATTCGCACCCAGCTCAAAGTTGGTAGGATTGTTTAAAAACCATCATAAATCTTATACTTATATAAAATTCTCGTGTCACAATGTTCGTTCCCGTACTCCTCCGAAACGGCTTGACCGATTCTCATGAAATTTTGTGAGCATATTGAGTAGGGCTGAGAATCGGCCAACATCTATTTTTTATACCCCGAATCTACGCGGGCGAAGCCGCGGGCAAAAGCTAGCAAAATCTAGAAAGTCCCCATCGATCCGATACCTGGAAAGAACAATCCTACCAACTTTGAGCTGGGTGTGTAATTGGCGAGCTCTGGTGTTAGATTTTCAACACATTGTAGGACACAATACGCCTATAGACGTAAATCAATTGTTATTTATATTGTGTCTGGCTTAGTGTCCAACAATGTGTTAAGCTGTCTGAAAGCTCAGATGGCTTGACGACTGCCATACCATGATGACAGCTGGGACCAACAGCTTAACGTGCTTTCCGAAGCACGGAGGAGTTTAAGAAAATTCTTTGCCACTTGTGGTCACCCATCTTAATGCAGACCACACCCGGGGTTGCTTTACTTGCAAAAGAACTGGCAATGCGTACTCCCCAATGGGCCACCAAGCTCCTCAAATCTTCCTCGAAATTTCATATCGAATTTTGATCCGATTATTAGGATTAGAAGTCTCTCAGTCGTTCTTACAACATGAAATTCGATAACAGTTACAAATTACAGTCATAAGTCTCAAGATAATTTTATTAAAATCCGTCTGACTCGCCTGATCTCAAATGAACGATCGGATCATCCGATTATATCGAATAATATCGGATTCAAGGCAATCAATATCGCTCAGACGAATCAGAGTAATAGAAAATGTTGACGATATTTCTAAAATCAATTTTGGCCATTATTGATTTCCATTAAATACTCCACAATACAGAAACCGTACAAAAAACAAATTAAGTATCTCCGAACATAAATCACATAGTATATGTGAGTGAAGTGTGCTATAAATTACTTTGATATATTATATCTTATAGAGCTCATACAAATACATTTTAATGGCCTTCTTTGTATTAATCGTTGGTATTCATTTGGGGGAAGGCATTTTTTGTATGCCGTATCCTTGGCTTGTCCTTACACGTGTGGTTTTATCTAGTTAAATACATATTACATATAATACTTCCATAATTCATTTCTTCAAGGTTTTATGTAAGCAGTGTTCGTATAAATGTATGTAATTTTTTTTTGTTTTTAGAATTATTTTAAGAAATAATATATTACTGTTTAATTTAGTTTTAATTATATTTTGTCATAGTTTTGACTTTGGGAAACAAACAGTTAAATAGATAATACAAATAAAACATAAGTTAAATACCTAAACCAATCAAGTTTCCTCTGACAACTAAAAAATTAAAAGAAGAGAAACATAGAAGCGGGTTGTCTATAATACCAAATTTTGATCATCTTTCGATCAAAATTTTGTTTTTTAGACAACCCGCTTTTACACAATAACAATAGTTTGTTACAAACTTAAGTATAAATAGGTACTTAGGTAGTGTAGTGATAACATTATTTTACGTGATAGCAACTAACGACCTAATTCCCTTTTTGTATGAACCAATAGATGACACAAATATATCAAGGTCATTACTTTATCACATACTTTAATGCTCAAAAAATGAAAATTATTTGTCATTTTATTTTCTTATTTTTAGGGTTCCGTACCTCAAAAGGAAAAAACGGAACCCTTATAGGATCACTTTGTTGTCCGTCTGTCCGTCCGTCCGTCCGTCTGTCAAGACCCTTTTTCTCAGGAACGCGTGGAGGTATGAAGCTGAAATTTATATCAATTACTCAGGTCTACTGTCCCTTGAAGCTGTGAAAATATCAAACTTCTAAGCCGAAGCAATCAAAAGATACAGCCGTTTATGCCGCAAATTTTCGACACTTGCAAGGGAATCAAAACCTACAGGGTGCTTCCCGTGAACTCAGAATCTTGAAATTTGGTACGAAGCAACGTCCTATAGCATAGATAAAGGAAAAATTACGAAAACCATAAATTTTTAGTTACATCAATTAATATATTTTTTTTTAATAATTTTAAACTTACTACCCATTTCCTCATAAACGCGTAGAGGTATTAAATTGAAATTCATACCAAATACTAAACCTTGCAGGTTTGTACGGAACCCTCGGTGCGCGAGTCCGACTCGCACTTGGCCGGTTTTTTTTTAACGTGGCTATTGCGTTTTATAGCCTGCTTTGACTATCTCGTCAGGGATAAAGATGTTATAATGTATCTTTATTTGTTAATCAGGACCAGGGCTTGTTAACGATACCAAATTTACACTAAAAGTAACGTTAAATAAGGTTATTTTAGTGGTAACGTTATATCGGGTATCGATAATACAGTTTATAACGTTATCAATTGACGATATAAGTAACGATACTTTTTTTCAATACTTAATAAACTCAAAAAAATATTATATAAATAGCTCTAGTAGCTTACTAGACAAACTCTCACCAATTTATTCTGTCAAATATCGAAAAGAAAAACAGTGTTAACAATACCTTTTACCGTTAATATCATTGGTATCGTTATCTGATTATCGGTAAATAGTGGGAAAAATACCGTTACCCAGCATTTACGTTACGTTACCTTTGCTGATAACGTTAACGCCGTTTGACAGAATTAACGTTACCAGATTTTTAACGGTATTCCAAGCCCTGATCAGGACCCTTTTTAATAAACGTTACAATCCGAAAAATTGATGGGAAATTAGTTTTGTAAATAAATCAATGACAAGTGCTGTTCAATAAACCTTACTTAACAATTTTACAAGTAAAAACATTACAAATAATTCGATTCTAATACATTCGCAGAAAAATCTGTAGATTTTGATGATAATATTGTATCTACTTCACTAGCTAGGAGGTTCAAAATCTATATATTAAAAAAAATACATATATTCCTATTTCCGAGGTAAATAATTCTAGACTAACATCCAAAGCACCTAGAGATACTTACCTATATTAAAGTTTAGTGTGGCCACAAACATTTGAATCTCATTAGTATTATTAGTAGTCATTAGCTAAAGTATAATATAATCAAAACTTTATTACAAAAACAATTCACCCTATCGCTTAATTAACTTGACCTCGTAAGGGATCGTTTAAAAGATTGCTTACCCCCCCCCCACCGACTCTGTCATCAAAAAAATAAGCAAATCAACAAGCGAGCGAACATGAGCGAGATAATATGTTTTTTAGCATTTCTCAATCCAAATAACATTTAAACAATAATTTACATATATAATATATTTATAATCCTTATATAAGGATCTTCCTTTCTTTTGATATACCTACCACTTGAGGTTTTGAAGAAAAAAATAATAATTAGGACATAGTATTTGTTTTTTTTTTATATTCTTACCCATTATTACTCACAATTAAGACGAATCTAACGACACCTCTCCAGCTAAATTCCATCAAGCCGTAAAGGTTGAGGAGTGTGCCAAAGAAATTTACATACATACACTCAAAAAAGATATCCCTCCTTCTGGCACAGTCGGGTAAAGACTCCTCCACCCCCTTTGGTGCTTACATAATACTTGAAAGGCCCCTTAACAAAATAAGAAAATCCATAACACACTTTATTTGAGCGGTCAAGTACTAATAAATTGCTGAAACGAATTTTGGGAGCCATAAAGTGGCTATTCCAGGCAATAGGTCTCATTTAGACATGGGTAACTCCAGACTCAAATATTTAAATGAGCCGATTCATCAACAGGAGCCGATACCCGTACTGAATCCCGGTAATCGTTATCGGCTCCCCGAGTTATTGAGTCCACACCGATCTTGGTCCCGCCGGCGACGCCTGTCAGGTCGCGAGCCGCGAACCGCGTTTCGACTCCACCGCGACTCGGGAGGAATCGGGAGTCGGGAGTCAATATTATTCTGTATTGAAACCGGTACCAGAAAGACCGTCTGTATTCTGTAGATTCAATAGCGATACTTAACGGATCTCGGAGCTGGAGCCGATAAGGGAGTAGGAATCATTAAGATGAGTCGGTACCGGCTGCGGAGTAAGATTCAGTGAGCCGAAACACACCTCGGAGTCGAAATTACCCATGTCTAGTCTCATTGTAGATACCTATATTGGCTTACGTGTCGTCGAACTAGTTTAAGGTTAAGGAGATAATTGGATATTATTGTGGTTGACCCTTGAACTTGAACGAAAGTAGCGTTCTTATTTATATCTAGCTGATGCCTGCGACTTCTCTCTCTCTCATCTCAGCGTACCTATTCCTAGTTGCATCCTCAGCTGTAATGCTGTTAAGGTGAAGGGTTAGGCAAATGACATTGAAGTGGCGCCCTCATTTGAAATAAATTGTTAACTCGTAAATATGGAGATAATTTCCATATTGCTCTTCGTCGCGCACTAGATAGCCCTTTAAATTATTTTATGAACCACCGTTAAAAGTATTTACATTAGTCCGTCTAGCTTTAAAACTTGCCTCCGCCAAAAGTGGCCACGGCAAGTTTTAAAGATAGACGGATCACCAATAATAGTTTCAGCGGCAGTTCATAAAATAATTTAAAAGGATATCTAGTGCATGACGAAGAGCAATATGGAAATTATCACCATATTTACGAGTTAACAATTTATTTCACACTTCAAGGCCATTTGCCGATATCTTCACCTTAAGTCCAGGGTTCGCTTTCCGGCTTTTTCTTCTCAACTTCGCACGGTCTTGAGCCTCCTTCCACATCTAATACCCGCCAGTTAGTTTTTTCTTTTTTAACTAAAAATTGTTCTATATTTATGATATGTACAGACAAATGTTCATTAAGAAAAAAAAATACGATTGAGATTAAACTACAAACTAAACCTAAAAATATAATATAATAAAACCTGATCTAAATTATTGATTTAAAAATCTGAAAGATTATGACCGTGCGGCATGGTGCCAAGAACGCTGGCTGCGTTTCCTCTCTGGATAGCTATGCTAATTCGTTGAGAAAAGAAGCAGCCAGCTCTCTTGTCACCAGCGGCGTTAATCAGGCGCGGTGTTATCTGTTTCAGGAAAGCCCTCGCCCACTTTTAGTTATATCTTCTAATATTTTTTTTTACAAGACAACTGAAGAAGATCGGAGAGACCTTTACCCAACAATGGAACAAAAAGGGTTAACAAAAAAAATTACGCGTAAAAATGCGTAGACGAATGAAACTGGAAAGTGAAAAATAAATTACAATATTTTTTTTCTCTAACAGATTCTCATCCCTGACCCTGATCAGATTTGTATGAAACGTCTGTATGTTGCTCCAAGGTCAGCTTAATCTATTGTTGAAAACCGCGTAAAAATCTATTCAGAAGTTTGAAAGATTAGTGTGTACTGCGTATACAGAAATATAAATATATTTTTTTTGTAATATTCTGCTACTCTTTTCTTAGCGCTCACACTGTTTTTTGTAAACTTTATTAAATGTACAAACTGTTTTATTATATGTATAATGATATAATAATAAACGACTACCGTTCTGTATCTTTTCTGGCTCAAAGACTTTCCATAGCTATTCAGCGTGGAAATGCAGTAAGCGTTATGGGAACCATTGAACTCTTAGATTAAGAATTTTGACGAAGCATGTTGCGGATATTTTTAGGGTTCCGTACAAAAAATAAAAAAACGGAACCCTTAAAGGATCACTCGTGCGTCTGTCTGTCCGGCCGTCTGTCTCAGCCAATTTATTCCGAATCTACTGGACCGAATCAGGTAAAATTTGGTAGAATATTATAATCCTATGACCCAAACACATATGTGCAAAGTAAATAAATACTTTTTTAAAATAAGGGTCATTTTCGGGGGACAAATTAGGAAATTAAAAAAAAAAGTTTTGCAAACCTTACTGTGTCATATATCAAATGAAAGGGCTCGTTATGAGGATCTCAAATATTATTTTGTTATTATTGTAAAATGAATAGTTTTTGATTTTATTCATGAAAGAAGACGAAAATTGACCATTCCCCTGATCTCCGAAACTACTGAGCCTAAAATTTTGAAAAAAAATACAACATATAGTTCATTGCCTGTAAATTACAGGAAAACCTATAAGAATTCAATCAATTGCACGGAACCCTCTCCACGCGAGTTTAACTCGCACTTGGCCGGTTTATTTTGTTTACCTTTTGACGAAGCATGTTGCGGATATTATTTTGTTTACATTTTTGACGCAGCATGTTGTGGATCCTTATTATGGCCATTGACGAAGCATGTTTGTTGCGAATTATATCTATATTGAACTTTGTTTTATAACGTTTGAATATAATAAATTATAATCTCGAAAACGAATATGCTTCTATACGAAATTCCTTAATTAGACTTTGTGTAAGAACTACAACAAAGTTATGTCTTAATTATATGACTTTCTTTACATAGGTAACTTATCAATTTATATTATGAACTGCTCACTGCCTATACAGGTGACTTTTTTACCACCAGCAAGTACAGTCCATAGTTTTTTCTTTTAAAACTTTACATAAAAATTATTTTGGAAATCGATAAAAACTTTCGTCATTCGGTTTGCTAAGCGCCGATTTGGTGAAATGGCGATATTTTTTTTCGTTTTTAGGAAAGTTGTTACGTATCATAGACTGAACTTGCTCCGAAAATTTGGTTGTGGTTTAAAAGTCACATTTTATAGAAATGTAAACATTGTAAATCAGTAGTAATGGTTTGAGTGACGATAATGTCATAGATCTTCAAAAACTTAAAATTAAAATAAATTTAGATTACAAAACAAAATTTAAAAATGAAATGAAACTTTAAATAATTAACAAATTATTGTGAAGGTACTTAAAATTAAATGTTCAATGGTAATCTTCATGAACTAAGTTAAACTTTTAAGATCTTCTTTATCAATCAATTTCATCAAGTAAATCTTAAAAGCAATTCAAGTTCTCCTCGCTAGATTAATTCTCAGAAATGTTGGGACTCGAGCGCTGATAGACATCGAAATAGACACAGCATGCAACGCTTACGCGTCTTTTAGAAGCTAGGCCTCCTACAAACACGCGTCCTTCACGGCCACGCTTAGTATGTTATTTGATATTATAAAAGCAATTCTTTAACCCAGACTTAGAGTATGGTTGTCTATTTTAATGGTTAGTCTATCTCACGCGCTAAGATCCAGTACTCCGATAGCTTTCGTGAAGATCTAAGTTTTTAAAACACACTTTATACTTTACACTAAATTTACTTGCGGTAACATTGTTAGTCTTATTCTTTGATCTGTTTTAAACAAAGTATCAAAACGAGTGAATTGTATATGTGTATAGAAGCAGCTTTTTCACTCTGATGTATATATTATTGTTTGTCAGGTGAGTTCATTTCTCTCACTTTTGAGTATGTCGGGATAGTAGTTAACACGTGGCGTCAGGCGCCTCGTGGGCAGTTTAAATGATAAAAGTCGTTATACTCCACTATTGCCTTGTTGTGTACGGCTTATAAAAGCGTCGCACAGTCGATTAGTCATCAGTCTGGTTCGGGTGGCCGCACGGTGCACATCCCGTGAATATTCGTAGTTGTGTAGCTGTGACTAGGCGGAGCCAAGACTCATTCAAATACGATTATAAGGAATGCGGATCACCTGATCTATTCGTTATAATGACAGTCTACTTCACCTAGACGGTAAGCCCTGTGGGCACAGGATAACTGTGCAGGCTAGAGAGTTAGTTTAAGCTGTGATGTGGTTTCACAAGGAAGCTTCCCATAGTTCAGCGCGAGGAAGGACGCTGACCTTACCGTCCCATTTTTAATTATTGGCCATCTATCTACCTTCATTGCGACAAGTACAAATTCTCGAACCTTTCTCATTATCATTTTTTATTGTTATTTTATTACTTATACTTTTATTTAAATGGCGTCCGCGGAAAACCAACGTCGCGGCTCACACAGCTTCATATGCTGAGCGGAGACTATTTTGGTAGAATTTTATTATGTCAAAATGTTGAATATTTCTAGTTTTTCTACCAACTATAAACATATTTTCTTTCTCTCAGCTAAATCGAATATTATGAAGAAAGTGATAATGATAAGTGACTAAGTATAGACGAAACGAGAGAGGTCTGTCAGGATCGTAGCAAGTAGAGTTCCGTAGTCTATGCCTCTGTGGGAAACAGGCGTGAAATCGTTTATATGATCATCGGAAAAACAAAAGACCCAGAGAAAATAATATTTTTGCTGACATTGATTTGTTTTTCCTAATTGCTCCGACATTAAGTAACTATTTGTTGTTTTTATTCTTCGATTCTTTACTAACTAAGTAACTTTTTGGTTACTTGCAATTCGCAAGGAATATCATAAGTACTTGGATGTGGTAGTGGTGGTGGTGTAATATAAAAATACTTGGAAATGAGACATCTCTATCTGCTCACTACTAAATATATAGGTTAACTATACTGGGAAGTAAATAAATTACTGTAGAACATATAGAAGAAGAGTGGATTACAAAGTTGTAGTTACTCGTATATGAGCAACGACCTTCCTTTGTTCACACATACTCATAATTACTTAACGAATTATGAATATGTGTGAACAAATGAATTAAGTAATTGTCATCTGTTTTGAATTTTCCGGTGTTGCCCGAACAAAGTATCTCTACAGTCTACAACTACGTCCTGCTCTCACCAAAAAACAGGCCAAGTGCGAGTCGGACTCGCGCACCGAGGGTTCCGTAGAAACTGTAGGTATATAAGTAAGTTTAAAATGATTAAAAATATTTTTATTTATTTATTAAAGTCTTTATTGACCACAATGGTACAAAAGGTGAACTTAACGCTAATGCATTCTCTACCAGTCAACCTTTAGGAAAAACAGAAATTATTTCATTGCGACAGGCGCTATAAAGATGTACTTAATAATTTATCATTTACAAGTATACATACATTCATATAATACACTGAATACATATAAATACTTATTTTATTATATGATGTAACTAAAAATTTATGCTTTTCTCAATTTTTTGTTTATCTGTGCTTTATGAGGTTGCTTCGTATCAAATTCCAAGATTCTTAGTTCACGGGAAGTACCCTGTAGGTTTTGGTTCTCTTGCGAGTGTCGAAAATTTGCGGCATAAACGGCTGTATCTTTTGATTGCGTTGTTGGCTTAGAAGTTTGATTTTTTCACAGCTCCAAGGGACAGTAGGCTTGAGTATTTGATATAAATTTCAGCTTGATACCTCTACGCGTTCCTGAGAAAAAGAATCTTGACTGACAGGTAGACGGACATCAAAGTGATTCTAAGGTTCCATTTTTATAAGAGTTCCATTTTTTTCCTTTTGAGGTACGGATCCCTAAACACTATTGATTGTCTGGCCGGCTACTGTATTTGCTCACCCTTTATTTGTCAAACAAGCCGTGTTTACTGTCTATCCCCTAATTTCATCGCTGCACCCTTTCCAATAGAAAATAATTTGTTTTAGTACAGTTTATCTTCTTCATTTCCTCCCATGGTCTGGGAAAAAAGAAAAATTTTAGAATTTATCAGCTGCTTCTCTTCCCGTGCAGAACGTAAGAGCCGGGCTTCGAAGCTCCGACACAGCTGAGGATATGGTGAAATATCCGTTCTAACTTTGTGAACGCAATTTTTAACTAAGCTTTGTCATGTCCCGTGACATAGGTTTTTGTGTAATGCACTAGTGCTTGTAATTCTCTTTTGTAGGTTTTCTATTTACACTCATAAAATAATTTGTCATAATATTATTTCATAAAGGTCTATTAGCTGTATAATATCATTATTAGGTATTATTTCATCTAGGGTATTTCTTATGAAATAAGCAGTACCTGTGTACTCTATTTTCTTACTTTATACGTTCCTTTGTTTGTATGTTATGTACATGAATTTTGTAAATAAAAATAGATAAATAAATAGGTAATGTATTATTATAACCTATTTATATTTCACATCTGTCATTTCATATATATTTGTAATGAGTTCAAAATTATGTGATAACTTTGGGTTAATGAAGATTATGACTACAGAAACGTTTTAAAGAAAAAGCATTATGTAAAACTATGATTATGACTTATGACAAACAGAATTATGACTAAGTCATTATAACAAACGATATTATGAATTCAAAAATTAGAGATCAAGGTGATCCCCTCATTTGTACTGCTATTTTGCAAAATAAAGAATTTCCTTGTACCTATTTTTTGACTTTATAAGAAAAGCAAGCGTACTCGGGAGAAAATTGTGCCAACGACTCTGCCATAATACTTTTTCGATAAATCGATGTCAAAAATATATTCCGATATTGGCAAACTTAGAGGCCCGATATTGAAAGCATCCTAAAGTTTCATCGTAAGTCCAGGAGATGATGTTTATGAACTTTTTAAGTATTCGATTCGGAGCTTTAAATAACTTTGGAAGACCGTAATATAAACAAGCTATTTTAATTTATCTAATGGTAAACATGAGTGAGTATGAGAAATAGAGGAAATAAGTAATTTTGCGCTATAAAAGAGCGTTTACACAAGTTCTGCAGCGGCCGCGGCATTGTCGTGGCAATGTGAAGAAAACGTGTAAAAATTAGGTTGCCTCTTTTTTTTAAGAATTGTATCTTTAAACATTAAAAGGTTGATTTAGTCCTACTACTAATTTTGAAGTATAAGAAAACTTTTTAGCTTGCCTTAAATACCTACCCAAAAATATGAATATTGTGCTTTGAGGGCAGCAAAACAGTCGATTCGCCGTTCCTAACACTCGTCAAGTAGATGATCGACTAAACTGATCTGAAATAGTCGCCCTGATCCATATAAAATATTCACAATGAATTTATCTCGTGTTAGTTTTAATAAGTTTTACCTAAATTTATCAAAATCTAATGCAAGTTTTCAAATAGGTAATAGATTATGGTAACCACTTACGATACGCTAGCTCGTTAGAAAAACCCACTCTTTACTCATGTAATACAAGGTTCCACGTTTCCAATCGTCTTAAAAAGGGTTCGATACTACCGATGTTTGCTTAACTGCCAATAAAGTTGCGATTACTATACTACGATCTCCGGATATCCGGTTATACAATAAATGCTTTGGACTATGTAACAGCTGGGGAGGGGGAGCAAGGCTGAACAAGGGCAAGGTCATGTTCGTTTGTAGTAATAACCAATTTACCTCCGAAGGGCACCAAATGGCACTATACTATATGTACAGTACTATAGTACAGAGCCTAGGGCCGTAAGACCCAAAGGCCATGCTTAGCGTGGCCCTCGATAAACTTTAGGAAAACCTATAAGAAGTCTAAATAAGTTTGGAAAATCCAAAAGTGCACGCCTCATAATCTCATTTTTCACAATTAAATTGAAATTACGATTAAACTACATTGAATTAGACCGTGATCTTCGAAAGGACTTAGTTTTGGATAATACTGAAACGTATAAAAAAATGGACTTGATCAGATAAGTTTTTCGGGAGTTATCGTGACCACGCCAGTTTCCATACATACAGACACACGGACGTCCACAAAATGATTTTATTAAACATTGTTTTTATTTATTTAAAAGGCAAAATGTCTTTTAAAAATGTCATAAGTGTTGAAACTAGTGTTTTTCCTTGACATTTATGTGTAAATATTATTGTACAAGTGCGATAGAAAATAAATAGAGACACATTTAGTTAAAAAAATCACTTGATTTTTGTAAGGTGAGAGTAGAGCACTACCTCATGCGGTTCGCTTATGAGGCGTGCAAAAAAATTATCTGCAAACTATGTCGAGCACATATCAAATAAAAGGGCTTATATTTTTATATGAAATATTTAATGAACACAAATAGTACAAAAATGCATTCTCTACCAGGCAACCTTTAGGAAAAACAAAAAAAATCATTGCGATAGAGCTCTTTCAAATCACCTCCCCCTTACCTCTAAAATGATTGGGCCTTAAATTAAAAAATAAATACTTACAGGAAATAGTTATTCTATTTGCCAATATATGAAAACCTGTTAAAAGTATATGCGTGTTTCACACAGGCCAGTAGAAACATACAAACACAAACGAAAGTACTAAAATTAGCATTAAGTTTTACCTTTTTTATTATAATCGTTAGATTATTGTGCTATAAATATTAAATAAATAAAAGATAAATATTTATAAAACTTTTCATTCAAGTCACTTTTCACCAAATTTTACCCGACTACACAAAAACAATGGACCGTAGATCATTGTCGGTGCTTATCAAGATAGCTTCAACTGGACATTGATTAACGACTGTGTTTTATCTTGGTTTTTAAACGAAAAGACAAATTCATTACTGCTGAGTGAAACGTTATCAATTCTACTCGAAAATTAAAAGCTTTAACGAAGATCCTTTGTGTTATTATCAAGCTAATAAAATTAAACGTGAATATTTTTTTATATCTGTACGTAACTCCATTTTTTAGGGTTCCGTAGTCCACAAGGAACCCTTATAGTTTCGTCTTGTCCGTCCGTCCGTCTGTCCGTCCGGGCTCGTACTCCGCCGCTACTGCACCGATTGTCACGAAAATTGGTGGACAGATAGATATTGACGTTCTAACAGTTGGTTTTTAAAATTATAAAAAAATGTTGTTTTTTCAGCCCCCCTCCCATACAATGATAGTGAAAAAATTAAATTGGAGTAACCCCAACGTGTGGGGTATCGTTGAAAAGGTCTTTTAAAATGCAACAAAAACTGCTTTGAAACTATGTAGATCAAACCCCCAGTCTTGAGATAATCTAATACAAAGTTAAAATTTGAGGTGTCGCCCCACCGTAACTTTTGAAATATTACTAAAATAATTCTAAAAAAAAAGTATGTACTTTCAATTAAAACTATAGCGGTCTCGGTATCATAGATAGTTATTTTTATACAACTCGACCAACTTATGTAGTTACAGTCGGCCGAACAAAATGTATGGAGTCAACCGCAAAATGAAAGAACTGTAATATCTGAATACATTCTAAAACTTTCGGACCATTGGATAGCAACGGAACCCTTTCATGTGCGTGCCCGACACGCTCTTGGCCAGTTTTTGTTAAAATGTTGTTTATACTACTGTAATGCCAAACTCTACTTTAACTAGGTGCTTTAAAGCATTAATTAATCCTACAATAGATATTGTAGAAAATAACCTCTTAAAATGATGTCTAAAATTTAACATCGCGATATAAAAAATAAATTGATCATAAGTTTGTCAACCTCTACATTAAGCTATTCGCATAGGTACATAATGTTTGAATTTATTGGAGTTGATCTCTTATACCTCGAAACGCTGCGCGGCCTTTGGCATTTGCAATACCCGTGGCAATACGGTATTGAGAAAAAATCTAAATATATTCTTGAGGTAGCTTAGGCTGAAAACAGCCGGAAAATGTTAGTTTTAGTTTATAAAATAACAAAATAAATTTTTAAATTTAACTTAAAGCTTTCAGTTTTTATAATCTGTTTTGACGTCACCGTCAAGTCGAAATTTTACTTAATCGTGACGTCATGTGGAATTTAAATGCGCTGTATCTTTGTAATTATTTGCTAATCAGAAAAAATAAAAAATAGGTATACATAAATAAATAATAGGTATACAATACTTTTGAATATTTATACTATAAATATTCAAAAGTATTGTATACCTATTATTTATACTATATTTTTAGCTCATCATATAGTATAAATTTTATACTATATGATGAGCTAAAAATATATTTTTAGTCCACATCCGTATTGGCGTGAAGTAACTTCAGTGTATGACTGCATGTATAATATAAGCGGAAAATGGAGTATATAGTTTCTAGGGTTCCGTAGCCAAATGGCAAAAAACGGAACCCTTATGGATTCGCCATGTCTGTCTGTCTGTCCGTCCGTATGTCACAGCCACTTTTTTCCGAAACTATAAGAACTATACTGATGAAACTTGGTAAGTAGATGTAGAATACATTAAGATTTTCATACAAAAATAGAAAAAAAACAATAAATTTTGGGGGTTCCCCATACTTAGAACTAAAACTCAATTTTTTTTTTCATCATACCCTTACTTGTGGGATATCTATGGATAGGTCTTCATATATATTTTTTCTAAACTGAATAGTTTGCGCGAGAGACACTTCCAAAGTGGTAAAATGTGTCGGGGACACACATTTTACCGCCCTGTAACTTCTAAAATAAGAGAATGATAAAACTAAAAAAATATATATGATGTACATTACCATGCAAACTTCCACCGAAAATTGCTTTGAACGAGATCTAGTAAGTAGTTTTTTTTTAATACGTCATGAATCATAAACCGCAATTAACCTTTAGAACTTTTATATTATGTTACTTGCTGCTACGGAGCCGCTCGCACTTGGCCGCTTTTTTTAGTACCATCTTGAACGTAATTTTGATGGGGTAATTTTTGCGCTTGATTAGGTTTCTATAGTTTGCTGTTTTTATTTCGAAAAAGGGCTTTTATTTTATAGTAGGATATATATCAAAAACGTTACATAACGTTATTATAAACTCGTTCGGCTTGTGGCTGAGGTTTCTCTTTGAAGCCGAGCAAAGAAAAAACGTTAATTAAATCTCTAAGCAATTTCAGGGTAACATGCTTACGAGGGATTTTGGCAGCTGAGGAAATGATTTTTGGAATCTAATTACGTGTATTTTTTTTATTTTTTATAATCCCTAATTAGTTTTTATTTTTACACCTATAAGGTAGACACAGAACTTAACAATGTTTATACAAAAAGAGATAACCAAAGTAGGTACTTACTACTACTAACATTTAACGTACTTAAATACTAACTTAACTACTTTATTTATAATAATAAGCGTTGTTATTTTCTAAAAAACCTAAACGCCATGACTTTTTGATTTTAACTTTTAGGTAGGTATAAAATATTTACTTACGCATACAATACTTTGGTCAATGTGTCATATTTATACTTCACTTGTTATTCTTTGCTTTTGTTGTTTATTTACGAAATTAAATAAATAGATAAAGACAAATCATACTGATTGAACTAGCCCCAAACTCAGATTAAACTTGTACTATAGGATACTAACTCAACGAAACTATTTCTCATAATAAATAATAATATAGATAAACCCAAGAACCAGGACAATTTAAAAAGGCCATTGTCCAACTTGCCCCGGCTAGGGATCGAAACCAGAACCTTCAGAGAGGTGAACTAGTGTGTTAACCACTACGCCACGAAGGTCGACAAACTAAAAAAAAAACGCTCATACTTGACTGCGAAAATTGTCACACAAATATAGATACAATCGGTGGCGTAGCTAACGGTGATGCAATATCCTGTGCGGATATTGCGCACAGGGTGTCACTGTTTTGGAGGTGCAAAATCTAAGTATGCCGCCCCATGTTATTTCTGGCGACGGGCAAATACGGTGTCAAAGAATCAAATATTTATTCAGTAATAAGGACTTCGCAGGCACTTTTACACGTCAATAATTTTAGTTTACATTACGTGTAATGTTTATTTATAATATTAAAATGACTTTAAAAAAAAAAGCTACCGATACTAGCGTTTCGCAACGACCACTGCCGAGAAGAAACGCCGAAAGAAACTCATTTGCACGGTATTGGTCGCCGATTTGTTGATATATCATATCGATCCATCCATATTAGGTATACTGATTTGATACTCACATCTCGCGGTAGGGAAATGATGGCTTGTTATAGTCAGCAAAATAAATCTTATTTGGATAATGTTCCTTGAGAAAATTTCTTGCCTGGGCCTGATGTGGATAATCTAAGTTTTGCTCTCGCTTCCACGCACAAAAATTTACTCTAGCCGAAGCGAGACAGCAAGACCATGCGGGGTGAAAATATCATGGTAGGTCAATGAGGCTGGTTTTGGTTTTGAGGTTTTTTCGTTTTACAATGAATATTTTAGAGATATTTAAAAAGTAAGACATGAATTGAATATGTTTTATACAATTATAAACCAAAGTTACAAGGGCTAATTTATTGTATTTCTTGCGTACATTCCGTTTTAGTATAATTCTGAGGTGATTTAGAGGAAACTTTGCTATTCTTTTCTATCCAGAAAATTTCAAGCAATCGTGTTTTCGAAACATATTATGTATAGAGTTAGTCCTGAACTTTGCTGTGTTTTTATTTCAAGGTATTTCGATAATATTGATAATATTTAAGATAGCTCTAAGGACTTTAGGGTAGTACGGGCTCTTTTAAGAGCACTAAAGCAAAGAATATATACACTACGTGAAACTAAAGCAAAGGATATATACACTTGACTAAAGTACGATTCACACTTGCAGCAGCGCGTCGGGCCGCGTCCGAGCGTATTTTACAATTTGCCAAAGCAAATTGAAACATCCATAAAGTAGATATGCCATGTTAGCATGCAATTTACGCAACTTTGAAGCCGACCAGCAGCGCTCGTACTCCGCGGTATACTCGCGTACGCGATCGGCTGCTCGGGCACGAGGTCGGCTGCTCGGGCACGCGGTCGGCTGCTCGGGTACACAATCGGCTGCTCGAGTACGCGGTCGGCTGCTCGACGCGGCTCGCGACTACTGCCGGCGTCTGATGATTGGCTCCATCGTGCCTATGAAACTTAGAACATAGCTACATATAAATTTTGATTAAAACTTTAATAAAACGCCTAATATACCACGTCCCATTCACTCATCATATATAATTAAATTACGCAACGACACGAATAATAACACGATAGCACTGAAACACACTGACTGCGATGTGGTACTAGTGAGTTCGTGCCGTCGGATGCGCGCGCATGCCCTCGGAAATAGCAGTTGGCGGCTCTGTTCGGCTGCCGGCGCGTGCGCGAGCATCCGAGGCGACGCGCTCCGACGCGACTCCGCAAGTGTGAATCGTACTTAAGGCAAAGGGTGTGCGCAGCGAAATATAATCTTTAGAAATCTAATGCTCCTACATTCACAGCTTCGATTCTGATTCCATTTACGCAAACAAACAGTAATTACAACGAAACACTCAAACACACACCTAGACAAAGATGCATGCGATTGGTCGCGGCAAGGTCACGTACGGCACATGATGGCATTTTTCATAAATCGATTATCGAAAAAACACAGCAATATTCTCAAAGGAAACTTCTTGCGACGCAACTACACCACTCGAGTGTCGCGCCGCGCTGTTCATATTTTAAGCCTCGCCCGCCACGGTACATATCGCTTGGAATGATTTTTCGGTATTAGTTACCATTCTAGAGAATTATTGTTCGTAGGCTGTGCGTCTGTGAAGCACGAGTTCGATCCTCACTAGCCGCGACTTGTACCTCTGAGTTTGTACTCATAACTCATATACGGTCATTTTCAACTACCACCACTTGCTTCCAGTATAGGAAAACATCGAGCTAATACTGCACACTAGTTACTAGTGTGTAATAATGGCTTTTGTCACAAGATGATAGTCATTGAGCTTCGTCAGATGCCTTTAGGCACCTTGAAAAAATTTTACACGTAAAGAAAGAACAGGTTACACCGGGCCACAGGTATGACACTTCCTAGAGTCAGAGTAACATATATACCTACTACTACTACAAACGAAACAGTATATCTGTACACACGTCAATGTATGAGTTTTATACTCAGGGTCGCACCGCAGAATTAATTTAATACTTACCTACTAACGAGTTCTACAATACCGGGAGATTTGCGAGCACTATGACGTAAAAAATATTCTGTTTTTTATGTAATAACGTGAAATTATATTGTAGCTTTGCTTACCTGTTTTCATCATTCGGAAATCTATGAAATATACGGTTTACGAACAATTATGAAAATGCGCATATAGCGCATTTTCTCACCATGATGGTTACTATTGGTTGACAGTTCTCAAGACACGTGCGTGCGGCTAGCAACGGACCCTGTTTTAGAGCGCAATAAGGGGCACGTAGAACGAGGAAAAGGTGCGGGGACGCCAAATTGCGGGAGACGCTGTGAGATTCCATTATGCTTGTACTCTTAATGTATTTTGTGACCGGGCTTCCGAGTTTCTCAGATCAAATCCTCAAACCTTACTAAAAGCTTACTGAAAGATTAGAACAAGTACAAAAACTTCCATACACCTAAAACGAAAGACTTGTGTAGATTTATAGCTCGATAGGGTTGATACATGAAGGTTTTTCATACAAAGTGGAATTCAGGCCTTCGATTCTCTTGCCTACATCGGCTTTTTATCGCTCCCCTTATAAATTACAGGCCGCTGGCTTTTCTATTTCAAGTGTTGTAAGACGTTTAACTTATTGCATTGCCGTACAGTATTTGTATTGCTTGAGGTCTTTTTTAACCCCCGACAAAAAAGAGGGGTGTTATAAGTTTGACGCTAATGTCTGTCTATCTGGCATCGTAGCGCTCGAACGGATAGACTGATTTCGATGATTTTGATTTTTTTATGTAATAGCAAGTTCCCTTGCGGTGGTTCTTAGCTATTTTTGATGAAAATCGGTCCAGCCGTTTAAAAGTTATTGACGATAAACGCTTGAAAATCATTTTCTTTCTCTAGCAAATATATAGATGGCGCTATCCGTAGCGCGCATGTAGCGCGACTTGATGTCCGTATTGAGTCGTATAAATAATTCCGGTTCACATCACTAGATGGTGTTCCTGACAGCCGGGGTTGTCTTTAAATTTGCCTAGCAAATATAAATAAACGTTAGACAGACATTATTCAAGTGATAAATGGTTAACTCACGTGAAAAGTCAGCTGCTGGCCGATTGCACATCAGTGCAGCTCGGGACGTGTTCGTGTATGCATCGCGAATCACATTCGTCCTGAGGAAGGCCTCCGGATGAGGTCGAAACATGACGGCGAATAGCTGATTTTTTACGTGGGTTACCGTTTATCGCATATTAATAATGCTTGAGGTTTTACCTCAAATTCTGTATAGAAAATAGTCCTTAGTAATTTTGGAACAATTTACAGTTACAAACAACTTTGGTCAAACTGTAGCCACTGTAGGTAGATTTTTTTATTTTTTCATTAGAGATTTGAGTGCGTTTGACCTCTATCTAGCCTGATGGGAAGCTAAGATGAGGTCGGTGTTACACGCAGACTCAAAAAATGCCTATTCACTCTTGCCTTGAAAATCCTTAAATCATACGTATAGGGAAACATCGATTACATGAGTGTTGTTATAAAATAACCATATAAGTAATAATATTAAAAGTGTCTGTTTATTTATTTACCAATTTATGTACTCATGTGTTCCTGCATTGTTGCATTCTGCTGTTGTATCTTTTCAGTTCATTTATTTAATTAGGAAATTTATCACGCAGTTTTAACCGACTTCTAAATAGGAAGAAGTTATCAATTCGACCCGTACGATTTTTTTTTTTATTTTGTTTTTGTATGTATTTTACGTAATATCTTCGCCAATTGTGGAACCAATTCTGATGATTTTTTTTTTATTCGAAAACCTCTCTTACCAAGTTGGTCCCATACTAATTTGGTGAAGACATGATGAATATTGAAGAAACTGCTTAAAGAAAATAAAAACAGTTGTTATTATTTGTTTTTCAAGAAAATTTATTATTTAAATAATTACTTGTTGTATTAAGAATTAAAAGGACAACCTATAAACTAACTGTCAATGATATAGCTTTAATAAAGCGGCCATAAAAATATGTATCTAAAACATAACAACGTAGGGTCGGCAATAACAGCGGTCAATATTGGCTCGAGACAAGTGCTTCCGGACGGAACCGGACACAGTGAGCGCTACTGTCGGAAAAGGCAAACAATTTACAATAAGGGGTACTACTTTAAAGACATTATTAAATCCACACAATAAAAACAACACACAAATAAAAAAAATGAAAAATATCTTTATTATGGACAGTATACATTTAAAAAAATCATGTACGGTGATACAGTAGTTTACAAAAAACTGTGTCGCAGGTAGGGTTGAAAATTACCTAAAGTTTCGAGGTAACTTACGGGAAAGTTTCGTGACACTTTTCAAATTATGGTAGTTTAAGTAATTTTCAAAAATGATAATTTTACTAACAAATATAGTACGGCAGCCATGGACTTGTATACTTATATTGACGGCAGCTATTTTAAACGCTTTATCTGTTGTTCTTATGCTATGCTCCTACTGAATTTTAGCGACTTGTACTTTAATTGGAACGAAGTGGATGGGTTTTCTGGTCATGAATACGTTCTTGCCAATTATTACGCTAAATTTGGCCAGATAGTACCCAGGGCCGCAAGACAAATAGTCAATAGACAATTTAGTCTGCCCCATCATCATCTGAGCGTTATTCCCGGTTGCATCGTCAGCTATTACGCTTCAGAGCCCGGGGTCCGCTACCTACCCTAGTTGATTCGACGAGGTTACTGGTTTTACACAGAGCGACTGCCGTCTGACCTCCGCAACCCAAAAGGTAGACCAGAACCAATCCTAGGGATAGGTACAAATGCTAGATGGCGTTCGGGACCAACAGCTTTACGTGCCTTCCGAAGCACGGAATCCTCTTGCTTTTCGGATAATCAGGTGATTCAAGCCTGCAATATCCTAACCAGACTGGAAACAACTTTTCACAAAGTATGCTTCCCAGTGGGATTTGAACCCGTAACCTCCGGATCACAAGGCAGACGCCTTGACCACTGGGCCACGGAGACAGTCGGGGCTTTGTCTGCCCCATTAGGGATAAAGACGTTATATTGTACATTGAATTAAATAAACTGTTAAAAGTCCCCTTACCCTACTCTAGCTTTTAGTTTGAAATGACGTCACAATGCCAGATTTCTGCAGTATTTTGTAATTTCCGCATCGAAATAGGTCTATTCGTTTAGGAGTTACGATGGCACAGACAGACACACAAACACCCAGACACACAGAGATATCAAAATAATAACACCCCTCTTTTTATCTGGGGCTAAAAACAAGGAAAATATGAATAATTACCTTGCTAAAGAGCAAATATCTACAATAGTTTTAGACACGAATCCTTTTTCATATTAATTGTTTAATTTCTGCTAAAACGTGTTATAAGTTTCAATATTGAAACCGTAATGGAACAAGATTATTATCTTTTCTCTTGACGTACGAGCTAAGGTTGAAGAGTCGCAAGCCAAAGGTCACAAAGTTTGGATCCAAAACTTATTACACACACATATTGTTATATACCCGTAACTTGTTACCAGCAACAAACTTTGCCATATCCATCATATGTCAAAAATATATCATTTTAGGTTAAAAAAATAATATTTTGTTTGACTGCCTCCGTGGTGGACAAGGCGTTTGCCTTGTGTTCGGAGATCGTGGGTTCAAATCACACTGTGAAGCATACTTTCTGAAAAGTTATTTCTTGAATCACCTGATTATCCGCAAAGAAAGATGATTCCGTTCTTCGGAAGGCACGCATGGCTGTGAATCCTGAACGCCATCTTCTTCTTTAACTTAAGAGCTTGCTCTTGTCCGTGGAGTTAAGTGGAGATGCCATCTAGCGTTTGTTTAACCCTATCCTAGGATTGGTTCTGGTCTACCCTTTGGGTTGCGGAGGTCAGACGGCAGTCGCTCTGTGTAAAAACCAGTAACCTCGTCAAATCACGTAGATTAGGTAGCGGACCCTGGGCTCCGAAGCGCTGAGGATGCATCCTGGAATACGTTCGACAACACAACAATGACATTAAGTATTTTGTTACCAATGTTACAAAATACTTAATTGCAGATTATTTTCAATGTATTTTTTAGATCTTAAAAGGTTACGTAGTTCTAATGGTAACTTAAAGACATGGTTTAAAAATAACTTGAGTCCATAAGCCGACCCAAGCCGAGAGAAACTCATTTACACAGAATTGGTCGCCTACGCGCCTGAAGGGCTTTGTCAGTTTACAAAGATATTATGCCTAATACAATGTTATCACAATTTAACATGTAAAGCTTGCGAACGAGTGCCAGATACAACTTGCATAAATAAGTAACACTGTGTGGTCTTAAAACACGGAGCCGAGGTGACCAGTCACCTCAACGCTAAACTCAATCATATTAGAGGGAATCCAGCTAGAGAAGGAGAAAAAGACGCGCCGAACCGACAACCTTTCTCATCATAAGGTTCAAAATTGTATTTTTGAGTACCGTACGTTTAAGTTTTCTTGCAAAGTTAAGGGTTTACTTATCAAATATTTATAAGTGTACTTTATCACTGAAAGAATTTTCTATTTCTATCACCAGGAAGACAGTAATGACGACTGCCGGGACGGGAAACCTGATTGTTCCACCTACTCAGCCGAAGAAAGAGGTTGTAAATGTCTGTATGAAACGAGGCTGAACAACCCAACACACAGATTTAATAGCTTCATTACTTGAAAAATTCTGAATATAACACTCAACATTAATCCCACATAACGGTTTAAACCAGGATTAAAACTTAATCAGAACTCACTAAATGAGAGAGCCTTCCGAAAATCGTTTACGAAAAACCCAGCCTCTATTTTATACCATAGAGTAAGAGTAACAAGATTGGTTTTCCTTTGAATTGGAAGGATTAAGTCGGTATTGGGGACCAAATTACGTGATCTTTTTTCCGACTTAGTCTAATTACTGTTATAAAGAATTTGAGTTAGTAATTAATTTTTGAATCTGATCCTTTTGCAAAAGAATATGGTTTAAGGCCGTACCTAAATTTTCCGAGGTTCAGTGCTGCCCCCATTTTAAATAAATCATATAAAAAAAAAGGAGACATCATTTAAAATTACGGTCTTAATGGAATTTAATGGTTGTAGGAAAGTACGTAACAAAGGAAAATTTCGAACAATAAGCATTTTATAAAAGAAAACTAAATTCCAATATGGGAGCTTAAATGTTTAGAAATAGGTAGCATTATCGCTAATTCCTACACTTGGCTAGCTTATATAACATAATGTTTCGAAAGCTGCTTGACATTTTATGGTAGGTAGGTATTTAGGGCAACCTAAAAACCTTATGAATGAATGAAATTGTTTATTTCAGACTGCACATAGATACAGGTCCTTATAACTGAAAGTTTCAGAATTCAGAATTACGCATCTGGTAAACTTTAAGACCTGACTAAATTATCTGTTTCAGATACTCAGATTGCCACAAGAATATTTTAAAAAAATAAGTACCTATTTTGAAAATTCAAGTTTTGATTTAGTCCCGCTACTCCCAAGCCACGTCTGCAGTTCTGAGTTAGGGTATTATAGAAGAAGTATAATCGTACGTGAGTATAATGCTTATTCTGACTATATATTCTATAGCTGAAAACTTGTCTTAAAGTTTTCAGCATGCCAAATACCTTACCAAAATGTCTACAATCACGACCAGAAAACTGGTTAATACAACTAGATAAAGTAAAGCAACTGCCACAACCCACATTACAAAACAATCCCAAAAATAAAGAAAAAAAATTGGTTGCCTGTAAAGTCGGTATACGGGCGAAAGTTTTACGTGACAACGACTTTGAGTGGTAAAATAATTTTAATGTGAATATTCATTCGTATAGTGCCTTTCACTTTTTATGTCTGTCTCTCTCGCTCTTAGGCGGGCTAACCATGCCCGAGTGGAAGGGACGCGTGCCTCTCACTCGCTCTCATTGTGAGCGCATAACGTGAGCGGAGCGTAACGCAGTTTCTTGAAGTGTCACCCGGCTAACCAATTTATAAGACGTTGTCACGTCAAAAGATAATTGATTTTTTCAGCCCGAACAAAATCCATTTGTATTCATAGAAAACCAGGAACGCTCTACTTTAATGCTTCAGCTGTGTCGGTTTGGATAACCAATTTACGTGAACAACCGCTGTAACAGAATATTGAAAAAGTCATAGCTTGCTTTTGCAACGACAAGTGCAGAAACCCGACACCATGCTGAAACTTCTTGGTCCTTCCCGGTGATGGAGTAGTTCAGTGGCGTAGCTAGGCGGGGCGAGGGGGGGCGGACCGCTCCGGGTGACAACCCGAGTCTCCTAATTGCACCCCCATCTCTACATTTTCTTTCGCTACGCCACTGAGTAGGTTACCAGGCCGTCGCGCCCTCGCTCTCTCTTCAGACTTCAGACAACCCCATAATGTCCTACCGTGACCAATTGATTTTCTCTGATAATACAATTACTTATATACTAAATACTAACACGTCTTTATCCCTAACGGGGCAGACAGAGCATCTGGCGGCAAGGCCCAGACCACGAGCGTAATGGTGGACATAAAGGTAGAAAAAGGAAATCATTACAATTACTTTTAAGTACTAAATGAGCTAGATTTTTCCGTAACATCAGCTAGATGTTGCGGAAAAATCTAGTACTAAAATTTCAAGTAATTTGACGATAACCTAACGGATGAAAAGCTCTATACAATAGTGAAAACCGCATTATAATTCGTTCTGTGATTTAGTTACCTACTTAAATAGTAAGCAGATAAAAAGACTAACAAACCCAAATACTTTTTTTATGTTGTTTAAATATCTACATTTATTTAGCAGTCGCGAGTCGTTCAGAATAGCAAATAGTTTCTCATAGCCAGCACAAGTTGCCTCGTTGAAGCTCTTCCAAGTGTCGTTAGAACAAAACCAAAGTGTCCCCAAGAAATAAAAAGGGGAAAATATTTGTTGAAAATAAGCTTAGGTAGATACTTATATTCAATATTCTTTTTATAGTGTAAAATAAAAAGTATAACAGATATTTTTAGTTATTAACTTGGTAAAAATACACGTAATTGGCGGACTTATAGCAAGACATGGCAACAATAAATAAATGAATATGAATAGGGGCCTTTTCTACCAGTGAACCAACAGGTGATCCTGAGAAAGTTCTAGTAAGTGAAGGTATATTTAAACGGTGTTTTACTCGTATTTTGAAAATGATATCTTATAGAGAGCACCGCTTTGTCCAATACTGAAAAATCTGAATTGCGGTGGCATCCCTAAATTAATGATTTTTTTTAAATAGGGAAGTTCTTTACCTCTTATATTATGTACCTATATAAGTATCAGTCCAACATGCCACCATGTACAATGCAGGAGCCTCAAGCAATTAGCCTGTCTGCACGAAAATAGAAACACGTACTTACCTAATACCTACTCGTACAACATTCTTTGTGTACTTCGGAGGTAAACTACAAAAGATAATTTTTAGGTAGGTACGCAATTACTATAATTTCATTGATTTGCATCTGGATCGATGGCCCATTTTTAGGGTTCCGTACCCAAAGGGTGCAAATGGGACCCTATTACTAAGACTCCGCTGTCTGTCCGTCTGTCCGTCTGTCACAGGGCTCTATCTCTTAAACCGTAATAGCTAGACACTTGAAATTTAACTTAGAAACTCACCGATTATGTATTACTGTGGCCGCTATAACAACCATTACTGAAAATAAAAAAAAAGTTTAAAATTAAAGGGGGTCGTCATACAAAAAACGTGCTTTTTTAGCGTTTTAAAAGATTGTACGGAGGTACGGAACCCTTCATGTGCGAGTCCCTTGCCCTTGCTCGCACATTCGCACTTGCCCGTTTATTAAATCCTTGCAAAACGAAATATAACTCGGAAATAAATAAAAAAACTTAAAACTTATAGCAAAGTGCTCGAACGAATACGGAAAATCATTTTACATTGCGTCTGAAAAAAATGCATAGCAAATACAACAAAATCCCAAATTGCCGATACCTCCTCACCAGGCTTTTACTCGTAAACTATCAAATCTGTGCAGATCCGCTCTGAGCTCTCAGACGTACAAAGAGAATTCATAAATAGGGAAAAGATTTATTTGTGAAAAAACCTTTTTGTTTGAAAAATGATTCGAGTCACAAACAGAGCTCGCGAGATTATGGCCCCTACTCTTTTAACGAAATATGATTTTAAATGCAAAGCTTATTAGATAGGTACATATGAACTAGGTTGTGTTAAATCCTACCCTGTTATTTTTGTTACAAAAGGGAGTAAGTAGATAAGTAAGTCTTGTTAACATTTACAGCCTTCACTGTGAGTTAAGTTAGTAACCTACCTACTTACCAACATGTTTACCAACATGTTTATTTAAGCTCGTAAGACGAGATCAAAAAGATAAACCTTACCCTTAGTTCGATAATAATAAGGCCGCTATTATATATGTCTTTCTCCACCAGTGTTCTGACACCAGTGTTGGCCACTTACACACAAGCACATACTCACTAATACACACACGCACACCTACAGGCTATTTTGTTTTCTCATCAAAATTATCTGTCTTCTTATTTGGTTAACTATGTATAAATAAAATGTTACACAAGTGAGACAAGAAAGAGCAGAGTCTCTTTTAACTTTTTTTTATTTTTAGTGTTTGTTGTTATAGCGGCTACAGTTATACATAATCGGTACAAATTTCAAGTGTCTAGCTATTACGGTTCAAGAGATAGAGCCCTGTGACAGACGGACAGACAGACGGACAGCGGAGTCTCAGTAATAGGGTCCCGTTTGGTGCAAACGGGACCCTATTACTGAGACTCCTTGGTCTCTTTGGGTACGGAACCCTAAAAAAGACCTGATGATGACGAATCAATTTTTTATGTCGGTTTTGACTCTCTCCTTCTAGCATATATCTACCGTGGATTTCCATCTGATAGTACCGGCCTTTGACGAAACTGATTTTTAAGTTTCAGGGCACGTCGTAGCTGAGTGGGAAGTTAGATGTTGTTTAACTTCCAAGTACCCTGGTACAAAACAGCTCTGAGTTAGCGTAGCGTAACTACGCGACATTTTTTACAAGCTTTTATTTGTTTGTTGCTTTTTGGGTCAAATCTTGCCAGTTAAATTTAAACTACTATATACCACTGATATGTTATTAGAACTTAAATAAAAGCTTGAACTAAAAAAAAACATTTTTTTACCAAAAACTTATTATAGGTAACCAATCTACAGCGTTTTACTTATCTGTTTGTGTAAGTTTAAAGTAAGAACGTTAAGCTTTACTACGCACATTTGTGAAAAACGGCCACTTTTGGCAAACTTTAGGCATCAAGAGAGGGGTTGACCGTTAATTTCACTGCTGTATGGTGCAGCTTTTACATGATTTGCGATTATTCAAAACGCATCACAAATGAAATCGATGCGAAAGCAAAAAGAGCGCTTCCGTTGCCTGTGAGAATAGCACCTGATCAACACCTGTGTACGTACAGGATTCATTTTTATCGCTTTTTGTTTTCTTTATGTTACGAATGACTTACTGCATTTTTACTTAATGTCTTAAGGCTCGACCCGAGCATAAATTTACTAAAAACAACGAAATGTTTCTGTTAGAACCTATTACATGTAGAGGAAGCAATTAAAAAACTTCCATTATACAGGTTGATTTTTCATCGTCTAGCTACGTATATTGAAATCATTATCTTCTAGTCTCCACTGCAGGAGTACGACCCTCTCTGTGCTACCCCAAAGTCATATATTAATTAGCCAAAGCAGTCGAAGGATTTGGCCTCTCTATGCTGGCTAGACGGGTTGGAGAGGTCTCATTGATGTTTATAGGAGTAAGGTTTATTTAGTTTATGTGTCCTAAGTCGCCTTCTACGACAGAATCAATAATAGAACATAAAACCGTAAGAAATAAACCGTTCAAGTGCGAGTCAGGCTCGAACATGAACGGTTCCGTACATCTGTACGGATGCTTTTTCCCACTCTGTATGTGGGGTCGGCACAGCATGTCAGTATTTTCCATCTTGTTCTATCTCCAGTCAATTTGGGATGTCGATAATATTTTGTTGAATTTTTTTTACTTGAATCTTGAGTGCGTTTGACCTCTATCTAGCCTGATGGGAAGCTAAGATGAGGTCTAAGGTGTAACACGCAGACTCAAAAAATGTCTATTCACTATTGCCTTAGAAATCCCTAAATGTATGGGGAAACATCGACGCAGGGAGGGAATTCCACACCTTAGCGGTTCGCACAATGAAGGAGGAGGCGAATCGAGAGGTACGATGAGGAGGAATATCAACCACAAATAGGTGGAATCCCTGTCCATGTCGTGTTGTCCGATGGTGGAATGGTGCAGGGGGAATTAAATTATGTAATTATGAATTTCGCCATTTGTTTCATTAAAATCCCTAGGTACTTACATATAGTCATAAATGTCGTGCATATGCATAGCTACACAATAGGTACAAAACCCAATCCATTGATCGAGGTGATGTCTACGACTGCGCTGTGCGGGAGGAAATACAGCTGTGCTCCCAGACCACCATTGAAAACTGTAGAAAGTAAGCTAATAAACCTACTTTATGTATTCAAATGCTTTGGGCCGGTGCCATATTGGCACTAACAACTCACAATGCTGGAGAAAGGCCATAAAGAAGGGGAATGTTCCGAGTAATTTAATTTGTTCAATTTATTACTTTACATTGGATTAATTATTATTTGTATCTCCTTTGGATTCACGGGTCTTTTTACCCCAGTCCTTTGGGAGGCTTGCGTGGGGATACAGATCCAACACGTAGAGGCCCTTTGGAGAAGTTGATGTAATGTGACGCTCCCGCCAAAACCCATTCTTGGGTTTTGGCGGGAGCGTTCATATACCAATGTAAGGTATATCCTTGAATAGGTTTAGGCAGGAGAAGGATCTATTGCAAGAAAAGTAAAAGGTTTATAGGTTATGGAATGAAGTTGGGATGGATTGATGCTGGGCTATTGCAATAGAACTAACGGCTCCTTCCATAATCATGATTACTGACTACTTTTGTGGCAGGTGGTGGCTTGCCGCCTACTAGATGGGCCCCTCAAACGAGCCGACGATTGTTGTCAGCAAATGGGCAACACCGGTGTGGGCGACTTAGGGGTGTCGAGAGGTGTGCTGCGCTTTCTCCGAAGTTAGTCACGGCGTGATGCCCTTTAACATTTCCACCCCTGGAGCAACAGCTCTAACGACTCCCCTCTGCACGGCCAATTAAGGCAATGTAGAGCTGAGAGTCCAGCGAGCCCTCTTGGGTCTCTACCCCGACCGATGAAGACGCGTGTGGGATGAAGGCTCTGACCGACTCTCTGGAGCACTCGGGTCCGCCACTCACCACCAGCTCCCCACAAGCTGCCCTGCGTTGACTGACTGCACTTTATTATTAATATTATGTTCGCACAAGGTTTATCCTTCACGGGACGTATCCCGAAACTTTGAGGCTTGCATGAGGACACAGGTCCAACATGTAGAGGCCTTGTGAGAGATTCGCTATAGTTTGTTATGGAGCACTCACTAGGGCATGACAGTAAGGACACTATGACAATGTTTTCACTGACAATTCCCAGTAGGTGCAGGACTATTGAGGAATAATGGAAAAAAAGTACATTAGGAGTATTGGGATGAAATGCTAGTGGATTGGAACATGGGTTATGGGAAGGACTATGGCACCTGCCTGAGCAATGTTTAGAAACACGTATAAAATAGGCAGGTGGTGTTATTATTTTTAATATGATATATGAGTAACTCACGTAAAAAGTCAACTGGCCGACATGTTTCGACCTCACTACAAGCCTTCCTCAGGGACAATGTGACTCGTGAATCGTACACGTACTGATTGAATAAATTAATTACTTATTAAGTTTAGATATTTTTATTTATCAGTCATCATGCCTCAAAATACCTACGTATTTTGTGTAGCAATCAGAAAACGAATGAATTTTACAACACCATTAATGTATTTGTCGCCTCCAAGTGACTTCCAAAACTGTGACTAATGACAAAAACTCTCACCCTTTCTGTGTGTACATATTTGGATTCGCGCTAACGAAATGTAAATAAGTGAATAAACCTGAGTAATATTTGGTCCTATTGTATAAATGGAGTACGTTTAAGTGACTTTCTAGGCACTAGCACTGATTTCCCCATACATATGATTTAGGGATTTTCAAGGCCAGAGTGAATAGGCATTTTTTGAGTCTGCGTGTAACACCTTAGACCTCATCTAAGCTTCCCATCAGGCTAGATATATATCAAATGCACTCAAATCTCAAAAAAAAATTAAAAATCTAGCATATAGGCTAGTTAACGGACAGATGATATAAATTAGATATTGCAATGGATACGAGTAGGTAGATATATACTCTAAAAATATACAGAGCAACTTCTTTCAGTTAAATTACAGTGGCTTTTCGAATATAGGTATGTTTAGTCGAAACAGGGTCCTCTCGATTAATTGATGAATCGCAGTAGTCTAATTCAAGTGCATGACTGTGCAATTTGAAGTAAATCATCATTATTTCGACCATAAGAAGTCCACTGCTAAAGGCCACTGAGGCCCTCCCCAAGGATTTCCAAAAGAACATTGATTGGAGCCGGCTTGTGAAGTTCAGTGTGACACTTAATAGGTATGTGGACTGGGTCCGAAATATATTATTTTATTTAGTCCATTAGTTAGATTACCTATTCAAAAAATAATGAACCCATATTTTTTGTAAAAATTCACAAAGTTATAGCGAAGTTTCGGAGTAATCAGAGAATCGCACTAGATCGTGACGTCATGCGAAATTATGCGCCGTTTGCGCCTATTATATATAATGCGCCGTATTTTCGTCATCATAATTAGAGAAAAGAGAAAATACGTAGGTATTCAATATATTTTGATGGTTACCTATACGGCTCCGTAGAAACAGTCGCATTCTTTGTCTCCTTTATAACGTCCTACACTATCCTTCTTTCCCCTCCTATCTACGTGAGCGCTTCTCCTTTTTATATTCTCCAAATTCTCTTTGCAGATCGCACCTCAAAACTGTCCTTAAATACCCTTCACACAGCACCACTACCTTTTCCTACTCCTTCTCGGTACATGCGGTCAGACTATGGAACCACCTCATTACCACCTTCTATAAGCGAATCTAAATCGATCTCTGTTTTTAAAAGACGAGTAAAAGATTATTATTTATCGGAATCATCTTAGTTGTAGTTTATATATTAAGTATATTTATTTCTAAATAGACATATGTATTTATTTAAGTATATATGTAACATATGTATATGTACGTTTATCTGTAGTTTCATAGTATGTTAATTTCTTCTTCTTCCTTTATTTACGAACACGCCTGTATGCCTTTCATATATGAACATCTCCTCTCGCGGGCCTACTGGAAGAGATCTCTTTTGAGATAAGTAGTGCCTTTGTACAACTTTTTGTTTATTTATTCTCTGTATATATTGTCCGTGTATATAAATTGGTAAATAAATAAATAAATGATCTACCTGGTGTCCCAAACAAATTACGTTTAGTCCACATCCGTATTATATATAACCAGAGAGAAGGATACAAACATAATTAAGGATTCAATAAAACGTGTCATAAAAATTCAAACGTCGTAAAACTTTTACCCACTTACGAAACGAAAGCGAGAGTGTACAAAAGCTCATAATGTGTACTGCCACTGTACAGGATAATTAACGTTCACAAACAGACAAAATACCAAGAAGCAATTTACTGCTGCTTGTTACACATTCAGGAAATGGGCGAAAGTATTTAAGATCCAGATCAAGAATTATGTCTGTTAGTTGTTTGTAAAATTTGCCGTGCGGTTTCCGCCCTAGAAAAGGACCATATTCAATCTCTTCCTGTGGATACCGTAAGAGATGACTAAAGAAAGCATTATTAAAACACCTCGTGCTACAACTGCAATCCCAAGGAGGGTTGACGTCGGGCGGCGGCTGTTTGTAAAACTTTACGCATAAATGCATTCCCAAAGAGGGTTGACGTCAGGCCGGCCGGCGGCCGTTCGTAAAAGTAGCCAAATCGTTTACTGTTCCGGCTATTTCTTCTCCAATTCGGAAGGTCTTTGGCATCCTTGGGTGACTATTGACATGCATTTATATTTGGATAAGAAAAAGTGGGAAAGCGCACCCCGCGCTCTGAAGCAGCACAGCTGAGGATGCAACCAAGAATGCGCTAAGATAAAGAAGATTTATTTGTAAAATTTGACAATTTGTAGCGTACACATATCGTGAAATACCTACATATCTCATAACTTAATGTTATGTGTTGAATAGAACATACTACGAGTAGCTACAGAAAGTCCAATGCTGAACATGGGCCTCCCCAAAGGATTTCCAAAATGACTTGCATGACTGCGTGTCCGAGAGTGGTCCAGTGGAGATGGCGTGGTCAGATATTCGTTTCCTGTAAATTTATCGTAAGCGTAAAGCGTAACCACAGTGTAGGCTAGACATAGTTTATTAATCTAGAAAAATATTTCATTACTCTTTACAAAAGATTTTACTGCCTCCGTGGTCCAGTGGTCAAGGCGTTTGCCTTGTGATCCGGAGGTCGTGGGTTCAAATCCCACTGGGAAGAATTTATTTATTTTCAAACTTTATTGTCTTACAATTGGCGGACTTAACGCTAAAAGCGTTCTCTCCCAGTCAACCATAGGGATAAACAGATAATTCGTTGCGGCAAGAATACTTTGTGCAAAGTTGTTTCTAGTCTGTTTAGGATATTGCAGGCTTAAATCACCTGATTATCCGAAAAGAAAGATGATTCCGTGCTTCAGAGAGCACGTCTACGCCATTCCCTTCTACCGCTGGCTATAGCAGTCCAGTTCATTCCAGCATTTGATGAAATATCTCGATTACATAAAATCTTTTAAACTTTTAATGTTTTCTCCTTTCTTTCCCAACAAAGTTTTGAATCCCCGCAAACTGATCCCTTTGCTTCTTATTCAACAGAAGTTCGTCTGACTTTACAACGTCCGTAACTCGGAAACTTTTGGAGTTTAAATTTAGTCATTTAAATTCATTCCCAGTTACTTCGTAATCCTTAGGTCAGTACTTCGATCAACAATACGACTAGATAACACGTTGCCTATAAAATCAAAGTAAAATTCTGTCCGCTTGAATATCAAATAACATAGTCAACCTTATATCATATACGGATTAAGTGTTTTTTCCTTGACTGAACTAAACAAAATAAGGGCTATTCGCCGGGAGTGCGCTCTTATTTGACGAGCCGTATTTTTTGCGCCAACCCGATATCTAGTTGTATTATTGTTTGTTTATTGTTGATCGAAGGGTCAGTATGACCAAAATAAGGCAGAAAATGCGAAAAATGTTGATAATGCAGTACTTCATCAACGTTTTTTCACCTCTTTTGATGATGGACTGGTCAGCTCGGCTCCGTGGCTTAAGACTACTCAGTACTTATTACATTATTTTGTAACTTTCACAAGCTTTGCATGTTATATTGTGGTCGTAACATTGTATTAGGTATATATTTTATGTAAACTGACAAAGCTCTTCTAGCGAGTAGGTGACCAATATTGTCTTATTGAGTTTCTTTCGGCGTTCCTTCTCAACAGTAGACAACATCGGTAGCTTTTCTTTAAAATAATTAATAATTTAATCTAAGAATTTAAATATAAAGAAATAGGTATCACACGTAAAGTATACACAACTTAATGACATGTAAAAGTGCCTGCAAAGATCTAATTACTGTATAACTATTTGATTCTTGATTCTTGCGAAATTCTGCAATGATGCAAATATGTTTGACGAAAACAGGTCTGGGGAGTAGCAAAGTTATAGGTTGGCAAGAAAAAAAAAATGTATTTTTTTTTCTTTCTCTAATATAAGTATACTATAGTATACTTAAATAATAAGATACATACCATACTGGAATATAAATATTCATCCTAGAAATTTTTAAAGAAGTACGATAGTAAAATCTTAAGGTGAATATAGAAGCAAATAGCCTTGAAGTAAATTGTTAACTCGTAAATATGGAGATAATTTCCATATTGCTAATCGTCAGGCACTAGACAGCCCTATAAATTATTTTATGAAGCACCGTTGAAAGTATTTACATTAGTCCGTATAGCTTTAAAAGTTGCCTCCGCCAAAAGTGGCCACGGCAAGTTTTAAAGCTAGACGGATCACCAATAAATAGTTTCAACGGCAGTTCATAAAATAATTTAAAGGGCTATCTAATGCCTGACGATTAGCAATATGGAAATTATCTCCATATTTACGAGTCAACAATTTATTTTACGCTTCAAGGCCATTTGCTTCTATATTCACCTTAATGCAGTCGCATAGTTTTAGCAAAGCCGAAAATTATAATATAACGCCATTTAACGATTTTATTATTTAACCTATCCTAAAATTGGTTCTGGTCTATATTTTGGGTTGCGGAGGTTAGACGGCAGTCGCTCTGTGGAAAAATCAGTAACCCCAAAAGCTCTCACACAGAGAGTAAAAGCGTTAAGTTCGCCAATAGTACCAATTTTTAATTGTGGAACAATAAAGTTTTTATAAATAAATTGTACATTATATATATATTTTTTAATGATGCATATATGTAACTTGTTTTTGTTCAAATGTGCAATATCTGTTTAAACAAACAAACAATAAATATATAACCCGACAAATCACCTAGGTTAGGTATGGACCACGGCTCTGAAGCGTTACCGCTGAGGATGCAACCGGGAATACGGATGGATGATGATGATGGCTAAGATACCCCGGAGATTTTTGAAGAAGAACGATAGTAAAAACTATACAGTTGCATATTTTTAGCAAAGCTGAACATAATAACTCCACGCATACTCGTAGAACATGTACGTGCAGTGTAAAATCGGCACTGCACGTACATCACTCTACCAGTGCCCCGGGCGAGATTTTCCCGCCCCTTCTCCCCCCCCCCCCCCCCCCAACTGCAATTCAGTCTCTGACTTAGGCTTAAATCTTATAGGATTTATTTCTGCAGACGGGGGAAGGGGTGCAAGTACGATATAGAATTCTTCAAATTTGCCCCCCCTTTTTGTAAGCGAAGGGAGGGGGGGTATGCACAAATAAGAGTCTAGGAGTTGCCGCCATTAACCAGCCGCTATTTATATATTTATTGTTACCTGTGACCCCCTCTTGCCCAAAAACGCCCCCTGTCGCCCCATTGTATCTGGCGCCCTGGGCGGTCGCCCGACCGCGCCCTTTCCTAACGCCGCTACTGTGTACGTGTCAACCGGCATTTAATATTTGCAGAAAATAGATTTCCTTGTGTTAGCCTTATTGCAAATTTAATATTGGAGGAAGTCACGTCCATAAATAGAGCAGAAAAATATATTGTCAAAACCAAGTCTGTCCGAACAATATTTTTATTTCACATTCGATTTAAAATTGTCTTTTAATCTGACTGTCTTATAGTAATCCGCGCACTAAATTGAAGCTACAGTGTAACCATTTCGACTCGATAAGAAGAAGATCCGCTAGTTTCCAACAAGTCAAATCAGACACTTTTAATTTAACGTCAAAACGTCAGATTTGTAGGAAATATCGGACTGTGACGTCATAGTTTCTTGGAGTCAAATAGCGCTCTTAATATCCGTTTTTCTGCAATAAATCTAAAATCACGTTCAAAGTGGATATGATCAATGACAAGTGACATTATTTTGTTACCTTTTATTCTCTTAACAGTACCTAAAATTTATTTTTCACCCAGGGTACTACCTGTTGTAGATATATGATAGCCTTTTTGAATAAATTTGTACACAGGTGATGGTAAACATGATTGAACGAAACGAAATGTGAATACCTCTTATAACACATGGTTGGCAAATAAAATCTTTATATTAATTTTTAAGGAGCACTGAACTCCATATATCCGTTCCTTTCCAGACAGTTCTTCGCAAATTGAGCTACGTCTTTGGTGACCTTTATTCCATAGAGACACAGAGCATACGCCCGTGGAACGACATTAAGCCTTCAAAGAAGATACAGGAAAACTTTTTAATAGTACTCTAAATGGCTCTGATTTTTCTACTCTATTACTATTTCGGTAAAATGTGGGATTCCTGTGGCACACAAACCTCCTGACTGACCAAGTAGGTAAAGGCGGGTAAAGGTTAGTTTATATCTACGTTAATTTAAACAAATAAGAAACATCCTAAATCTTCCCAGATTGGGCGTGATTAAGATTGATGTGACTCGTGTAATTACACAGGGTAAACTAATTAGAATTCCTCCCCAGCGCAATCTTCGTGTTCCGATGTGAATGAACTACTGGATTTGTTTGCGAAAATGTATTTCTGATTCCTTCAAATCTAACGATCTGTCTATTTTATTTATTTATTTAAGTTTATTGCACACAATCTCATATTTGATTGATTACAATGGGTCAAACTTAACGCTATGCATTATCTACCAGTTTGCCTTTGGGACACATCGAGAAGTTGGTAGAAGGGGTGCAAGTTTTAGCACTATTACAATACAACATTCCTACATAATATTACACAGTAAATACATATATATCCACAGAAACATTAAATAAATACCAGACGTATATACTAAACCATATACATACATACACATATTTATATATTATATACAGCAGAGAGAGTTTAATTTGATTCCAGATAATATTTCTTGACCAGCATTTTGAAATTATCACGATTGTGTGATCTCTTAATGCTATCAAGGAGGGCATTCCAGAGCCGAACAGCCGTCACGGCAAATGAATTAGAAAAGAAGGCAAATATAATATAATTAGTAACGTAAGTCTATACAGAACATTTTTAGTGCGCAATTTTCAGAAAATTTAGTCTGTGATAATGATTATAATCGAGTAAGTATATCTTTAGTAATTATAATATTATCTTTGGCGTTGCTTTTTTATGCAACCGGGAACTAATGCTTTTTCAAGAATTATTTTTACTACCCTAGATTCCAGCCTTTAGAGCCGGTCTTAAGTTTTTCGTTTCTTTATTTCTACAAATTTTAATCAAAGATTGCTGTAGGTCCTTTGCTTCAAAGGAACTTCTGGTGTCTTTGTACGAGTCCACTGATTTTCATAGCCGATTGAGTGGCGGACGGCGGTGCCGTAAGGTGACTGAAAAACCACTTTTAGCAGGATGGTGGAAAAAGGAATCACAATAGTTTAGGGTTGCTAGCTGTATCGCAATATATTGTATGATTCACTTTTTCGCCAATTTCCTCGATCGGCTTCTACGATCTGCGCGAGCAAAGAATCAACTGGTACATTCTAAGTTTTATCATCATCTTTTATAAAACCGATGTTACTCCCTCAAAGTGATCCTAAGAAAGTTATACAATTTCAGAAAATAAACACGAATTTTCTTCTTCGTCTAAGCGCATTCCCGGTTGCATCCTCAGCTTAGCTGCTTCGGAGCCCGGGGTGCGCTTTCCAGCTTTTTCTTCTCCAAATATAATATGCATGTCAATGGTCACCCAAGGATGCCAAAGACCTTGTAAAATGGAGAAGAAATAGCCGGAACACTTTCAATGATTTGGCTATAGTTTTACAACCATAAAATTTTACAACAGTCATTTAGTCGCCTCTTACGACATCCACAGAGAGAGATGGAGTGGTCCTATTCTATTCCGGAACCACACGAGAAAATAAACATGAATGTTATTACAATACCAAACAATAACTAGCTACTACGTAAGTAGCTATGGATAAATAGATACAGGAGGGAAATCAAAATGTTGTTATTGTACGAATATATCAGTGGAAGCACACGAGGAAAATGTAAATGTGTCTGAAACTGATACAGCGGGAATCAATGAGGCATTGGAGATACGAGACAAGCGGACTAATATTGACACGCTCAAACAATCACTCAATTCAATTCAAAAATTCAATACATTGTCATAGGATACAGATATCACCATATCACGGGATTGTCCATCAAGTTATACTATTATATTAGTTATACGTTATAATTTTTATATTATAATATAATTTTTATATGTGCTGCTCAATATAATTAACTTATTGGATTCGAAAAATAATAGGGGTTTGTCCATGTAGTTATACTGCCCATGCTCAATATAACGTATTTATCCCTAACGGGGCAGACGGAACATGTTGGGTCTTATGGTTCTAAGCAGACAGAGCCCAGGATCGCAAGACCCAGAGGCCACTTTTAGCGTGATGATGAACGGGAAGAAGGAAGCAGAAGCCTAGTAAAGGAAAGGTTTGCGCAAACAAATAATTAGCACAAATAAATAATTTAAAACGGTTGATTCACGTAATATAGTTCGATTTCTGATTGATTTAGACGATCATCTTCAGGTCGAGTGTCAGAAACGGTAAGCCGACGATGTCGCTGTCCTCTTAGATAAGCAAACAAATTAATTATGGATTTATCTTACGTAAGTTTTAATTAATTAATTAATCGTGGTGATTATGAGCAAGTCCTTCCTTTACTAGGCTTCTGCTTGAGATATAAGATATAAAGAAAATAGCCGTGTGGCTCCCGGCAGAGTAGCATAGGACATCTCCAAGTTTTCCCGTTAATGTTCTAGGAGGCGACTTAGAAAATACAAGCTTAACAAAGCTTATAAACATCAATGAGACCTCTCCAACCCGTCTGGCCAGCGTGGAGAGTGTAGGCCAAATTCTCTGACTGCTCTGGCTAATATTTGGCTCTGATAGTACAGAGAGGGTCGTGCTCCTGCAGTGGAGACTAAAAAAGACATGATGATGATGTAAAGAAAATTGAAATTGCAACATTTCAGTCACCTTGTTAATGTGCGTACAGTTGTCTTAGGGGGCTGCTTGTTAATTGGCTTCTTGGGTAATTGATTTCACGTACATATAATATTCACTTAGAGCTGTTGTGAACTCGGCAGTTGCCGAGAGGGTTTGCGGGATTTCCTATTGCTTACGTGTTAGATTACTTTTAACCGGCTTCAAAAAAAGAGGAGGTTGTTAATTCAACCCGTATGTTTTTTTGCATGTCCTCGTATGTGACGCGATATCTTCGCCAATATATGAACCGAATTTGATAATTCTTTTTTTTTAATGAAAGCCTTTATGTTGGTCCCATATTATTTTGTTGAAGACATGATGAAAGATATGGAAGAAACTAAAACTGTTGGTCTGATGTTTTATGACCAAACGGCCTGATGTCTCTGCTTTTTTTCTTATTTCGTAAAGCATCCTTGGGTGAACATTGACAAGCATATGATCTTTCTAAAAGAAAACTGGACCCCAGGCTCCGAAGCAGCAAAGTTATAGATGACAACGCGATGTGATAAGATAATGGCGGATAAATAAGGTTGTTTTTGGCGAAACTAGTATTATGTTTTCAAAAAATATGAAAAAAAAAATCTGCATGGCTTCTGCAAGGCAACCAGCAACTAATTACTGCCAATTTGATTCCATTTATTTTATTTTTAAGGTTATTACTTTATGGCATATAGAGGGCGCCATAGTAAATTTACTGTGACGTCATATAGACTATAAGCGGACGTCGGGCTTCACAGCATTACAGCTGAGGATGCAACTGAGAAGGAAGAGAGAGACTGCGCTCTTAGCGTATTCCCAGTTGCACATAACCTATATATACTAGCGGATAGCCATGATGATTCCGACGACTGTCATCGTCATCAGGTCTTTTTTAGTCTCCACACCGGTCCTATTCTACTCTGCCGGGAACCACGCGGCTATTCCGCCGACAAGTACCTTTGTCAAGGTATCATGGGTATCTTTGAAGATAACGAGGGAACAGATGAACAAACATACATAGCGGCGAAATACATAAAACCCTCTTCTTGGCTTCGACGTAATCGGGTAAAAACTGAATCATATTTCATTCGTACTGACCTGTTAAGGTGAATATAGAAGCAAATGACCTTGAAGTGGCACCCTCATTTGAAATAAATTTTTAACTCGTAAATGTAGAGATAATTGCTAATCGTCAGGCACTAGATAGCCCTTTAAATTATTTTATGAACCACCGTTGAAAGTATTTACATTAGTCCATCTAGCTTTAAAACTTGCTTTCGCCAAAAGTGGCCACTTTTGACTGAGGCAAGTTTTAAAGCTAGACGGATCATCAATAATAGTTTCAACGGCAGTTCATAAATATTTTAAAGGGCTATCTAATGCCTGACGATTAGCAATATGGAAAATATCACCATATTTACGAGTTAACAATTTATTTTATTTCAAATGAGGGCGCCACTTTAAGGTCGTTTGCTTCTATGGGCATGAATTTAAATGACTGATGTTTTGCGAAACTCCAGAAGTTTTTGCGTTAGCCGTTGTAAGTCGGACGAACTTTACTTTGAATAAGTAGGTAAGGGTTCAGTTTATGGGGATCAGAAGCTTTACCTCGGAAAGAAGAAAACTTTAAAGCTCAAGATGAAGTTCTCCCAAGCTGATCTGGGAGAAATGAAAAAACTTAGAATAAACCAGAAGCTTCTCTTCCCGCGCAGATCGCAAAAGCTGATCGAGGCAATCGACGAAAATGCGAATCATGTTGATGCGACGAGAAGACGATGCGGCTAGCAACCCATCACTATTATATATCACTTATCACTAAATGTTGTAGCTAGATGGAGCTACTAGTTCGAAAGAAGGTAGTTTCGTTGTGGTGCCGCTTAATTTCGGAAAGATGGCGGTATAAGCTTTGATTTTCTACGAACAAACAAGCGCCATGTCTGAATTTTCGTGGATACCGTCAAGGCTCGGATACCAGGTTAAAATATTGAACCAGCTCATTAGAAACGCCATACATTTTAAAAAGAGCATTTACATATCGATTCGGCTCGAGTGGAATCGATATTATTTGGGTTCTGATCATAGAACCAATTATAAGTGTTTTAGTTTGCGAAACCAGGTTAATTTCGTTTGGATAATTTTGGCTCCACCTACCGACACCCTTTACCCGCGCGCCCGCCTGTATCTTTCTTGCTTTATAAAGTAAGTTCAGTTCAACTTGTCTTGAAAGGTGACGGGAAGCCCCGCCCCCAGATCGTTTGAAATTAACCTGGCTAATCCCGGCGAATATAATGCTCGCGTATCGATTCCGCTCCTAGCGAGTGTTCGCGCAAAACCTGGTTGGGGATGTTAATGAGAGAATATTTTTCGAACCGTTCCCAAGCCCTGGATACCGTCAGCCTAAGTACCCAGCAACTTAGAAATCTTGTATGACTAGCAGGCGAGATACTACTGGCATCTAGAAATAATACAGGATTCTGGCTTTCTAGTAGAGTGCGTTTATTGTATGGGTTTGTCAGTCCTCTAGAAATTGATCTTCCATGATCTGAACTTTATAAAATAATGAAATAACCGGATGATATAAAAACTTTGAACAACAGGCATGATGACTGAATTTTTTTTTCTGGCCCATCGGTAAGATTATTAAAAAATATTGTAAGTATACATATTTTTCTTTTCTCTGAGAAACAATAAATGACACAGATACAGCGCACTTAAAGTTCGCATGACGACATGGATTCGTACGATTTTTACATAGCAGTGACGTCACAAGCCCCCACTCTGGAACTTAGATACTCTGTATCTTTGTGAATTTTAACTTTTTTGATAAATTGAAAGATATGGGTACATTATTTTTGGATAATCTAACTTACGGACTAATAAGAATAATACTTTTCTGACCCAGTCATCGTCCCTATTCATTAGCAATAAAATAACAAGTCCTTACCCTACCTTAAATGAAAGAAAAAGCTCTTGAAGCCAGTAATGGAGCACCCTTTTTATTATAATACATTAGCTTTATTTTATCAACAAAGGTTCTAAAGTACTCTTTGCTTTGCCAATTAACCTTTAATTTTAACCTTTGTGCCCTTAAATGTTAGGTAATAACTCATAGAGACTACACTGACATCGTACTTTATTACCCGTTATAGATAACAAATCTTATTTTATTAAAAAAATCAAATGTTAATTTAGTAATTAGGCTTTTGCAGGCACTTTTACTCGTAAAAGCGCATGCAAGGTTCACAGCAGTACAGCTGAGGGAGGATGTAACTGGGAATTCGCTGACATTGGAGAGATTGAGGTAATTTTTTCAGCTTATTATTATTGCCAAAGTTACATCGTTTTACAAAGACCAGTGTCATAATGTCAGCCTGTGTGCTGACAAAGCTTTATTGCTGTCATCTAATTTAATTACATGACAGCCGGCAGCAACTTTTGATCAGCAATCCAAGTGTGAACCACGCCCGTGGGGCCATCGAAACACTTCAAACTAATTTAAATAATAAAAGTAATAAAGCAAAATTTTCGGCTGTGACTGTTATCCGGTGAGGTAGGTACAAGTCAGAGGTGACGACCAACTTATTTTTAAACTTTGAGAATAATATTAAACAAACAAAAATAGAACTATTCATGTATACTATGATCTTAGATTTAGAAATATGTAAATTCATCGTCCTAGGTTCTTTGACCACTTCGACAGTGTTTATTTCTACCTATGATTGTATGTAAAGCTTAGAACACACAATAGAACTTTTTCTTTTAGTTGCAGTAGTCTGGTTGTTAGTCTGGTTGTTATTCCGGTTGTTAGTCCGGTTGTTAGTCCAGTTGTTAGTCCGGTTGTTAGTCCGGTTGTTATTCCGGTTGTTAGTCCAGTTGTTAGTCCGGTTGACCAAACTAATGCAACTTTTTAGAAGTCCGGTTGTCATTGATGACAGAATATTTCTTTCAAGTGCTCAATTTTGTTTTTACAGCAGAGTTAACTATGGATTCAATAAAATTCCGCAATATGATTTTTTATCAGCCTATTTCAGTGTCCCACTTCTGGGCAAAGGCCTCCCCTTTCTGCTTCCAATCAGTCCTGTCGAGGGCAATAGTTCTCGTACGTGTCCAAGTCATCACGCCATCTTCTTCGAGGTCTGCCTCGCTTTCGGCGACCACCTGGGTTTCACTTAGTAGCCATCCTGGCCCACCTATCTTCTCGTATGCGGCAGACGTGCTCCGCCCAGTCCCAGTTAGCTGTGCTGACTTAAGGCCTACATCCTTTTATTTATAGAAAGAATGGTATATGGAAATAGAGAAAGAAATCCTGGCTGACATACATTCCGAGAGTGGACCGGGATAGCGCCCGCTGAACCTTTGGACTACCCAAGCTGATCGCCTACCTTCACTAGTTGCAGAGGCACTAAGAAAATTTAAAAAAAATCTTTTAGTGTAATACAAAAAAAAAAAATTTTATTTTCTTAAAAAATAAATAAGAATAAACCGCAAAGTTTGGTTAATTTCTTTTTCCTTCGCCAATATCTGTCAAAACTTTCCAAATTTATACAAGGTCTGTTTGTAGGCAAAACTCCGGCAATAAATAGTTCGAAAATTTAAAAAAATCAAGTAATTGAGCACTTTTTTAATTAGAAGTTTTCACAAGAAGTACACATTTACAAAGTTACTATGTTTTATTTCAGTAATGAGCATTACCAGAAATACCTGTTTTACTGTATCTTTAATTCATTCAATAAAGTAAGCGAAAACCATATGAAAACATGCTAAAAATAATTAAATATGCTAAGGTGTGTATAACAATAAATAATACAGTAAGAATAATTCAAGAAACACGGTAAAGTTAAAAAAAATAACTATTGATCGGAAAATAAGATCATTGTTTGAAAATTTAATAAGTATGATTAAATTCACGCCACCATATACCTATTGAAAAATATATCAGGGGCTATTAGTACGAGTATTTATTCTGTGGTATTAGCGTGACAAATACTAAATTTCGTGCTCGTAGACACGAGTTTATTATCTAATTCAATTCTGTGCAAAATTACAGACCTTTGAGTTCCTGCTAACATTAAATAGAAATACTGAATAGAGCTAATTTACCTTCATCAAATAGGCACGGGAAAAATGTAAGAAATAGCCTGAATTAGGTAAGTGGGGTATACTCTTATTTAATGATTGTGTTTGAAATCATGTAGTATTCTTTGATAAAAAATATGTAGTAAGTACTTTTGGTAACGCTTAAGCGGAAACCTCAAGAGCTAGAGAAATGAAAAATACTAAAAATAATATATAATATTTGTAAAATCTATTGCTGTCGCGCTGTGCCCGAACTACAACCGAGCAAGTGCGATAGAGACATACTGCAGCTTGGACTGAAAATACCTATTCAAAAAACCGAAAATCAACGATTCTAAGTCCCCTGATTACTAACCAAAACTTAACCAATATATTTTTTTCCATTACGAATTAACAAAGACTTGACCGGTGTTCCTATGCTTTAATTTTTTTATATAATTTAGTCAAATTTCTTTTCTGGATGTTTGAACACAGCGGAAATACTGTAATTTTTTTTAGGTTTTTGAACGTACTCATTTAATAAATAATTTATGAACAAAAAAAACATAGAGACATGCTAATAGTGGCAGTTGATAATCAGGAAAAAAAATATTACTCTACGGCATTATCCAGGGAGGAAACAGGGGACTACGTTTGTATGGAAAAACGGCCCCTCTGTTTCGTCTTAAAAATGACACTAAACGAGTGATGATAACGGAGGGCTTATCCCTTAGTAGAATCTCTTCGCGAATAAGTAGATAGGACAATTACTTACAAGAAGGATAGAAAGAGTAATTATTAAAAAATAAAAACCGAATACGTAAAATACCAAAAAATTGCCATTTTCTTTTTTTTTTCTATAGTCGCCAGTGTCACTGGAAATTTAAGACGAAAACGTTCAGGTAAGTATCAGAGCGTGCAAAAACAATATACATACGTTTATACATACATACGAGTACACTCGAAAAATACAGGTAATCCACCTTCTGGCGCAGGGTCATACATACAATTTTGAAAAAATATGTTGTAAAATAAGCTAATAGACTTCATTTTTAGACAAAAAATATTTCATTTTCGTTAGCAAGGTTTAAAACGTTTTTCCTACAAAATAAAGTCGAGAATAAGTACCTAAAGCCCAAAATATTTCCTTCGACCCGCGCCTGAAAAAGGATGGAAGCCAACCTCATACATTTTTAATTCCGTACTAATTGCGGCCGAAGTGGGAAAAGAGGGAAAATGGGGAATTTGGGGAAAATTAAAACATTGCGGCACATTGTCGGGTTTAGAGGGATTTTTGGTACATTTTAGAATACGAAACAATTTTAGATGATTTCATTGTGCCCTTGCCATTTAGTCACGTGCTTAGTCCCAGGTGTATTTAGGCTTTGTTATTTTTATGGCGTACTTGGTTAAAAATGATGTATAAATGTAATTCGATTAAATATAATTACTAACGTAACAGATACCCAGCGTCATACACGCCATTGTGAGTAAACCAACCAATACGTTTGCCGTTTTTGCTCGATATTAATAAAGGCAACAGGTAGACGCTTGAAAAAGTCAACGGAGACCAAAGGTCATTGACGAAGGCAGACAGATGGACGGACGGACAATGGAGTCTTAGTAATAGGGTCCCGCCGAGGGTACGGAACCCTAAAGTTTTGTTTTAATTTTATCCACTTGGTACTAAACTTAATATTTACACGATCGACGACTATATACACTCAGCCTTACTATTCAGCATGCACGCCGCAAATAACGAACCACATATTTGATCGGCGTGATTTAAAACTAGCACCCACTGGGAATAGCAAAGTGACACGTGTCACAAAGTCCCAACCGTCTCCGGTCAATGGAACAGACTCGATTCATCATGTTTACTAGCTCTTCCAAGCTGGTTTGGGAGAAAAGAAAAAACTTACAATGTACCAGCTGCTTTGACCGGTGGCCTGCCTGACGTCACTCCTAGGAAATTAAGTTTTAGCACGAGATGTTTGTTTTGTTTGTGTCCTTTAGTCGCCTCTACACTCAGGAAGAGATGGAGTAGTCCTATAGGCTGGAAGCCACACGGCCAAGCAACTTACCACCTGCGCCTATCGCTATTTCAGCGATGGCTGATCCACGCGTCAACTCGTGAACTGGTGCCGCCAGTAGGGACTGGTCAGCTTGGCTCCGTATTCTTAAGACTACTCAGTGTTACTTATTTCTGTAAATTGGATTTGGCACTCGTTCGCAAGCTTTACATGTTATATTGTGATAACATTGTATTAGGCATAATATCCTTGTAAACTGACAAAGCCCTTCTGGCGCGTAGGCGACCAAAACCGTGCAAATGAGCTTCTTTCGCGTTTCTTCTCAGCAGTGGTCGTTGCGAAACGCTAGTATCGGTAGCTTTTGAACAAAGAAAAAAATAATTTAAATATAAATAAACATTACACGTAATGTACACTATAATTATTGACGTGTAAAAGTGCCTGCAAAGGCCTAGTTACTGAATCAATATTTGATTGATTTTGATTTTGATTCATCCATAAAAAGTAAAGCGAAAAGCTAGTTTCGTTAGCTTTTTTTCAAAAAAAATATTATAAATAAACATTACACGTAATGTACACTAAAATTATTGACGTGTAAAAGCGCCTGCAAAGGCCTAATTACTGAATAAATATTTGATTCTTTGATTCTCTGATACAAGTATCTCTTTCCCATCTTTATGCTCTCTATCTAACTAAGCATGTGATATCCTTGGCTCTGTCTGTATGAAAGTCGTAATAAGGGTGACAAAAGAGTCAGAAAAGTATTATTCTAGTTAGTCCGTCTTGAAGATTATCCAAAAAAAAATAGACCCATTTTTTTCAGTTTATCAAAAAAGTAAAAATTCACCAAGATACAAAGCATCTAAGTTCCAGAGTGGGGGGGGCTTGGGACGTCACTGCTATGTAAAAAAATCGTACTTGACCAAAACGTCATGTGAAATTGAAATGCCCTGTATCCTTGTCAATTTTTGTTTCTCAGAGAATAGAAAGAATACATATAAAATATTTTTTGATAAATCTAACCGCTGAGCCAAAATTTTTCTTATAGTCATCATGCCTATTGTGCCACCATTACGCTTAAAGTGGACTTTACCGCCCTAAGCTCTGTCTACCCCGTTAGGGATAAAGACGTGATAGTGTTCTGTATCTGTATGCCTATTGTGTGTCTATCAATATTCAGAATATGAATTAATTTTAATTATACGGACAACGTAACATAGATTTATCTATCCCAGACCACATGATCTCTCCCTAATGAAATCTAAGTTTTTCAGACCCAGACTAAGTGATGGCTAATGTTCTGGAAAAAGGTCTTCTGAGGTCAAGTTGTTCGGCTGTAAGATTAAATTAACAAGAAATTCTTTGTAAAAAGATATGTTCTTGTAGATTTTTACTTAGGTTACTTACTACAAGTAAGGCTTCGATCAATATTCTATAGATGCACAGTTCCTTGCAAAATGAAACGAAATATTGTCCTCGTACATAGGGATGTACCATTTTAAGTATTGCGAAAAAAGTTCTAAAGTGTCATACAGTTTAATCTAATTTAAACCTTAAGTAACTGAGATAAGCGTGAAAATATATCCGTATTTTCACCATGCACTTAGGCATCTTTGACATAACGTCACGCGCGTTTTATGCCTTGTTTTTCCGGTGCCATTTTTTAGGCGGAAACTGTGCATCTATGGAATATATGATCGAATTGGTAAGGTCTTCAGCATCCTTGGGTGACTATTAACATGCGAATATATTATATTTGGAGGAGAAAATGCAAGAAAACGCACCCGGCTTCAAAGCAGCATAGCTGCGGATGTAACCGGAATCGTGCTAAAAAAAAAACTACCGTGGCGCAGCGACCCAAAGTGGATCTTGGCTTCCGACACTAGATGGCGCCAATTCTTGCGGTCTTGTGCGTTGCTGCTAGTCGTCGACTTCGAGGCACCGCAGGTCTTTCTGCACCTCGTCAGCCCATGTACCTAGGAAGACCAACAGGTCGACGGCCAGTAGGCCAACCCAAGTAAGCTCTCTTCTCCGCCCTATAGTCTTCCATTCTTTCTACGTATCCCAGCAAAGCTTAACTGCTTCCGTTTCACCGAAATGACCAAACTAAAAAGTAAAAAAAAAATATTTCAATACAACAATCAAGTGATTAACTTCTTATTTCGGTTTAGGTACCATTGAAGCGTGTTTTTTTGTTTCTTTTTAACTAAGTGCATTTCCAGCCGATTTTTCCTCATAATTTCAAATGCCTACTAAACAAAATTGCAAGTAATTGTAGTTCAAGGCTGTAGCTGTAATCATCCGGCAAAAGCAAACCACTTATGAAAAATAAGTAAAAATAGCAACTTCGTAACGAGAATATGGAAGCGTAATCCAAGCTACCTTAACCCTCGAGATGTTTAACTTATTAACTTAACCGCAACTTTGATAATCACAGGTCTTCAAAGCCCAGAAGCTGCCATAAACTGGTTTTGCACACGCGATTGTTTGGATCAAAGACCCTGCTCTGGAAATCTGGGTGTGTTAAAGCAGTATCATGAACATAAACTCTTGTGCACTAGAGAAATTTCCTTGTACTGCTTAATATGTTTTCGTAGCAAGTCAAATCGAAAACGTCGAAATACCAAATTAACTGTCGATCAACTGTATTGAGGATCAGAGTACAAGTTTTCCAGTTACTGACACGTGGAACTAACTTTAATTGGACTTCAAGTCTTAGATCAAGTAATCTGTAGATGTAGCAATGCCTTTGCCCATTTTCTCTCGTTCCGAGACTTGGTCCACCAAAGCGGCAGATGAAAAAAGATTGCATGTTGCGGAGATGATAATGTTCAGATGGATGTGTGGTGGAACGCGAAAAGACAAGATGTTTGTTGTTTTTCGTGTGTGTGATATGAGAAGGATGGTAGTAAGTGGAGTGACAGAAGAATTTACTTACATCATTCAATCACCATCATTAGGTCTGTTTAAGTCTCCACTGCAGGAGCACGACCCTCTCTGTACTGCCAGAGCCATATATTAGCCAGAGGATTTGGCCTACACTCTCCACACTGGCCAGAAGGGTTGGAGAGGTCTCATTGATGTTTATAAGCTTTGTTTAGCTTGTGTTTCCTAAGTCGCCATCTGCGACATCCACAGGAAGACTTGGAGTGGTCCTATTTTACTCTGCCGGGAACCAACAGCTTTTTATGATTTAATAATTATTAAAAATTTACATAAGTACATCATAGAAAAAAAGTGACATTATGTGCCATATAAAAATTGCGCAGTGGTAAGGATAAGGCAAAACAAGAAGAGTAGTTTAAAGTTGCCAAATAAAACTTTCTTTTCTTTTTTAGCAAAGTACTGCTAAAGCACTTGATATTTTGTAGATTATGATTCGTCTAAGATTGCACATCTTAAAAAGTTTATATCATTGCTATAGCAAGTAGATTAACTCCAAATCAGGATATGCCTATTAATGGGTGGTATAGCTATACGGCGTAACGACCAATTTGAGAGGAATATGTCGAAATGTTCTAGGCTGTTGAGAGATAAACTAGAAGGATGCGATAACTTGTATGCTTATACATTAAATAACTTATTTATTCATTAAAATACTATTTAGGCATTAACTTATTGATAAATCAGGTTGATTTTGCACCTTGTAATCAGAATCATTAATAGAACACAAAATCGTAAGAAAACAAAGCCTTTTTTTGTAATTTTTTTCTTCCATGTTCCAAGTAATAGTTGGCTAACCTACTGACTACTATACGCCCGGCCGCCGGCCGCCCGCTACGAGCCGAGGCGAGGTAGCGGGTGGTGACATTCAAATTGGAGATTTTTGGTATTCATTTTTCGGTTGATATCTTTGGTTTTTGATTATGAAACAAGCAAGATACATAACAGAAATATGTATTTTTCATTTCGCACCGCGTATTATATTAACATGATTCAGATTTTTGCCTATTCCCACGATCGGCTTTTATCTAAGGGCTTTTACGATCTGCGCAAGAAAATTTAATTGAATTGAATTTATTTTTTCCCAGATAAGGCTGCCTGTCTACTAATGCGGAGCTAGCTAACACGGATAAGGTACTAGTGTGGAATATATCTGTGCCAAAAGGTTTGTTACTGTTGTATCTGTTACGGATTACGGCTGCTAAAGATGGATGGTACAACAGATTTTTCGAGAGGGATATTCGAGTCATGGTCAAAAGCTAGCAGGTTATATACATAGCCGCAACTTTGGCCGTAGTCAGTGTACCCACGCTTATAAAACGTAAATCACGCGACGTACCCGTGACGAGTCCGTGACGTGAATGCGACGTGACATACTTGTTTGATGCGTAGGTATAGGCCTGTTGACACCAGTGACTTGCCCCATAGGATTGCAAAATTTAAAATATCTAGTTTACCCACGGAAATACCCACAGTACAAAGCCTCCATGTTTCAAATTCATTCATTTACTTGACACGTCGGTGGTGACCCAAAGACGTACCCTTACCGTTACCTTATGTAAATCGGTGGATTTACATATGTTTACCAAATTTCAACTTAATCGTTCTAGTAGTTTCGAAGCAAATTAGCTGTGACAGACGGACAGACAGACACACGAGTGATCCTATTAGGGTTCCGTTTTTACTTTTGGTGTACAAAACCCTTAAAGCAACTCCTACCTCTACCTACCTATACTCTGGAATATGAAAGGTTAGTAGAGCTACTTCTGGGTATTCTGTTCCCGCGAAGACCCAAGAATACGTCACGAATGTCACGACAAGTGTTGCCACTAAATGTTATTTTCGGTAAATTTAAGGACTTTCTCAATTAGTTAATGAATACAGGGTCTAAAAAAATATACTGAAACTATAATAAGGGTGAATTCAGTTCATGATACTGAACAACTTTCCCCAAGGAACATATATCGAAATATGAAAATTAATTTTTGACCTCGCAAACAAGTTGAGCGATCAGCTGATTCGAGTTTGTATGGAAAGCAAAAAAATATTTTTCATATTTCGATATATGTTCCTTTAGGACAGTTGTTCCGTATCATGGACTTAATTCACCCTTAAAATAATTATAGTATATTTTGTTAGACGTCATATAAAATGAAATACTAACTTAACTATTTCGCCTATATCGGGTGATTCATCTCTTAACACTCCCAACTGATGACGTATTCTTAGGCCAATCACGTGACCCAACTGTCACGGGAATTTAATAACGTGTTTTATATTATACATATACCTTACCATGCCCATGCCATGCATATAGTAGCCTGTATATGGAATCTATGGTGCAACTGGGAACATACTATCGCCGCTGTTTCGCCGGTAATTTGTTTATTAAATGGACGTGGCGTTATAAATTTTGGGAGAGTGATGCATGTGAATGTAAAAGGTTACAAATTAGGGGGATTGCGATGCACTGCATCCTGGTAATAATAAGATGACTTTTTTACATACAGGTTAGTTCTTTTTCATATATCTCTAAGAAGAAACTAAAAGTAGCCAAATGCGAGTCGGATTCGCCCATGAAAGGTTCCGTAGCAGCAAGTAACATAATATAAAAGTTCTAAAGGTAAATTGCGGTTTACGATTTATGACGTATTAAAAAATAGTACTTACTAGATCTCGTTCAAACCAATTTTCGGTGGACTTTTGCATGATAATGTATATCATATATTTTTTTTAGTTTTATCATTCATTTATTTTAGAAGTTACAGGGGGGGGGGTACATTTTACCACTTTAGAAGTGTCTCTCGCGCAAACTATTCAGTTTACAGAAAGAAATTATATTTGAAACCTAAATATCATTTTTAAAGAGCTATCCAAAGATGTTGGATTTGATTTAAAAAAAAATTGAGTTTCAGTTCTAAGTATGGGAAACCCCCAAAATGTATTGTTTTTTTTCTATTTTTGTGTGTAAATCTTAATGCGGTTCACAGAATACATCTACTTACCAAGTATCAACAGTATAGTTCTTATAGTTTCGGAAAAAAGTGGCTGTGACATACGGACGGAAAGACAGACAGACAGACACCTTTGACTGCCTCCGTGGTACAGTGGTCAAGGCGTCTGCCTTGTGATCCGGAGGTCATGGGTTCAAATCCCACTGGGAAGCATACTTTGTGAAAAGTTGTTTCCAGTCTGGTTAGGATATTGCAGTCTTGAATCACCTGATTATCCGAAAAGCAAGAGGATTCCGTGCTTCAGAAGGCACGTAAAGCTGTTGGTCCCATCTAGCGTTTGTACCTATCCCTAGGATTGGTTCTGGTCTACCTTTTGGGTTGCGGAGGTCAGACGGCAGTCGCTCTGTGTAAAACCAGTAATCTCGTCGAATCAACAAGGGTAGGTAGCGGACCCCGGGCTCTGAAGCGTAATAGCTGACGATGCAACCGGGAATAACGCTCGGATGATGATGGGACAGACAGACATGACGAATCCATAAGGGTTCCGTTTTTTGCCATTTGGCTACGGAACCCTAAAAACCAGTCAAGTGCGAGTCCCGTAAATTTTTTTTTCAAATTTTAACCCCTTTAATTTTTAACTTTATTTTATACTAGCGGCCCGCCCAGGCTTCGCACGGGTATGTATTATACATATAAACCTTTCTCATGAATCACTTTATCTATTAAAAAAAACCGCATTAAAATCCGTTGCGTAGTTTTAAAGATCTAAGCATACATAGGGACAGACAGTGAGAAGCGACTTTGTTTTTATACTATGTATTTCTACTTATATCGCCCACCATCACGATATCTTTGGGTCTTGCGGCCCTGGGCTCTGTCTGCTTAGAGCCGCAAGATCCAACATGCTCTATCTGGCTCTATTTGGAATAGAATTACGTTACGACAAGTGGTGCAATTTCTTTCTTTGTTTTAATATATAGGGACAAATCACACTGATTAAGCTAGCCACAAAGTTTTTTGAACTTGTGTTTTGGGATACTAACTCAACGATACTATATTTTATGACAAATATATATAAATATAAATATCCAAGACCCAGGACAATATGAAAAAGGCCATTTTCCAACTTGCCCTGGCTGGGGATCGAACCCAGAACCTCCGCATTACGGGCTAGCGTGTTAACCTTTACGCCACGGAGGTCAATCTCTTAAGACTCTGTGAGTTCACAGCTCACAATACTGTTTTTTTGAAAAATTACTGTAATTAAACTACTTTAGTTGATTTTCCAAAAAAATTACATAGAAATCTTAAGGCTTTTCTACAGACACACGCAATGTCTAAAACACGATTTAGCATTTTTGGCTCAATGGAAAAAAATCACAAACATACTTCTACATTTACCTTTAAAAACTTCTAGTTATTTTATACAATCACCATTTTATATGAAAATTTTACAAAAAAAATTATAATCTAAATTACAAGAAAAATTCGCTACAAAAAAAATATAAATATAATAAAAAAAAAATTATAAATAAAACACAGCGAAATATCGTCGAGAGCACAATTCGAACAAAGGCCGTGCTATTAGCTATATGTTGTTCAGTATCATATTATAGACTGAATCCACCCTTAAAATAGTTTCAGTATATTTTGTTAGACCCTGTATGTACCTACATGTCATTTTGAAGAGATGACTATAAGATATTATCTATTTTATTATCTCATTTACCCGGTTCCTACGGCTCTCTTTAGTGAGGCAGTGTGCGGACGGTTTTTATCATTTGTCTACTTGAAGGGTTTTAGGAAATAAAAAAGGTACCGGACATGCTACATCCCGTAGCCAAGTATGAGCAATAACGCTCGGTAACTCGGTTCGTTTCTCACAGATAGCGTACAGGAGCCCTGTTTTAGAAACGCAGAGTCCTGTAAACGAACATTAATTTTATAAAAAGTATTTGTTTCAGTTTCCGCGTTTCAAAAATAGGGCTCCAGGAGATCAATTTTTAACTTTCTAGTTTAGTTGTACAATTTTTCTTAATAACGAGTGAAAATCCTTTCAGCATTGATATTATTCCTATTTTTACAATAAAAGTTAAAAACAGTAAAAGAGTATAATGTTTTCAGGGTTTATGTATAAGTGTAGATTTAGATCTATAGGGAATCGTTAAAATCCTTACATGATCCCAAGTAACATACCTAGGGCTTATAATTTTTTGTTTTATTTTTAGATAGAGAGAGAGAGGAGGAAGTAGGTAATTCAATCACACACAGTGGCAACACATTTTTTTATTTATTTGGTTCGCTCACTGGCTGAACAACACACAAATCTAAGCATATACGGGTACAAATTAGAGCATATTAGTTGCCAATCGACTTGGAGCGAACACAGCATGACGTATTCTTATTTCTTAGGCCAATCACGTGACCCAGCTGTCGAGAATAGAATACCGTTTTTTATTATACCATGAACTAAATATTCTTAATCTAGAAAAATTTAAAAATAAACAGTCTAAAAAGAGGCCTACAAAAACAAGTTAGGGCTTTATGCCCCATCAATCATTTTCGTGAGTAGCCAAGCGCGAGAGCACCTGGCGAGGTCGTTTACCCCAGATTAAGTAGGGATTACTCTGATGAGTACTCACCCGAACTTGAGTAGTCTGAGAGTTTCGAGGGCCTTTTGGATAGTGTTCTTACATAAAATCTTTTGTTTTGAACTAGTTTAAGGGTTTTGGCTTCAAATGTACTACGTTGTTAACTTGCGGAAATGATGATGTTCAGATGGCTGTGTGGTGTAACGCGAAAAGACAAGATGTTTGTTGTTTTTCGGTTGTGTAAGTGGCCAACACTGGTTTCAGATTTTTCAAGCTGCCGGTAGGCATCTAACATAGCTTGACGACAGCCGGGACCAACGGCTTTACGTGCCTTCCGAAGCACGGAAGAGCTCTAGAAAATCTATATTTTAACTAGTTTAAGGGTTTTGGTAAAGGCTTCAAATGTACTACGTTGTTAAGTTACATGGCAATGGCAAACAACTCCATTCTCCTTGCCAAAAAATCGCCATTGTGTACATCTGTTTTCATACAATGACACTGACAAGAGCCTGGTTTTTAAATGTATGAGTTTTGTGTCGTAACGACATTTCACTTCTTTTTAGGGTTCCGTACCCGAAGGGTGCAAACGGGACTCTATTACTGAGACTCCGCTGTCTGTCCGTCTATCCGTCTGTCTGTCCGTCTGTCTGTCTGTCCGTCAGTCACAGGGCTTTATCTCTTTAACCGTAATAGCTAGACACTTAAAATTTTTACCGAATATGTATTACTGTGGCGGATATAACAACAAATACTAAAAATATAAAAAAGTTAAAAATTAAAGGGGGTCGTCATACAAGAAACGTGTTTTTTTCAGCGTTTTTAACTTGATCTTCATAATGGCATTAACTAGATACTTGAAATTTTCACCAATTACGTATTACTATGACCACAATAACAACAAATACTAAAAATAAAATAAAGTTAAAAATTAAAGGGGGTCGTCATATAAGAAACGTGTTTCTTCAGCGTTTTAAAACATTGTACGGTGGTACGGAACCCTTCATGTACGAGTCCGACTCGCACTTGCCCGTTTATTTTTATTTATCATCAATTGGCACATGAATATTGGCTTTTCTATCAGATTAATTGTCCGCGGCCACAATATCAGCGCCTGTAACGGTGGATTATGATCTCTAAGGTGTAGGTTACACGCTCAGTTTAGCATTAGTTCAGTCCATCAGTCTGGTCAGAATGATCGGACAATGATCGTGTAACCCACGGAATGACAGACTGATGGTTCGGACTGAAGAAAATTATAATTTTGTCAGTCTGCTTTGAATGGACCTGGTGACCCAAGATACAAGTTTCGGCTTAGTTTGGTGTCTCCAGTGCTCCCACAAGTTCTATTTATTTATTTTTGAGTTCATTTAATGTATTTAAGTTTTGTACTTACTGTTATAACTTGTGAAGTAATTTTTTTTTTCTATAATGATGAAAGACTGATCGCGTAAATTGCTCGTATCATTCTCGCGTCAGTCACCGTACTTTACTACACACCGTACACCAAGGCACATAAGGTACATTATAGCTCTTTGCCGTACACGTACTTTTTATCAGTCTGCTGTCAGTCTAGATTGACCATGTAACCGTGAAATTCATCCATCATTCTAGCGTCAGTCAAGTCAATCCAGACTGATAGACTGAACTGATGTGAAACAGAGTGTGTAACCTTGCTCTAATGTTTGACCATATCATGAAATCATGAAGTAGCCAAGCGTTTAGCTTTTCATATCGTTAAACGCTGATTATTTCATTGATTTGGGCAGACCACATCATGATGGTATTTTTTTATATAATGCATGAAACAATCATTTTATCGTGGGGACCATCAGCACACAAAATATATAATACTGTCGCCCGGAAATTGACAGACGTCACACATGACCAGAGGGCTGGCCTCTATCTGGCTCAAAAGATTAGCGTTGCCATACAACGTGGCAATGCTGCCAGCCTTCTGGGCACATTACCACGGGGCAGCGATAGGCCTGGTCTTTTTTATTTATAAGTTAAGTAGTTTTTATTAAATAGTTTTAGTTAGTTTTATAAAATGGTCGCCCATATCCATGGTTTAAAGACATACCGTGTGTATTTTGTGGAAACGAAAACACAAACGGTGTATTTTGGCAGTCAACGTGTTATACACGTTTATAACACGTTGACTTTTTAACCACCAGTTTTTGGAGCAAGTTCAGTCCATGATACTAAACTACTTTCCATAATAACAATTAACTAAAAAGGAGAAAAATATATAATATTCCCATACAAATGAGCGCTTAGCCAAGTAGTAGTCGTAGTTATGGAAAGTAGTTTAGTATCATGGACTGAACTTGCTCTGGTGGTTAAAAGGATACCCTGTATTGCAGGTTCCTCATATTTTTAAAAGTTGAGTTGGTCTCCCTAATGTATTTTTTTATTCAAAAACAAAAAGAACTACTATTATATTATCCCAACTAATATTATAAATACGAAAGTGAGTTTGTATATTTGTTTGTTTATTTGTTTGTTTGTTTGTTACCTCTTCACGCTTTATCTACTGAATCAATCTTCTTGAAAATTTGCATTCACATAGGAGTACTGAGAAGGACATGGGGTACCTTTCATCCCGGAAAAAGTAATGTTCCCGTGGGATACGCGACCGAAGCCGCGGGCAAAAGCTAGTATTTCATAAAAAAATTATCAATAAATCATATCATAGATCATGTATATCAATTCGAATGGCTAGCCTGTTCCAAACAACGTCACATCCACATCCCGTCCGCTCAAATCACAGATATGGTAATTCTCACGCTGCTCCACATCTGCAAACCATAAACTCAAAGCTGCAACTCTATCACAAACGAAGAAAGTCTAAAATTGCATGTCCACGTTTTTTGTGCATAGCGGATGCGTCCTGTTGTTTATTAGTCTAAGATCATACTGCACGGTTTTTTAATTTTTTTATTGGAACTGTTGAGTTGAAATAATGCAGACAAGATGAAGCTGCAGGTTGTTCCGGATTTTTCGTTGTTTGATAAGTAAAGATTCTAGGCACTACCAAAACTTTTGGCACATAATTAAAATATTATGAGCTTTTACACTCTTCTTTGCTGGTCTGGGAGAAAAGAAAAAACATAAAATATACCAGCTGCTTCTCTTCCCGTGCAGATCGTAAAAGCCGATCGAGAGAATGGGCGAGAATTTGAATCATAAGAATAGGCGATGCGGTTAGCAACCCATCACTATTAGGATTTTCATTTTCCTCCTTCATGCCCACCATTACGCTAAAAGTGGCTGGGTCTTATCGCTCTAGGCTCTGTCTGTCCCGTTAGGGAAAAAGACGTGCTAGTGTATATATTCTACACACGCTTTTGCGGCACGTGTATAGTATAAACACCTTTAGTAATGGTAAATACTGCATACAAATATTCTAGTAATAAAACATTTGAACAAATTAATCTTGCAGTAGGCTCTTGTTCTGTATGGATTCACGCTTCACAAGGTCGACTGTTTCCAGGGGTTTTTGCCTTTTTTTCCCCGTCCGGCGCATGTGTAGTCAGTGTAGTGATTAAGCTTTGCGGTAGCTTTTTAAGCTTTGTAGACAGTACGATTACCAAAAGTTGGATGTTTGTTTGACCTATAAAGCTTTGTTAGGTTTTTTGATGGTTTATTTTCTTTGTTTTTCTTGTGTGACAGTGGCCATCACTGACGTCAGATTTATCAAAATGCCTAAATACCTACTTCTGACATAGCTTGTTTAGTGATGAGAGGGAACAATTACTTAACGTACCTTCCGAAGCTCGGAGGAGCTTGAGAGATATGCCACTTGTGATCAGCAATCCAATTAGTGATCACGTCCAAGGCTGCTTTACTGAGAAATGCTAAAAATGTATCAGGCAGTTGGTTTTTTTGTTTTTTTAATAATTACTTATTTTCTTACTTACTGTAAACACTTCTTATTCACCAGTGGAATTACATGGAACCATCGTCATTGTTAGCAGCTTTCTTGTAACCGTTGTCATTGTGTTCGAGAAAACGATAAGCTTCTAGAAACTGGCGACATGGGAAGACCTACTTAATCCATTCTATTATATTTAAATTTTAGCTGCTGTTAACGACTGTATACGCGTGGACTTGTTCACTGATTACAAAACCGAACATCGACAAACCGTATTAAATGCCTAACTAAATAGGTATAGTGAAACTATTTTAAATGTGAATTCAGTAATTCAGTCCATGATACTGAACAACTTTCCCCTAAGAACATATATCGAAATATGAAAAATATTTTTTGGCTTTCCATATAAACTCGGATCAGCTGATCGGTCAAAACATTATTTTTCATATTTTGATATATGTTCCTTGGGGAAAGTTGTTCAGTATCATGGACTGAATCCACCCTTAAAATAGTTTCAGTATATTTTGTTGGACCCTGTATATTCACCTTAACTAGGAAACGATTCGAGTGCGACGACATACTTCTTCGACAACAATGCTAGTCCGAAATGAGAGAATGAAAGCTTTAAGATTTATATGTAAAATTTTAGAAAAATAAATTTGTGGTACATAGTTATAATAGGTACAGCAATTTTTCAAAAATTCTCAAAGTATTGTGAGCTTTGATCCTAAAGCGCCTTAAATAAAGAAGTATATACATAGTACCACAGAATAGTACCAAATGTATTTGCATAAATAATACTTAGTCGTGGCCAAAATTAAATAAAAGCTCAACCGAGGCGGGTAAGTAGGCCAGGGCTTACGCACTTAATTACTTAGGTCGATATATTACTGGGACAGCTTTCAGGGGCAATTTCTATGAAAGCTTAAAGTTTCAAGCCTACGTCAGAGCCAAAGGTTTTCACGGAATTATATGACTTTGTTAACATGCAATCCTCGGGGATTTTCTTTCAATGTAGCAGATATAAGTTTATTAACAAAATGTGATCTACACAAAATGCCTAAACCTCTCTGCAGCAAAACAGAGAAACGAGAACACACTTAGATGAGAGAGGGTGTAAAAAAAACTGGTTCAAATTAAGGGTTGAAAAAAAAGCGGCCAAGTGCGAGTCGGACTCGCTTATGAAGGGTTCCGTAGCAGCAAGTAACATAATATAAAAGTTCTAAAGGTAAATTGCGGTTTACGATTTATGACGTATTAAAAAATAACTATCTATGATACCGAGACCGCTATAGTTTTAATTGAAAGTACATACTTTGAGGTATATACCACATTTTTTAGAATTAGGGGTTTAATCTACATAGTTTCAATGCAGTTTTTGTTGCATTTAAAAAGACCTTTTCAAAGATAGTCCAATTTAATTTTTTTAATTCACTTTTCTTGTATGAGAAAAATTTTTTTTTTTTCATAATTTTAAAAACCAACTTTTGGAACTTCAATATCTATCTCTCCGCCAATTTTCGTGACAATCGGTGCAGTAGCGGCGGAGTACGAGCCCGGACGGACAGACAGACGGACGGACATGACGAAACTATAAGGGTTCCTTGTGGACTACGGAACCCTAAAAATACGTTTCTTGTAATAGTATGACGACCCTCTTTAATTTATTTTAGTATTGGTTGTTATGGCGGCCACACTTTGTTGTTTTCACATAATCAGTTAAAATTTCAAGTATCTAGCTATTACGATTCAATTTAAGAGATAGAGCCCTATGCCAGACGGACGGACAGACGTACAGACAGCGGAGTCTCGTTAATAGTATGTAATACTCTACTGTCCTCTGTGGTAATAGGGTCCCTTTGGCACCCTTTGGGTACGAAACCGTAAAATTCTTTCTATTCGTGTCTACATATTTATCTTTAAGATACGTTTGTATATGATTAGGTAGGTAGTCTGTTACGTAGGTACAATGACAAAAGTAAGGTAAGTACTATTTTTTTCAAAATATACAACGTGTCATTGACATATGCGTATTAAATCAAACATTATTATACATATAAATATTATATAGATCACTATATTGATGAAATTAAACAGTCTTAAATAAAATAAACCGGCCAAGTGCGAGTTAAACTCGCGTAGAGAGGGTTCGTACAATTGATTGAATTCTTATAGGTTTTTCTGTAATCTACAATCAATGAACTATACTATGTATTTTTTTCAAAATTTTAGGCTCAGTAGTTTCGGAGATCAGGGGAGGAATGGTCAATTTTCGTCTTCTTTCATGAATAAAATCAAAACTATTCATTTGAAAATAATAACAAAAATATATTTGAGATCCTCATAATGATCCTTTCATTTGATATATGACATAGTAAGGTTTGCAAAACTTTTTTAATTTCCTAATTTTCCCCGTAAATGACCCTTATTTAAAAAAAATATTAATTTACTTTGCACATTTGGTTTGGGTCATAAGATTACAACATTCTACCAAATTTCACCTGATTCGGACCAGTAGATTTGGAGCAAATTGGCTGTGACAGACGGACGAACAGACAGACGCACGCGAGTGATCCTATTAGGGTTCCGTTTTTTTTCATTTTTTGTACGGAACCCTAAAAAAGATATCGGCATTTCTATACAAAAGTGTGCAGCCGCCCGGGCTATTTATATGGGAATGCCATTTTTTTTTTTGTTTTTTGACTGCATATCATCATACTACTGGGTGGCGCAAAAGTACTGGCACTAAAGAAAATACTTTTATTTTTTTTATATGACATTTTCTGTCATTCTGTTGTTGAAAATTGTGTAGTGAACAAATGTAAAATACACTGAAAATAAACATGGACCGTTTTACTCCCCAAGAACGTGGAATAATTGTGTCAATGTTCTTACGGAATAATTCATCAGTGATAAGAACACAACGTGAATTTCGTCGACGATTTCACCACCGTCCGGCACCGATTGGTCGCACAATTCGACGCTTTGCCACACGCCTTGAAGCAACTGGCTCAACATTGGATAGACCTAAGTCTGGGAGACCAAGAACAGGCCGTTCAGCTGAAAATATCGATGCTGTGCGCGAAGATGTGGAAGAGTGTCCAGAAACATCAACGAGGCGACGTGCCACGCAATTGGGCATTTCCAGACGGACCCTGCAGCGTATTTTGGTGAAAGACTTAAAGATGTTCCCGTATAAAACTCAAATGACTCATCAGCTGCTGCCTGCTGACCACCGAGCTCGTCTAGATTACTGCCAGCGCGTCATAAACCTCAACCTTGAAGAGGATGATTTTCCTTCAAAATTGGTTATGAGTGACGAAGCGCATTTCCATCTCTCAGGGCATGTCAATAAGCAGAATACTCGGTTCTGGGGCACTGATAATCCGCGCATTATTCAAGAAACACCTCTACACCCACTAAAAGTTACTGTATGGTGTGGCATCTGTGTTGACAGAGTGATCGGACCCTATTTTTTCGAAGACGCTGGAGGCAATGCGATAACTGTCACTGGAGAACGCTACAGAACCATGTTACGAGAGTTTTTGATACCCAGTTTGGACGAATTGGGGCTGGAGCACATCTGGTTTCAACAAGACGGCGCTACGGCACACACAGCGCGCGACACTATGGACTTAGTGAGGGACGCTTTTCCAGGCCGAGTTATCTCTCGTTTTGGCGATTTGCCTTGGCCTGCAAGATCACCCGATCTGACCAGTCCAGACTTCTTTCTTTGGGGTTTTTTTAAAATCTCGGGTGTATGTGAACAAGCCACAGACTCTCGCAGCTCTAAAAGAAAACATTCGTCAAGAAATAACGAACATATCGCAGGAAGTGTTACGGCAAGTTATGCAAAATGTCATAAATAGGGCTCAAATGTGTATCAACTCTGGAGGTCACCATTTAAAAGACATCATCTTTAAATCCTAATGGTACGAAATTTAATGGCACAAATATACATTTAAAAAAACCTAAATCTAGTTTTCTAATTTAGAAAAAATGTTATAGCTGAACCAAATAGGGTCTTTACTTTTGCGCCACCCAGTACATTAATCTAGTAAAGCCCGTGGTTCGATTTATTACGCATAAGTTACACATTGTATAGTTTCTTTGCAAACATCATAAGATTACCTTAGAGATTTCTGTTTATTCACTCGTAGGCACATTGTGGAATATACTTTTGTTGATTAGCTACAGCATAAATCCTTTTTAAATTAATTCAATCATAAAAACATTTTACGATTAAATTCTTGGTTTTCTAAAGCAGAGAGTGGATTATTTTTAGCCTCAATATTTACAGAGCGTGCTCTTAAACTGGAATCTAAAAATAACTCAAATGATAATTTATAATATCACAAGATAAGATCGTAAAAAGAAAGGGAACCTACTGCTACCGTAACCCTTAAAAATTTAATGTATTCATAACTTGCAAACAAACACGTTTTGCTCATTTTCTAAAATTTTAGTTAAAAAGTTTACTTATTTGTAAAACAACACATAATACAACACAAAAAAGTTTACTGTTTTCTTTTGTACAGTAAAGCTATTGGCTCCCCTTAAAAATCAATAAATAAAATAAATAAATAAATAAATAAAATAAAAAACTTACAAAGAGAGATTTCATTGTCAGGTTCCGAAAATAATTAAGTTTTATCTAACTGGAGAAAGTACGAATAAAAAGTACGAAGATATAATATTACTCGTATGTATGTAGGATGTAGGCGTATAAAAAAAAGCTGGATGCAGCAGTCATTTTGGAAACCCATGAAGGCATTGGCAGGCTTATGTCCAGAACTCCAAAAGTCACTTGAACTTCTGTGACTGATATCATATTAGGTACGACTCAAACACCTAGTATGTCATATTATACCGGGTCTAAGAAAATATACTGAAACTATTTTAAGGGTGATTTTAGTCCATGATACAGATCAACTTTCCCCAAGGAACAAATATTAAAATATCGGTCAACTTTAATGGGAATTAAAGTTGACCGATCCGCTGTTCCGAGTTTGTGTGGAAAGTAAAAAAGAATATTTCGTTTTTCGATATATGTTCCTTGGGGAAAGTTGTTCAGTATCATGGACTGAATTCACCCTTAAAGTAGTTTGAGTATATTTTGTTAGACGTAATACAACTTGTAACAAAAAGGGGGTATCAACCCGCTTGGGAGTTACGACTAATCAATGTAAACAACTGGGACCATCCCTAAAATCGCAAAAGAAAAATCTGCAGCTTCATACATTTAAGCACGGTAGGTATTTAATTTTGTATGAAGCTGCAAATTTTTTTATTGGGATTTCAGGGATGGTCCCATAGTAAAAGTTGTTCATATTGATTAGTACGTTTACGAGTACTCCATTGTGGGTTGATACCCCCTTTTTAGGGTTCCGTACCCGAAGGGTGCAAACGGGACCCTATTACTGAGACTCCGCTGTCTGTCCGTCTGTCACAGGGCTCTATCTCTTGAACCGTAATAGCTAGACACTTGAAATTTTCACCGATTATGTATTACTGTGGCCGCTATAGCAACAAATACTATAAATAAGAAAAAGTTAAAAATTAAAGCGGGTTGTCATACAAAAAATGTGTTTTTTCAGCGTTTTAAAACATTGTAAGGTGGTACGGAACCCTTCATGTACGAGTCGTACATCGTCGTACAGATACGTCGTATAAGTCTAGATCGTCTGTGTCCCCCTTACCAATGTAATACCTAATAAAAAACTTTACTTAGGTAACAAAGAAAAAGGAAAAACTGGATTTACCTTTTTGTAACAATACTACTACTTTCAGCCCACATCAACCCACTGTTGGGCATAGGCCTCCCTTTTTTTGCGCCATTCTATACGGTCCTGTGCCAGTCCAATCCACTGTCTTCCCACTGACTTCACAACATCGTCCGACAAATTTGTGACAATAAGGAAACAAAAAACTAAGTATGTTTTTCATTAGACAGATTTAAATTTATCAAAAGCTGCTACCTAAACCCTTGTAAGTTTAGTCAAGTTTAGTGTAACCTCCGCGGACGGCGCTACCGGTCGTGTTCCACGAATGCGCGCGCGCACGCCGTGCCTCGAAAACTAATGTGTGTGTGATTGATGTGCGGTGAAGTGCTTTGGATTGTGCTTATAAATGCAAGTTTTAGTTAATTTTGGTACTAGTTTTAGTAGAATATAAGGTTTGTTTAAGTCGGAAAACAAATAGCAATAAATCTACATATAGAATAGGTACTTTCCACTTCTTTTAAACAAAACTAAAACTTACAATTATTAACCCTTTTTCATCTTTAGCCTATATTGGTGTCCCACCGCTGGGCAAAGGCCTTTCTTCTTTCACTCGTCCCTACTCAAAGCCACGTCCGGCAATCAGCAATGTATGCATCTAACCCTTATAGGTATTAACTTAAATAAAAGACATAATTTGAAAAATCCAAATATTACGTCTTTTAGGTAAAAGGTTTTGCCCGTGAGGCATGGTGCTAAGAACAATGGCAGTTTCGTTATCTCTCAATAGCAAACGACTCTAGTGCAAAAATGTCAAGGGCACCGACATAACATAACCATGCTTAATAGGTGGGATTGATAACCTCCTTTTGTTTGAATTCTGTGTCATTTCTAGTATTGCAGAAGTTGCAGGCATTCATAGGTTTACCTAACAACTTACAAACAGGTGGGCTGTATGTTTTTTTTCCTACTAAAGTGTATAAAAAAGAGTCTGTACAATTTTAAACTAAGTATAAATTCTACAATACCAATTTGATCTCGAAGATTTTTAAAATACACTAGTTTTGTAGGACCATGTGTCTCTATCAAAGTTCGAAGCATTGGCTATGTTTTTGAATGGGGACATCACAAAAAATTCTTCAGTATGGGAACCACGTGCGTGCTCGCCGTCAAGCTTAGAGCATCAAGTAGTTAAACTTGCGTAGTTGTGTCGGTTTGATATCAAAACAGTAAATCACTTGACTGGTAAAGTTGGAACACAATGAGAAAACCTTATTTTTATTATTAGAGTCCTCTTACCCTTCTGTTTTGGAACAATATAGTGTAATAATTGATAATTATATAGACTGCATCCGTGGTGCAGTGGTCAAGGCGTTTGCCTTGTGATCCGGAGGTCGTGGGTTCAATTCCCACTGGGAAGCATACTTTGTGAAAACTTGGTTTCATTCTGATATTGCAGGCTTTTGAATCACCTGATTATCTGAAAAGAAAGATGATCCCGTGCTACGGAAGGCACGTATAGCTGTGGGTCCCGAACGCCATCTAGCATCCGTTTAAACCTATACTAAGATTGGTTCTGATCTACCCTTTGGGTTGCGGAGGTCAGACGGCAGCCGCTCTGTGTAAAAACCAATAAGTAACCTCGTCAAATCGCCTATATAGGTTAGGTAGCGGACCCCGGGCTCAGAAGCGTCACCGCTGAGTATGCAACCTGGAATACGCTGATGTAACTGAGTATTTATATATGGATGTTTATCTATACATGTATTTATCATAAAATATAGTATCGTTGAGTTAGTATCCCATAACACAAGTTTAAAAAACTTACTTTGGGGCTAGCTTAATCAGTGTGATTTGTCCATATATATGTATTTATTTATTTATTATACGTGTAGTTCACTTATCGTAACTAGTATTATATTTAAACTGGACGATACAGCTGCTATAAATAACAGATTTAATCGAAAACCATAGTTGTTTCCGGCAAAAGAAAAACAGTAGGCAACAAAACTACACTTTAATTACTTTAATGGCCTACCAGTGTGTGAAACTTTTTTGATTAACCTTTCTCTGACCATAAATTATAAAACAATAGTGAAACAATTGATTAGTAGGTTTGTAGTAGGTACATTGTGACACAAGGGACGGTTCCTCTGTGATTATAGTTTGTGATAAGAAACAATGAATTTTTTTCTTGTGAACAACACGCCATTTTACAAGCTTTTATTATTTATTTATTTTCACCTGTACCGTTGTCTGTGTCCGTAATCAAATCTTTTTTGACGTGACAACGTCTTATAAATTGGTTAGCCGGGTGACACTTCAAGAAACTGCGTTACGCTCCGCTCACGTTATGCGCTCACAATGAGAGCGAGTGAGAGGCACGCGTCCCTTCCACTCGGGCATGGTTAGCCCGCCTAAGAGCGAGAGAGACAGACATAAAAAGACTTGTCACGTAAAACTTTCGCCCGTATACCGACTTTACAGGCAAACAATTTTTTTTCGAGTTGGGACCTCACCTACATAATTGTAAATTGACAATGCATTGAAAGTACCAATGACCCATGATCTCCTGATCAAGCTGGAAGGTGGCCATCTCTGTGATAAAACAACATAACCCTACCGAGTTTAAGCTCTATTGTTTCGCCTTGAGGAGCACTTTAAACTTTATAACCGACTTCAAAAAAGGAGGAGGTTATCAATTCGACTGTATGTTTTTTTTATGTATGTTTGTTACGCGATATCTTCGCCAATTGTGAACCGATTTTGATGATTCTTTTTTTATTTGAAAGCCTTTACTACCAAGTTGGTCCCATTTTAATTTGGTGAAGATATGATAAAGAACTTTGGAGATATGGAAGAAACTCCTAAAAAAAATAAAGTAGGTTGTTTTTTTTTTGTTAAAAATTTTATTATTACGAGTAGTTCATTGGATAATTAAGTATGTCATGAATATATGGAATTTAAAAATATACTTAGATCTATTTAGAATTGGTAATCTGAAGTAGCATCTCATTGCATTAAAATCTACTAATCTACAATTTATTACCCCAAGAGTCCTGTAAGTCGTCGTGACAAACAGTGATACAATAAACAACCACTTTCATAATACAACTGGCGTATTTATACGAAGGCCGAGAGAGCCATGTTCCAGGCGCGGGGCGTTGTACTATAAGGGGGAGCAAACGGTTTATCTTATTACAATAATAAATAAACTAAATATGGAAAAATCTAACTGATTAAGCTATCCCCAAAGTTTAAACTTGTGTCATGTCATGGGATACTAACTTAACGATACTATATTTTATAATAAATACATATACTTATAGATAAACACCCAAGACCCAGGACAATTTGAAAAAGGTAATTTTTCAACTTTCCCTGGCTGGGGATCGAATCCAGAACCTCAGAGTGACGGACTAGCGAGTCGGTCGTCAAATATTCTCATATAGGTTGATTATTGATTTATCTAAATTAAAAATATAGTTCCTTAAAAACTGTACTTTAATGAAATGTTTGGCACTATTTAATGGATGGCAATGGAACAGCCTATATTTAATCAAAAATATTTTGCAGTGGTTTTATGATAGCTGTTGGTATTTTAAATTTTAAAAATTTATTGAGACGACTTGAGATAAAATTAAATTGTTCTCGATAGCCGGCTAATATTTACGAGTATAACAGTGATTCTCCGAAAAAGTTCTTGGCAATAAAAAAAACAGGTAACCTAAAAAGTAGTTTACTATTTTAATACCACCTTTTGTTTGCTCTTTTTAAAGAAGCAAAATTAAAACAAAATACGTATAACTTACTTTATTAAAAAAAAAAGAATGCGCTAGATGACAACAAATCAAATTAGGTACTTTTTTCTAAACGTCAAATTACAACCGTGACGTCATAATTTTTCCGAGCCAAATAGCGCTCTTAATAAAGTTTTTCTGCATTAATAAATCTGAAATCATGTTAAAATTATGGAATCAATATATATCTGATCATATCTGATCAATGGATATGATCCATTGATCAGCTAGGGCTTGGTAAACAAAATAACGTCACTTGTCATTCAAGTGACGTTATTTTGTGACCTTTTATTCTCTGAATAGTAGCGAATAATTTATTTTTGACCCAGCCAACTACCCAATTCCTTACCATCTCCTGAGACATTAAAGTAATAGCCCCTGGGTGCCAAATCGACAATACGCCACCCCCATAATAAGATGCGATAACCATCTCACCGATAAATCTAAGCTAAGGCATTTCCATAATCCCATCACTATTCTAAGGGAGAGAGATAGATATAGCGTAGCGAGGGAAGTAAACATTATGCTAGATTATCACGTACTTGTGAACTTGAAGATAGAGTGTGCATAAATAAATGTATGTTAGATTTGACAAAATATGACGTCTAACAAAATATACTGAAACTATTTGAATTCGCAGAAAGAAACAAAGAAAGAAAAATAATTTATTTGACATATCACAAACACGGTTAAAGACCGTACCTAAATTTTCCGGGGTCCAGTAGTGCTGCCCCCATTTTAAATAAATCATTTCAAAGAAAACGGAGACATCATTTAAAGTTTTGGTACTACTAAATCCTAGATAACCCTTCAAAGTATTTTATGAACTACTTTTTACAGTTTAAAGTAAGAACGTTAAGCTTTACTACGCACATTTGCGAAAAACGGCCACTTTTTATGTTCCTTGGGAAAAGTTATTCAGGAATATGGACTGTATCTACCCTTAAAATAGTTTCACTATACCTTTTTTTTTAAACCTTCTATACTAAATTACTTCTCCTTGTCGAGTCTAATAATAGCGCAAATTAATAGCTAACACTGGACTCAGATTTATCGAGCTGCCTAAAGGCATCTAACGTAGCCCATTGACTGTCATCTACTGACAACAGTTTTGCACATTACGAGTAGTAAGGTAGTGTGCAGAGTGCAGGTTTTCTAATTATGTTTTCCTTCACCGGAAGCAAAGATAATATAATTACTACCCGAAATAAGTAATAAGTGGTCGATGAAAGGGTATCATCGCAAAATGTCCCTAGTCGCAAAATGTCCCTTTCGCAAAATGTTCCTTATGCAAAATGTCTCTTTGCCACCAGGGGACATTTTGCTACCAGGAGACATTTTGCTACCAGGGGACATATTGCGAAAGGGACGTTTTGCGAAAGGGACATTTTGCGAAAGGGACATTTTGCGACGATACGAATACTCAATCATTTATTGCTTCCTTAATGTACATAGAGGTCTTTAGTTATAAAACAGTTTCAATTAAGGCCTAACTTTGGTTTTGTAGATTCTTTATTCGCATTCGCTAGATTTCGTTAGGGACCTTTACGTGTCTTCCATAGCACGGAATCATCTTTCCGGATAATCAGGTGACTCAAGCCTGCAATATCCTAACCAGACTGGAAACAACTTTTCACAAAGAATAAATTATCTTCCCAATGAGATTAGAACCCACGACCTCCGGATCACAAGGCAAATGCCTTAACTACTGGACCACGGAGGCAGTCATTGTATTGTTTTCAACTTATGTAGGTACTTTATGGTTTGCAATAAAATATTAAGTAGGTATTGAGCAGTGTGGAACCACCTCAAAGCATAGAGTTCCATTATGATGATAAATGGGACGAATATATTATCACCTAATAATATTCGTATTCAGTTCAGGTTTCTCCCCTCCACCCCCCTCCTCTTGGCACAGATTGTAATGATACTATTTGTCATGTCTGTTTAAATAGTAGAATCTTTGATAAAATCTTTATAAGGCCAGTAGCTGACTTTTTACGTATCGCATATTAATAATATATACCGTCTAATTATACAAAATTATTTGCTAGGCAAATGAAAAAAAACCCCGACTGTCAAGAACGCTATCTAGTGATGAGTAGCAGAACTACCGATACGACTTGATATACGTAGCGCCATCTATTATTTTCTAGAGAAAGCCCTGACTTACAAGCGTTAACCCCCAATAACTTTTAAACGGCTGAACCGATTTTCATCAAAATATAGCTAAAAACCACCGCACGGAAACTTGCTTTTACGTAAAAAAAAAGACATTTAAATCGGTCCACCCGTTCCAGCGCTACGATGCAACAGACAGACATAAAGACCGATAGACATTGGCGTCAAACTTATAAGACCCCCCTTTTGTTGGGAGTTAAAAATTGAATGCAATGAATGATCGAGGGTAAATGTGAAAATCTCGAGAAATCGAATAGGTATGAGATGCAGCTCATGCAGCTAGCAAAGATGCACTATCACAGTAAAGCCAGGGTGGTAGGTCATTGTAAAATGGGACCATTTACATACTAAGTCACAGTGGCATGAGCCACTGTCCGTGACTGTCCGTGTTCAAAGGATAGGAAAAAAGTGTAACATGCGGAGAGGGGATCAAAAAGTCGAAATTTTGTGTGACATAACGTAATATTATATAGACGGCCCCAAAGATCTTTAGAAGAGAGAGTAAAAATTATTCAAATTGTGCAAATCTTAAGGGATTTCTACCAAATTTGTGAAGTAATTTCATGCGGGCGGTCCTTATCGAATAACTTATTTAACTTGGCGGAATTAAATGCCGACCCAGAAAATTGTGAAGGTGCCTTTTCTATTACTTTTCTAGAAGATTTTCAAACGACTCAGTTTTTAAAGTCTTAAAAAAACAGTGGCACTCCGGGAGGACCGACAGTAGTAAATAAATATAAATAAATATCAAATCACACTGATTAAGCTAGCCACAAAGTAAGTTTTTCTTTTTAAACTTGTGTTATGGGATACTAACTCAACGATACTATATTTTATGATAAATACATATATAGATAAACATCCAAGACACAGGACAATTTGAAAAAGGCCATTTTCCAACTTGCCCTAGCTGGGGATCGAACCCAGAACCTCCGGATTAGCGGTCTAGCATGATAACCATTACGCCACGAAGGTCGTCAGTAGTGAAAACATGAACAAGGTGGTGTCGGTTACGGTAACGGTAACAGTGTCACCAGGTATTTTCCCATCTCAAAAAATGCCCAGTTTTCACTTCAAAACTAAGAACGCCACACGTATTTGGTAAACGTCGTTGCAATTGCAACGCCTTTTTGCCGTTTTTAAACGTACGTTTAAAAACAAAATAACGTGTCATCACCACACAAAAATGGCAAAATAGGGACTGCACTTGCAACGACGTTTACCAAATATGTGTGGCGTTTTTATTTTTAAAGTGAAAATGGTGATGGTTGAGTTCAGCGATGGCTGATCCACGCGTCAACTCGTGAACGGGTACCGCCAGTAGGGGCTGGTCAGCTCGGCTCCGTTTTTCTACTACGACTACTCAGTGTAACTTATTTCTGTAAATTGGATTTGGCACCCGTTCGCAAGCTTTACATATTATGTTGTGATAATATTGTATTAGGCATAATATCTTTGTAAACTGACAAAGCCCTTCTGGCGCGTAGCGTAGGCGACCAATACTGTGTAAATGAGTTTCTTTCGGCGTTTCTTCTTAGCAGTGGTCGTTGCGAAACGCTAGTATCGGTAGCTTTTGAACAAAGAAAAAATAATTTAGGTCTAAATAAACATTACACGTATGTACGTAGGTACACTATAATTTATTGACGGGTAATAGTGCCTGCAAAGGCCTAATTACTGCAAAAATTTTTGATTGATTGATTGTTTGACAGAGATAGACTGAACACGTCGCGTGGTCCCGCTTGACGCAAAGACTATCACGTATTTATCTCTAATGGGGCAGACAGAGCAATTTGGGTCTTGCAGCTCTAAGCAGACCAGCAGACGGACCTAAAGGCCATTTTTAGCGTGATTTTGGGAGGCGAGTAGATTGAAAAAGGAATCAGTAGTGACGGGTCGAGTCACCTAGGTTAGGTAGTGGACCCCGGGCTCTGAAGCGTTACCGCTGAGGATGCAACCGGGAATACGGGAGGACGGTGATGATGACTGACGCGTCATTTTCATTTGACATTTTCACCCGTTCCATCGAGCTTTCACAATCTCCGCCAGAAATTTATTTTCTGTTTTTCTTTCCTGCCAGACTAGCATGGACGAGAAAAATAAATAAAAATTAAGCACAAATACAAAACAATAGCAAACTACCACTTTCATTGCACTAAAAAAACAATTGAAATCTGGTTCTACCATAACCCCGCCCTGATTGCGGCTGTACCGAATCGATTAAAAATAACAATCGATTCCAACGAGTGCTCGGTAATTCACCGATCCGATGATTACCGATTTTCGATTTCACGATTACTACGATAGCTGGGTCTGGAATGCATAAAAATGGTATCCTCATTTTTTATTAATAACTAATTATCCACAATAAGCTTATTTTTAATGAAGTGCAAATATTTTAAGAGGTCATTCAGTCCATCATTTTGAACAACTTTTCCCAATATGTATATAGAATGCGAAAAAAAAATCACTTCTCTTAGTAACCAGATTCACGTGACTACCAAAATTTGTATGGGAAGTGTAGGTAATTATAGGCACCAGTATAATGGACTTAATTGACCCTTAAAATTGTTGATCAGTATATTTTGTTTATGTGTTGTTAGACCCTGTAAGAAAGACGTACCTACCCACTTACAAGATCATAAGTAGTTTTTTTTTCAAATCTTTACTCAGGTATATTTTGTTTTGAAACTGCGGTAGGTAAAATCTTTAATTAATCGAATGAACCGATTAATTTCGTTCAAAATTAATCACAAAGATCATAGTCCATTACCATGTTAAACCTCTGTAATCCATTGTGTTCTGTACGGTCGTTAACCGTGCCGTGGCTATGATAGAAGGAATACCATAATATTATTAAAACCAAGCGGCACTATTATCTCGGGCGGCCATTAGATTAAAATTAGAATGTGAACCGAAACGGACGCCAGTTTAGAGGGCGTACACACTTGACTACGTACTCAAAATACTAATACTCCAGCGAACTACAAAGAGTCTTCATCTGGGATCTTAGCTTACGCTCGCGCGCTAAACGTCAATTAACATTGACTTCTGTTTAGGCACAGACCTACCACTACTAGACTTGCAACGATATTGTTAGAAAGAGACTGTCAAATACAGTACAACGTGAGTATGAAAGAAACGCTGATATGTTTTTTGTCTCTATCGGCGTGGCTGCTATAAGCTGGCCTACTGTCAAAATCTGGGCCAAAACAAACCACAAAACGATCGAAGAAAGTTATTGATTTTAGGGATTTTATTTATTTACAATTATTTTTTTACATTTAAATGGTGATTTTGGGTTTTCATTTGAGCTTATTATAAGTTAGTAACCATAGTGTGTTCTGTGACGTGTGCAAAATTTGGGTGGAGGCAACAATTAAAGATAGAAAGAGATGCAGGGCCGGATTAGCCATTGTGGGGGCCCCTGGGCAATGCATTATGCATAGCGTGGCTATATCAAAGGAAAAGTTTTTTACTAGTCTGATTCTTTCTTCTTCTGAAGGCCTTTTATCATCTGTTTTCTTTAATCTATCACAGGTCGCGCCAAACTTCTAGATCGCTCTGAAGTTGAGGCGATTCGCGTCGCAGTAGTAAAATACCCATAGCAGATAGAATTTGCTTTATTTTTGTTTATTGTGTATATATATCATATCTACATTCTTGCAATCATTCTGAAAAAAATATTATTGTGGTAAATATTCTGTCCCTGTTTGTAACCTGAGTGAGGCAACTTCAGAGCGATCTAAAGTTTCTAAAAAGCACGACCTGTACTCTGTATCATAATGTTTTGGTGCAATAAAGATTTTAACTAACTATTGTGGGTCCCCTCTTTTGTGGAGGCCCGGGGCAGTAGCCCCGGTTGCCCTCCCCTAAATCCGGCCCTGAAGAGATGCACTAAATTGGCCACGTACTATGCAGGTCTAGTAGTGGTAGGTCTGTGTGTTTATGATTATTTATCTATGGTTTAGGTGACTTTTCTATTTAGTACTGTCACACACGTCCTGGCATACGCCACTATGTTTCAAAGCAGGTTACACTTTTACATTTTATCGCGGAATCGATATGTCTACATAATACGCATGATGACTAAAAAAAAATTTTTGGCCCATCGGTTATATTATTAAAAAATATTGTACACGTATTTTTTCTTTTCTCTGAGAAACAATAAATAACAAAGATACAGCGCATTTAAATTTCGCATGACGTCACGCTTTTGTACGATTTTTACACATCGGTGACGTCACAAGCCCCCACTCTAGAACTTTGATACTCTGTATCTTTGTAAATTTTTACTTTTTTGATAAACTGAAAAATATGGGTACATTATTTTTGGATAATCTAACTAACGGACTAATTAGAATAATACTTTTTTTACCCAGTCATCATCCCTATTATCTCTGAAACGGGAAACCCCAGAAAATAGGTCTATTCCATGACACAACGTCAACTGCCGCCGAATGACCGCTGTGACGCAGCGTCATAGTACTCACAGTACTAGTACTCACACTCACAGTTGTAAAGTACCACCTACTTGAATGTTCTTCAGATGAGGCCACAGATCTACCACTACTAGACCTGCATAGTGCGTGGCCACTTTACTGCATCTCTTTCTATCTTTAATTGTTGCCTCCATCCATATGTTGCAAACGTCACAGAACACACTATGGTTACTAACTTATAATAAGCTCAAATAAAACCCTAAATCACCTTTTAAATGATAAAATCCCTAAAATTAATTACTTTCTTCGAACGTTTTGTGGTTTGTTTGGCCCAGATTTTGACAGTAGGCCAGCTTATATATAGCAGCCACGCCGATAGAGACAAAAAAACATTTCAGCGTTTCTTTCACATTCACGTTGTACTGCATTTGACAGTCTCTTTCTAGCAATATCGTTGCAAGTCTAGTAGAAGTAGGTCTGTGGATGAGGCCATTTTTTGCCCAGTACGCTTCTATAGTTCTTCTATAGTTCACAGTTATAGTCGACCGAAAAGTTTTTTTTATTGTGCCTTCTAGCTCTCGATTCTGAAAAAACTGATCACCTAGTTACAACATGGGGTCATCAAAATATGGCGCCTGACCAGTCGCTGGAAAATTTTGGATGCAGGCCGCTTAAGATCGGTTATTTTGGAAATTCTTGGAAGAGGCCTATCTCCAGCAGTGGTCTTAAATGATGATGGTAATGATGATACACGAAAAGGAGAACTCATTGTAAAACCCTCCTAACCTCCGAGTTGAAGGTGTAATCTTTGTGAATGAACAGTAATAGCGGCTGTTATGTTAGCTACCCTAAACTAAGCGGAAACGGGATCCGGTTTGTACCTGAATGGGGAACACCAATCGGTGAATGGAACAAGGTTTTATCCTCCTCCCTAAAAAGATAATTTGAGATGACTGAGACAAGATTCTTTTTAAATTTAATTATTTTTATTGCAATCTTTAAAATAATCTGTTATTGGAGACAAGATATTAGGACATTGACAAATTTGTTGTTTATCTATACATGTATTTATTAAATGTAGTATTGTTGAGTAAGTATCCCATAATACAAGTTTAAACTTAGTATGTGATAAGCTCAATCAGTGTGATTTGTCCTTAAAAAATGGTAGGACAGTAGCTGAGTGCATTTAAGATACTAACCTAAAGTCGTATACAAAAATGTTTGCAAAAGAAACTTGAAAGGTTGCATCGACTATCGACAAAAGTTTTGAAAGCTCTCAGCTATAAATAAAGCTCGCCCGTTCCCACGACTTTCACGCAAAGGAAGGAAGCGCTAACGGGTGCATTTTACATCGAACAAGATCTCCACTCAAGACCTTTTCCTTTCGTCGAGGCGCCGGTTAAACACTCAGCATTAACTTAGTAATGAGTTTCTTGTTTTTAATGAGCTGTTAGTACGTTCGTTCAAGATAAACATAATATAGGTACAGGGTTAATAAACAGGGCATAAGGCGGTTATCCCACTGCATCGCGCACCGTCGCGGAGCGCGGTTTCTACATACTGACGCTCCCGCGCGGTGACGCGTTGTCAGTGGGTGGGAGTGGGCGTGTTTTCTATACAAACTGAGATAAGTACTTGCATACAATGGTACAACCGCGCGCCGCGACGGTGCGCGGTGCAGTGGGATCACCGCCTAACAAAATACATATACTGAAACTATTTTATGGGTAAATTCAGTCCATGATACTGAACAACTTTCGTCAAAGAACTTTTTTTTTCATGTATAAAGTACATATAACTTAGAAATAATTCATCAATACTCTAGTTCCCATCCTCCAAAAAAATCAAGGCAAGGAAGTAATTGTATAAAGTTACTACATTAACATCGGTGAACTATTGCTGCATTACAAGCCGCAAAACCGCAACATCCTGTATAAATTGCATCCGTTGAGGATTCTTGCACGTACTAACAGTACGTGCGTTCCCATGATCTATTGTACTAATAAATATAAAACTTTGAACAAAATATACCGGAAATATTTTAAAGGTGGATGAAGTCCATAAAACTGAACAGTTTCCCCAAGGAACATATACATATATTAAAATATAAAAACTGTTGCAGCCCTAGGTCTACGTGTCTCTACAAATCTGTCCCACAGTTGACCAGTTTTTGACAACTGTTTCATGCATCGCCAAACACAGAAATTGTACTGGTCACTGAAGTGTGTTCCGTGTTTAAAAAGTCACAGTAGCGGATCCAGTGGCTTCCTCGTTGAAACAAATTATTATTTAATCGTAAACAAAAAAAAATCATTAAATAAATTATATACTTAGCACAGGTTACATTATAAATTATAAGTTACTTCGAATGTAGTCCGTAGCATGTAGTCCATTTATAAAAAAAAACGTAATAAACTAGATGGCGTTTTTTACTCTCAATAACTCTTGCTCAATAAGCGTTTTCCAGAGATATTGGAGAGGTCCAAGCTCTTTGGCGTTTTCGTTTTTTGCGTAATATATCTATTGAATCAGAAATGTTTGCCCTTTGAACACATAACTTCCTAAAAAATTACATAAACCTGTAAAATTTTACATAATTTTTGTCATTTTTACATATTTTTCCGCAAATTTCCCAGATTTTTCGGGAATTTTACAGGTTTATGTAATTTTTTGCATGTAAAATTACATAATATTTAGTAAATTTACATAATTTTTAACAGTGTAGGGAATGTTACGGAATATTGGATATATGTATTTGTATTATAACCATATCAAGTTATGCATTTACGTTAGTAAAATATATTTACAGTGATAAAAAATATGTCTGATAAATAAAATTACAACTTTCCCTGACATTTCCATTTTTTTGGGAACATTCCCGGGAACGTCCCGGAAATCTGGAGAATGGGAACGGCCCATCATTATCTATAGGTAAGTAAGTTGTTTTGTTAGAAAATCTAACAACTAGTGGTTCTGTGAGAACAGTAGACCTCGCGAGCTCTTATAACCATGCAATAACCGGCACAGAATAGGCTTAGCAAAGCCATTTCAGTGAAATCTGTATAACGCTATGATATTGCAACATCCTGTGTAGAATGAAGTCCTTAGTAGGTATGCTTTTTTTTTATTAATGGCTTGACGCTACTGCGTATGTAGCCAGGAACCAGTTAATAAAACGTGGGAAATTCTTTTTCTAACAAGTTACAATCAAAGGTTGGTGTAGGCCTTTGATTGCTTTACGGGAGCTTCTTGCGACAAATCTATACGAGTCCACTGGTTTTCATAGCCGATTGAGTGGTGGACGACGCCCGAAGACGCCCCACAGTCCGCGAAACAAATATCACTACAGCCGTACTATGACTGTCCACTTTAACTATTTGACATATTGTTAATGAGCATGAGCATTTATTACACCAAACAACACCAATGTCATATTATAAAGTCCACTAAAATCAATTTGCAAAATAATTTAAAGACAATCCCAACCGAACCCCTTGACTTCCCGCCAATAACTCGCCAGTATGCCTCTTAAATTTGATTGAACTTGTATATCAATTTTTTTCTAAATCCGTTGAAAAATGCGACCTGTAGGTGAGACCAGTCAAACTGAAGAAAAGCAATTTTAGCCAATCTTGAAACTGAAACGCTTCGCTCCTTCGATCAATAAGCTAGTCGGTCTCTTGGTTTTTCATGTAAGTAAACACATAAAACTTATGTAATTTTACACAAAACTATGTAATTTTACACAAAATTATATAATTTTACACACAATTATGTAATTTTACACAAAATTATGTAATTTTACATGCAAAAAATTACATAAACCTGTAAAATTCCCGAAAAATCTGGGAATTTTATGTTCTCGGAAAAATATGTAAAAATGACAAAAATTATGTAAAATTTCATGTTTTTCCGTAAATTTCCCAGATTTTTCGGGAATTTTACAGGTTTATGTATTTTTTTTTTGCATTTACAATTACATATTTTTTCACAGTGAATGGCCAACACTGATAAGATTGTTCTAGATGCCTCAAAACGTGTCACTTATGTGTGATTGTGTGTGACCACGTGTGGTCACTAATCTGAGTCCACGTCCCAGCTTTTAATTTATAATGCATCATCGTTTACTATATAATTAATCACTGCAATCTTTTATTAGATACGAGTATATACTGTCACCAAGTAGTTCATTTAACTTACAGATAGCGCACGCATTGTTAAGAGAGAATCGATACTTAAATCGATTGTTCAGATTTAGTCGACTGTCTAGTTCTATCCGTCATTCTTTAGACACAAAAATCTCTAAATCTTCGGAAACGATTTGGAAGAGACTATACATTCTCTATAATGAGTTGAAGTGACTTATATAATACTGATCAATCTCCACTTGGGAAGTTCGTTTGATCACATATAAAACATATGCTGTATTATACTCGGTGTTTACCATTTAACATCAGGATTAGCGATTTTAACCCTTCTATTTTCTCATCTGGTTTTACGATAGGCATTGGCTAAATAGGGTATTATCCAGGGTCAAAAAATAATTATTTTGTAATGATAAGAGAATAAAACGTCGCAAAATAATGTCACTTGTCATTCATCATATTAATTGTGAACGTGATTTTAGATTTAGAAACCGTGACGTCATAGATATTTGGAGTCAAAAAGCGCTCTTAACATCAGTTTTTTCATCAGTTGCATTAAAAATCTAAAATCATGTTAAAAATTAACATGATCAATGACAAGTGACACTATTTTGTTACGTTTAATTTTCTTAACAGTTTCTAATAGTTTATTTTTGAGCCAGTCATCTACCCAATTGAAAATTACCGTACTTGAGTACCTACGACTCAGAGGCAAGTCACGCTGAAGATCGAACTCATGCCTTACAGATGCAGAACCACTGTCTAAATCACTTGGTCAGCACCGCTTCGTACTAACAACAAAACTAGTAATCATGGATTTTTGACTTCTGTCTAACCGCAATCTAATTTGACGCATCACGGCAGGGCACTTCCTTTTGAGCTTATCATATCCGTTAGATACTCTATATTCTGGGGTAGGAGTTCCGTGTGGTTGGGCACGTTTTGAATGGATGTGATGATAGATTTTATTTTTATTCTGTTGTAACGGTGAGGTTCTTTTCATAGCTATTCGGTGACAGTCTGACTATGCTAAGGATGTTTAATAATAGGTAAATAATTCTTAAGTTTTTAGGTCTAACAAAATAAATTTAAACTCGATTCACTTTTAAAACCTAGTTCATGTAAGTACTTAGTTTTATTAAATATACCGACGTAATTAATTTTTGAAAATATTTATTTCTCCTTTTAGGTGGACCTTTATGGGATATAAAAGAAAATGCAGACGAAAAATATCAATTTGAATCAAGATCAAAGGAATAAAGAAGCAAACGATGTAAGTTTTACTTTACTTCTAGATAATTTGAGAATTTTTATTTTTGTAATCCGTCCAAATTTTAATGTCCCTAGTCTCTTAATAGTTAACGTACAACAGAATTTCATTTTGAGAACCTGGGTTATATTTTTTTGAGTCATAAAAAAATTGAAAACTTATTCGTTATTAACCTATATTCTTGAAAACATTGGCAAGAAAGATATTCTGACACTGAAAAATTTTAAGGCTACTACTGCCATCTATATTCATTCCCCGGCAGCTATTATTCTGTTTGTGCAAGTTGATAGTTCTAAGCAACGCTGAAAGATGGCGTTACGTGCTTTAAACTGAGATACAAAATGAAGAAATGATGCTGTTATCAACTTTTTTTGTTTATTTACGTACTTTAATTTTTAAATAACATTTTGCGTAATTACCTATGTAATTAAAACATATCTTTGCAATTAAATAGACTAACATTCGCTGTCCACAAATTAAAATTAATGTAAAACAATTTATTTTTTCATATACGTCTTATGGGAAAGAGAACTCGTTAAATAATACCCATGTCTATAGTATCTGTTCCATGTACATGTGCCCATGTATTAGTTCAATTTTCATGTTTTTTTTTAATCCAAAAATATTTTTATTTAACAATATTTGTACGTACACTATTTTTTTCGTCATATTTAAATTTATCAATTTTATTTCCAGAAAATGGGTCGTCAGGAGCCTCAAGGGTTGTCAATCGAAGGTTCATTGTCTGCGGCTCTCATCACCCAAGTCACGGGGCCGACCCTGGGTTCCACGTATTTCGGTCAGTATGCAATATGAAAATTAAGTGTTTCGTATAAAACTGACCGGTGTCCGGCGCGGCGGCTTCTCACACAGTTCCGCGAAAGTGATCGAATCAAGAAGGTGACAAACTATTTAAAAAATCATACAAACGACTAGTTACTTTGCAATAAAACTGATTAGTTTGTCAAGTACAACTTTGACATACAAGTAAGTAATTCTTAGAATTAATTAGCACGAACATGTAAGCTTAAAAAGGCTTTTGTGGTCAGGACGATTGTTACCAGTCTTGAACCATAATTAAAATTTCAGAACTAAGGACCGAAATTAATATCAAGTTGGTCCTGATATTTCAGCGATGTTAAACTCAAAATTAATATAAGAAGATAGGAAGTTATGTTCCCAAATATACTAGTAAAACATTTAAATAAAAAAAATCTTATAAGTCAAGTAATTATTTTCTTAACATATAAAAATGCGTATGATAAAATCTCATTATGGTTAATCCTGCTACATAGCGGGAGCCCATGCTTTAGACTTTAGACCAGCTTTATTCATTTAAAAATAATAAAACCGGCCCTCATCAATCACCCCTAACCACCGGTCTGATAAGCCCACCTTACCCACCTCTAATTCTCTTCTAGTAATTTGAGATCCTTAAACAAAAAACTCGGTCAAGCAAGTGTGTCCTGACTTTTATTCTGGAGGGTTCCACACCACATATACCTATAATGTTTTATATTTCATATTTCATTTATTCGCCATTTGTAAACAATATCCACATTCACTGTCATGCACTTTACAATAAGTGTTCTTAAAACTATTTACAAAATTAACTTTTCAGGCATTGGGAATTAGATTATAATTCTATAAAAATACTAATAAAAACCAATATTACAATTAATATAATTCCAAAAATATAACTGGGATATTGTCATAATTATAATGCCTATCATAATATAGAACAATATTTACAGAGACTTTACACTGGAGCGATGTTTAGGCTTGGTTTTTTTTAAATTATTTTTTATAATTGCTGTATTACACTTTGTTTACATTGATTGTTTCAATTAAAACATCAAATATTTATTTAGCAACCATTTAGCCTTTGCAGGAATTTTGGTAGGTAATTGACTTTACCAATTAATAATTGAAATAATGCTGTTACGATATTTGGCACTTTTAAGTACCTACTTAATGTAAAGTCATTTTCGTTTACTTAAATAAAAAATGTAAACTCGTATTTTGGAATTACTCACGTTATATAATAACGTTAGTAATTATATTATCTTTAATAATAATCTATACTAATATTGTAAAGCGGAAGAGTTTGTTTGTTTGTTTAAACGCGCTAATCTCAGGAACTAATGGTCCGATTTGAAAAATTCTTTTTTGTTGGGTAGTCCATTTATAGAGGAAGGCTTTAGGCTATATAACATTCCGACAACCACGCGAACGAAGTCGCGGGCACAGCTAGTTATGTTATACATGGATAACTCACGTAAAAAATCAGCTACTGGCTGACATGTTTCGACCTCATCCAGAGGTTGTCATCAGGGTCGTCAATATTGGAATTAATAGAGTAGCAGGTATCCTTTATATTAAATGGAACCCCTAAATTTTTTGATCAACAAAGACAAAGCAACAGACCGAGATTATTCATGCATGAACGAGTGAGATGGAAGACAATGATGTGTGTCTTTCCAGCTACGTAGAGCCATGCGTTTACCACTGATGTGTGAGAGGTGTAGAGTAGATACAGCGAGGCTCTGTATGTGCCTCAAGGCATCCGCTGTAGGTGCCCACCTGCACACGTGATCAGAAAATCAAACAGAGATAGTATCTCAACAATGATTCAATGTTGTTCCGCGGCAAAACAAAGGAACTCCGAAAAACTGGCGTCAAAAATTTTATAAAAATATTTTCATTAATTATAAAGCAATATGTGAGTGTTTTTGTTTACAAAAAGTGAAAGTGTAAAATTTTGAAAGTGATTTTGTAATTTGATTTGGTCACTATATTTTTCAACCTGGATCCTCGCAGACAAGGAATAGTAGGCTCCCCAGAAGCCTACGACATATTTTACACCGGTGAGTTCCAATGTTATACAATATTTATAACCTATTATGTAGGTCTGATTTCACATGCGTCATTGTTATTATGTATTCCATTGATGTTCTATTGTGGTTCGAGATCTATTTCATAGATGGCGCTAGTTTAAACATGCGTGTATTATGGTGTATCGACATGAATGTAGAGTTTAGAAAAAGTCACTATTACGTTTCAATTATTTAATTTAAAAAAGTATTAATGTGTATATTCATTTCACAACGATAATGCAATATTTTTTCGAGTTCTTTTAGATCTACTTTCTTTATCTCTTTATACTAAGACTTTTTTTTATTTTCATTAATGGCTTGACGCTACTGCGTATTTAGCCAGAAACAAGTTAATAAAACGTAAGAAATTATTTTTTCCTAACAAATTACAATAAAAGGTTGGTGTAGGCCTTTGATTGCTTTAAGGGAGCTTCTGGCGACAAATCTATACGAGTCCACTGGTTTTTATAGCCGATTGAGTGGCGGACGACGCCCGAAGACGCCCACACAGTCCGGGAAACAAATATCACTACAGCCGTACTATGACTGTCCACTTTAACTATTTCACATATTGTTCATGAGCATGAGCATTTATAACACCAAACAACACCAATTTCATATTATAAAGTCCACTAAAATCAATTTGCAAAATAATTTAAAGAAAACCCCAACCGAACCCCTTGACTTCCCGCCAAAAACTATATAAAACTCTATACTAAGACTTATCAACCGCTGTATGTTATGTAATATAATATAACCCTACTGATTTAAGGAGCACTGCTTTTTCTGTCAATTGGTGCAGAAAGTGAAGTTTACCTGCTATCCCTAGGCTGTAACAAACAATTAATAAAAAAGTAATATAAAAGTCAATGATAAAAATGTTTTATTAAATAAATTTACAACAATAGAGTTCTATTTAACAGAATACATAGTCGGTTCTTTTCATGTGTATACAAAAATTAAATCTTTAATCAAATATTTTCCAAATTACGAAGGTATGTAAAATAAATTATTGACATTTACTGAACTGGATTCCTTTCGACGTATCTTCTCAGCAGTGGTCGTTGTTTGTAGCTTTTACACTAAAATTTGAAAATAATGACCTTCAAAAAGTGATATATTTATCCTACATAGAAATAAACATTTTGACTTTAACCTTTTTACTAACAAATATTTACTCCTCATAGCATGCATTAAAACGATCGAACCAAAATAAAATGGTCCGAACTCGTTCGTTGAAGAGTTAAGTCGAAAAAGCCAAGGTATTAGGTACTGGTGGGCTAAATTATAGGTATTGCGTGCTCTTAAGTGAGTGCCCACTCCGCTCCATACATGCAATCCTTTGTGTGATACCACGTAGGGTGTGGTTTAAGATATAAGCAAACTTACTTTTTAGGGTTCCTTACCCAAAGGGTGCAAACAGGACAATATTACTGAGACTCCGCTGTCTGTCCGTCTGTCAGTCTGTCCGACACTTGAAATTTTTACCGATTATGTATTACTGTGGCCGCTATAAAAACGAATATTAAAAATAAAAAAAAGTTAAATATTAAAGGGGGTCGTCATACAAGAAACGTGTTTTTTTCAGCGTTTTTAACTAGATCTTTATAATGGCATTAACTAGTTACTTGAAATTTTCACAGATTATGTATTACTATGGCCGCTATAACAACAAATACTAAAAATAAAAAAAAGTTAAAAATTAAAGGGGGTCGTCATACAAAAAACGTGTTTTTTTAGCGTTTTAAAACATTGTACGGTGGTACAGAACCCTTCATGTACGAGTCCGACTCGCACATGCCCGTTTATTTATTTTCTTGTCATGCTGGTCTAAAAGAGAGAGACTTTTACGCATCAATAAGTTTTGTATAAGCAGGCATGTGTCACTCGCCGTTTAGGTATCGAAAATGTGCCTACATTATTACTATGGGCGCAGGCGGCCCCTCCGGGTGGTAAATTCAGTTATACGAATCGTTTGTCCAGAGTAATAAGAATGAAATTGGCTTGCAATGAATGTCTAGGTATCTATACGAAAGGGTGTTGAGTTCCGACGTGAGCTAAATTAAACCATATCGCTAGCCACATTGAGTAGATTATTTCTTTGAATTTCTTTACTGAGTGAGACTTCTGTACGTAGGTATTATTTATTCTGTGGTATAAGTCAATGTCTTGTATACATTACTTGTTAAATTAATTAATTAAAGAAAAGCTACCGATAATAGCATTTCGCAACGACCACTGCTGAGAAGACATGCCGAAAGAAACTCTAGATTTTGTCTAGGGTAAAGAGACACTTACTATAAATGGCAAAAGCTCCGTGTGGTTCCCGGCAGAGTAGAATAGGACCACTCCAAGTCTACCCGTGGATGTCGTAGAAGGCGACTTAGGAAACACAAGCTAAACAAAGCTTATAAACATCAGTGTGACCTCTCCAACCCATCTGGCAAGCGTGAAGAGTGTAAGCCAAATCCTCTGGCTGCTCTGGCCAAGTATGGCTCTAGTAGTACAGAGAGAGTCGTGCTCCTGCTGAGGAGACTTGAAAAGACCTGATGACGATGATGAAATGGCAAAAAGCTATATGCTTGGACCACAAGTAAAGCTTTGGAATCTCAAAATAGGTCTCGCCGGACGAGAATCGTTACCTACCTTATTATTTGGTTTCTTTTGATGATATGTACCTGAAGTTCCCGTAGGTCGGCTTCAGTATCTGTCTGTTAAAAATGGTTTGTCAGTTATCGTGAAAGAAGTTTATTGTTTACTAGCTTTTGCCCGCGGCTTCGCTCGCGTATCCAAATTCCCACGGGAACATTACTTTTTACGGGATGAAAGGTACCCTATGTCCTTCTCAGTACTCCTATGTGTATGCGAATTTTCAAGAAGATTGGTTCAGTAGATAAAGCGTGAAGAGGTAACAAACAAATAAACAAACAAACAAACAAATATACAAACTCACTTTCGCATTTATAATATTAGTTAGGATTAGGATTCAATTCGTTATATGACAAGTCAAATCAGACAATCAAATGTTTGTTTTTCTAAACGTCAAAACAAACATTTTCTATGGGATTTGTATGAAATACAAAACCGTGACGTCATAGATTTTTCGAGTCAATTAGCGCTCTTTGTTACAGTTTTGCTGCATTAATACGTCTAAAATCATACCAAAAAAAGATATGATCAATGACAAGTCACACTATTTTGTGACGTTTTATTGTTTTAACCAGAGATATGGGTGAGGTTTTAACAGTACCAAATAATTTATTGTCATCCAATTGGTAATCCACAATTAGGCGTTCTGTATAACCCAAAGGCTGACCGGTAGACATCGCTTTTAGCGTTAAGTTCGCCTTTTGTTCTGTACAATTTGTATTTCATGGACAATATAATAAAGATTAAATATAATAAAATAAAATCTCAATATTTACAGATTACCGTATAAAAACTGTAAAAACGAGCTGTATTGGAAATAATAAAATAAAATTGTTTTATGGGGACAAATCAAACAAATTGAGCTTCTCCCGAAGTAAGTTTAAACTTGTATTATACGATACTAACTTTACTTTCTTTCTTTCGAGTGTGTAAGAGGCCAATACTGGTGTCAGATTTTTCGAGCTGCCTAAAGTCATCTCACGTAACTTGACGACTACCATTTACCATACAATAATGACAGTCGGGACCAACGGCTTAACGTGCCTTCCGAAACACGCAGGAGCTCCAGTTTTGTTAGTATGCCACTTCTGTTCACCCATCCAAATGTGGACCACGCACGGTGTCTCTTAACTTGCGAAAGTGCTAGTAATGTACCCCGCCGGGCCACCGAGCTCCTCTTACTCAACGCGACTATATTTTATACAAAGTATATATATGAATATTAATTAACCCCCAAGAACCAGAACAATTTGAAAAAGGCCATTATTAATATCATCATCGGGTCTTTTTTAGTCTCCACTACAGGAGCATGACCCTCTCTGTATTACCAGAGCAGCCAGAGGATTTGGGCTACACTCTACATGCTGGTCAAACGGCTTGGAAAAGTCTCATTGATGTATAGCTTTGTTCCGCTTGTGTTTTCTAAATCGCCTTCTACGACATCCACGGGAAGACTTGGAGCGGTCCTATTCTACTCTGCGGGGAACCACACGGCTGATTATTTACGGCACATTATTTATATAGACTTTTTCAACTTGTTCTGGTTGGGGATTGAACCCAGCACCTCCGGATTGGCGGAAAACTTACATAAAAGTTGGTGAACAAACTTTTTGATTTTGCAAATTAAGCTTAAAAGTTGCAAGGCTGCATGTCGTGTGGGTGTTTATAACGTCTGTTCTCGTTTCTCGGAAACTATTTTATTGCACATTTTTGTTCGACATATAAGGATATGTTTGAGTTGGTATGTTATTTCGATTAAGCCTACGAATAATAAATTCTTTAGAAATGTAAGGCTCCTACATTCACCGCTTCGATTCTAATTCTATTTACACAAACAAACTAACAGTAATAACAACGAAATGAGTGTTTCGTTGTTATTATCGCGTGGAATGATTTTTTAGGATTAGTTACGCTTCTAGAGATTATTATTCGTAGGAATAAGCACAAAAAATTCAGTACTTAAGGTAAAGGTATAGGCAAATGACCTTGAAGTGGCGCCCTCATTTGAAATAAATTGTTAACTCGTAAATATGGGAGATAATTTCCATATTGCTCTTCGTTATGCACTAGATAGCCCTTTAAATTATTTTATGAACCACCGTTGAAAGTATTTACATTAGTCCGTCTAGCTTTAAAACTTGCCTCCGCCAAAAGTGGCCACGGCAAGTTTTAAAGCTAGACGGATCACCAATAATAGTTTCAATGGCAGTTCATAAAATAATTTAAAGGGCTATCTAGTGTATGACGTAGAGCAATATGGAAATTATCACCATATTTACGAGTTAACAATTTATTTCACAGTTAAAGGCCATTTGCCTATATCTTCACCTTTAGTGGGCAAAGTATTAATATGTAAGTATATAATTAGGTATAGATACTGCACCCACCTTATTCCGTACTATTAATTTTTCCTCTACCCAAAGGTTGACTGGAAGAGATCGCATCTAGCGATAAGTCCGCCTTTGTACCAATATTTTCTTTGTGTTTGTTATTTTTATTTTATTAATTATTATGGTGCAATAAAGATAATTTGTATTGTATTGTATTGTATTATGACAGTAATCTTGAAAGAAATGTAAAAAGTTTAAATTCTAATAAATGAAAATGTTTATTTGGGGCATAAATGGTATCAAAAAAGTATTTTATTATTTAGGCATTTTATTTCAGTGCTTCATACACTATCACGTCTTTACCCTTAATGGGGCAGACAGAGCCCAGGGCCGTAAGAGTCAAAGGCCACTTTTAGGTGGGCGAGAAGGTGGAAAAAGGAATCGAAATAGTGATGGGTTGCTAGCCGCATCGCCTATTAAGGCCGTACCTAAATTTTTCGGGGTCCAGTGCTGCCCCCATTTTAAATAAATCGTTATTTAATAAATCATTTTAAATAAAAAGTTAGAACGTTAAGCTGTACTACGCACATTTGCGAAAAACGGCCACTTTTGGCTAATGTGCGTAGTAAAGCTTAACTTTCTCATTATAAACTGTAAACAGTAGTTCATAAAATACTTTGAAGGGTTATCTAGGACTTGGTAGTAGCAAAATTTTAAATGATGTCTCCGTTTTCTTTGAAATGATTTATTTTAAATGGGGGCAGCACTGGATCCCGGAAAATTCAGGTACGGCCTTGACATGATCTATAACAAACACTGTAATCTCAGTCCATCCATGTAACAAATTTTAAGTTTTAAGTTTGTTAGTTGACGTCTTTGGAGAAAATGCTGCAGTGCAGTTTGTTGCCGCTTCTTCTGCACTTGCGCCTAGGAAGCGGCATAAACTTAGCAGTAAGTAACGATTTTACGTAAACATATGTGCAAAAAAAAAAAATTTGAATTTAATTGAATTGAATTGATTTTAAAATCTGCGTGAGAAGAGAAGCAGCTGGTCCATTTTAAGTTTTTTTTCTTTTCTCCCAGGCCAGAATAAAGATATTTCAGTGTTTCAGGGTTATTTTTAATTCATGTGAAGGATATTTAGAAATTCGAAGCAAATATGATGAAATAAAAATCTGTGGATCGACGAGATAAGATAGAAGAATAGCAAATACCACGACAAAACGAGTGATTTCAAAGTTAATCGAGTACAGACAAACAATCAAATACTTATATACATACATATATATAAAATAATAATAAAAAATTAGAAAAGAACAAATCACACTGATTAAGCTAGCCCCAAAGTAAGTTTAAACTGGTATTATAGGATACTGACTCAACGATACTATATTTTATTATAAATACATATATAGATAAACATCAAGACTCAGGACACTTTAAAAAAGGCCGCTTTTACTTGCCCTGACTGGAGATCGAACCCAGAACCTTCGGATTGGCGGACTAGCGTGCTGATTACGCCGCCACGGAGGTTGTCAGTATGAATAAACTGGTGCCAATTTTATGTTACATTACATATAAGTTGTTAACAACAGATGTTTGATGAAAATGTATGCAGTTGCGTCAATACTTGGAAAAGTTCCAGAATGACGCAATTTTCTAGATATTGGTCTAGATTTTTGTTGGTCCTACAACTAGACTCGTTAGCTCAGTAGATTAGAGCACCGATATACAGTTCCACTTGATCATCGGAGGGCGGAGGTTCAAATCCTTCACGAGTCATTTCCTTTTGGTTCATTTTACAATTCAAATATTTCTTTATTATCGTATAATATTAATTGCCCATTGTACTAATGTTATTTTATTTGTATAGATTGTGTTTTTTTTCTTTTGGTGTACAATTAAGAGTTTATCTATCTATCTATTAATTATATCTCTTAAATAAATGAGTTTATCTATCTATGTTATCATCAAAATTTAAAAGCGCTCTTGTCGGTGGATATTCTTCCATTCTTTTCTATTTTCTGGCAACCTCTATCAATGTACCTAAATGGATCAATATTAATGGATTAAAGTTATCAATTATAATTACATCCGTACTACTAAATTAAGTTTCTCTCTTACATTTAAATACTTAATAATCATAAAACAGATTAAACGTTGGGTCCAAACCATTTAATTTTATAGGCGTGGGCGTATCCCACTGATGGACAGATTCAAGTTGCCGAAGCAGGAAATGTTTAGCGAAAAGCTAATCGCTCGATTTCGAATTGTATATCTGTCCACCTACTTTTAATACGCTATTGACAGGTGTCAGTGTTGTAACTTGGGATTTATTGATGGTTATTTTTTGATGAAGGCCAATCTTCGTCTCCTAAAAAATTAGATAACGTTTATCACAAAATTGAAATAATTTTTTTTTTCAGGTTTTCAGGTTAGTAAAATAAATAAATATAACAGGCAATAAGCCTGTTATTACTCAAAATTAATGAATAAATAGATAAAGAAGATTACACATGTTGAAATTCGGATAGGAATATATGAAAAATAGTTTGGAAAATCCAAAAGTGCACGCCTCATAATCTCATTTTTCACAATTAAATTGATTTTGATTGTTTTATTGCTAACTTAAAACGAAGAAAAGTATGTGTCGGCTTTAACGCACGACTGGAGATTATTTTTAACTTTTATTTTTAACTTCCCGCTGAGAAAGAGGACCCATTGCAAACCTCTTTGCCTACACCCCGACGATCTACGCGTGCGCGAAGAGCAGCTCAAGTTCTGTCACCCTGATTTGTTTTTGACAGTAAGATTTTGGTTTGTAACAAAATGGCGAGCTCACGCGCGACGATTTGAATTTTTTTGCTGCTCGCTATAACTAAACTACATTGAATTAGACCGTGATCTTCGAAAGGACTTAGTTTTGGATAATACTGAAGCGTATAAAAAAATGGACTTGATCAGATAAATTTTTCGGGAGTTATCATGACCACGCCAGTTTCCAAACATACAGACACACGGACGTCCACAAAATGATTTTATTAAACATTGTTTTTATTTGTTTAAAAGGCAAAATGTCTTTTAAAAATGTCATAAGTGTTGAAACTAGTGTTTTTCCTTGACATTTATGTGTAAATATTTTTGTACAAGTGCGATAGAAAATAAATAGAGACACATTTAGTTAAAAAAATCACTTGATTTTTGTAAGGCGAGAGTAGAGCACTACCTCATGCGCTTCGCTTATGAGGCGTGCAATATATTGTTCTAAAAACTGGTTTAATTTTTCTTTTACTTGGTTTATGAAATATATTAAAAGAACCTAGTAATCCTAGAAATAAATAAATAAATAGATGGATAGGGACAAATCACACTGATTTAGCTAGCCCCAAAGTAAGTTTAAACTTGTGTTATAGGATACCAACTCAACGATACTACATTTTATGATCAATACCAAATATATAAATCAAACAAAAAACTAAGTATTCTGTTCGATATATATATATTTTTTGAAGTACACTTTCTGCTTTAGTAACAAAGAACAGAAAATACTAGTGTTTTAGACTGTGATAAACTATTTTTTTTCTGTTCTGTGTTGAATACGTAGTGGCCAATATAGTTGTCATATAATATGTAGATAAGGAAGACTCATAAAACATTTAAGTATTCTTTATTTTGTTCCGATCCAGGTAAGCTTTCTGGATTTTTCATCTTCAAAAATAATATTATACATCTCAATGGTCACTTTATTATGCAGTAATGTTACACTGAACCTGTGGTCGACTGTACGTACACTATTGAAAACTTCAGAGCAATTAATGGTTGCGGTTGCAAGTCACCGAAAAACGTCCGTTCCCACAATTATAATAGAAAACTAAAAAAAAAAGAAAGTGCTTGTGTTGTATATGCGGCAATAATTATACGTGTAAACGTGTATCCCATATATGATATTTTTGTACTATTTTTACAGATTAATATACGAAGAATACAGTTTCCTATGAAATAGAACAAGTGGATAGTGCCTATTTACATGACAAAATACGCTTTTAATTACTTTTATAGTTGTATCACTAAAACTATCGTGTGTCAATCCCTTGATAGGGTACGGACTACGGATGTAAAAATCTATATTATTAATGTTTTATTTCTATGCAAGTAGTTGTGTCCTTTGGAGTAATTTGGAAGTGACCAATGACAATGAAAAAGGTAGACGAAAAAGTAATGGTTGGTTTCCAGCTTGCTGTCTACTCTAGCAATGCACATTCTTAACGGTCTCGAGCTTTTCTATCCACTTCCTTCCAGACTATTGAAGCATTATAGTAGAAGTATATAGAGGTAGATGTATAATTAATAAATATACGATAACATTAAAATTTCCTAATAAATAATGGTACAAGTGCCTAATTATCTGACTCTACGCAGCTAAACAAATTAAAAACTGCATTCAAATGGCAACATTCGCTTCGGAAACTCCCGAAGCCAAGGCACACCAAAAGACAGAAATTAAGAGGAATTAGATTGGCCGTATTTCCACACAAACATTGTCCCCTGATTCCTTGCCGGGTAGTAACCCGGTACTCCAGTAGAGCAATGATTTTTTTCCATGATAAAAACAAGCTTTTATCTTAAACAATGAACTAAAAAGTTTAAAATGCTAATGCTTTAAAAAGACGGATCAGTCGAGTCCAAACTCGGTGGGGTTATGATGTTTTATCATTATCACCTTCCTGCTTCATCATGAGATAAGGTCATTGGTACCATAATATTGAATTGTCACCCAACTGACATAAGTATCACAAGTTTCAGATTAATCGAATAATGGGAAGTGGGTCTAATTTACGAAATTACGTCAATTTTTTTTTTTGATATCTTGATGTTATGTGTAATTTTGAATTTGTTCTTTGTGTACAATAAAGTTTTAACAAACAAACAAACAAACTTTAATTATCTTTGATGAGTCGGCAATAGGTACCATAAATCAATTTAACTATCTATAGCACCCATCATAACCGATTACGAAAGGAAAAGTGCTGATTCGGTCATTACCTGCTACAGTTCATGTAACAGTTTCGCAACACCAATTTGGGGGTCACGGGTTCGAATCCGCATAATCTAATTACTACGCTATTACGGTAATTGATTGGAGATAGTTTTAGGCTGAATTTTGTCATAATTAAATACTTAGTTGTTGCGCTTAATAGCTCTTATGTAATTTGTCATTCATATACACTATCACGTCCATATGGGGCAGATAGAGCTTTTTGTGTCTTGCGGCTCTAAGCAGGCAGAGCCCAGGGCCACAAGATCCAAAAGCCCCTTTATTTTGCTAGCCGTTTTACCTATTTACATGATTGGCACCGAGTTTGGGCTCGATTGATTCCTCTTAAGGAGCACTTTAAACTTTTTTGTTTTGTACAACGTGGAAGGGACATACCCGTAATAAATCGAACCACGATCTATACTAGCTCATTATAGTATAATGAAAGTAAAATAACAGACAAAAAAAAAAAAAATTCGGCATTTCCATACAAAATTGTGCGGCCGCCCGAGCGATTTGTATGGTTCGTCGATTTTTTTTTTGTTTTTTGACTATTATTTTAATTTCATTACACTTAAGTAATCTAGTATGGCCCGTGGTTCGATTTATAACGGGTATGTCACTTCCACTTTGTATAATAGCTTGTTTTTTAAAATATTTTGTAAATAATTACCTACTTGTTTTTTTTTTTCAAGAAGATCCTTAAAGTACCTTCAATCGTGACTCACTCAAGGCGAATTATCCAAACATAAATTTTATTTTTCTGAAAGCTTAAGATAAACCTCCACACAAGGTCTGAAGGCCGAGTAACCCACTCGCTATAGTTGCAGTGATTTATTAATTACATAACCTTTGCTCGACCCGCTACGGATTTGTTAATGGGTTTTTTATTGAGCCTAACGACCCGCCGGCTTTGTCTTAGTTCTGTTCATTTAATATATTTTGAGCTTTTGTGGTCATAATTTAAACGATATCATTTATAATGTGATTTGGTAACATATGGGCATCGATCAATATACATGGGTTGTACTTTGTATATTATTACTCTGTGATATGGGTTACGGGTTAAACAGACTTAAGTCACGACACGACGTCATTTATATTATTATTATTATTTATCTGGTTTACCAAAAAAAAAACAACCATTAAAAACACAAACAGAGTACAATCATATACATGACCAAAATATCACATTCATACATATGTTCTAATGGTTAACTTGAAGGTGGATGGCCACAAAGATAGAGGACGACCTAGTAAGACGTGGGGAGAATGTGTTAAGCGGGACATGATGGAGAGGGGGGCTAGTACAGATATGGTAAATGAGAGAAAACGATGGAGGGAGTTGACATACAGAGCCGACCCCAAATAGGGAGAAGGCGAGGGAGATGATGATGATGACTGTACACTGTACACTGTACTTCAAAAATATGTGTTTACAGCATGATTAGATTACAGTTGCTTCATTAATGGATATACACATGTGGAGGTACCTACTATAAGTGCATTGATTACATATACAAGAAATTGTATGTAACACATCTAAGTAACATAAGTACATAACTAACATATGATATAGGTAATAAATTGTTGAGAGAAATGACTGTCTTAGAAAATAAAATAGAATTGAGTCAAATCGGAAAACACACACAGTTTTTCGACGGGGTTTAAAAACCCTCTTTAGATTATACACCTACTTAAAGTAGTCAAAATGCGTAGTCGTAAGAAAAGATAATTGACTCGTGAAGGATTTGAACCTCCGCCCTCCGGGAATCAAGTGGAACTGTATATCGGTGATCTAACCTACTGAGCTAACGATTCTAGTTGTAGGACCAACAAAAATCTAGACCGACATCTTGAAAATTGCGTCATTTTTAGACCTTTTCCAAGTATTGACGCAACTGCATGATTAATCATCCAACATCTGTTTTATATAACGTATAACAAAAGATACTGAAACTATTTGAAGGGCAGATTCAGTCCATGATACTGCACAACTTTCCCCAAGGAGTGTACTCGTAAAAAAATTGTAGTATACTATATAAAAAAATACCTATAAAAACGAAGTTATTTCTTTCCATAGAAAGTTGGATCAGCTGATCGGTTAACTTATATGTAAGGCCAAAAATTATTTTTCATATTTAGATTCATGTCCCTTTTAAGGTAAGTGGTTCAATACCATGGGCTGAATTCAAATAAAATGGTTTCACACAGCCACATTATAAATATACTAGCGGCCTGCCCCGGCTTCACGGCACGGGAAATTAACATGTGAACCTTTCCGGAGAAATGCTGTACATATTAGTGAAAGTTGCATCAAAATCCGACAGTACAGACAAATACGAGCCCCGGGAGACTTCTGTTTATATAAGTATGTAAAAAAGATATGTAAGGATCATTTCGCTGTTCTAAAACGCCCTGTATAAGCCCCGAAAATATTTTATGGTCACCCATCCAAGTACGGATCACGCCCGGGGTTTCTTAACTTGCCAAAGCGCCATCAATGCGGAGGTACTCGAGCCGGGCCATCGAGCTCCTTAGGTATAAAGATAAACATAACCCTCCTTTTGGCTTGCCGTTGTCGGGTAAAAATAGGTCCAAACTTTCCACACATAGGGATTTGATGGGATGGGACTGCTAATTTCATTTATTTTCTATTCTACTCGTAAAGCAACCAGACTATAAATACTATACCATTGTTCAATATGGCAGTTTCAAAGTTTTCTCCTTAACTACAGCCTGGGGACACCAGGGAGCGATTACTGCTCAGTCAACTCAAACCATCTGTCGCTTTCTCAGAATGTGGCCACTAAATACGCGTTTCTAGATTTCCTAGCCCCGGTTTCCCAAATCACCCGTATCGGAATCTCATAAATTATGTAATTTTCTTTTTTCGGCCTTGTAAAAGACCATGCTTCCTTCCACGCTGGTCTGAGAGAAAAGAAAAAACACAGAATGTACCAGCTGCTTCTTTTCCCGCGCAGATCGTAGAAGCCGATCGAGGGAATGGGCGAAAATGCAAGTCATGTTAATCGGCGATACGGTGAGCAACCCATCACTATTTTGTATCATATACATCATTTTTTATCTCGTCCTCCATCACACTAAAAGCGAACTTTCAAGTCTTGCGACCCTGAGCTATGTCTGCTTAGAGCCGGAAGACCAAAACTGCTTTGTCCACCTCGTGTGGGATAAAAACTCTATCAATTTCTTCTACATAAACTCGACAAACTAGCTAACAACTGCATCAGGTTTATCTTCGGACTTCGTAAATATGACCATATCTCCTCCTTTCGGTCACAGTTGGCCTGGCTCCCTATCCCCCAGCGTCGAAACGTTAGAATCCTATGCATGCTTTATGCTATCCTCAATAATCCTTACTCCCCTGCTTATCTCAAATCTCAATTTTCTCTTCTCAGCTCTACGCATTCGCGAAATCTTCGCTCTTCTAATCTTCTAACATTATCCATCCCTCATCATCGCACTGAATTTATGAATAAATCTTTTCAAATTCAAGCCATCCTTCTCTGGAATTCTCTTACTGATTCTATTAGACGAGCGCCTAGTCGTCACGCTTTTAAACGGGCGGTTCAAAAACAGTTTCTCCAAGAAGTCTCTTCTCGTCGTGTCCCTGCGCGGTGATTTGTAGTCATCCATATATGTATTTATCTATCCGCATACATATATAATTAGTTCTTTATGTATTATATTTACATAATTATATATTTTGTATATTTATTTTATCTATAGTTATTGTATTGGTATATATTTCTTTAAAATTAATATTTATGTATATTCTTGATTTATTCTTGTAGGTATTTATAGATACTTTTAAATTTTGTTTACACACTCTGTCGCACCACCCAAATTATTTCTCCACTTGGTTCAATGGTTGACTGGCAGAGAACGCCATAAGGCGTTAAGTCCGCCATTTGTACACTTTTTTTTTATGTGCAATAAAGTTTAAATAAATAAATAAATAAAAACGTGAGACGTATGTATGTAAAATCAGATTTTTTAAGGTGCTTAAATACACTGTCACAACTGACGTCTAGAATTGTTATTACTTTCCAGAGCACGTAGTAGCAAATTTATTTTCTAGCACCTGTATTCACAAATTCAAGTATAAATCTTTCCATAGACAACTTAACATACGTAAGGGAAAAACGTGTCAAAAAATTAAAAATAATAGTTTTATTTAACCTGTTCTGTCCCATTGTTGGGCAAGGTTCTCTCCCATCTTCTTCGACTTGTCTCTTTCCTGTCTAAGTCTCACCCATCCTTTTTGGAAATGCGCGAGATTGTCTCGCCAGCGCTTTCTTGGCCCATGTGGCCCAATTCCATTTTAGTATTGCAGTTTAATGTCCCTTTAGCTTTCAGAATTTAGGCAAATTCACCTCCTTCTAAAATCAGTTGCGTGCAATGTGGGAAGCCTCTATATGCGTGAAAGACAATGGGATTTCTTGGTTTTTTTTATTTCATCAGTTAGACTTACAAAATAAAGAATTCTACCTTGATCTACTCTCAAATGTGTACCGAAGGTTAATCAAAAGAAAAATCAACAAAACATAATATTTTAATCATCCCTTTTAAAGACTCTCAGGTATCTTCGCCACATATGTCTAATCCCGTTTATCTAGTGGCTTCACACAGGTGCATTATTTCCGCTGAGCCCCCGGCCTTGGTATTTGCAACCCCAAGCAGGTGGTGTGTGACGGTTGGTGCCAAATGATGCGCTTCACTGATGGTGTTCACCATGGACTCTTAATAAATACATACAGGATTTAGACAATGAAAAAAATTCAGCTAACGCCGATGAGAGAATTTAAATCATGTCAATAAGCATTGCGGCTAGCAACCCATCATTATTGGAACCCTTTTTAAACCCCTGACGAAAAAGAGGGATGTTATGAATTTGATTTGTCCGTGTATCTCTATCTGTGTGATGCCACAGCATCGTAGCTCCTAAACCAATATACCGATTTCAATGTGATTTTTTTATAAAAAGCCTAGTCTGTCGGGATGGTTCTTAGCTATGTTTGATGTAAATTAGTTCAGCTGTTCAAGAGTTATAAGAAGTAAATGCTTTAAAGTCGGTTAGCACAACCGTTCTTTTCATAAGTATTTCGATATAGGTACTTATGCTCCTTGGGAAAAGTTTTTCAGTATCATAGATAGACTGAATTAACATTAAAATAGTTTCAGTATATTTTCGTTGTATTTTATATAAACGGGCAAGTGCGATTCGGACTCGTACATGAAGGGTTCCGTACCTCCGTACAATGTTTTAAAACGTTAAAAAACACGATTTTTTGTATGACTACCCCCTTTCATTTTTAACTTTTTTATTTTAGTATTTGTTGTTATAGCGGCCATAGTAATACATAATCTGTGAAAATTTCATGTATATAGTTAATGCCATTACAAAGATCTAGGTAAAAACGCTGAAAAAACACGTTTTTTGTATGGCGTCCCCCTTTAATTTTTAACTTTTTTTTATTTTCAGTATTTATTGTTATAGCGGCCACAGTAATACATAATCGGTGAAAATTTCAAGTGTCTAGCTATTACGATTCAAGAGATAGAGCCCTGTGAGAGACGGACAGACAGACAGACAGACAGACGGACAGACAGCGGAGTCTCAGTAACAGGGTCCCGTTTGCACCCTTTGGGTACGGAACTCTAAAAAGGGCTTTTATTTATATAATTTATGGACTATTTAGTTTTGAGGTACCTCATCACCCCTGCCCTGTGTAGGAAGGAACACTGTATACGCCAGACAGTGTAGCCACAGATTACTAATAAGTGACTACGTGGTAGGGTTCTAGGGTTAATAATTCAAGTATTAGCTTCGTTATGTAAATTAATTTCTCGTCATATTTGGAGAGAAAACTTCATTGATTTTTGAATTGTATATATTTTTTATGTGTATGTAATATAAAATATAATAGATAAAATGAATAATTGAAAAATTAAAACGTTTATTGAAAGCGATTAACTAATTACAGACGTGAGTTACATTGCAGATGCATCAGAAATTATGAAATGCAATGTTAGTACCATAATAATCTAATTTCATCTCAAGGTGTACCCAATTAAATTAAAGTTAAACATACAATTACATTAACCACACGTAACCTGCGTCATAAAATATGGACGGAACGTAAACGATACCATGGACGAATAAATACTAGAGAACCCTAAACAAAATAAAAACCGGCCAAGTGCGAATCGGACTCGCGCACCGAGGGTTCCGTGCAAACCTGTGTAGGTATATAAATAAGTATAAATTATTAAAAATATTTTTATAATATGATGTAACTAAAAATGTATGCTTTTCGGATTCCAAATTTCAAGATTCTGAGTTCACGGGAAGTACCTACCCTGTAGGTTTTGATTCCCTTGCGAGTGTCGAAAATTTGCAGCATAAACGGCTGTATCTTTTGATTGCGTTTGCTGAGAAGTTTGATTTTTTCACAGCTCCAAGGGACAGTAGACTTGAGTATTTGATATGAATTTTAGCTTGATACCTCTACGAATTCCTGAGAAAAAGGGTCTTGACAGACAGACGGGCAACAAAGTGATCCTATAAGGGTTCCGTTTTTTTCCTCTTGATTTACGGAACCCTAAAAACGTACTCTGCTAGAAAACCCAAATCCGGTATTATTTCTAGATGACGCTATTATTTCACGCGCTATCACGTCAATGTCACTTTTAGCAAAGACAGAGAGAGCTACTATTACTCAAGAGACTTATAAGTCTTAAAATAACTCAGGCTGTATTAGATTAGATTGCGCATTGTAAGTGGTGTTGTTTCTGTACTTAAGCGATTTTGTAGCTAACCGGCGTAACATTTTGTGCACTTTCATTATGTAGCAGTTGCAGACGTGTTATTAGGTTATGAGTGCTGTTTTAATGTCTGTGGCTGCGGGCAAAGATAGTTGATACCTTGCAGCTTGATTTGATCCTGAAAAACTGACTCAATAGGCCAGCTGACTAGGCTTACCTAGCTTAACTTAGCAGCAAAACAAGTGGCCCTTTTTTGCATTAATATTAGCTATTTTGTGAACCTGTTTTTTTTATTTATTTCTAGGGTTGGTAGGTACTATTAATATTAGTATAGAATATTTCACAAAACAAATAAGTTTTACAATAATACATTTCTCGATTATTTCGCGTATCGGCGTTTCAGTGTCAAAGAACATTAAGTATTAATACCTGAATAATGATAAAGTCTAATTTGGTTTAACATAGAAATAGGACGTCACTATCGGATGATTATCGTTTTATTTTATGGAGTAACCCCTCTTTAATTGAATGCTTGATTTGGAAAATATAATATACTTTTTATCTTAACTTTCAATATCAATGAGAATAAGTACCATGTTATTTATCGAAACGTAGATAACAAAGACGCTAGTTTTCCAGAACTGTTCTCTGTACCACAAACGATTGTTACAAACACAATACTCGATCTGTCAAGTCGGTATATTTCGCCACACGTTCATACGCTCAATGGGAACAAAAACTCGCACGTTCCATATTCTGGGATTGATTCAGATTATATTTTCTTGTTCCTAGTAGGGTAACTATGGTTTTGTGGGAAAATCTCATTATGCAAAATAGACAAGACAGTTTAATACAGTTACATGTAAGCAAAACCACTGTTTCGAGGCGGTCCCGCCATTACTTGGCTTTGTTTCCATGATGGCTTCGCAAACTGAACCCGGCACAAATAGGTACTTTGGAATCCAACTATACTCCTACACTTCAAGTTAGAACCAGGTAGATGATCAATTAGGTACTTTTAAATCCGAACGGCGTTTACAAGTTATATTAGATGATTACATATAAGTTTATGGACAACTTTTTCCGGACCAAACAAACTTTTTTAACTCTGACAGACTGACTTCAATCATTTCGAATCTCATTATCGCGTCATTGTCTTCTTGGCGCCTAGCGCCGCCTTTCGGAATTCAAAGTAACTTTTTAAACAAATATTTACCAATCACAGATAAGTACATAGATATGACATAGAGGTCGCCATAGACTAATTTATTAGAAATGTAGACTTTTACAGATTAAAAATATTAAATGTATAGCCATTACACTATCACGTGTATATCCCTAACGGGGCAGGCCGAGCCCAGGGCGGTAAGGCCCAGGCCACTTTTACCGTAATGATGGGCAAGAAGGTGGAAAAAAGGAAATCATAATAGGGCTATGGGTTGCTCACCGTATCGCCTAATGATATGATTCAGATTCGCGCCCATTCCCTCCATCGGCTTTTACGATATGCGCGGGTAGAAAAGCAGATGGTACATTATATTATTTTTTTCTCCAAAACCAGCATGGAAGAATACAAATTATATGCATTAATTCTATGCTATGTTGGAGCAAGTTCAGTCCATGATACTGAACTACGAAAATAAATCTACCTTCCATACAAATTAGCGCTCAGCCGAACGGATTTTTTTATGGGGTAACAAATTTATTAATATTTTCAATAACTATTTATATGGAAATTCAGTACCATGGACTGAACTTGCTCTAATAATTTGGCTGGTGCATAAAGAAAGAGTCATCCTGTATTTTTTATAGAAAAAAATTAGTATCTTGTATTTCCTTTAAAATCTGGGCACAGCAACTCTTCAAGCAGTTCTCTACGCGTCGCCAAGCGTGACGTGGCGTAACCTGCCGTGGAGTAACCACTCGTTACATACTTAATTATATGTGATACATTATGTGCAGTGATTACTCGATAACAAGACAGTATACTTAGCTAAATAACATAGCGCACAGACTGGTGGTGAGCAGAGTAGAATATGGTTTACCATCAAACCTTTCTTTTACAAACGTACGCTGTTAAAAATTATGTAATTTTACATGCAAAAAAAATATGTAATTTTACATAAACCTGTAAAATTTCCCAGATTTTTTTGCATGTAAAATTACATAATTTTTAACAGTGTATGTATACTACCCGCAGAAGTTAAAGGCACCTCGCACTGATGGAAAAACGTTCCTGGTAGGTGCCTTATTGATTTATGCGGGTTGTACATATTCATTATCACGTCTTTATCCCTAACAGGATAGACAGAGCCCAGGACTGTGAGACCCAAAGGCCACTAATAGCGTGATGGTGAACGTTTAGGAGATACATGAATTTTTCGGGGTCCAGCTGCCCCCATTTGAAATGAATTATTTGAAAGGAAACGGAGATATCACTTAAAATTTTGTCTCCAGTATGCCCTAGATAACCCTTCAAACTATTTAATGAACTACTGTTTACAGTTTAAAGTGCGAACGTGATGCTTTTCTTCGCACATTTGCCAAAAGTGGCCGATTTTCGCACATTTGTTTTGCTAGTAGCATGAATGGGCCGGCTCGTCCGGGGAAGTACCACACTCTCACAGAAAATCGACGTTTGAGTAGTAGTTTCACCGCTTATATGCTTCGTTTGGCAAGTGAGAGAGCCGGAGCCCTCCCCATCCCCTCCCCTCTCCCCTGAAAGGTCGGTAAAGCTTTTGTTGCAGTTGTCCATGGGCAGAGGTGATCACTTACCGTCAGGAGACCCGCTTGTTCGTTTGCCACCCTAAAAGATAAAAAAAATTGCGAAAATTATTATTGTAAATATTAAAGCTTCCTTGATATTTTTTTCAGGCTTTCCTGTTCAATTTTTAAAGTCTGCATACATATGTACGATATGTACTTGCTCAATATACATAACATGTTGGGTAAATAGGAGGTGCGGAAGAGTCAGTCGGCTGCCCATTGTTCCGATCGGCTGCTCCCGATCAGGTGTGCCAAGATATATAGCTTCCTTATGTAATATATTTCCATCTATACGGCAATATAAGTCTAAGAAAGAATATAATTACCTTGATCACTTCCAGCTCCTACAGTGAAGCTACGTCGCAGAATTGGGCAAAGGGGGAGAAACCTTTCATTAATCTCTGTCTGTCTCTAACACAAAATGCGACTGAGGCTGAGTTGACCTCAACAGCTTTCATTTTCCAAAAATTGACGACCCATGATGGACTTTTAACGACCTCAATGGCGTAATGGTTAACACCCTAGACCGCTAATCCGGAGGTTCTGGGTTCGATCCCCAGCCAGGGCAAGTTGGAAAATGGCCTTTTTCAAATTGTCCTGGGTCTTAGGTGTTTATCTAGATATGTATTTATCATAAAATATAGTATCGTTGAGTTAGTATCCCATAACACAAGTTTAAAAAAGCTTACTTTGGGCAAAGATAATATAATTACTAATGTAAAACGTAACTTTGGGGCTAGCTTAATCAGTGTGTTTTGTCATTATATATTTATTTATTTAGAAGCACGTGTTGTTCTTTGGCGTTTTATTGAAGCTAAGCAAAATTATGCTGAGTTTTAATAACTAATAATTATTCAAACAAAAACCGACTTCAATACCAGAAAAGCTAAATATTCAAACAATTGTATACTTGGACCACATATATTTTCTAGTTATTTTTGATTAAAAAACAAACCACTCAGCTGATTTTAATTAAATTCCTGGAAAGTATACCCTTTCAAACAAAATTCTATCACCTATTAACTTAACATATTTTTCTTCGCAATTTCGCTTATTCCCTCGACCGGCTTTTACGATCTACACAGGAAGAAAAGCAGCTGGTACATTTTAAGTTGTTGGTGTTCCGTACCCGAAGGGTGCAAACGGGACCCTATTACTGAGACTCCGCTGTCTGTCTGTCTGTCCGTCTGCCCGTCTGTCCGTCTGTCTGTCCGTCTGTCCGTCTGCCCGTCTGTCCGTCTTTCTGTCCGTATGTCCGTCTGTCCGTCTGTCCGTCTGTCCGTCTGTCCGTCTGTCCGTCTTTCCGTCTTTCCGTCTGTCCGTCTGTCCGTCTGTCTGTCCGTCTGTCTGTCCGTCTGTCCGTCTATCACAGGGCTCTATCTCTTGAACCGTAATAGCTAGACACCTGAAATTTTCACCGATTATGTATTACTGTGGTCGCTATAACAACAAATACTAAAAATAAAAAAAGTTGAAAGTTAAAGGGGGTCGTCATACAAAAAACGTGTTTTTTTCAGCGTTTTTAACTCGATCTGTCACAGGGCTCTATCTCTTGAACCGTAATAGCTAGACACCTGAAATTTAAACCGATTATGTATTACTATGACCACTATAACAACAAATACTAAAAATAAGATAAAGTTAATATTTAAAGGGGGTCGTCATACAAGAAACGTGTTTCTTTAGCGTTTTAAAACATTGTACGGTGGTCCGGAAACCTTCATGTACGAGTCCGACTCGCACTTGCCCGTTTATTTATTTTCTTCCAGACAAGCATAGAAGAATACAAATTGCATGCAGGTAGCTGAATTTGCCGTGTGGTTCCCGGCAGAGTAGAATAGGACCACTCCAAGTCTTCCCGTGGATGTCGTAGAAGGCGACTCAGGAAACACAAGCTAAACAAAGCTTATAAACATTAATGAGATCTCTCCAACCCATCTGGCTGGCGTAGAGAGTGTTGACCAAATCCCCCGACTGCTCTGGCCAATTAATGGCTCTGATAGAACAGAGAGGGTCGTGCTCCTGCAGTGGAGACTAAAACAGACCAGATCATGATGGTGAAGGTAGCTGAAGACGATACACGGAGACCCCGTGCGTGTTGCCCCCATTTGAAATAAATTATTTGTAAGGAAACGGAGATATGATTTAAAATTTTAAGCTACTAAAACCTAGATAACCCTTCAAACTATTTTATGAACCACTGTTTACAGTTTAAAGTGAGAACGTTAAGCTTTAGTTTGCATTTTTGACAAAAGTGGCCGTTTTTCCCAAAAATGCAAACTTTTTGCCCTCCACAAACAAATCCGTCAAGAATAGTAATTTTTTTTCCTATGTACAACATTAGCATTCAATTGTTTCCATAGAGCTCAGGTTGTTTCCCTGCGGTCAGCGGAGCCCGACACATTAGTGGAGGCACCGGCGTGTGACCCAGAGTACTGCACTGTCCAGATAGACGTACATATCGGATAGATAGGCCTTTTTGAAGCAAGACAGATCTTAGGTAGGGCCGCAACACCTCACGGCGAGCTGTGAACTTGTTGTTTTTCGTGTGTGTAAGTGGCCAACACTGGTGTCAGATTTTTCAAGCTGCCTAAAGGCATCTGACATACTTTTACGACTGCAATACAATGATGACAGCTGGGACCAACGGCTTAACGTGCCTTCCGAAGCACGGAAGAGCTCGAGAAAATTTTATAAGTACCACTTGTGGTCACCCATCCAAGTACCGGACCACGCCCGAGGTTGCTTAACTTGTAAAAGCGCTAGCAATGCGTACTCCCATGGGGCCACCGAGTGCTGTTGTGAACTGATGGGTTGTTAGCTGCATCGCCTCTTGACAAGATTCATATTCTCGTCGTGTGGTGAAGGCAGAGTAAAATACAATTTGTCACCACCCCATTCCTCTTCTACGGGTGTTGTAAGAGGCGACTAAGGGAGGTGTAACTAACAAAGTACGGGTAGCAGTGTACTGTGCAATGAGTTTATTTCATCTACTGCGTTCACCAACCAGTCAGCGCCCCGCCCAGCGTGGTGATTATCGTCACCTTATTGGGAGAGGCCTTTAGCCCAGCCGTGGACTGCTATAGGCTGATAAGGGAACAAACTGCCTAGGAAGAGTAGCAGCAATATACATTCTACGTTTTTGCTTATCTCCCAGACCAGCATGAGAGGAAGAAGAAACTTTTAGCCAGTTAATACGAATTAAATAGCCAGAAAATCTGAGGAATAATGGCAGTAGGCAACTTTTTCATCTTACCCGCCCACCATCACGCATTCAATTGTTTCCATACTGCTCAGGTTGTTTCCTTGCGGTCAGCGGAGCCCGACACATTAGTGGAGGCACCGGCGTGTGACCCACGGTACTGCACCGGCCATATAGACGTAGATATCGGATAGATACGAGTAAGTCAGCATTTTTAAAGGAATTCTAGACAATTATTACATTTCTAAATTAAAGAATTACATAATTTCAAAGCGTTTTTAATTAATTCTGTAACTAGTACATTGCAGGCACATTTTCCCCGTCAGAAAGTTCCTATAAATTATGTAATATAATTAAAATCAACTTATTAGTTTTGTTTATTAAAAATGCACTAATTAATTCAGGATAATTACGTTGTACTTATTACATTTGTATGTGTGTACAATAAAGTGTAAATAAATAAGTAACAAATACAATTTACTAAAACTTTAATAAGTTTTAAAGATGCAATTTATTATTTCTACAAAAACTGCACAGTAAACGTACTGGCTTTCTTGAAATTATTTCTTATCTTGAATATATTTTCATTTCGGAGTTTTGTCAGAAGTACTTCATGTCGCCATTTTATCTTGTTTTACAGAAATAATGGGCAGTTTTGAGATAAGTGTAAGCCACTTTCTTTATGAGCTTCCTTATACAAGGTTAAATTCGAATCGGATACCAAATTACCATCAAGCCGTAACTTGGGTTTATTGAATTGTTATTAACTCTTTTAAGAATGTAATGCTATAAATTTCAGATATTTTTAGTTTTAGACTTATTTATTTCACACAATCATAAAAAAATCCACCTTTAAATGAACACTAAACACAATGAACACTTAACTTAAAACATATAACTCTAATATAAGAGTATATTATTATCTAAAAATTATTGCAAAGTTTTAAAGATACAAGCAGGCAAAAACAAATGTGTTGTATTTTACAATCGTAAAATATGTGACCCTTCTTAATATTTTAAAATGTAATAATAGGTATATATATTTTTTTAATGTTAGGTACACTTAACACAAGTCGGTCATTAAGTAGCCATTCCCAATGCCTCTTCTAACAAATACTTAAAGCCTAGCACAAAAACCTTAACACGTTTTATTTGGCTAACAATGCTTAATCAAACAAGGCCGCCTCTGTTTTTTCTCAGCTCTACGTCATTTCTTGAGGATCCGAAAGCGAATCTCGCCCAATGTACAGCAGAAGGCGTTCAGTTTAATTCGTGCGCTCTTGCCTCTATGTGCTCTACCGTCTTGCCCTTTGACAATTAAAAAAAATAAACATCGAAACCGCGCGCGTGATTGAAAATTTTGAAATTGGAAAACGGGAGTTGACTCAGTTTCAGTGACGAGTTTTTTTTCTTTTTTTATTAAAAAATGGCGCCAGTGTTTTTGGTATATTTTGTGCTGTAGTATAAAAAGTTTTAATAAGTGGTTTAACAGTACGTCAGTAATACTGTTATGTGCTTTGTGACCGTGTTTGTGAAGTATTGCGTTATGTTTACATAAATTCAGTTTGTCATCATGAGGCCCAACTTTTTCTTTACACGTTCTCGCGAGAAGAAAATACAGTTTTTTTTTGTAGAGCCAAAAGTTTACTATCTTTCTTGCACAGATAATAAAATGTATCTACTTTATTATTGTATAAATGAATAAGGCGCCGGTAAAGACTTTGTCGTAAAATGTATATAGGCAATAAACACAACGATTTTCTGTAATAAGTATGTAATTGTGCATTAGACGTATTTGGACCTATCTATTTAAATGATTTAAATTAAGAATAAGTAAGAAAATGTTTATTCGCTTTGATTTTTAATCAACAGGATAGTAAACTTGGAATCTACAAACATTTTTTAGTTTTTGTTTTCAAGATAATCGGTAATCGGTTATCGGTGGTTGTTGCAATTATACTTAAATACTTTAATTTTTATTAAATTTTCAAAGTTATCTTTATGTCAATTTATTTCAATTATAGCTAAAGTTACGTTGGATTCACACCATAATCTGTAAAGAGAGGTAACAAAAAGTTTGACCGCATTTCTGACCGCAAAACAACGTGATTTTATTATCGTAATAGAAATTCATAGACTTCTTTCTAGATTTTTTAAAGTACTTATAACAATAATTTTTTGACGACTCCATTTGGTGTATTGATACCATGCTCGTGGATGTCCTGGGGTTAATTCTAAATGCTGGAAAATGCTTTGATTCTTTTGCATAGATATTTCTCTGCGGTTTTTATGTGGTTTTGGGTATGTTTGTCAGAACCACGACACAAGGTTAGTGTTTAGTATGGGCTGTTGAGTGTTGTTCATTGATACAGATTTATTGTGATGTATAATCGTTTTATGTTACTAGTAGCTCACCTCTACTTACGGGCTGGTTCTATATAAGAAAGCCTTTCAGAGTATTGCTCTACATTCAATTGAAAACCGCATTAAGGACATACTTGAATTTTCTGGGATCCAGTGCTGCCCCTATTTGAAATAAACCATATCAAAGGAAACGGAGATATCATTATGCTGTTTTATATAATCATACTGTTTTACAGTTTAAAGTAAAAAATGAAGCTTTTCTTCGCACATTTGCAAAAAACGGCCACTTTTGGCAAATGTTAATTTCAAGAATATAAGTACATATATATATTTCCAGCTTTGTAAATATTGTGTAAATTATTTGAAGTATTTATCTATCTATCTATATATATAACATATAAAGTATCTGTATTTATCTGTAGCGAAATGACCAACAACTTTTTGTCTTGACGATGACATCACAAGACAATTTAAAGTCAACGACCAAACTTAGAAATGTAGCGGAACCACACACCGCCGGTTTAAGACAATAGGTTAAAACAATGGCTAAATAAATTACCGTTTAATTGGAGTTAGTACTTTACCGAATAGTGTTAAATGTTCTAGATGTTTTCATTCGATTGTGTTCTGTTAATTAGCTAAATAGTGGCATAGCTTGTCCTAGACAAGCCCTGTATACAGGGTGACTTTTTAAACAGCAGTCAAATTTTTGAAGTTGATACTGAGGCGATGTTAAATATGATGAAATACTTTCTATAAAAACAATTAATGAAATACGTAAAAAAAAATTGCCTATCTATACAGGCTGACTTTCAAACCACCAGCCAAATTTTTGGAGCAAGTTCAGTCCATGATACTGAACTACTTTCCATAAAAACAATTAACGAAAAACTAAAATAAAAATTTGCCTTTTCATACAAATCAGCGCTCAGTCAAACGGATTTTCTATGACAGGACGACAAATTTTCATCGATTTTTAATAACTTTTTTATAGAAAGTACTTCAGTATGATGGACTGAACTTGCTCCAAAAATTTGGCTGGTGGTTTAAAAGTCAGTCTGTATAAAGATATCATTTTATAATAGAAAAAAAAATTGGTTAATTTTTTTTTTACTATTAGTTAGTTCCTAGGAGATCATAATTATATGATATTGTTTAAGGATATCGCGTGCAAAAAAAAAGTTTAGGAAAATCTAAGTTAGTTATCAATTTAATACTTTATTACCTGAAATAAACCTATTTGGATTCGATTTCACTTGTACTTGAAACTGCAGTTAAGTTTTATTATCAATAAAACCCTATTCACTTAAAATACAGGCAGTAAAACCTAATGCCTTAGATCAAAGTCTGACAGATCGGTGTTGCGAAAGCCTAGGTGCGTGCTAGGCTACTAGTATTACCTGGTAATCTGAGTCTTAATAGGTTTAATGATTCATTGATAATTAAATATGGAGAAGGACCAATCACAAATATTGAGCTAGCACCAAAGTAAGTTTTAAACTTGTATTATGGGATAATAACTCAACGATACTATATTTTATAAAAAAATACATAGAAATAAAACACCCAAGACAATTTGAATAAAACCGGTCAAGTGCGAGACGGACTCGTACATGAAGGCTTCCGTACCTCCGTACAATGTTTTAAAACGGTAAAAAAAACACATTTCTTGTATGACGACCGTTAATTTTTACTTTATTTTATTTTTATTATTTGTTGTTATAGCGGCCACAGTAATAATCGGTGAAAATTTCAAGTGTCTAGCTATTACGGGTCAATAGTAGAGCCCTGTGACCTGTAACAGAAGGACAGACAGACAGCGGAGGCTCTGTAATAGTGTTTCAGTTCCACCCTTTGGGTACGGAACCCTAAAAAGGCCATTTTACAACTTGAACTGGATGGGGATCGAACCCAGAACCTCCAGAGTAGCGGACTGGCGTGTTAACTACACCTCGAGGTCTCAAAATTATGAAACTATACAACAAAGCAACATAATATGCAATTATGACATAACTTTCTCGATCTATATAGAAATTCAATATAATATGCATAAGCAACCGCTTTCACTCTTCCGATTTGTCTTGGAACAAAATGTCGTATATTTTTAACGTTTTTCTTCATTCGCACACTTTCGCCAAAACTGTTTTAGTGTTTTTTTAGAATCTCTGAGAATTTATCTTGTTTGTGAATTAGAGTTACAGAATTATATGAAGTCGGTTAAAAACTATAATGCACTTCTTGTCTATATTATTCTTCTTGGGTATATTATTTGATTAAATTTTATATTTATCTTTGATATTTATCAGTAGATAATTATAATCATATTTATTCGTAAAAAAACCGGCCAAGTGCGAGTAAAACTCGCGTGGAGAGGGTTCCGTACAATTGATTGAATTCTTATAGGTTTTCCTGAAATCTACAAACAATGAACTATATTTTGTATTTTTTACAAAATTTTAGGCGCAGTAGTTTCGGAGATCAGGGGGGAGGGGATGGTCAATTTTTGTCTTCTTTCATGAATAAAATCAAAACTATTTATTTTAGAATTATAACAAAAATATATTTGAGATCCTCATAACGAGCCTTTTTATTTGATATGTGACACAGTAAGGTATGCAAAACTTTTTTTTTTCAATTTCCTAATTTGTCCCCCAAAAATGACCCTTCTTTAAAAAATATATTTATTTACTTTGCACATGTGTGTTTGGGTCATAGGATTACACCATCCTACCAAATTTCACCTGATTCGGTCCAGTAGATTCGGAGCAAATTGGCTGTGACAGACGGATGGACAGCACGGAACGCTAAAAATGTTTACACGTCATCTAGTATGTATAAAAAAAATTGTTATTTTTTTAATTATATTGTTTATCAGTATTAGGAGTATTTATTTATCAAATCTTTATTGACCACAATGGTACAAAAGGTGGATTTAATGCTAATGCATTCTCTACCAGTCAGCCTTTAGGAAAAACAAATTATAGTCGTAAGCCAAAATCTTATCTCTTTGAAAAGTAACTTAGTTTGATTTTTTTAATCACCTAAACTTTTGAAAAAAGAAAATTAAAGTTGAGTTCGGTTTAAAAAACCAGGACAACAATTAAATAAGAAATCCCTGAGTATACCGATTTATATTTGGTTCAAAAACATTTCAAGAATAACTTAAGAAAAAACTCAGTGCCGTGTAATATCTTTTTTCTTTATTTGGGCAATACAAGGCTTTTTCGTAAAAGTTTCTGCAGCAATGACGTCATTTATTTCGAGCCGACATTTAGGCAGATGCAATCTCCTTTTATAGTTATCGTTTTTGGTAACAAGTCCATTATTCAATGACTCATTCATATGTAGATCCATTGTATGTAGGTATATAATTTTAAATTATGATATTTGTGAAGGTAAGGACAAAAATGGTATTGGATTTATTAAATGAACAACTTACATAATCCAAAATAGGTATCTACAAAATTAATTGATACCATCAAAGTAGGTAGTTATTTTTACTATTGAACATATAACTCCAAAAAAAAAAGTTCAATCAAAATGGGTACAATTTAGTTTTTTTTGTCCCTAGAATAATCTATTAAATTTTATATAATAAAACGTCACAAAAAAATGCCACTTGTCATTGATCACATCCACTTTGAACGTGATTTTAGATTTATTAAAGCAGAAAAACGGATATATAACTGATGAGGTCATCCTCATAAATCGATATTTCATACAAATCCCATAGAAAATGTTTGTTTTTAACGTTAAGAAAAAAGTATCTGATTTGACTTGTTGCAAAATAGCGTATTTTTATTACAATAGATATATTTTATAAAAATTCATCATCAAGTATACTTTTCAGGGTTCCGTACCCGAAGGGTGCAAACGGGACCCTATTACTGAGACTCCGCTGTCTGTCCGTCTGTTTGTCCGTCTGTCTGTCTGTCTGTCTGTCCGTCAGTCACAGGGCTCTATCTCTTGAACCGTAATAGCTAGACACTTGAAATTTCCACCGATTATGTATTACTTTAACGGATATAACAACAAATACTTAAAATAAGAAATAGTTAAAAATTAAAGGGGGTCGTCATACAAGAAACGTGTTTTTTTCAGCGTTTTTAACTTGATCTTCATAATGGCATTAACTATATACTTGAAATTTTCACCAATTATGTATTACTATGACCACAATAACAACAAACACTAAAAATAAAATAAAGTTAAAAATTAAAGGGGGTCGTCATTCAAGAAACGTGTTTCTTCAGCGTTTTAAAACATTGTACGGTGGTACGGAATCCTTCATGTACGAGTCCGACTCGCACTTGCCCGTTTATTTAGTATCCACTGCAGGAGCATAACCCTCTCTGTACTACCAAAGCCATACTTGGCCAGAGCAGCCAGAGGATTGGACTTACACCCTCCACGCTAGCCAGACGAGTTGGAGAGGTCTCATTGATGTTTATAAGCTTTGTTCAGCTTGTGTATCCTAAGTCGCTTTTACGAGATCCACGGGGAGACTTGGAGTGGTCCTATTCTACTCTGCCGGGAACTACAGGGCTTTACAAAGCTTACTAATCACAATATACGAACAAGTTAGAAATAGTGCCTTGGGCAAGATATAGATAATAAAAGTTGCGCAACAAAACAATGCCCTGGTTATTTGTAGATATGGCTCAATAACTTGTTTGAGGTGGTTTTTGTTTACTACTATCACAGAATAAATAATATTAACGTACAGAAGTCTCACTCAGCAAAGAAATTCAAAGAAATATCTACTCCATGTGGCTTAATTTTTTTTTTGTTTAATTTAGCTCACGTCAGCACTCAGCACCTTTTCGTATAGATACCTAGACATCCATTGCAAGCCAATTTCATTCTTATTACTCTGGACAAACGATTCGTATAAATTAATTTACCACCCGGAGGGGCAGCTGCGCGCATAGTAATAATGTAGGTACATTTTCGATACCTAAACGGGGAGTGACACAGGCCTGCTACTACATACAGGGTCTAATCAAATATACTGAAACTAGGGTGCAGGTAGGGAGCCTCCCCGAGTGACGAGCAGTCGACGTCCGGCGCACCTGGATAACTAATACTCGGTAACGCAGAGTACTAGTTAACCAACCCTACACCACGATGGCTCAAAATCAAAATTAACCGATGCTAATTAAAGCTACCACAAATGGTCCTTCTCAGGGCCAAAACAATCACCCCTTAGACACGACCTGTACACGGCGTCGGAAAGTGGCATAAGAGTGGCGACTTACTGGAGGAACAAAATATAATGTGTTTTTGAGCCAATCGACACGAAAAGAAGAAGAAGGGTGAATTTAGTCCATTACACTAAACAACTTTCCCCAAGGAACATAGGTATATCGAAATATGAACAGTATTTTTTGGCCTCCCATAGCCAGTTGACCGATCCGAGATTCTATGGAAAATAAAAAAAATTAATACATATTTCTTGGAGAAAGTAGTCTAGTATCATGGACTGAATTTACCCTTAAAATAGTTTAAGTATATTTTGTTAGACGTTATATAATTATTATGTAAAACGTTTATATTACGTAAATACTCCAAAAAAGCTTGGAAATTTCAACTCGTAGCAAGGGCTACAACGGACTTCAAATCATGTAAACTAAAAGACTTCAACGCGTCCTAAATATATCGAGCTCCGTGGTGTAATGGTCAACACACTAGTCCGCCAATCCGGAGGTTCTGGGTTCGATCCCCAGCCAGGGCAAGTTGGAAAATTACCTTTTTCAAATTGTCCTGGGTTTATCTATATATGTATTTATTATAAAATATAGTATTGTTGAGTTAGTATCCCATAACACAAGTTTTAAATAACTTACTTTGGGGCTAGCTCAATCAGTGTGATTTGTCCATAAAAAAAATATATAATTTAATTATACTTACTTGAGTGAGATCATTTCAAATCATAGTAGAAAGCATATTTACGATGATTCAGGGTATGGGAATCAAAAAAAATTTTTCATATTTCGATATTTTTAAGTATATTTGTACATCTATATATCTCTATATATTTATATACCCTTAGTGAAAGTTGTTTAGTATCATGCACTGAATCTACCCTTAAATAATTTCAGTATATTTAGTGTGTGTTAATATTGAAATCTGCGATACTTTGTAAATGAGAAATATAAAAAATAAAATATGATATTATTTTAACGTTCAAAAAAAATAGTGAGAATCTTACAATCGATTTACTACCTTTTCTGCTACGTCCCTAAGGTGAACTGGTAGACAATGCTTAGCATTAAATTCTACCTTTTGTATTATAATCGTTAGATTATTGTGCCATGAATATTAAATAAATAAAATCGAAATCTTATCTGTAACTTAAGTCTTCTAAGTTATTTTACAGTGGAAAAAATCTACGTGTATGTTACGCAGTCAAAGTCGAAGTCAAAATCATTTATTCATCTTTGGATGTTTGTATCACTTGACAATTAGTTATTCAATAAGCTTAAAAAACTTTTAAAACTGTACAGTAAAAGTACCCAATAACTTATTGTCTATAACAGTCATGTCATAACATTATGTCAAAGCTCAACGTCGTAAAAATAGAAGGTTAATCTATCACCGTCGTTCATATGGAAATCAATCTTAGTTATAGTTACTACGAGTGTGGCGGGTTAAGTATCCAAGATCTACATTGGGAGAGTCGAATAAGAGAGTGAGATGACGTAGTACACTGGCATACGATTTCTATACAGATATTTTCATGATGGGATAAATTAATTACTTAACTATATCTTGTAAGTGGAAAGACTCTTCAACTGTGTGCGCTATTTATTTTCATTCAAATCACATTCCAAATGATAATTAGCTGACTACACCAGTGTTAACTATCCTTTACTTGCTTCTTGCTCACTGTCAAGTATATTATATTCTGTTCACTCGTGACTGTCAAACAAGGCTGACTTCCGAATGTTTTCCGCGTTCAATAATACCATTACCAATAATCTTAGACCATGATTTTTATGTAACCTTATTATTAACACGCCTACACTTGATCGTAAAATTGCTCTCGACAAATTAATATGCAAATGTTGACTTTATTTTCTGTATCTATCAAGAAAATACTTTAGATACATCATCATCAGGTCTTTAAAGTCTTCACTATAGGAGCACGACCCTCTGTACTACCAGAGCCATATATTAGCCAGAGCAGTCAAAGGATTTGGCCTACATTCTCCACGCTGGCCAGACGGGTTGGAGAGGTCTTATTGATGTTTATATAAGTTATAAGCTTTGTTTAGCTTGTGTTTCCTAAGTCGCCTTCTACGACATCCACGGGAAGACTTAGAGTGGTCCTATATGTCCTATATATATATGTATAGGATATATAGGACCACTCTAAGTCTTATACCACACGGCACAGTTAGATACATGATAGGTCTATTTTGGGATTAAAACTCATTCGTTAAATCTATAATAGTTATATCTTAGTTAAATACAAGTAAAATAGATGTCCTGTTCAAAAATGCATGTAAATAAAGTAACATACATCTTTTGATTTCGTACCTACTTTCGTTGACAAATAGCCAGCCAAAATAACCTCGAAATGACATTACGTCAACACGACAGACATTGTATGTCATAATCTATTGTTAAACGAATCTAGATGCGTTCTCATATTTGTAACTATACAAGTGGATTTTTGTAACACATTGTGATTGTGACATCTAAATTTTGTACAATAATATTTGCAGAAGCGGCTTGAGTTGACGTAATGTCAGTTCGTGGTTATTTTGGCTGGCTTTTTCAAAAACTTCTAAATACCTATATCTCACAGTTAGTGAAGGAGTAAATTTATACAAATCTATTTATAAAGCTCTCCTTATGCATCATTCTTACATTTTAAAAACAACAACATTTGGCCGTTTTCGAGATGCTTTCAGCTATAATATAATCAGACTTAAAATTACGGACACTAAAGTCCGCCAAAGTGTTAACAAATTTCTCATTTGGACGGAATGGTGTTCTATCATTCCAATAAAATCTCTTTGTAGATTTTTTTACTTAAACGAATTTGCAACAACCATCGAATGTACCTGTAAAAATACAAATTAAATTAACTTTGTACGTGTACTTTAGTGAAAAAGAAAAAGTTTAGGCCTCTTCAAAGGCGTCTCGTTAGCGCCAAGCAATTTCTTTAATTGCACATTTAACGAAAACGAAATTACAGAGATCTTACTCGTAAACGGACGCAATCATACTTAATGTGGCTGTAACAATGTGATGGCAAGCAGGACTGTGAGGAAAGTGAAGCGAGGCAAAGGTAAAGAGCACTCGACTGCCAACCCTAATGACACACCTTCAATAGTCGTCACTCCAGCTGACGACATGAAAGTCAAAATATTAAAGAAACCAGCTGAACCCAAAAACATTACAAGAGTCAATATCAATGGAAGTGAAGGAACTACTTCACATACAGAAAATAAAATGGCTAATTTTAATGTCACACAACTAATAGCTGAGCTATCAGAAAACTCCAGAGCTTCTAAAGGAGAAATAGAAAACATTCAGAGGAAATTGTTCCAACAAGCAAACGAAATACTAAAAGTCAATGCCTTCTCCAATTCCCAAACTGGACCGGAACCTCGTATCGTTGACAGCTCACAAAAATACAGTAATACTCCACTGTACGGTAGAATACCAATATTGAGAAATCATAGCGCAGCGCCGCAAGTAAATACTGTCCTATCGAGTCACCAAGACCGTAACAAGTCTGATAATTCGCGCCAAAACCTGACTGTTGCAAACATGGCCGTTGCGACGAAGGCCGTCGCTGCCCGCCGAGCGGACAATCAACTTGGCGACACACAACTAGTCCCCGAGAAGCTACAAGAAAATTCCGTGCAGTTCCCTGTGGATAATGCGGGCGCAATAATAAATAGCGACCAGGAAAATATGCAAAGGGTCGCCTCGTCCGGCGCGGGAAGAGGTGCTTTTTTCTACGAAACGGGTTCTGCTGCGAGTCGCTTGCCTGCCAGTGCGCGCGCCGCTCCGCCAAGAGGTGAATGTCTTGTTCCGTTTTCAAACTCAAATTCCTTTTTTTGATCTCCCAATTAGTGCGTTCTCATTGTGTGAAATCGTTTTATTGACGCGTTCACATGTGAATTTGGGAGCAAATTTTCGCGTTTTTGTATCGGATTCTGAGTTTTAATGTCTTAATATTATACCTGTGTTGTGTGAATGGGCGAAAGTCGAAAGCTCGTGTAAGGTGCCGATGACTTGAGTATTGTGTCCATAACGGTTATTTCATCAAGTGGTTCATTGTGCATTGGATCTGGTACGTAACGTCCTTGCTCTATCTTGCAGACTTTAGTTTAGTTGCGTGACAGAATGCAAATTGAACTTTGGTAGGAGTCCAAACTTGTTTCGGACTTACTGGCTTTGAATTTTTATTGCGGATTACATAAGGTTTTGTACATTATTTTCCTTTTGTAGATTCATAAAAGTTCATTATGTAGAAGATAATCTTTATTTTTAAAAACTTTCAATGTAGTTAAGTAAGTAGTCGTGTTGCTTTATTCGTATCGCTGTGCTTACAACGCACATTACGAATATAAAAATATTTTATAATTACCTCAACTTTATTTATTTAATTATATCCTTTATTATTATATAGTTTACTTTATAGTTTAACTGTAAAAGAAACAGATACGATTAAGACAAAACAATTGAGCCTAAACTCGGTGGGGTTATGTTATTTTATCACAGAAATGCCGTGGTCACCTTCCGTCTTCATCAAGAGATCAGGCCATTCGTATTATATTGCATTGTCACCGAACATACATAAGTATTATGTGCGTTTAAACTAGATCGAATAATAGGAAGTGGGTCTTGTAGCTTGCAAGATTTGATTACGGACACACAGACAACGGGACAGGTTAAACTAAATCAAAGCTTATATAAAGAAAGCGATATTCAAGAAAGTTGCAACAATGAGTCACATGAATAACTAGTTAATAAAAGTTATTTTATAAAAAAAATTAACATATTATATAAGCTGTTCTAATCCATGATCGATAAATAATCAACTGCGATATATTTATCTTTATTGGCCCAGTTTTGCACGGTAATATAATTATGTAAACCTTACTAGATTTTAGTTAAAACCGCACCAAGATAGACCTAGTAGTTTCCAAGTTTATCCCGTACAAACAGAGCAGCGAGTGACTTCTATTTATAATAGGGGCTAGCAACCCGCTCTTATTATGCACGGCTACAAATTATACACGATATATCTGAAAACAGAACTCTACATTAGTGAAAACAAAATATCAAAATCGGCGCAGAGGTTTCTGAGTTTATCACAGACAATACAATACAAAACAATACCCTTTATTGCACAAAAGTAAAAAACAGAACATAATTATCTTAAAAACTAGGAAATGCGCAAAACAAACACAAATACATACACACACATAGATACAGACAAAGGATAGATATGGATACGCTTTCAAAAGCCACAATTCATCATCTTCTTCCTCGCATTCTCCCTATTTGCGGTCGGCTCTGTATGTCAACTCCCTCCATCGTTTTCTATCATTTACCATATCTGTACCAACCCTATCCTTAATGTCCCGCTTCGCATCAACCCACGTCTTTCTTGATCATCATCGATCTCTGTGGCCATCCACCTTCAAGTTAACCATTTTATTAGCCAGATGTTCGGCATCCCACCTCTTAACATGACTATAACATGTTAAACGGTGGCTTTTAAACTTCTCTACAATCGGTGCCACCTTTAAACTCCTTATATATTCATTCCTGATCTGATCCATGTTCTTCACCCCATACATCCACCTAAAGGTTGCTACACACTTATTCGAGCTATCATTTATCGGCACAGCCAGGCGGTTAAATCGACTATACAACGAGTAACAAAAAGGGGTTATCAACCCGAAATGGGTTAACGTATTAATCAAGATAAACAACTTATACTATGGGACCATCCCTGAAATAGCAAAAAATAACCTGCAGCCTGCAGCTCCATACATTTTGGCACGGTAGGTATTTAATTTTGTATGGAGCCGCAGATTTTTTTTGCATTTTAGTAAAAGCTGTTCACATTGATTAGTACGTTTACTCCCTTTCGGGTTGATACCCCCTTTTTCTTACACGTTGTATGTAAATAAAATTCGGGGAAAAAGGCAATATAATTTATTCGGATCGGCAATGTTGTTCGACGAATACCTACTGCCGAACCAACAATGCTGGCCGACAAAGATAAGTATGTAGCAACTCTAAGCAAAAATTTCAATAAATAATTCAGTAACTGAAATAAATCTGTGATAATTACTATCATATCATTAACATAGCATATCAAGTCCATATGTAAATGATCGAAATCGCAACTTGTTTTATTGGACTCGAGCCGTAAATAAGTGACTTTAAGACCTGATCGTTGACTTTTGATTTTGCAATCTTCAATCTTACATGCTGTAATCCATCAATGTCCTGTGTTCTTTTCTCAGCTTGATTTATTTCATCGAGTTTATTATCTGAATCCAAAGTACATTCGACTTTAATTTAAACATAAAGCCATTGTTTACTGTCGTACTAATAAAAAAAATGTGCTCCTTAAACAGTCATAAAGGTACTGTGCTGTCATGCGAAATTTCAATGCCCTGTATCTTCATCTTTATTTACTAATAAGAGAAAATAAATAATATGTGTTCAATATTTTTTATAATCTATCTTAGAGCCATAAAAATGTTTTTTTAGCCACAGCCGTATTTTTCTTAAAAATAAGTATTATACTGTAACTGTCAAATTAACAAATCGAACTTAGTTGGTATAATTTTCCTTTAAAGTTCATTTCATTTGAGGCGACGTGGGTTCACAATTTGCAATACTGTGCGTGTTTTAAAAAATCACTGTAATTAAACTACTACAGTTTATTCCTCTAAAAATTTACATAAAAATCGTAAGGATTTTCTACAGACACCCACAATAGCCTAAACACGATTGAGCATTTTTGGCTCGATATAAAAAAAATCACAAACATACCTCTATGTTTGCCTAAATTTGCCAGAGCGAAGGAAGGGTCGGAGCCGTGGTCGACGACATTTCGCAGTGTTGCGGATGCCTACGTCATAACATCTACCTGCATGCCAAATTTCAACCCGGTCCGTCCAGTGGTTTGGGTTGTGCGTTGATAGATCACTATGTCAGTCAGTCAGTTGGTCACCTTTGAGTTATATATATTTAGATTTTTTCTATAGCCAAAACGAATAGATATTTAGATAATATATTTTTTTTGTATAATTTTCGTATAAAAAGGTGATTGTATAAAATAGTAATACGTATTATAAACGTACGTACGTACATAGGCTCAGGTACAATGTGGGTAAGAGAGAGCTGTTAGTGTTTAAGGCAGGTAATAAAACCTACCCAGTTCCTCCCATCACACTTAATGGAACGGTTCTACAGCAAGTTTCCAAATTCAAGTACTTGGGCCACTGGGTCACTGAGAACTTATCCGATGATATGGACATTGATAGGGAACGCAGAGCATTGTCGGTAAGGGGGAATATGCTTTCCCGCAGGTTTGTGCGTTGCTCACGCGACGTTAAGGTCACACTTTTTAAAAGCTACTGCCAAACATTATACACGTGCAACCTGTGGAGCAATTATACCAAAAAAGCCTACAATGCTCTGCGTGTACAGTACAACAACAGCTTCAGGAGTCTGTTGGGACTGCACTGGCCCTGCAGTGCCTCAGGGATGTTTGCAGATCACAGCACAGACAGCTTCTAGGCCGTGCTTCGCAAACGAGTTGCATCCTTGTGGTCACGGGTAAGGAGCAGTACCAACACACTCTTGGAGTGAACTCGAAGATGGTGCCGGAAAGAGTGGACAGTCCAATATTGGAACATTGGACGTCCTTACATGTGTCAAATAATCCACAATTTAAGCTTTACTAACATAGTTATATAAGTTTTCTACTAACACAATATGGACCTGTATCTATGTGCAGTCTGAAATAAACTATTATATTTCATTTCATTCATTTCATTTCATAAAGCGGATTAGCTCGTTGAAGTGGCAGTGGGCGGGACACATAGCGCGACGAACCGATGGCCGATGGGGCAAAAAGGTTCTCGAATGGCGACCACGTACTGGCAAGCGAAGCGTAGGACACCCACCCACAAGGTGGTCAGACGACCTGACCAAGGTCGCTGGAAAGCGCTGGATGCAGGCCGCTCTAGATCGGTCATTTTGGAAAACCTTGGGAGAGGCCTATGTCCAGCAGTGGACGTTATGCGGCTGAAATGATGATTTCATAAAGGCAAATTTAGAGGTATGTTTGTGACTTTTTTCTATCGAGCCAAAAATGCTCAATCGTGTTTTGGCTATTGTGGGGTGACTGTAGAAAATCCTTAAGATTTTTATGTAAATTTTTTGAGGAATAAACTGTAGTAGTTTAATAACAGTGATTTTTCAAAAACATGCAAAATTTGGCAAATTGTGAACTCACGTCACCTTAAGTACTGCTATTACGATTTTTTGAGATTTTTCAAGCTAACTAGGTAGTTGCTAGTTTAGCTTTTACAGGGGCGGTTAGCTTTTAATGTTTGAATAGCTTGTAACATTAGTATACTTTTAAACTCTCATTAGTACGAGTACTTATAAAAGAACCGGGTAATTTTTTTTGCTCGTCATCTAGCGGTGTGGCTTACTTAGTTGGTAATGTGACCTGCTCGCTATATATAGTGTGAATGAGAAGGTCAACGTATTTACTGACTATTAGTTCGCTTTTCATTGCAAGGTTATGTTAGGTTAAATTTATTTGGCTTACACTGGGTATTATAGTACTTTAAAAAATCCTTTATGAGCTTTCATATTGCATAGTCCATGAAATTACAGCAACGGCACTACGTGCTTTCCGCAGCACGAAGGAACTCAAAATAAAGTGCCAAAAACAAGCACATCTAAAAATATTGATATATACCGTCCAATAGGATATTAACCTGGGTAAAAAATAAATTATTTATTACTGATATGAAAATAAAAGGACACAAAACAAAGTCACTTGTTGACATTGATCATTTCTATTTCAAACGTGATTTTAGATTTATTAATGCCGTTTTGTTCCCGGCAGAGTAGAATAGGACCACTCTTAGACTTTCCGTGGATGTATTAGAAGGCGACTTAGGAAATACAACAATCAAACATCAATGAGACCTGTCCATGCGGCTGGCCAGCGTGGTTAGTGTAGGCCAAATCTTTTGACTGCTCTGGCTAATATATGGCTCTGGTAGTTCAGAGAAGGTCGTGCGCAGTGGAGAATTAAAAAGACCTGATAATTATGATGATGAATGCAGAAAAACTGATATGGTGAGCGTTATTTGACTCCACGAAACTACGACGACGTCACGGTTTGGTATTTCATACAAATTCCATAGAAAATGTTTGTTTTGACATAAAAAAATAAAAAAAAAATTTACTTGTTTAAACTCGGTTATGTTGTTTGACATAAAGCAATTCACCACTTCCAAAGCATTACCATCAAAATAAATAAAAAAATATAGACTTTACACCAAAAAAAAAATAATAATTGCCCCGGAAAGTGTTTACTATTCATGGAAACAAGTTACAAAGCAGAAATATGAGTAAGTTCATCAATTTTTTGATATAATTTTAAAACAAGACCAATCCGAACCCTACGTTTGATACAAAACAGATGTTGATAAACAAAAACCCTCAGGTTCCTTGCACCTGCCGACCCATCCGCCCTTCTGCCCCTTCTGTCTCATAAAACTCTACCTTCTTACGTTACTATTAAGGTTACATTTTCAAAATCTGACCGGTGACCTGTATGACCTTCTTCCTTTGCAGTTTTTCTGTTGATGAAGGTAGGTAGTAATTTATCAAGTTAGTAGTTATTGCTTACTTACTCGAACTTCCAGTTTTAAAATAACTCACAAATAATGTATAGGTACCTACTTTCATTGAACGATACATTCTTCTCTTCTTCTTCATCTTAGCGCGTTCCCGGTTGCATCCTCAGCTAAGCTGCTTCGGAGCCCGGGTGCGCTTTCCCGCTTTTTCTTCTCCAAATATAACATGCATGTCAATGGTCACCCAAGGATGCCAAAGACCTTGCAAAATGGAGAAGAAAAAGCCAGAGCTGTTTAAATGATTTGGCTACCTATACCTAGGTAAAGTTTTACGACCGGCCGCCCGCCTGACGTCAACCCTCTTTGGGAATTAATTTGTGCGAAAAGTTTTACAACCGGCCGCCACCCGACGTTAACCCTCCTTGGGAATGCAATTGTAGCACGAGATGTTTGTGCTGAGTCCTTTAGTCGCCTCTTACGACATCCACAGGAAGAAATGGAGTGGTCCTATTCTAACCCGGAACGACACGGGTTAGTGAGGAGTTGGTAGTCCCATCGCTTATTGATGTAATTCAGATTGTTGCCTATCCTATTATCGCTTTTACGATCTGCTCTGGATAAGAAGCAGCTAGTACATTTCTAATAAAAAGAATAAAGAAAACACTTTTGTTTAAGTCACGAAACGCTTTTTTATGCTACCGATTTATTTTGGTTTTAATATAATAGATAATATTAATATTTGAAAGTGAAATCACAAATTCGGCAATATTTTATTGACCACTATCTCGTACTAGCCTATCGACGTGGAACAATTTAGAACAATGGGCAATATCTCTCTAATGGTTCCAGTTGTGCATCGTGCGAATAATATTTCGTAAAATCTTTATTTTATGCAAAAGTAGCCGTAGTTTTTTTGATTATTTATATTGCTTCATCAGCTGCCTCCGTGGTTCAGTGGTCAAGGCGTTTGCCTTGTGATCCGGAGGTTGTGGGTTCAAATCCCACTGGAAAGCATACTTTAGGAAAAGTTGATTCCAGTCTGGTCCTATATTGCAGGCTTTAATCACCTGATTATCCGAAAAGAAAGATGATTCCGTGCTTCGGAAGGCACGTAAAGCTGTTGGTCCCGAACGCCATCTAGCGTTTTTACCTATCCCTAGGATTGGTTCTGGTCTACCCTTTGGGTTGCGGATGTCAGACGGCAGTCGCTCTGTGTAAAAACCAGTAACCTCGTCGAGTCACCTAGGTACACCTAGCGGACCCCGGGCTCTGATGCGTAACCGCTGACGATGCAACCGGGAATACGTGAGGATGATGATGATGATTGCTTCATCAGCGTCTTCTCAAGAGTTTCTCTCATATCATAGCGTCATCAGATGTGTCGGCACGGAGATCGGGGGGCCCGCAGGGGCTTTTTTATTTTGAAAGATGATATGCATATCAATGGTCGTGGCTGTGTGGCCTATGGCCTAGAAACCACTCCATCTCTTACTGTGTGGTTATATTGAAAGAATACATACATGTTTTATAATATTAAATAAATTAAGCTAAAACTTAAGACTAATTAATTAAAAAAAACATTAACACCCCAGATCACTACGGTTGCAGGGCAGGGTGCCTAAGAGACGGTATTGCCCCGTTGAATGGCCAGACTTAATCTTTGACCAAAATGCGCACCAGCTCTTGGCCCCCAGAATACTTCAAATACCTACCAACTAAGTTGATCTCTTATAATCAATGATCTTAGTAGAATATTTCACTTATAAATTTGACAATGACATTAAACGCAACTTGTACTGATTGCCTACATAACAGGCCCTGACTAGCGTAGGAGCCATAGTGATTAATGATTTTATTTAATGAACACTGCAAAGTGTAAAGAAATAACTTTCCAGCGGTATATAACCAGATTTCATGGTTTTAAAATTAAATAAGTATGAATAAATTCACGCCGCCATATATTCAACAAGATTTACGTTTAAATAAAACCGGCCAAGTGCGAGTTAAACTCGCGTGGAAAGGGTTCCGTACCATTGATTGAATTATTATAGGTTTTCCTGTAATCTACAACCAATTAACTATATTTAGTATTTTTTTAAAAATTTTAGGCTCAGTAGTTTCGGAGATCAGGGGGGGGAATGGTCAATTTTCGTCTTTTTTTATGAATAAAATCAAAACTATTTATTTTAGAAGTATAACAAAAATATATTTGAGATCCTCATAACGAGCCCTTTCATTTTATATATGACGCAGTAAGGATTGCAAAACTTTTTTTTTCAATTTCCTAATTTGTCCCCCAAAAATGACCCTTATTTTAAAAAAATATTTATTTACTTTGCACATGTGTGTTTGGGTCATATGATTACAACATTCTACCAAATTTCATCTGATTCGGTCCAGGAGATTCGGAGCAAATTGGCTGTGACAGACGGACGGACAGACAGACGCACGAGTGATCCTATAAGGGTTCCGTTTTTTCATTTTTTGTACGGAACCCTAAAAACAAATACCCGATTACGGAAATTAGGTATTTGATAATGTAATTTGGTGCAATATTGATAAGACTGCCAAAAAAATAATTACCCTTCTGTTTGGCTCTGCCGTAGTCTAAATATATATAACTCAAAGTTGGCTGACTGACTGACTGACATAGTGATCTATCAACGCACAGCCCAAACCACTGAACGGATCGGGCTGAAATTTGGCATGCAGGTAGATGTTATGACGTAGGCATCCGCTAAGAAAGGACGCGAGCGAAGCCGCGGGCAAAAGCTAGTCGGGTATAAATAGAACAGGGACCAACGTTTGACATAGCAGGTCTATCACAGACCTACCACTACTAGACTTGCAACGATATTGAAAGAGACGATATTCAAATACAGTACAACGTGAGTGTGAAAGAAACGCTGATATGCTTTTTGTCTCTATAGGCGTGGCTGCTATAAGCTGGCCTACTGTCAAATTCTGGGTCAAACAAACCACACAAAGATCGAAGAAAGTTATTAATTTTAGGGATTTTGTCATTTAAAAGGTGATTTAGGGTTTTATTTGAGCTTATTATAAGTTAGTAACCATAGTGTGTTCTGTGACGTGTGCAAAATATGGGTGGAGGCAACAATCAAAGATAGAAAAAGATGAACTAAAGTGGCCACACCCTATGTAGGTCTAGTAGTGGTAGGTCTGTGAGGTCTATATATTCTATGTCAATGTGGCTATACTCCATTTGGTTAGGTATTTAAATAAATGTAAACAATCTTGACATGTCTGTTTATTGAAATATATACGTGACAAATCAATATCTTCACTCATTACAAATTAATTATGTAAGTAATTGCACGCCTCATAAGCGGAGCGTTGAGGTAGTGCCCTACTCTCGACATGTCAAAAAACCCAGTCTTTCGAAACTTAAATGACTTTTTTTTTAATATAACACTTACAGGATAATATGAGTGCACTAATATGAAGTTAAATAATCTGTCTAGCACATATGGTACATTTTATAAACAATTAATTTGTTTAATATAATAAATAATAACATTAAAACTAATCATTCTTGGACGTCCGTGAGTCTGTGTTTATGTGACCATGTATGTGGCAGAGAAATTGGTCGAAAAATTCATCTTACCGGAATACTTTTGTTTTTAATATATAAAGTATTACACTGTGCTGATTCCTAGTTAATATTGGCGTTCTAAGTACTGTCGTTTAATTATAATTTATAAAAACCTAATATACCACTGTATACTAAATCAATTTAATTGTGAAAAATTAGATTATGAGGCGTGCACTTTTGGATTTTCCAAACTCATTATAAATTTATAAACACTTTTGTTTGTTATTTCCTTAGTAACTTGCCGTATTCCGTAAACTATAGATGTAACAATTATTTCCCACGGAAAAATATGTAGAAAAAATAATGTTGCGTATTTCTCCCTAAATATGGAGATCGATTTCATCAATTCATGTGCATTGTGCATCACGTGCATGCGATTAGCTATGCATTCTGAGTTTCTGATGTTGCATCAAATATTTATTCAGTAATTAGGCCTTCGCAGGCACACATCGTCCGATGTACACCACCAGACTCGGATGTAGGTCGAATATCTGACGAGATAGATAGATATGTATAGATAGATTGATAGATAGGCGATGAAGGACAGCAAGTGATTGACTGGTTGTTTATTTTATTTATTTATTTTACACTTAATTGCACACAATTTCACAAAAAAAGATACATATAAAAAATAAAATAAAAATTACTGACTATGGTATAACATTAACAATTTGTGATCGGGATCTTTCCATTCAATTTAATAATTACGTAGGAGATTCCACTCTTCAATAACAACAGTGTGTACATGTTTTAGGTATAAACTTTACTACATTAGTGTTTCTATTATTTATTAGGTAACTGTTTTGAACATATGTTTGTGTGTGTATGTAGTATGTATACGTGTTTGTCTATACTATCTATACTAATATTATAAAAAGGAAAGATTTGTACCTATTTTTGTATGTTTGTATGTTTGTAATGAATAGGCTCAAAAAGTACTGGACCGATTTAAAAAATTCTTTCACCATTGGAAAGCTACACTATTCCCGAGTGACATAGGCTATGTGTGTACCACGGGCGAAGCCGGGGTGGACTGCTAGTATGTTATAAACATATGAATAGAGACAATTGTTTAAAAAAGGCGGCTTTATCGCATAGCAATCTCTTCCAGGCAACTTTAGTATAGTTATTGAGACACAGTTTAGTGAAGTCATCCCATTTCACTTGGGTCGGTTCTCCTTATCATCTCAATTCAATTCAATTCAAAATATCTTTATTATCATAGGATATTTATCTCGCGCCAGTTTTCCCTAATGTGGGTTATGTCAGGGGCTACCCCCGTCGTCTTCATATCTTTTTTAATGGTACTGGACCAAGTCGCGAGGGGGATCCTCTGCTTCTCCGTCCTTCGGCTATATTCATCACTTTCTTCGTCTGTTCATCATCCCTGCGCATTAGGGTTGCTACACACTTATCCTTAGTGCCTTGTTACTGTTCCTTGCCTTATCCAGCAATGTAAACGTTTTATTTGTCTCACTACTGTCGTAAAAAGTACACTTACCCAAATGTTGGGAACCAATTCATTTGTCTCGAGAAAAATTACGAGCACGGAAAGTGGTAATAAATAACCTCAAATTACGCTTTCCCATTGTTCCCTATAATGTCTTGTGTAACATATTTTTTATTTCACATGAAGCAAGTTAGCAAAGTCTAGTTCTTATCTGTGGCAAAGTTACGTACGAGTATTTTTTTTCATAGTAAAATCTATCTCGATGTGTTAAAAACAAAACCTGGTGTTAGGATATCTTACAAGCAAGGTTGACGAAAAATCTCTACTTATACTTAAGTATGTTTTTTATGTAATAAAAATGTTTAAAAAAAGTTTCATTTATTTAAAACAAATACTAATATCAAAGAAAGGCTGGCTCATATCTCGCGCGTAGCCAGCGTAGCGTATCCAGCGCAGCGCGGGAATGCAGCCAGTGTGCGACACCATTAAGATTTTTAATTTGAATTTTAATTTAGCAGTTTTAGTTAGATTTTTATCATGCAAAGTTGTTCAATGTCAAATAATGTTTCTTATATAAAGTTGTATTGTAGGTTATTTTTTTCTTTATTCATTATTCCTGTGTTAAGTATATAAAAGATTTATCAGGTTTGATAAGTGAAAGTTTGCACTTTTCAGTTGTCACATTTCATTTCAGAACGTTACAATCTCTGACAGCACTAACCTCTTCACTGGCTTATACACTTGACCAAAGTGAATGTTGCCTTACAAATTGTGCAACGATGTCGTCTAGTGCAGCAGCGAATATCCGCATAATCTTTAACATTATGAGTATATAATCAATTAATTTGCTACTCTCACGCCAATTCCGGTTAGGTAATATATTATCATAATTTTATCATATCGGAGCTCTAACGAAGTGGTCGAAAATGCGAATCATGTTAGTAGGCGACGCGGCTAGCAAACCGTCACTATTATTAACCCTCGACGATAAGGAGGAGGTTTTTATTTAAAAATTCAAAAGTGGTAAACGCTTGAAAGTCGGAGGTTCTTTTGTTTGCCAAATGTAAACTTGTGTTTCCCCACCGTCACGATAGTAGTGGCCTTTGATTCTCGCAGCTCTAGTTTTTAAAAATTCAACGGCAACCACACTATGGGTTAGGTTAGGTAATTTAAAAAAAATTATATTATGAATGAGATTTTATTTTACCACTTTCTCGTCGTAATTATTATATGTACATATCCATGCCAAAATCAGTTTTCTCTGAGTAAAACCGCGCACAGACAGAGATTGCGAAGTTCCTTGTTTATTACGGAAGCCTGAAAAATTGTGTCAAATACCGTATACTTACCTAATTAGTAGGTTGACACAACTCGATATATATATCTATATATATATATATATATATATATATATATATATATATATATATATATATAGATATATATATATATATATATATATATATATATATATATATATAGATATATATATATATATATATATATATATATATATCGAGTATATATATATCTATATATATCTTGCGGATGCCACATATTTTCATTTCAAAACACATACACCTTAAAATCCCCGTTCCCAAACCATACAACATATCAAGCTGTCAAAACTTTACCCTTGTCAGATTATAAATAGTATTATATGGTTATCTCATATGTCGTAACAGTTACCACGTGAAAGTGTCGTGTTTTGATAATCTAATACATTGACTAGCTAATACTGCCACATCAAGCGAGTACCTATAGTACCTATTAAATTAAACTACATTTATGATCCATCCTCTTTTTCTTCTTCGTCTAAAGCGCATTACCGGTTGCATCCTAAGCTGTGCTGCTTCGGAGCCCGGGGTGTCCTTTCCTGCTTTTTCTTCTTCAAATATAACATGCATGTTAATGGTCACCCAAGGATGCCAAAGACCTTGCAAAATGAAAAAGAAATAGCTGGAACACTTGAAATGATTTGGCTATAGTTTAACAACCGGCCACCTGCCTGACGTCAACCCACTTTGGGAATGTATTTGTTCGAAAAGTTTTACAACTGGCCGACGCCCGACGTTAACCTTTCTTGGGAATGCAATTGTAGCACGAGATGTTTTTGCTTAGTCCTTTAGTCGCCTCTTACGACATCCACAGGAAGAGATGGAGTGGTTCTATTCTAACCCTGAACCACACAGGCATTTACGAGTATGATCCATCATCATCTGAGCATTCCCAGTTGCATCCTCAGTGGTAAAGCTTCAGAGCCCGGCGTCCTCTACCTAACCCTAGGTGATTTAAGGCCATACCTGCTTGCAGAAAACGGCCACTTTTGGCAAAAGCGCTAAGAAAAGGTTAACGTAATAGTTTGAAGGGTTATCTAGGGCTTAACAAAGACAAATTTTAAATGATATTTCCGTTCCCTTTCAAATAATTTATTTCAAATGCACTGGATCGCACTGGACTCCGGAAAATTCAAGATGGCTAACAAAGTTACTGGTTTTTACACAGAGCGACTGCCGTCTGACCTCCGCAACCCAAAGGCACAGAAGATAGTAAGATGCCAAAGGATAGACCAGAACAAATCCTAGAAACGGTTTAAACAAACCCTAGATACTCGTAGCGTTTGGGACCCACAGCTTTATATGCCTTTCGAAAAACGAAATCATCTTTCTTTTTATTATTTTTAATTTATTCTGGCAACATACAGTCATATGAATTGCCCCGTCATAAATTTGTTTGATAATAACATGCCTGCAAATAACCTATTCTGTGATCTATACGTGGTTAGCTGGTTTGTTAAATGTGACACATTGACAATCCAGCTGTACGATATTCAGCTATTTAACAAAACCGAGCTGTATTGCCATACAACTAGAAGTTTAATGAATTAGCTATTTATACCATCCAACTTAGACATATACCTATATACTTAAAAACTTTCTTATACTATAATAGACCTGAAGGTCCATATTAGGCACTGAAGTGCCTAATATGAGTACATTATATTGTCTAAGTAAAGATTACAAGTAGAAAGAGTGCGGATCAAAAGCGATTACTATGGAATCAGTGAATTTATTACTGAATTATTTTCGGATAATCAGGTGATCCAAGCCTGCAATATCTTAAGCAGACCACAGAAATCACATTAGTACAAGTAACCAGACTAGAAATAACTTTTCACAAGCTTTGCTTCGCAGTAGGATTTGAATCCACGACTTCTGGATCACAAGGCAAATGCCTTGACCACTGGTCCACGGAGGCAGTCAAAATACATTTATGATCCGTCTTACTTTAGAGCAGACTAAAATTAGTACTATTAACTTGGTTCAAACCATTGCATCCTCAGCTGTGCTGCTTCGGAGCCCGGAGTGCGCTTTCCCGGTTTTTCATCTCTTGTTCGGTGACTTTGTAACCACCAGCCAAATTTTGGGAGCAAGTTGGAGTCAAATACTTTGTCTAAATTCCAAACTTCTTGAACAGTTTTTGTTTATCTGGCATTCACTTTTAGATGTTAACTTTTAATGATTTGTTAGATATTTTTCAAATCCATGTAAGAGTTATTTATGTGCAGAATATTTTAAAGTTTATAATATTATTTTTAAATGTGAAGATTTGTAAATTTGTAAAGCTGTAAATCTTCCAAAAAAAATAAATAAAACAAATAAATAAGTTCAGGCCGTACCTAAATTTTCCGGGGTCCAGTGCTGCCCCCATTTAAAATAAATCATTTTGAAGAAAACGGAGACATCATTTGAAATTTTGCAACTATTAAGTCCTAGATAACCCTTCAAAGTATTTTATGAACTATTGTTTACAGTTTAAAGTGAGAACGTTAAGCTTTACTACGCACATTTGCGAAAAACGGCCACTTTTGGCAAATGTGCGTAGTAAAGCTTATCATTCTCATTATAAATTGTAAACAGTAGCTCATAAAATACTTTGAAGGGTTATCTAGGACTTGGTAGTAGCAAAACTTTAAATGATGTCTCCGTTTTCTTTGAAATGATTTATTTTAAATGGGGGCAGCACTGGACCTCGGAAAATTCAGGTTCAGTCCATGATGCTAAATTTTTACGGGAGGACGAATTTTTTTTTTTGTTTTTTGATAAAGCACTAAGTAAGATATAATAAAATGACTATAGTGAGAAGTTTGTTATTCCAGTTTTAAGTTAAATTCCATAATCCTCTTTAAAAGGTTTTTCTCTCTTCAGTTCTTAAAGATTTATTCTGTGTTCAATATCAAGAGATTTCTTGTTTAAAAATCGCTCAAGTATTTTCTTTTGTGGCACGTAACGATCTTACTAAGAGATAGACCATTTCCTGTAACTATGTATTGTATTCACACATCTTACTCTCTATTTCCATGACGTAAAGTTTAAAATGGCAGTTTAAAAATTGATATACTCGTAATCTCACTTGAATCAGACTAACCACAAGCCCATGGCACCGTTCTGTAGATAGATATTACTTTTAACTTTTTTATAATAATTATGGTAGTGGGAGAAATGTGTCTTAAGCACTTAAGTGTAATTCTTGGTAAGGTAAAATTGTTTAAAAGTAAGTAGGTACTTATTACCTACATTCCATTTCTTTTAACATTTTGACGTGACAACGTCTTATAAATTGGTTAGCCGGGTGACACTTCAAGAAACTGCGTTACGCTCCGCTCACGTTATGCGCTCACAATGAGAGCGAGTGAGAGGCACGCGTGCCTTTCACTTTTTATGTCTGTCTCTCTCGCTCTTAGGCGGGCTAACCATGCCCGAGTGGAAGTCAAGTTTGGAGTGAAGTGGAGTGAAGTCGTTGTCACGTAAAACTTTCGCCCGTATACCGACTTTACAGGCAACCAATTTTTTTTTTGTAATTGCTTACTTTACAGGGTGTTACACAAAGGCAAAATAATTAATGTTTTAAGTTTGTATTGTTTAGGGAAAGGCGGGAAATAGGGAAATAAGTTTTAAAACCAAAAAGAATGAAAACTTAACTTCAGCTTTAAACGTTACGTTAAGTAACGCCTGAAATATAGGATGTTATTCATCCTAACTCAGGCACCGTTAGTTCATCTTATATATAAAATTCTCGTGTCACAATGTTCGTTCCCGTACTCCTCCGAAAAGGCTTGACCGATTCTCATGAAATTTTGTGAGCATATTGAGTAGGTCTGAGAATCGGCCAACATCTATTTTTCATACCCCTAATCTACGCGGGCGAAGCCGCGGGCAAAAGCTTGTATTACCATAAATGTATTAATAACGTATTGTAAAATGTATATCTCTAAATTATTTAAATAAAGATTAAAGATTTTTATTGGTACTTTCCCTTATAGACAAGACCAAACCAGACGCCAGCTAAATATCCAATAAATTAAATTTTGGAGCCCGACCCTTTGTACTACCAGAGTCATATATTAGCCAAATCAGTCAGAGGATTGGGCCTACAATCTCCGCGCTGACCAGACAGGTTGGAAAGACCTCACGATGTTGATTTATATGCTTTGTTCAGCTTGTGTTTCCTGAGTCGCCTTCTACGACATCCGCGGGAAGACTTGGAGTGGTCCTATTCTTCTCTGCCGGCAAACACACGGCAGCATACTTATCGTCATTTATATTATAACAGACACCACTCTTTTAAAAATTTTATTTTGGAAATTTTATCAACATTAGCTATTCAAACTCATAGCTTTTGTCATAGTATAAGAAATAATACTTTGTATTTTTTACATGTAAAAATTGTGGAGATAAATAAATTATTTATTTATTTATATTGTTGCAGCCGGTGAGTCGGTGCCGCCGTACAGGATGCCGCCGGCCCCTGAGGCGGCGCTGCCCGGGGCGCCCGCACCGTCGCCCGCCGCGCTACACACGCATTCAGCAAAATTTCCAGTGAGTACTTATAATTTTATTGTTTTTATGATTTATTTTATTTTAAATATTTATTTAGTACGTCAAACAGGATACAATTATTTACACAAATACTTATAAACACATCAATATTTAGAGAATAGACTGTAGCATTACAAATTATAACGTAAACATAATAATTATCAGAATAAAAATCAAATTTCTTCCATGCTGGTCTGGGAGAAAAGAAAAAACTTAGAATGTACCAGCTGCTTCTCTTCCCGCGCAGATTGTAAAATCCGATAAGCATAAAATATATAATATAAAATAAGTATCTTTCTTACGGTTTTGTATTCTATTATTGATTGTGATTCTGATTCCACTATTACAATATACTCGTAGCTAGGATGATTGTATACTTATACAGGATGATTTTGCACCCCCTAGCTAGTAGAATCACAGAATAAATACCAGTGTAGAATCGCGAAGTTGCAAACTCAGATAGTAGGTACTTACCTCTATCTGAGTTTGCAACTTCGTACGTTGGGAGTAAGCTTTCTATAAATATCTGGACTGGACGAGAAGACTAGAACATGAATATCATGCTGGTTTTCAATTAGCTGAGCATGGTAAATGCTGTTAAATAGAGAGGGTACAGAAGTAAAAACTCCCAAAAGAGCACGGAACTTATACATACTTACGTAAGTATGTATAAGTTCCGTGCTCTTTTGGGAGTTTACTTTGGGTACGTACCCATAAGGTTATGGTATAAAGCAAAATTACATAGCGCGACGAACCGATGGCCGATGGGGCAGAAAGGTTCTCGAATGGCGACCACGTACTGGCAAGCGAAGCGTTGGACACCCACCCACAAGGTGGTCAGACGATCTGACTAAGGTCGCTGGAAAGCGCTGGACGCAGGCCGCTCTAGATCGGTCATTTTGGAAATCCCTGGGAGAGGCCTATGTCCAGCAGTGGACGTTATGCGGCTGAAATGATGATGAATGATAAAGCAAAATCACAAATCAAATCACACTTACTTTTTTCTTTGTAAGTCACTCTTTTCCTTTCGCATCTTGTTTAGGTTCTTACTTTCTTTCGTGTACAGTACCTTATATTATATGTGTACGTAAATATATACCTATATTTGTAAAAAAAATTGATAAAAGTATGTATTATATGTATCTATAATATTTTATTTGTATATCTCCTTTGAAATATTGCACCTCACCTGTAACATATCTAAATATCTTTTGTATGCATACTACCCTAAGGTTGCCTGGAAGGAATTGCTGTGCGATAAGGCCGCCTTTTGTATGCTAAAATTTTTCTCTTTTGTTTGTGTCTAACTTGTTATATTGTGTGCGATAAAGAGTAAAATAAATAAAGCAAAGTAATTATGTTTATCTGTGTATGTGTGTCTGTCTGTGTGATTGTAGCTCCTAAAGGAATAGACCTATCTCGCTGCGTGTTTTTTAATCGAAAGCTTTGTCTGTCGTCATAGTTCTTAGCTATGTTTAATGAAAATCGGTTCAGCCATTGTGAACGCTTGAAAGCCGGGAGTTTTTTTATTAGTCTAACAAATAAACTCGCATAGTTTACAAACAAAATGGGCTCCCCCTGTACACTTTCCATATTTTGTTTAAGCTGTAGAGCGGTTAGAAAGCCTTACAACTGTCACCACAGTGTTTTAATGAAAGGACACGCCTACGTTCAGTGCCGGTTTTAGCTTTACCAGCGCCCCGGGCGAGATTTCCCCCCTCCCACTCCCCCCCTAACTGCAATTCAGACAATGACTTAGCTTCAATCTTATAGGATTTATTTTTGTCGGGGGGGGGGGGGGGGGTTATTATTACCTGCCTGTGACCCCCCCTTGCCCAAAAACGCCCCCTGTCGCCTCTTTGTATCTGGCGCTCTGGGCGGTCGCCCAACCGCGCCCTACCCTAACGCCGCTACTGCCTACGTTAATTAACCAGTGACGCTAACAATTACACTAGGTTTTACAGATAGATATGCAAAACATTCATTACTGCGTTATTTATTACTCTGAATTTATACTCGTCTCTAAAATGGTCCCAAAAATATCATAAAAGAAATGTTGCGCCTTTAAAACAACATCGAAATTCATTCAGTGAAACAAAAGCACATTTTTACAAAGATTATATAGAAATTCGAAAATCCGATTTTAGGCTATATCATAGAAACTTTACCTACTTCAGAAAATCAGTTATATAGTGCTACTTTCCTTGCTGGTTAGGTATAAAAGAAAAAAATATAATGTACCAGCTGCTTCTCTTCACGCGCAGATCGTAAAAGCCGATCAAGGGAATGGGCGAGAATCTGAATCACATTAATAGATAAAATAAACGGGCATGTGCGAGTCGGACTCGTACATGAAGGGTTCCGTACCACCGTACAATGTTTTAAAGCTGAACGCTGAAGAACACGTTTCTTGTATGACGACCCCCTTTAATTTTTAACTTTATCTTATTTTTAGTATTTTTTGTTATAGTGGCTATAGTAATACATAATCGGTCAAAATTTATATCTAGTTAATGCCATTCATTATAAAGATCTTGTTAAAAACGCTAAAAAAGCCCGTTTCTTGTATGACGACCACCTTTAATTTTTGACATTATCTTATTTTTAGTTTTTGTTGTTATAGCGACTACAGTAATACATAATCGGTGAAAATTTCAAGTATCTAGCTATTACGGTTCAAGAGATAGAGCCCCTGACTTGTGATCCTGAGGTCGGGGGTTCCAATCCCACTGGGAAGCATACTTTGTGAAAAGTGGTTTCTAGTCTGGTTAGGATATTGCAGGCTTGAATCACCTTATTATAAAAAAAAAAAATTCCGTGCTTCGGAAGGCATGCAAAGCTGTGGGTACTGAACGCCATCTAGCGTTTGTTTAAACCTATCCTAGGATAGGTTCTGGTCTTTCTACCCTTTGGGATGCAGAGGTCAGAAGGCAGTCGCTCTGTTTAAGGCGGAATCTCAGTAATAGGGTTTGCACCCTTTGGGTACGGAATCCTAAAAATGTTATGACCAAACGTTGATAGACCTACCATCAAACGTTGACGTGTAAACGGTATGGTCAATTTAACTGGCATGAAATACAACCATTTCATAAAATGGTCGCTCACATCATGAGATGATCAATTCTACGATCTAGCTACGACAATGGAATCTTCGAAATCGAGGGAACTACTAAAATATTCTATAAATAAATAAATATATATAAGGACAAATCACACTGATTGAGCTAGCCCCAAAGTAAGTTTTAAACTTGTGTTATGGGATATGTGTTCTATGCCCACATATAGTGAGTTTGATGTTTCTGTCAATAAATCAAGCATTTGCATTCAGAAAGTGTGTTTTGATGAAGACCGGAAACATACGTTCGTAGGCTTCCGTAGTCGGGTTGCAGTTTTTAATTTAATTTTTTTTTGTTAAATTTATTGTAATGCCCTATCTATAATATCATTAAGTTAGTATTCCATCACAAGCTTCACTAGCTAGCTCAATGTATGTATTATATTATTTATTTATTCTTGTGACTTCAACTCGGAAATCTCTGCGCCACGATGGTCTTCTTTATAGACAAGCTAATAAAAAAATTGTGGCTTGGACCAAAATCAAAACTATAGACCACGCATGCGCAACAGTAATTACGATACACTCCGGTTTCTTTTTATCTTTCATTTTCGATACCATTTTGATTTGACCAGCGAAAGTTCTCATTGTGGAACCTGCGCGCGCGTCTTGCAGACAACATGACATGCAGTTTTATTTATTAGAGATTTTTTTTTTTATACAAAATATTTGGTGGTAAAAAGTGATTTTGTTGGTGCTTTTATTGGACTGAACCTGAATTGATCGGTGAGCTTTTCTGCACTAACTATAAAAGAATTGTTATTTAAAAATTCAGGTTTTATTACCCTCAGTAAACCTTGTACTATTGTACAGTATTTACTATAGACAATTACCCTAATCAATATGCAAAAATATCGTATGGTATTTACTATAGGTACACTATCACGTCTTTATCCCTAACGGGGCAGACAGAGCATTTCAGATCTTGTGGCTCGCAGACAGAGCCCAGGGCCGCAAGACCTAAAAGCTACGTTTAGTTGGTTTAGTGGTGGATGAAACAATAGGATGATGACTGGGTCAGAAAAGTATTGTTCTAATTAGTCCGTTAGTTAGATTATCCAAAAATAATGTACCCATATTTTTCAGTTTATCAAAAAAGTAAAAATTCATACAGAGTATCAAAGTTCCAGAGTGGGGGCTTGTGACGTCACCGATGCGTAAAAATCGTACGAAAGCGTGACGTCATGCGAAATTTAAATGCGCTGTATCTTCGTTATTTATTGTTTCTGAGAGAAAAGAAAAAATACGTGTACAATATTTTTTAATAATCTAACCGATGGCACAGAATACAGTAAAATTAAACAGAAAGGAATCTCCTAAGGTACGCGCAATATGCGTCCCCGTTCCCCGCACCCGCACCTCTCCCCCGGTTCTTGACGGCCAACGTGAGTCATCGTGGCGAAAACGGGGGAGAGGTGCGGGGACGGGGAACGGTGACGCCTGGGTGACGCATATTGCGCGTACCTTAGGAGATTCCGGCCTGTGCCGATGGGCCAAAAATATTTTTTCAGTCATCATGCGTATTGAGCCTAAACTCGCTGGGGTTACGATGTTTCATCACATAGATGCCCTGGCCACCTTCCGGCTTCATCGTGAGATCAGGTTATTGGTACCACTATATTTCATTGTCATTGTCAACCATTTTACGTAGGTATGTAAAGTTTTATAGGAAATGGGTCTAATTTAGCTTGCAAGATTTGATTACGGATACACATATAACGGGACAGGTGAAACTTAATAAAAGCTTGTAAAAAGAAGAACTAATAAGCAGACATCTAAAGCGGCATGTTGTTTTGCCCACAGATAGAACGCGAGGTGATCCTGTCATCGGGAGATAAGAACTCCAAGGTGCCCATCCTGCAGGAAGCGAGGAAGAGGGGGAGATTAGGGGCGGTGGCTCCGGACACACCACCTAAGACTTTGGCGGCTTGGACACACGCTGAGGCAAGCTTTTGAACATAATTTTCCTTTTTTTTATTCATTCTTGGTGCTATTTACAGATCGTTATAATATTGTAATTTTTGAAGTGGAAACTTCTTTAGCGGCGTTGTGCACTGTTTTTGTAATGGGTAAAAAATGTTAAACTCGCGTCAGGACACGTGTCCTGATCGAAAATTCGTAAGACGGATGGAGAGTAGACAGCCGGCGCGGCGTAGGAGAGGAAGTATCCCCCTCTCTTTCTACGGCGCGGCGAAAATGTATGCCGCCGCCTGCTGTTTCGTTTAGCTGAGAGATAAACTTTTTAATCTATACTAATATTATAAAGAGGAAAGATTTGTACCTATTTTTGTATGTTTGTAATGAATAGGTTTAAAAAGTACTGGGCCGATTTAAAAAAATTTTTCACCGTTGGAAAGCTACACTATTCCCGAGTGACATAGGCTATGTGTGTACCACGGGCGAAGCCGGGGTGGACTGCTAGTGTAATATAAATTGACATGTTTGTGTACGATAGCGCAATAAATAAATATTGTATTCTACCACATAAATGATAGTACTTTTATACTGATAATTAAAGCAATTCGTGCAAAATTATTCCCTAACCATTCCAAAATTTCAAAAATGCACAACGTTAATATTTAAGTTTTCACTTCTGCCGGCACTCCCGGAGTGCAACCCGTCGTTTTTGTTTTATTCTTTTATTTATTTTTGGTGCTATATACAGATCGTTATAATGTTCTATTTTTTTCTTTTTTTATTTATTTTTGGTGCTATATACAGATCGTTATAATGTTCTATTTTTTTCTTTTTTTATTTATTTTTGGTGCTATTTACAGATCGCTACAATTTTCTATTATGATTATCTTCTCTTGGTATGCTAGGTGGCTATTATTTTTCCTTTTTTAATATCCCAGCAGTAGGACGATATAGACTTTTTTTTAATTAGCTTACGTTTGACCACTTATCACTTAGTGCTAAGTCATAACTCAGCTATTCTGGTTACAGGGGATTAATTATAGAATTATGTTTCATAGATGACATTCAAGGAGGTCCAAATTTTGTTTATTGTATTTCGGCGTTGTTGTGTAATTGGCCTTCACTTGTGCCAGAATTTTCAAGCAAAAAAAAATTTTAAAGGCATCTAACATTGCTTGATGACCGCCATATTTGTATGGCAGCGGGAATAGCTTTACGTGCCTTCCGAAGCACGTAGGAGCTCGAGAATTTTTTGTGCCACGTGATCGCCCATCACCCACCGACAAGAGCTCAGCTCTTAAATATAGGAAGAAGAAAATCACCCATCTAAGTGCGGACCATGCCCAGTGTTACTTGAGAAAAAGCTAGTAATTAATGAGTAATCTCACCGAACCAGCCAGCTCCTCAACTCGACCTTTAAAGAATGTCTCGTGGATTAACCCTGCTATAAAATTTGTGCAATGAAAAAAAAATTTATAATTAAATACGGAACCACAAAAATATAGTATAATAGTGTTCTTAGCAGATATACGACGTGGAAGGGATATACTCGTAAAAAATCGAACCACATACTAGATAAGATAATATAATGAAATTAAAATAACAGCCAAAAACAAGGAAAAAAATCGGCATTTGCTGATATAGCCCGTGGTTCGATTTATTACGGGTATGTCTCTTCCACGTGGTATATAAATAATGCATTTATTGATATTGTAAAAAAAAATAAGCATGACTCGTGAAGGATTTGAACCTCCGCCCTCCGATGATCAAGTGGAACTGTATATCGGTGCTCTAACCTACTGAGCTAACGAGTCTTATTGAGGCGTCGCAAAAATAAAAGCTACATCCCGAGAAATGGCGTCCTCAGATGGCGTCACTAGGAGGAGCCATGGCGTCACTATGACAGTGACGCCATGGCTCCTTGCCAATTTATTATAGAACGTTTAGCTTTACTACGCACATTTGCGAAAAACGGGCACCTTCGGCAAATGTGCGTAGTAAAGCTTAATGTTCTCATTATAAACTGTAAACAGTAGTTCACAAAATAGTTTGAAAGGTTATCTAGGACTTGGTAGTAGCAAAATTTAAAATGATGTCTCCGTTTTCTTCAAAATGATTTATTTTAAATGGGGGCAGCACTGGACCCCGGAAAATTCAGGTACGGCCTTAACTTCTTTATACGTTTTCATATTTAATTTTTTTTTTTTTTTCTGGGTGTAGGTAGGTACCTTGTTGTTTATGTGGATAGTTTCATGTAAAGTGATTGCTTATACGTATAAACAACCAAACGTGTTACATATTATTATGATATGTCATTAGTCTAAACTATATTCTAGTCTATCTAAAAGTCTAAGTTATATAGCCTAAAATAAGCGGACAGTCAAGTCGCTTCCAACGATATACATTGTCACGGTATCGTAAATAATATAATGAACTAGTTTTTGCCCGCGGCTTCGCCCGCGTAGACTACACAAATTAGATTTTTTTTTTAAACTACGGTTTCAATTTATTAAAATCCAAGTAATATTATTATTTTTTCACTTATTCGAATGTGTCATGTGTCTCGCTTCAAAAATGACGAAGATTCATACAAACTTGCAACCCCTATTTCATCCCTATAGGGATGTAATTTTCAAAATCTAATAAATGCATTATTATTTTCTACTAACTACTAAAGTAAGTATAGGTACATTCAAAATTTTATGTGTCTCACTTTAAAAATGACGAAGTTTCGGATAATACCTATAACACACACACACACACACACACACACACACACACACACACACACACACACACACACACACACACACACACACACACACACACACACACACACACACACATAGGCTATATTGTTTTTCATCAAGACAAACTGTCTTATTAATTGGTCAACTATGTTATAAAGTACTAGAGATAAGAAAGAGCGGAGTCTCCTGACACAAGCATACTTTTTGCTTAAAGGAGGCTCCAGCAACAAAAGCTTGTAATTTAAATAGTTACCTAATAAACAAATTTTATTTTATTTTTTATTTTATTAACACCAAGAAAATAAACACAAAACTTCTAAAATAACATCAAATAGGAAGATTATCGTCAATAATAGCCGATAAGTAATAAAACCTGTTATTATGATCATACTCAAAGATGCATTGGAAAATATCTTTAATGGTTGATTTTAGAACCGAACGCTTGGTCACGTTCTTTTACAGGTGTGGTCTTAGTAGCGACACTGTAGCGGATACTGGACTTAAGTGTTACCTACCAACAATAAATAAACGGGCAAGTGCGAGTCGGACTCGTAGATGAAGGGTTCCGTACCTCCGTACAATGTTTTAAAACGATAAAAAAACACGTTTTTTGTATGACCCCCTTTAACTTTTAACTTTTTTTTATTTTTAATATTTGTTGTTATAGCGGCCATAGTTATACATATTCTGTGAAAATTTCAAGTATCTAGTAATGCCATTATAAAGATCTAGTTAAAAACGCTGAAAAAACACGTTTTTATAAAGGCGACCCCCTTTAATTTTTAACTTTTTTTATTTTCAGTATTTGTTGTTATAGCAGCCACAGTAATACATAATCGGTGAAAATTTCAAGTGTCTAGCTATTACGGTTCAAGAGATAGAGCCCAGTGACAGACGGACAGACAGCAGAGTTTCAGTAATAGGGTCCCGTTTGCACCCTTTGGGTACAGAACCCTAAAAAGTTAAATAATGTACATAACGTTTTAAAAATATACTGAAACTATTTTATGGGTGAATTCAGTCCATGATACTGAACAATTTTCCTCAAGACGCTTTATACAAACTCGGATCAGCTGAGGCCAAAAAATATTTTTCATATTTCGATAAGTATTTGTTCCTTGGGGAAAGTTGTTCAGTATCATGGACTGAATCCACCCTTAAAAAGTTTCAGTATATTTTGATAGACCCTGTTTAGAGGTACGTACATAAAATAACTTCATCTAAGCGCGTTCGGTTGCATCCTCGGCTGTGCTGCTTTCAAGGATGCCAAAGACCTGGCGTTGGAGAAGAAAAAGCCCGAAGAGTTTAAATGATTTGGCTATAGTTTTACGACCGGCCGCCTGCCTGACGTCAACCCTTTTTGGGAATGTATTTGGGCGAAAAGTCTTACAACCGGCCGCCAACCGGCGTTAACCCTCCTTGGGAATGCAATTGTAGCACGAGATGTTTGTGCCAATCCTTTTGTCGCCTCTTACGACATCCACAGGAAGAAATGGAGTGGTCCTATTCTAACCCAGAACCACACGGGTAGGTACGTACATTAAATTAAACAAAATAGCAGTTTGTCTCTAATTGTGGTCTCGAGACCCCTTTACGAGTATAAGCTCATATCTCGGCGAACCCTGAACGATTTAGCTCAAGAGTCATATTCCCTGTACTACTGGTAGATCTATTGGGGATATTATGTATAAATATGCTATGATAATAAAGATATTTTGAATTGAATTGAGCATTTGGGACTGATGGTCCCAGTATTTTTTTGCCAATAGATAGTCCCACGGGTTCGTCTATTGGGACAAAAATCTACAGAGACTAGTTTTTTATTAGTATTTAGTTTCGCAAAGAAACTTTTAAAATGTTTGGAAGTGTCACAGTTTTCACATAGCGGAAAGACAGCGCTTCAATAAAAACCTGTGATAAGACAAGCTTTTGTTAAACCGCTGTCTTTCCGCTTCCGCTTATCAATAAAATCAAGCTCTAATAGTCAACTTTTGAAGCGTAGCGGGTACAGTTATCGCAACCTCTTATTACAGGCGATAAAATGAAGTTGCAGCCCGTTACTGCACTTACCTACTGAGCTATATTGGAAGCACGTACAACGAATACTAGCGCAAGCTACAGATGCAGATGTTACTATTTTAACATATGAAATTTAATTTATTGCAATTTTTTATTGTTTAAGGGTCGGCACCATGTAAACTGGGTTTGCGCGGGCAACAAGTTTGTACAGAAAACGTTTGATTTAAGTCAAATAATGTATACACATAGATAGAGGAAGAGTTGGGACAGTAGACGAAAAAAAGGATTTTTCAAAATATTTTGTAGTTTTCCTAAAAACAAGCATTGAATTTACCCAAAAACATGCAAAACGCACTTAGCGCGGGCAATAGTTATGGCTTAAGTAGAAAAGACCACTAAGAAAATTACATACCTAGTTATAGGTGAATAGACTAGCCAGTAGACGAAAACCGTATTTTTTTAATTTTCATTCAGAAAAAGTAAGATAATTGTAAAGAAACCTGAAAGAAATATGTTAGAAAATCTTGCTACAAACTGGCTTGTTTTTCTGCGTAAAGAAATATTCTAACAAGGGATTGCATATATTTTATAAAAATAAAGGCTATTTTGAAACATTATTCTTAATATTTGCTTACAATGCAATCACGTAATAATAAACAAAATAATTTTAAAAATTGGATGTTTTGCAACGTTTTTGACAGAATTCTCTAAAATGGCGGCCATATTTCCTCCATACAAATTCAGTTGCCCGCCGGGCGTTCAGAAAGGAGGCCGTGTCGAATTTTTCAAAAAAATCCATTTTCGAATTACGTAAAATTGCATTACAGTCTAAAATATTTCAATAAAAAACTATGTACAAACTACCAAATTATGTCATACTTTCGCTACACTATGGTACAATTTTGACATTTTGTTGACGTTCCAGCAAAGATGTAATGCTATCGCAGATACGGCATCGCACATTTTTTTTTTAATTTTATTGAAAATTAAGTCAATGAGAAAAATAATTTGGTTTGATTTATTACCTATATTTTTTAATTGGCGATTAGGGTGAAAATCGGATTGGAACTTTCTCGGGTCGCGGAATCATATTAACTATTTTTGTAATAAAAAGTGCTATTTAATTAGGGTTTTACAATTATTTGGGGGGTGATTCAGTCTGAAATTTTGAACAACTTTTCCCCATGAATGTATATCAAAATACGTATTGACATTATGCGTAATATATCGAACCACAGGCTATACTAGATCTATACTTGGCTAGGCAGGCAGGCTATAGTAGGCTACTGGACCGATTTAAAAAAAACTTTCACCGTTGGAAAGTTACACTATCCCCGAGTGACATAGGCTTTGTGTGTACCAAGGGCGAAGCCGAGGTGGACTGCTAGTATAGTATAATGATATTAAAATAACAGTCAAAAAACAAAAAAAATCTGCATTTTCATACAAAAGTGTGCAGCCGCCCGGGAAATTTGTATAGGAACCGATTTTTTTGGTGTTTTTACTGTTTTTAGGATTTCGCTTGTCTGTCTGTCCGTAAGTCACAGCCAATTTGCTACGAAACTATTAGAATGATTTAGTTGAGATTTAGTACCTACACTTATGTAACTTAGTGACCCAAAGATAGACGTATAACGTAAATAATTGAAATTTAAAAAAGGGGGCCACTTATTGTGGGTAAATTAGACATTAAAAAAAGTTTTGATAACAAAATCGTGTGACATATCAAATGAAAGAACTTTTTATGACAATTTTAAATATATATATTTTTTTTATTTCTTAGATCGGTATTTTTAAGTTATTTAAGAAAATGGGCGAAAATTGACCCCCCCCTACTAAACTACTGGACCGATTCAGTTCAAATGTGGTGCACATAATGTAAATTTGTGACCCAAAGACGGCACTAAAATGTTGGTAAATGAATAAATTAAAAAAAATGGGGCCACTTATGGGAGATAAATGAGACATTAAAAAAAGGGTTTTGTGAACTATATCGCGTAAAATATCAAATGAAAGAGCATTTTATTATAATATTAATTATATTTTTCTATATTTTTAAGTTGGTGTTTTTGAAGTCATTTTTGAAAATAAATAATAAAAATACCCTTATCTCCGAAACCACTGAACCCAAACTTTTGAAAAATATACAGTTAATAGTTCTTTACCTATAGATTACAGGAAAACCCATTAGAAGATAAAAAATAAAAGGGTGCAATAATGCTAATTACTGCTTCATTAATCAAACAAGTTTTTTAGCTGTTTTCAGGAAAAGATTTCTTTTTAGTGCTTTTTGTTAATTCGTTAAAAATATTGTACAAAATCAAACAGTCAAGTCATTCATTGAGCACATACAGCTGCTAAGCCAAGACTGTTGATCTGTTCAACGTGCAATTCTTTTTTACCCTCCGTACTTACATAATAAGGTAAATAGAAGTGAAAGGTGTGACGATTGCAGATGGTCGCTAAACGTCTATGTTTCACAAAGAAAATTCAAGTGTGTACATTTTCTGTCAGTGGAACACAAAATGTGTAATTTTCCAAGTCACCGCTCGCGTAAAATACTATTTGATTGTATTTTTGAGAACGTCCTGTCAGCGATAAGTAATATTGATTTACGCAGAAATATCATAAATTTGTCTATGGTTTCCTAAAATTTCAACTTAACCAAAGTAAACCGGCCACGTGCCGTGACGGGCCACGTGCAGTGTAGGGTTCCGTAGTCAGTACCTACTTGTTTTATGTAACTTACAACTGCCTAACTTTAGGTCTGAATTCAGTCCATGATACTGAACAACTTTCACCAAGGAACAAACGAAATACAAAAAATATTTTTGATCTCTTACACACAAGATTTGGCAAAATGTAATATTTATGTAATATATGTAAGGACAAATCACACTAATTAAGCTAGCCCCAAAGTAAGTTTTGAACTTGTATTATGGGATACTAACTCAATGATACTATATTTTATGATAAATACATACATAGATAAACACCCAAGACCCAGGACAATTTGAAAAAGACCATTTTCTAACTTGCCCTGGCTGGGGCTCGAACCCAGAACCTCCGGATTAGCGGTCTATCGTGTTAACAATTACGCCACGGAGGTCGAATGGAAAGCAAACATTTTCTTTTCATTTTTAAATATGTGTTCTTTAGGAAAAGTTGTTCAGTATCATGAACTGAATCCACCTTAAATTAGTTTTAGTACAGGGAGACGTTACATACTACTGCCGTGAATTTTTTTAAGTGTCCATATACAACCGTTTCACTGACAGAGAGGGGAGACACATGATTCTAACAAAAATTTGCAATCAAAAACCAAATATTTCACAAACGGATTGCTAAAACGAAAAAGGGTGATCATAATTTTATTTTATTTATTAGTAGTTGTTATGGTGCTCAATTGTCTAGTAATGATCTTATTGTATTATCTATAGGTACGCAGGATAAAAATCCTTATAAGATTATGTCACAAATATGTAACCTCTTAAATACTTTGAAAAATATTAAAATTATAGTATTAAGTGTACCATATAACAGTTATCTAAATGTTGACAAATTAAATTATGAATTAAATATGATAGTAAGTAGTTATCCTAATTGTAAATTCTTAAATATTGACAGTAAGTATATAATTAATGAACTGATTGAAAATGTATCTAGGAAATTGAATATTGAAATAGACTATACAGAATATGAAAATAAATATATTAAGAATGTATACAAGTTACATAAGGAAAATTGTTTGGCACAAAGTAGCAATTCTATGACAAAACATAACCTCAACTACAATAGAAAGATCACGGATTATTTTCCTATTAAAAAGAAATGTTTTCTTGACAGGCAAACTATTAAAAAAAGGACTATTTTGGATTACTTTTTGCCAGTTACGGATATGAACATGCCATTGGATGCAAAAGATAAAAGGAAAGATGTTGCGAATGGTGTACAGTTTTTTCGCGGAAAATAAATTAGTAGTGTTGCATCAAAATGTTGCGGGGATCCTGTCTAAACAAGATCTATTTACAGTCGCTCTAATGGAACTATCGGAAACCTATAAAGATATAGATTTAATCTGCCTCTCAGAAACTTTTATCTTAAATGGAAATGAATCAAACTTAAAAATTCCTGAGTTCTTTCTTGCAGATTCATTTTCTAGAAAGACTAAAAAACGTGGTGGCGTTTGTATATTATGTAGGGACAACATAGAGTATAAAAAGATAGATTATTTAAAAGATATATCTATTGAAAAGTATTTCGAATGTTGTGGTATAGAATTGACGGCACATGACTGTATACTCATTTGTCTGTATAGAATACCATTTAATAATAAAGATAAATTGACGGATCCTTATCTATTTTTGGATAGATTTGACAAATTACTATTTAAATTAAGGACAAAATACAAGAAAAAAATTATTATTACTGGCGATTTCAACATCGATACACTAAAAAATAATGATATTCGAGATGCTTTTTTAGCTTTGCTGCAAAACTATAACTACACTTCTCACATAACTGAACCAACAAGACAAAAAGCTTGCCTAGACCTAATTGTAAGTAATATTACTAATACAACTGCCCAAGTACATAAATTAGGCCTATCTGATCACGAAACGGCTCAAACCTTGGAATTCCCAATAAACAAAAAAGAAAATAAAATAAAATATTATTTTATATATAAACGAGATTTTAGTAAAGAAAACATTAGAAAATTCAATGAATGTCTTGCAAACCTATCATGGTCGGAAGTTTATGGTGAAACCGATGCAAACAAGGCATTCAACAATTTCTATGAGCTCATAATCCTATTCTACAACTTATGTTTTCCAACTAAGAGAATAAAAGTGAGTACTAATCAAAAAAGTAAAAAATGGGTGACAAAAGGCATTAGTAGGTCATGTAGGACTAAACGATCACTGAGATTTACGTATTATAAAAAAAAGGATATAAATAGTAAAATAAAATACAGAAATTATTCAGCGATTCTCAAAAGATGTATGAATTACTCACAAAAAATTAAAAATATGAAATATTTACATAATTCTACTAATATAAATAAAGCAGCCTGGAATCTAATAAAAAATAATAATGTCATTAAAAATAAATTTATAAATAAAATTGTACGACATGGTGAGGTAATTACTAATCCTACTGACTTAGCAAATGCTTTCAATGACTTTTTTACAGACATACAGACAAAAAATAATATTGCAGAGACCACCACGAATTTGTGCAAACCAGTAAATGAAACTTTATTCTTATTTCCCACGGACAGTGATGAAATCGGTAAAATAATAACAGGGCTCAATAATACAAATTCTGTAGGTAGTGATAATTTATCTACATACGTAATAAAGAAATCTAAACATATTTTGGCACCTGTGTTGAGTTTTCTTATAAATTTGTCTTTTGAACAAGGACAATTTCCAGAAAATCTGAAGAAAACTGTCATAAAACCACTTCCTAAAGATAATAATGCAAACTGTTTGGAAAATTATAGACCGATAGCTTTGGTATCTATCATATCAAAAATTTTTGAAAAAGCTATGTATTTTAGGCTTATTACATTTATAACTAAGTACAATATATTAAACATAAATCAGAATGGATTTCAGAAAGGTAAATCAACTGTATTAGCCATGTTCAAATTGGTAAATGAGGTGCTAAGTCATGTAGACAATAGTACTGAAGTTATGGCGTTGTTTATTGATATGACAAAAGCTTTTAATTATGTTTTACATAAAATATTGCTTGCTAAATGTGATAGGTATGGAATTCGGGGGAAGGCTAATAGCTGGATTAAATCCTTCCTTGAAAATAGGAAGCAGCAAGTAGTAGTGACTAATCTGGATAAGAATCAAAATGAGACTTCATTTATGTCTGGTGAGAAATTAAATAATATTGGCGTGCCTCAAGGAAGTATACTAGGTCCTTTATTGTTTTTACTATACATTAATGATCTTCCAAAAGCTACTGAACACTTCTGCACGTTATTTGCCGACGATCTTTCTGTAGTGATACCTAATTTATCAAATTCAATTGACGCATATAATACGGACATAAATAAAACGTTAAATGACATAATAAATTGGCTTGACAAAAATAATTTACAAATAAACACTAAAAAGACCAAATACGTACAATTTCATAATCAAAGGAATAATAAAAATGCAGATTTAACAATAACACATAATGGACAGACTATTGATGAATGTAATGATGTACAATTTCTGGGAGTTACTTTGGACAAAAACTTAACATGGAAATCTCATATCGATCAAGTATGTAGTAAATTAAATAAATTTTCTTTTGTTTTGTGGAGACTGGTCAATATAACAGAGCTTAAAACAGCCTTGTTGGCGTATCATGGGTACGTAGCGTCTGTATTACGATATGGAATTGTAGTATGGGGAAATTCGACAGAATTGGACAGAGCGTTTATGGCACAGAAAAACTGTGTAAGGTCTTTATGTAAGTTGCCTCAGAGAACTAGCTGTAGACCGCATTTCATAAAACTTAAATTGTTGACACTACCATCCATCTACATTTATGAAATGTGTCACTTTGTAAAGGTACACTCATATTTATTTCAAAGAAATTGTGAGGTAATTTCTAATTATCGTGGCAGATACCCCAACAGGCTTGTGTTATCTAATGTATCAACAGCTTTATGTGACCAAAATAGCTGTCGGATGGCTGTTCGTATCTACAACAGGCTGCCGGAAGATATCAAAGTATTGCCGTTGCCAGTCTTTAAGAACAGGCTGCGTAGTTTCCTGCTGGAGAAGGGTTTCTACTCGATACAGGAATATCTTTGGTCATAGAATTGTTACTTATAAAATACTTATTACTAATTAAATTTTTTAAACGTTAGTAATAACAAATTAGACCAAATACTAATATAATTATAGAATAGAAAGATATGAATACAATAAATAATTAAATTAAGGATAACTTAATTGACATTTGCATGCCTAGACAGGTTAGAAGTGTGATCTAAAAATTGTAATTAACAACTATTGTAACCACTTTTACAGCAAATAAATATATTATTATTATTATTTATTATTATTATTATTAATCTTACAATATATTTGAAAGACCTATTCAACGACGTCACACACCACAATTTTTTTTTCAAGTTTTTATTACCACATATCCATGCCCATGCCCAATTACAGCTACTAGTACTAATAGTCTATGAGTAAAACTGAGGACAGACAGACAGACATGACGAAACTATAAGGGTTTATTGTTTACTACGGAACCCTAAAAAGCTGCGTGAAACGAAACAGATTCTCTATTCTAAAGGTTCTTTGTCATTTGCGCTTTAACAAATTTCAAAATACGAGTAATCAAAACCCACTTGTGCAAATATTTCGCTCCACTTCGCATACGATAAATTAAAAAATTGATGGATGAATGACCGTGCTTTTACAGGCAACTTCTAGCTTGGTCACAGTTAGGATGGGTGACCGTGCTTTCAATCTTAATGTTGTCCAAGTCAAATGTTGAGATTCTTATGAATAAATTTCAGTTTTCTCTACCTACATAAATTGGCAGCTATTTAAATTTCAATTGTTTTTTCGGAATTTGAACTTGGCATTTTTACATTTATGTTTTTGATGGGATAAAATAAACACCCAAGAACCAGGACAAATTAAAAAAGGCCATTTACCAACTTGCCCTGGCTGGGAATCGAACCCAGAACCTCCGAGTGACGGACTAGCGTGTTAAGGCGAAGATATAGGCAAATGGCCTTGAAGTGTGAAATAAATTGTTAACTCGTAAATATGGTGATAATTTCCATATTTCTCTACGTCATGCACTAGATAGCCCTTTAAATTATTTTATGAACTGCCGTTAAAACTATTATTGGTGATCCGTCTAGCTTTAAAACTTGCCGTGGCCACTTTTGGCGGAGGCAAGTTTTAAAGCTAGACGGACTAATGTAAATACTTTCAACGGTGGTTTATAAAATAATTTAAAGGGCTATCTAGTGCATGACGAAGAGTAATATGGAAATTATCTCCATATTTACGAGTTAACAATTTATTTCAAATGAGGGCGCCACTTCAAGGTCATTTGCCTGTATCTTCACCTTAAGGAATCGCCACGGAGGTCGACTAATAAATTGAAAAGTAATAAATTTTACGCAAGTTTCGAATAACTATAACTTGGATTTTTAGAAAGTGGTATATGAATTTCACATATATTTTAACTCGCTTTTTAAATAAACGTCTTGCATTCACGCCCACTACTGTATTTTCAACTTTACTTTTTCTACTGATAGCTTGTCTACTAAAGTGTTAAGTACATTATAATGACGTCTGCCAACACTGCCAAGGCATTAATTCAGAAATAATAATTCAAACAAAATAATTATTTGATTTGATTGATTTGAAAATTTTAATAATTATCGCGGACTGGAAGTCTTGAAGAAAAGAAAAAAGTATGCTGTATACTAATTCTACATTACAATTTATGATTACCTACATCTATTGTCCCGTTTACACATTATTAACTCTATGCAACTTCATCTTGACATTTTTATCCCCCTAGCGGGAAAATTTTGCATATTTCAGAGCCAAATCTGACCACATGGCTTTGTGCATACGGTCCTTAATACTGCGTTTTGCAAGAGACCGCACGTTAGCTAGTGAATCGGTGACCAATACATACCATACACTTCTTCTGGATCTTAACGCGTTCCTGGTTGCATCCTCAGCTACCTCAGCTGTGCTGCTGCGGAGCCCGGAGTGCGCTTCCCCGCTTTTTCTTCCTAAATATAAAATGCATGTCAGTAGTCACCCAAGGATGCCAAAGACCTTGCATAGTGGAGAAGAAACAGTGACCAACTAAAGGAATTTTTAAAATAAATAAGACTGAAAAAATCCTTTCTATTTTGGTATGTGTAATACTTTTTACACCAAAAAAGCGAAGTTCTCTGAGACTACTAGGATGGTCAGAGATTTAAAAAAGAAGGTAAGCCGGCATTTGTAAGGATGCATGTATGTTTTTTTTTCGAAAATAAAACAAGTGTCATTGATTGAACTTTGAACAAGTAGATGAGAGATTGCAGTTGCGATAAGGCCACCTTTTGATTGTGCTTTTGACATCTGTTTTATGTAGGTATTAGAGGTATATTATTCTGTATCATATTGTTTTGGTGCAATAAAGATTTCGAATAACTAGATGAGACAGAAATATTTTTACTACATTCAAATTTAAATGGATCCACGCCAAAAAAACTGTATTACATAGTATTTGATAACAAAGATAGAAAATTAGACTGGAAAGCTTCCAACTTTGACTTGCGAAATCTAGTCTAGATTTTTGCATTCCACCAGCAAGGCTCGTTAGCTCAGTAGGTTGAGCATCGATATACAGTTCCACTTGATCATCGGAGGGCGGAGGTTCATCTTCCTTCACAAGTAAAACCCTTTTCTTCCTGTTTTCCTCTAATCTGGATTTAAACCACACGTTTAAACTATTTTCCACCCCAAAACAAGTTATCATCTGCCAATATTTTCCTACATTTTGTTTTGTATAAGTATAGTTAAAACCAAATTCTAATGCCAGTAGGTGTGAATTCTAAAAAAAATTACATTTCCATAGAAGTTAGCTGATCCGCTGAAGACAGAGCTATTATGTAAGACTAGCTTTGGACTGAATTAAGTACTTTGTCACTGGACCACGGAGGCAGTCAAACTCGTTCTATTAGCATCTATTCTGAGTCTATTAGCTACCTTACCCAAGTTCGGGAGCAAGCTAATATAGGTATAATTCAGTTGAAGGTAACCCACTTACGATAATCACGGCTGATGTACCTGTCGGTGTGTGACGTCTTCCTGCTAGGAACGAGGGCTGCGGACCGTGACGTGACGGGGTCCTTGAACTGAGGGTCAAGGAGGGGCTTGCAAATGTGGAGATTGTCTGGCCTGTCTTTGTATTACTAACTTAAAGATCCTCTAAATCTATCGCAGGTTGACTGGAAGAGATCCCTACATGGGATAAGTCCGCCTTTGTATATTTGCTCTTTCGTAATCTGTTGTCTTTTATACTTAATTTTTTTGTACAATAAAGTTATTACAAACAAACAAACAAATATTAAAGATATTACCTGTGCGCATGGTGCCAAGAACGCTGCGTATTCTCTTTAAATAACTATGCTAAGGCATCCCACATCAGCGCTCTCCCACGTTCCCAGAGGATAAAAGACCATGACCTCTTGCCATCATCACGTGGAACACCTCGAATTCAAAAGTGTTAGGGACATTTATAGTGACAAGAGGCCCTTCTGATGATGTCTTTGTTGATAATTATGAATAAGTAGCATTACTTACCACAGAAGCTACAGAACTGTGTTACTTACAATAAATATTTTTGTCTATTCATAAATTATATACCTAAATAAATCATACCATGAGCTGTACAACATCAGTATAGTATAATATATTAAAATAACTGTTAAAAATCTAAAAGAAAATCGGTATTTCCGTACAAAAGTATGCAGCCAATCGGGCAATTTGTGTGGGAATGTCGAATTTTATTTTTTGTTTTTTACATCACAAAATCAAGGGCAAAATTCATGCTTAAATAGTTAAATAGGTACTTAATTGCAAAACTATTAATACTTTCCATATGGAAAGAGGGTCCAGTTGTCGAGATATGATAGGTAGCTAGGCTCCTACGTCTAAATACCATGGTATTTTTTTTTATTTACCATATAAAGAATAACATTTTTTTTACATAAATAACATACATAAACCACGCAGGTTTGTCCTTATGTTATTATTTATTTACATCGGTACTTAATAACCTTATAATAGATATCTACTTAGAAAACAGATAAACATCAGATATTCTCCAAGAAATATTTCTTTAATTTTACTTTAATTTTTTTAGGTTGAATTTGGTCCCGTAATTCGGGAGGTAATTCATTAATGAATCGAGGCATCAGATACGTAGATGTTCGCTCACCGTACATGTTATTCGCTTATTTAGACTTGGATAGCTACCTATTTCATTTTAAACAAAGGAACCTGAACGATGCGTGCATTTAGCGTCTTGGAAGGACATTGGTAAAATCTTGACAGACTTTGATAAAGATGCTTTTTCCAATAAAATAAAAATATACGTGGCTTGCCTTGCAAAAACAATACAAGGTAAATATTTCACATTCCTTATCCTCGATGAATCACAGTTTCATAACATTCTTTCCCGGTCATAGCCCATATTGACAAACAAAATGCAATCTTATCTCAATTGGATACGAACTAATGTTCTGTATGATTCATGTCCTAGCGAAGGTCGGGGCTGGTGGAATTGGTCTGATGACGTCATATCGACGAATACGTTGGTCGTTTTCGCCGGCGCAATCGTAGACTCGTTAGCTCAGTAGGTTAGAGCACCGATATACATAATTGCTTGACCATCGGAGGGCGGAGGTTCAAATCCTTCACGAGTCATTCGGATTATTTTTCTGAAAATATTTTTTTAAGTTTAGTATTATATTCATCGCAGCTATTTTATTAGAATTAAGTTTAAAAGAATACCATTAGAACTAATAGATGATTTATCCCATATCATCATCATTAATTCTCAAAAAAACACATTGAATCTTGCTTAGAAATATTTTTTTTTAATTAATTTCAAATTCATTCGGTACAAGCACAAAGTAATATATACTACGTACAAGTAGAAGTGATACGAACCCAACGAACTTACTACGAAATTTCTACGAAAATACCTATATAGGGTCTAACAGAATTACTGATGGATTCGTGGATGGATTCGAACTTGTTTTCAAAATGTACAAAAGAGGTAAAAATTACTCTTTTTAAGGCATATTGCCAGTCTTTTTATACCTGCAGCCTGTGGGTTAAATATACGCAGAGGGCCTACAACGTACTCCGTATACAATATAATGATGCTTTTAGGATGCTGATGGGGCTCCCGCGATTCTGTAGCGCGTCAGGAATGTTTGCTGAGGCGCGTACCGACGATTTTTTTGCACTAATACGGAAAAGAACTGCTTCCTTGAGGTGCAGAATTCGCGGGAGCCATAATAGCATTCTGAAAGTCATCACTGATAAACCGGAGTGTCCAATCCAATGGCATTGGACGCGTATGCATTGTGACGTAGTTGGGATCCCCGGGGGTGTGCACACCAGATATTTAAATTAGAAAATTAAATATTAATATAAGTATTAATTAATGTGAATTATTCTCATTACTAACACTAGACTGTAAGCTTTGTTACTAAAAATGATATGGTTGTATGTGTGACCGAAATAAACGAATATTTATTAATATTCGTTTATTTCGGTCACACATAACATATTTGTTATTATTCAGTTGATACTGATTATAATTTTTGGAAAACCTTGGCCTATGTCCAGTAGTGGACGCCATGCGGCTGAAATGATGATAACGATAATTTTTGGCCTCCCATACAAGTTGGCCAAAAATTATTTTTCATATTTCGATATACCTACATTACCTACAGGCTGACTTTTTAACCACCAGCCAAATTTTTGGAGCAAGTTCTGTCCGTGATGCTGAACTACTTTCCATAAAAACAATTAACGAAAAACTAAAATAAAAATCTGCGTTCCCATACAAATCAGCGCTCAGCCAAACGGATTTTGTATGGAAGGACGAAAAATTTTTACCGAAATTTAACAACTTTTTTATAGAAAGTAGTTCAGTATCATGGACTGAACTTGCACCAAAAATTTGGCTGGTGTTTAAAAACTAATCGTTTGAAAAAAAAATAGTCAACCTGTATGTTCCTTGGGGAAAGTTGTTCAATATCATGGACTGAATTCACCCTTAAAATAGTTTCAGTATTCTTGTTATTTCCTGATTCATTTCCGTAAAAAATCCTAAGTGCGTAAGATCACAGGTAAGATGTTCTTATATATAACGTCTAACCAAATATGTATAGTGAAATTATTTTAAAGGTGAATTCAGTCCATGATACTGAACAACTTTCCCCAAGGAACATATATCAAAATAGGAAAAATATTTTTTGGCTTTCCATACAAACTCGGATCTGATCGGTCAACTTGTATGGGAGGTCAAAAATTATTTTTCATATTTCGGTATATATTCCTTGGGGAAAGTTGTTCAGTACGATGGACTGAATCCACGCTTAAAATAGTTTCAGTATATTTTGATAGACCACGTATATTTTTTTTTAGCCATGTACCTATGTCCCACTGCTTTGATGATATGCTTGATTCTCTATCCTTGGTCTTCACATTCCATTCTTTATCAAATGCACGCTATAATGTGCCCATCTCGTCCTCGGTCTAGATGTTCTTATTAAATTATATATTTTAAATTTTAACTGCTGAATTAGGATTTTAGGAATATTGTTTGTTATTTTTACATCGGTATAATAAAATAGGACATAGATATAGAGTAGGACTGCCTCCGTGGTCCAGTGGTCAAGGCGTCTGCCTTGTGATCCGGAGGTCGTGGGTTCAAATCCCACTGGGAAGCATACTTTGTGAAAAGTTGTTTCCAGTCTGGTTAGGATATTGCAGGCTTGAATCACCTGATTATCCGACAAGAAAGATGATTCCGTGCTTCGGAAGGCACGTAAAGCTGTTGGTCCCGAATGCCATCTAGCGTTTGTACCTATCCTAGGATTGGTAGACCAGAGTTTACCCTTTGGGTTGCGGAGGTCAGACGGCAGTCGCTCTGTGTAAAAATCAGTAACCTCGTCAAATCACCTAGGTAAGGTAGCGGACCCCGGGCTCTGAAGCGTTACCGCTGAGGATGCAACCGGGAATACGCTCGGATGATGATGACATCGGTATAATGAAAACTCCACAGAAGAAATTTATTTTATCGATAGTCACCTTAAACGAGGTCGTAAAAACATCATCACAACTAATTTTAGCAGAACAACTTTGCCTTATTTGTACAATGTTGTTTCTTCTGCCTATAATTAATTAGACATGTAAATATTATTTATTTAATTAATTAGGTTATTAACCACCTACCCAAAAACCATTTAATTTATTGCCTTCATTATTCATAATTAAAATGTGATTTAAATTAGAATCATATCGGGTAGGTGGATATCATCTTCAGGTCTTTTTTAGTCTCGACTGCAGGAGCACGACCCTCTCTGTACTTCCAGAGCTATTTATTAGCCAGAGCAGTCAGAGGATTTAGCCTACACTTTTCCCGCTGACCAGACGGGTTGGAGAAGTCTCATTGATATTTCTTTTCTTTATCTATAATTTCTTATCTATATATATATATATATATATATATATATATATATATATATATATATATAATATATATATAAGAATTATAATATATATATATATAATATATATATATATATATATATTATAATTCTTTATCTACTAATAATTTAGATTCTACATTTTTTGGTATAACTTTCATATAAAAGGTGATTGTATAAAGTAGTAATATCTTTTTTTAATGTAAATTTAGGCAAATTTAGAGGCATGTATGTGATTTTTTTCTATCGAGCCAAAAATGCTTAATCGTGTTTTAAATATTGTGAGTGTCTGTAGAAAAGCCTTAAGATTCCTATGTATAATTTTTGAGAAATAAACTTTAAAAACACGCAAAGTATAGCGGGCTCTGAATCCACCTCGCCTTAAAGAGAAAATTCTAGATGTAGATAGAGGGCCTGGTCAGTAAAGTTTTTAACTACTTTATCAACCGTACAATAAAGTTTTTAAACAAATAAATAAGTTTAAAAAAATAAAACATCAAAATAAAGATCTTACACCACAGAAAGCTACCGTTATCATAGTTATGGCTCATTTTAACTATCTTTTGTTTAACCTTAGGTCGTGTATAGGCCGTTTATGTCGCCATAAAAATTCTGAGTGCACCTCGGAGGTTGCCGGCTACGTGGAAACCAACGGTGTCGTGCAGGAAGTGCGGTGTTATAATGACGATTATTATAGCATCAATTTATTGATTTGTACAGCATTACAATGTTCCGAATAATATCTTAATAAAAAATTTATGATGAAAAATTTTGCCAAGTTCTTTTTAGGGTTCCGTACCCGAAGGGTGTAAACGGGACCCTATTACTGAGAGTCCGCTGTCTGTCCGTCTGTCCGTCTGTCACAGGGCTCTATCTCTTGAACCGTAATAGCTAGACACTTGAAATTTTCACCGGTTATGTATTACTGTGGCCGCTATAACAACAAATACTAAAAATAAAAAAAGTTGAAAATTAAGGGGGTCGTCATACAAAAAAATTGTTTTTCAGCGTCTTTAACTAGATCTTTATAATGGCAATAACTAGATACTTGAATTTTTTACAGATTATGTATAACTATGACCGCTATAACAACAAATACTAAAAATAAGAAAAAGTTAAAAATTAAAGGGGGTCGTCATACAAGAAACGTGTTTCTTCAGCGTTTTAAAACATTGTACGGTGGTACGGAACCATTCATGTACAAGTCCGACTCGCACTTGGCCGTTTATTTCTAATTTTAATTCACATATTGTTCAGAGCTTGCCTTTTTTTTGGGTTTTTGGGTCAAATCTTGCAAGTTAAAGAGCCACTTCCTGGTTTCTGATTAAGATAAAATTTTGCTAATGTAAATCAGATGACAATGCAATATTATTATAACAAGAAGCTGATCTGATGATGGAGCCGGAAGGTGGCTATATCAACCCTGTAATGGAACGACGGAACCCCATCGAGTTCGGGCTTATTACAATTGACTTGATAAGTACTTAGGCCTCACAATTGTACGAAAAATCTATTTTTTTTTCTAAAAACTTATTCATCGTTGAAAACGACGCCAAGAGCAATTAAGACGATACAAGGAGTCCAGTGCTGCCCCCATTTGAAATAAATTATTTGTATGGGAACGGAGATATATATACATATAATAAATTTTAAACTAGCAAAACCTAGATATTCCTTTAAACTAATTTATGTATTTTTATATAATATATATAAATATATTTTGTTATATAACAGTGGTTTTATATAATATATATTATATAAAACCACTGTTTACAGTTTAAAGTGAGAACGTTAAGCTTTAGTTTGCATTTTTGCGAAAAACGGCCACTTTTGGCAAAAATGCAAACTAAAGCTTAACGTTCTCACTTCAAACTGTAAACAGTGTTTCATAAAATAGTTTAAAGGATTATCTAGGTTTTGCTAGTTTAAAATTTTAAACGATATCTCCGTTTTCTTACAAATAATTCATTTCAAATGGGGGTAGCACTGGACTCCTTGTATCGTCTTAACGCCTCCTCTTAGGTGTTTGATGTTTGCCGCAAAATCACAATGAAATATAAATTTTTTAACAAAATCTACTAATTTTATCAAAATCCCAAGCTTCCTAACCAATCAGTTGATGGTAAGCTAGAAGAAATTACATATGCGATAAGTCCGCCTTTGTATTATTTTTTGTGTCTTTTTCTTGTATGTTTGTTTTTGTTTTTCGTGTGTAAGGCATCTTACATAGCCTGACGACTGCAATAGAATGAAGATAGCCGGAACAAAATTACCTATGCCACTTGAGGCCACTTGGATGACAAGTGATATACAACGTGGAAGGGACATACCCGTAATAAATCGAACCATGGGCTATACTAGACCATTATAGTATAATGAAATTAAAATAACACCAACGAAACAAAAAAAAATCAACATTTCCATACAAAAGTGTGCAGCCGCCAAAGATTTGTATGGGAATGTCGAATTTTTTTTGGTTTTTTGACTGATATTTTTATTTAATTATACTTTGGTGATCTAGTATAGCCCGTGGTTCGATTTATTACGGGTATGTCCCTTCCACGTTGTATATCACTTGTCATCCAAGTGGCCTCAAGTGGCATAGGTAATTTTGTTCCGGCTATCTTCATTCTATTGCAGTCGTCAGGCTATGTAAGATGCCTTACACACGAAAAACAAAAACAAACATACAAGAAAAAGACACAAAAAATAATACAAAGGCGGACTTATCGCATATGTAATTTCTTCTAGCTTACCATCAACTGATTAGTTAGGAAGCTTGGGATTTTGATAAAATTAGAATTAAAAGGTAGTCTAGAAAAACATCTATTAATTTACTATTGAGAAATTTCGAGCTTTTTGTGACAGGAATTCGTAGATGCACTGCATTTGACAGGCAGTAGCTGAAAATCTGAGCTGCTTTCTGAGCAGCAGTAAACGCTGCAACCTTTTTGGATTGCTGTAGCACACAGATACGAAAATATTGATATGTTCCCATGATTCATTATATTATGTAATTTGTACTTATGTTGTATATTTTTCTTCTGTATGTATTTCTATGGCTACTAATAACAGTCTTATTTATCTATCTATCTAACTGGTATTGCAGACAATGCCCAGGGTTACTTAACTTACGAAAGTGCCAGTTATGCATTCTTCCACCGGGCCACCGACCTCCTCAAGTTTCTTTTTATTAAATTATGTTGGAAAATTAAATGGGTATTTGGTCGTTTCGCCCTTAGAGTTTTTTTTTGCTTTTTTGCCCCATTCGCACAATAGGGCCATATTGCCACTTCAAAAAAAGCTTGGGGCCAATAGATCTTGGGTTAAAACGACCAAATAATAAGTAGAGTAACGGCCACAAGCCACACATTCGACAGACCATTGTGATGTACCGACCCGACCACGAGTGGGCAATAAACAGCGAAAGCTGATTTGATTTGATGTGTCGAATCTAAGAGAAACTGAGGAGGCACACGCTGGACAGGTGGTGTACAGGCGTGGGCAAAAGTGATCGTTAAAAGTTGGTCTTTCTTAGGATCTTATTGCATGAGTGAACGAAATACTTCAAGTTTACTTAGACTATCCGGTGCTCGTATGTGTATTCTAGATGATAACTTAAGTATCTTTGATTACGCCTTTTTGTTTATTTTCATGATAGATATAGATATACAGGGTAACTTTTATTTTGTTTTTTTGATTGTTTAAACCTAACGGGTAGGTACTTTAAAGTAGCCGTGTACCAAATGGCTATGCTGTACATCGATTTGCGGTTTTTTTTACCGTAGCTCGATCACTATTGGGGCTAGCTCGATCAGTGTAATTTAAATCCTTATCTATTATTTTGGTTAATCTTTGCCGTATGCAGTTCTATAGAATCACACTTTTTGCGGTCAGTGTACGTACATACGGATGTTTTGCTATTATCTATTACTCACGTATAATGATCGTTGCGTGAGCGTGTGGGATAAACAGCAAATATTAATACATAGGAAATTGTAAAAAAACTATTCCGTTATGTAATAGAAAATTAATGTTTTCGTACACTACTTCTTGTCTACCATTTCCCATTTATTTATATGGGGTCGGCGCAATGTCTTTTGTTATTGCGAGTCATACTTATAATGGCCGCCACTTGTTCTTTTATTTAAACTGTGCAATGAAGATTTAATAAATAAATACGTTCATATCATAAGGGTGTTTTTAAAACCCTTTGTACGTACCTAATAAACCAATAAACCGGCCAAGTGCGAGTTAAACTCGCGTGGAAAGGGTTCCGTACAATTGATTGAATTCTTATAGGTTTTCCTGTAATCTACAAACAATGAACTATATTTAGTATTTTTTTCAAAATTTTAGGCGCAGTAGTTTCGGAGATCAGGGGGGGGGGGGGGAAATGGTCAATTTTCGTCTTCTTTCATAAATTTCACTTTTTTTTTAATTTTCTAATTTGTCCCCCAAAAATGACCCTTATATTAGAAAAATATTTATTTACTTTGCACATATGTGTTTGGGCCATAGGATTACAACATTCTACCAAATTTCACCTGATTCGGTCCAGTAGATTCGGAGCAAATTGGCTGTGACAGACGGACGGACAGACAGACGCACGAGTGATCCTATAAGGGTTCCGTTTTTTCATTTTTTTGTACGGAACCCTAAAAAGGCACAATAAGTCAACCTCCATGGCGGTGCATAGTGTTTAACACGCCAGTCCTCCGTTGCGGTGGTTCTGGGTTTGATCTCCAGCCAGGGCAAGTTGGAAAACTGCCTTTTTCAAAATATACTGGGTTTTGGGTATTTATCTATACTATATGTGTATTTATTGTAAAAAATTAAAGAGATAATATTGAGTTAGTATCCCATAACAAGATTAAACTTACTTTGTGGTTATCTCAATCAGTATGATTTGTCCCTAAACATTTATTTATTATTTTATTAAGTCATAAACCTGTTCATGACTAGTGATGTGCCGTTCCCGGAAACGTGCCCAAATTTCCTGGGAACGTTCCCAAATTCCCGGGAATATGGGAAAGTGCCCGGGGAATTTGGGAATTTGGGAACGTTCCCGGGTAACGTTCCCGTATTTCTAGGGAATGTTACGGACTATTGGATATATGTATTTGTATTATAACCATATTAAGTGATGCATTTAAATTAGTAGAATATATTTACAGTGATAAAAAATATGTCTGATAAATAAAATTACAAGTTTCCCTGACGTTTCCATTTTTGGGAACATTCCCGGGAACGTTCCCGGAAATCTGGGGAACGGGAACGGCACATCACTATTCATGACATAATATACCTCAGCTAGAAGAAAAAAAACTATTCGCCGTAGGGAGCCCGCACCTCCTGCTCGTGTTCGGATCACATGCGCGAGCGCATCCGGTCGCACGCTGCGCAGCGCGAAGCCTCGGGCGTTCGCTAGTCTATTAATAGAAGGCTGTCATATGGACGCCTATAGTGTTGTGGTACTTGTGATTGGTATATGGATTTCGGTGTTGTGACTTTGTAATGAAGATGGTGGAGTTCGCTTTGGAGAATGTTTGTATTGAACATACTTACATTATTTATTTGTTACAGAGTTAACAAAGTCAAAGATAGCTGAACCATTTTGCACCCAAGATTATGCTAAATTATTCGATTGCGTTTGTAAAAACGTTAACGTAAAAAGATAAAAATATATATTTGATACATTTAAAACAAAGGGAAAATAAGTAAATTACCATAGCAAAAGTATACAACTTATTTTGGGGCTAGTTCAATCTGTGTACTTTGTTCTTATCTATTTATTCTTATTTATTTGTTATCACCGTAAGCAAGCAAGGTTTCACCTTGCTTTTACATAGGTACCTATTTCACGAAAAATTATTAGGGTCGCTTTTTCGTGAATAGTTGAATACTTACTTTTGAAAGATCTACTTATTTATTAAAGTAGTTGTTAGAATCGATTTGAATTAATGCATTTTTTTCGTTTCTATTTACTAACCCTTTGACTTTGCACCTCACCTTTTGTCATCAAACAAATATTTAAGTACGTCGGTTACTTGAAAGAGAATATGTTTTCTGTAATATTTAATTCTGTATCATAATGTTTTGTGAAACAGTTTAACTAATAAATACCTTCCAAGAAAATAATTACTCGTTCCATAAATTAACAGATAATACCTGTCACAGATAAAAAAAACAACAAGCCTCAATTAAGTTCCCAAGCAAATTAAAAGCCACTAAATATCCATAACCTTATCTGGACAATAAGATTTCACATAGTAGATCTAGTAGGTAAGATTTACAGCTATGGCAGCGAGTTAAATTCCTGTGATTCCCATTGTTTCAACGATTCCCATACATACAATACCACTGTTACGTTAAGTTCAGATTGGGCGAGTCCAGTGACAAGTAAGAATGAGGTTAAATTAGGCATTGACAAGAGAACACATCGCACTATGCAATGATCGAACCGAAATGTCATATATCCTACGAGTTCTATAAATTAAATTATCAAATACCGAATTTAAGTATTTATGTAAAGCTTTATAAAGCACTAAATACTACCAGAGTTGCCATAAATAATTGATAAAATATAGTACCTAGCTACAAAGTACCTACGTGTATTACTTATAACAGTAGCTCGCTACCTAGATATCTACCTACGTGTATTGCTTTATATTTAAGTATATCCCCTTACTTTTGCACATAGTTGTACTCGTATCATCTTTGTCAACAAAATCGCCTTTAAATAGCAATATGGACGGTATCCACTGAAGTTAAATCACTATTCCAAATAAGTTTAAGTACCTACTAGGCATTTACATATTTTACATACATCGACCAATCTGAATTTCATGCAGTACTGTTATAATATAATTTCCTTTCACAGAACCAAGCCGGCACATCAGGTGACTTCAGACAATACCACGAGAACTACAGCTACGCCCTTCATCAGAACCAAAACCAGGGAGCCATATCACGAAACCCACAGTACGACTCCCCAAAACCACCCATCCCAGCCAAAAACTACGGTACAAAAGACAGCCTAAATAACTCTCAACTAATCACAGTGACAGTTGAAACTGGAAAAGATAACACGAGAGATGCTCCCAAAAGTAATAAATCTGTAAGTAAGACTTATCATACGCTGAAAGATATGATCTCCAGTAGGTTTAAGAATAAAGATAGTAATGATAATGAGAAAGGAGAAGAAGCTGCTTTAAATAATAGTGAGGAAAGGAAACGACCAGAACCGGAGCAAACTGCACCAAGAGAAGTAGGCAGGAAGGTGGAACAAGGAATTTATGGTAGACCAATGCCGCAAACAAGGCCGGAAATGCAATACGGACATGCCATGACTAACAATATGGCGTATCCTAGTCCTTCGCCGCATAGGTAAGTGTTTTGTTAAGTTAGAATATATGTATAGTAAAACTGATACTTGTAAATTGGTAAAGCACTATACTTCTTGAAGATTTTGTATTAACGATCACAGTGTGATCATCTAAGACATCTAAGACATTTGTAGATTTCAACACATTTGTAGTCTTTACTGAATCTAAGAAACGTTTTCTAAAACTTTGCAGACAGTTAATCCAACAACAAATGGTGCAACAGCACATGATACTAAACCAAGCCAGATCTCAAGAGATGCTCGCCTCCCCCCACCGCCAGCCAGTGGCCCTGGGGGCTGATGCTCTGTACCAGCAGTACGGTCCTCCAGGCAGGCGTAGTGCAGTGTACCAGAGAGACATGGATGTGAGGTCCATGGCTAACTTCACGTCGTTGAAGACTGGACCACAGAGTCAGGTAAGGTTCTAACGAATGTCACGACGTAACACAACAACATATTGGTGAAAATGTTGTAAACGAAGAAAGCTAATAAATAATAAACGTCCATACTGTTAAAACCGACCCGAGACCCGATAAAAAAATGTTTTGTAGAAAGTACTAACAAAATAACGGTCAAAAGCATTAATTATAGGACAAAGAGGTAGAGGTTAAATTTTCTTTGCAGAATAACACGTCATGTTGTCTTTATTATCTTCATGAAGCATGAAGATCTACCTACTTACCTTTATATCTCTTACAATATTTCTTTTGATACTAGTTGAGCTATTTTCTTCCTAAATGCACAATTTTGTAGCTTGTTAAATTTCTTAATTTCATTTAAAGTTCGTAATATTCTTAATTACTGGTCTGTGCAATAACTCTAGCATATCATTCATTATAAAAGTATTACACTAGCTGCCTCTGTTCTAACTCTCAATCTGAGAATTTTGATATTGTAAACAACTTGTAATATCAAGCCATTACTACCAAAATTACTGCAACGATTGTATGCAATGCCTTTCCTGCGACCCCGTATTCCGTTCTCACTCGCTGCAAGACAAAGAACAATGAAATAGCAATTAAAAGAGGTTCTCACGACCAACGCAATTATATTAACAAGTGCTTTGCCTCGAAACACCATCTTTCATGGAAACTTTTTTTCGACAAGAAACATATTTATAGGATCATTGTTGATCATTGTTCAGCGGATCGTGGGGCCCACGTCAATCAACGCTTCTTATAGCAATTTCCTAAACATGTTACTTACATCTATAACATTGTTCCAACTTTCTCTTTTAAATTAAAATATTCCGCGAAAACCTAATTCTACCCATTCCACGATTTCGTTTTCTACGCGTCTTTAATTACCTATTCTCAAGTCAATACAATGCGATGTTACTAAGTTCTAATGAAGGTATCTACTTTAAGGTTTAATGAGAAATTCTATATTTTTAAAATCGACATAACTAAAAGCAATGTTTTATGCGGCAATAATTGCGGGATTAACAGTTACAGGAGATAACTTTACGGTTATCTCATTAATTGGTGAAAGATATCCATTTGTGTCAATAGTTTACTGCTACATTATCAAATAAATAATAAATAAATGTATAATAATAATGTATCAAAGGCATTCTAATACTTCCCTTCGCAAATTTCAATTAAAACATTAGGATTTTGTCTAATTCTTACAATCAAGATAATCTGTATTTACAACATCCGCTGTTAAATCGATGTGTACTTATAATCTCACGCTAATAATATTGCTTTGCAGTTCGATAACTCGCATTCGAGACCGGATCTCCGAAGTCCACAACAGTTAGAGAGGGAAATAATCAGACAAAGAGGTTTAGTTGAAGGCAGACGGGCGGCATCACACCCTCATCTCCTAGACGAGCCACAGAATAGACTGGAAATCGCATCTCCTCCAGTTCACGATAGATCTAGAAGAAATTCTCATAGTAATCTCCTTGATGGACTAGCTAATGAAAATTGTTCGCCAAGAATTTGTGAAGAAAGAGAATCAGATGATGGAGGATTCAGATCTCGACTTGCAGCTCAGGGAAGATCAAGTTTGGAAGAGAGGATAAGAACTAGCGGTAGATCTTTAGAGTCACAAAGGCAGGAGCGAGTTCAAGAGAATGTGTATAGAAGAACGCCTGATATTCACAAAGAAAGAAGAACTCCGGATATTCACAAAGAAAGAAGAACTCCGGATTCTGTAGCGCAAAAGCAGAAAGAAGAAGCAACTACGAGTCATGGTGAAAGAAATGACGAAAGTGCAAGCCAGAAGTCAGCAGATAGTGTGTATAATTCTAGTGTTAAGCCTGAGACGTATAACCCTCAACCATCTTCTTCAAGACAAACGCCCAATAGGATAGAAGACTTGAAGGCTCATGGAAAGAAAGGTGCCGGATCTGGTGCAAGTTCAGGTAATATATCATTACATACCTAGTAAAATCGTAAGTGCCGATCAATATTCCTCATGTGAGTGACTAATAATACTAGATTCCAATAACATTTGCAACCCGGTAATAAGTTAGGTCATTGATAATCCCATTCCGCTTCAGTCATATACATAATCCCCTTAGATGAAGCTTTTTGAGTTGCTGACATATCTAAATATATCTATATTTTGATTCCGAAATCATTTCAATAATCACGAAAATAAATCCTTTGCTACATAAACTTGACTCTTAAATTTCGAGCGAGACAGATTACCACAATCAACCATTGAATTTCATCAATCAACAATTGAAAATAATAGCATCATTCCTTTTGATTAGTCCGATAAAATTCTCTAATTAGTTGACAAGTAAAACGAGTCTTTTATGTAAATGGGAGTCATTAGTCAAAATTATGTAGTTGCCGAGAATGTTCAGATAAAAGTAGTGATACGACACGCCCGATCTCACGGAGATTTATTTCATTAACGCTCTTAATTTGATTTAATTGTGGTCAGGCATTTTATTTCCCAAAATATTATTGTAATTTACATTATAATTTCATACATACATTTAAATGTTTTTGATCTTCTCTCTTATTTGTAATTTGATTGTAAAATTCAAGGCAATCCGTTAAACACATAATTTAGAACTTTCAAAATAAGCACAGGATTTTAGTTTTGCAACAACTTACCAATTGCTGTTCTTTCAGAGCTTTCGTATTTCTTAATTTTATTTCATTGATGTCGCGGGAGTGTGGTATGGGAGCAATACAATATGTATTGCTCCCATACCACACTACTTACTTACATACTTTGTAATTTGGTACTTTTGTTAGTCATCAAACTTACACACCCCATTTTCTTCTTCTTCTTATCGAGTCGAAATGGTTTAACTGTAGCTTCAATTTCAAATCATCTTTTAAGTCGACGCGAAAAGAAATGCAGATCATTAACATCTTCCCAAAACGTTTCAGATTACGACAAAAACGGTGGGCAATCCTCAAACGTAGATTCTGGCCGGGGAAGCGTAGCGTACTCTAGTGGTCGAAGACCAGAAGCGAGTTTACACGACACATCCGCTGACTCTGACGCCGTAGGGTCTTCAAGAGTTCAACCCCAGCCTGGGACAAGTCAACAGCCGGCTGGACAGAGTAAGTCACAATCCAGGTGGTGGTGTGGACCCTTTCTTTCTTCTTTACAAGAGGTATTCAGTCCATTGTAGGAGTGAGAATTTGTACATATATAGGGATTATCCTTTGTGTGCGTCTAATCTAGTTAGCAATAATTAAGAATAAAATATTAATTCAGAAACTAAGGCCACGAGCACCTTTTCACGTTAGTACATTTGAAATGGCTTAGACCAGACTTTGTGATATAGACAACAGTGAAAGATCAAGTCAAGTGATCATGTATTCCTTAATGCGAAATAACAATAACTAATCACTAACTTCCTACATTTTCAGGTGGTGAAAACGAATGGGCAGACCTCGTAGAATGCGAACTCAGGCAGATCCTGGAGCCGAAGCTAGCGGGCATGAGATTGGAGTCTTCAGGCAGCTCGGAGAGTTCCGTGACCCCACCATTACCACCGCTGTCGCCATCTTCTGATATGCATAAGAGAAACAGGTTAAAATTCTACGTTTAACCCCAAAAAGCACTTAGGGATTGCTTTTTTTACTAGCTCTCTATGTCCTACTGGGCAAATATCTCCCCTCTATGCTTCCAAACACTTCTATTGTTCGTCTTTTTTTTGCAATCCCTTTCAATGGGATGTTCGTATTTGGTTACAAAATTTCTGCGTTCAAAAAAATTCCGAGAAAACAAAGGTCAGTAATTTTATGAGGATTTATCGTTTTGAGGTTTTGGACCCCTAAAAACTTAATTTCGTTCCACGTGTAGTCACCTGTATGATAACGCAAGCGCCGTTTCGAAATGGTCGCTCTTGCATGACGCTGGCGAGATAATGTGAACTTGCTTCAATTAAATTACATAATTTTATTAGATGCAGCCAGATTAGGGCTACTGTGTCGGTAGGTACTCTAGTTTTATATTACATCATGAAATACAATTTTTGTTACTGGTTCTGGCACTGTCTGAAAAAAAAGAAGATTCTGGAAGACTGACTATAGCTACTTAGATTTTTATGCCGTGGGCTAGGAAATTGGCTCTTTCATCGTCCTTACCTTCTCAATGGTCACCAAAATATGCTAAAAATGTACGATGTGGAGAAGAAAAATCCAAAACATTAAAACGATTTGGCTGTTGATAATGGCTGACGTTTTGTGAAATATTACAAGATGTTTTACACATATTGAAGCATGTACTTACCTAGTTTTTGAGCAGAATTTTTCGATTCATTAGTCATTTTCTCTTTCCAGTCTTCCAGGAAGGTCATCAGAATACCCAGAAGAACGCAGACGTGGCCGAGATTCGCCTCGTTGGCATTCGCACAAGAAACATTCATCAAAACGCGATCATCATTACAAAAAGCACCGTGAGTTAACTGTTTTAGTTTTTCCTGACGCCTACCTTAACGAATAATCAACTTTCTTCCACAACATTAATAGCTGAGGGCCTGTAAAGTAATTTGTCAGACTTGATAAAATAGTTGCAACAATTAGACTAGTTAAGGCAACCATTAGACACTTTGGACTTGGCAAAAAGTGAATAATTGTTTAACTGAGTTTTAAACAATAAGACGTATAAACTTTTATTTCCCATTCCAGTGTTCGGCCTAGACACGACCGACATGACATCAACCACAACTCGAAGCCTGGACTTGTCATCTCTCTTGGACGGTAGGACCGACAGCGACGCGTCTACTGGAGACGCCAGAGCCATTAGGAGACAGCTCCGAGGGCTGGAGAATATGTACGCCGAGGTGCTACAGCTTTTAGGTGTGAGGAAACCTGCGACTTTGGCGAAACAACCTACATGGGAGTCAAGGTAAACACAAATACAAAAAATCAAACGGCATCTACAAATACTAATTACTAATTACTTAATTACTAATGAGAAAGCCTATCCTTTGTGAAGTAAACTACTCCTGATAGCAAGGAGCCTTCATACTAGTAACAAGTATTGCTGACTTGTTGTTTAGTCGGTGAATGAAATAAAAAAATCGCTGGTCAAAACTGGTAAAGCGTCGGTTTGAATTGGATGACATGCATAAAAACACAAGGAAAAGCATAAATTTAGAAGGCTATCGATGATGATGCTGATGATGTGATAGAGGTAGTTACAGTCTAAAATTTCTTCGTGGAAATATTAAGTACTAAGAGCATTTGGAACTAGTAAAATTATTACCTAAGTTTGGAAAAAAATAACAATAAAAACAAGCATACTGAAGCAGAAGAGACTTCTGCCTTTCTAATACTCAGCTGTGAATTTGGAAGATCGCAGTTCAAACATTTTTTTGCTAAACATTTTCAGACTTTCGTCAAAGCGGCGCTACGGCAGCATGTCGTCCCTACCCTCGAGTTCAGTCAGCAGCCGGCCCGTGCGGGACAAGAGACGGAGCTCCAACGAACACAGGAAGAAACACGACATCAAGGTTAGTCAGTTAGAAAAGAAAAACGTAGAAAGTATTTGCATTATAGGAGATAGATAATCAGAGCCGGAATAGCAACCCTGCGGCATATCTACAACTAAGCGTTTGAATCCTCTAGCATCCCCCTTATAGGTACTTGAATTCTTATCTAGAATCCCCCGTGTTAACGGTGGCGCGATCGGCAGATCGTCTGTCCATCGAGATGAGGAAACAACATCTCGTGATGCAGGAGATGGATAATATCAGAACCTAATAATAATAGCTGCTACTTCGGTTGTGTGTGAAATAATTCGGTGCATGATGCTAAATATACTATTCGCTTGAAAACATTATTTGATTGTTCAAATTCGAAATCAGGTATCTTTTTATAAGACAAACATAAATGGAAGAGGAGGACAGGGTCGGCCTCAGCAAACATTCTGCGACCAGATTGCAGACGTTCTAAAAAAAGGAGAAAATAGAAGTACTTGTAACTGAAGGGCTTGTATGAAGAGGTTGACGAGTGTAGATGAAGCGAAAGAGGCATCTCAGGATCTTAACAAGTGGAAGTCCATAGTATCTGCCTACCCCTGTCAGAAACAGGTGTGATTGAGTATACATATGTCGGCTTATGTACGAGTATTTTTAAGCTTTTTAAATCATAATATAAAATCGTATATATTCCACCTTCCAGGGCATCAACAAGCGCTTTCAGCGGCTAGAATCCCACGTGGTAACGCTGGCGCGGTCAGTGGCCCACCTGTCCAGCGAGATGCGGACGCAGCATCTCGTGATGCAGGAGATGGACAACATCCGGGCCGAGATCGCAGCCCTGCGGCACATGTACAAGTAAGCGTTTGAATCCTCTAACATCCCCCTCATTAGTGCTTCAATCTTGATTTAATCGAGCAAATTCTTTCTTAGCTATATTTAATTGAAATCAGTTCAGCTGTTTAGAAACTGGCGAAAGTCACGATCTTTTTTTTTAAATTTTGTTAAGATAATATATTACCTAATGGAATTAGTGGAACTTAGTCTTGCGGCCCTAGGCTCTGTGTGCTTACAGCCGCAAGACCCAAAGTACTTTGTCTGCCACATTGGGGATAAAAACGTGAAAGTTGGTGTGATAATATTTTTTTTTACTTATTTATTGCAGGTCCCAACAGTACCTTCGCTCAGGGCCCTCTCGTCACTCCGACCCGTACTCGTTCAGCAACCCAGACCGCGTGAAACGACTGACTAAATTCTTTGGAGACGAGCCTCCCCTCATGAGGCTGTTCCTTAAGAAACTGGGATACGAAGTAAGTACCCAATAGATTTCCATGTTGGTCTGGGAGAAAAGGAAACTTAGGAAACTGAAAATTCCCTCCTCGATTCCGCGGCAATGTAATCATTGCCGCGGAATCGAGGAGGAAATTTTCACAGAATAATAACTTCTATAATTAGAAGAATACAGTACAAATTAGCATGAAGAAAGAAACTTTGCGGGAATTCCGCAAGTTTTTTTTGCTGACACAATTTTATACATTACTACATTGACATAGGGTTCAATATGCTTTAGTAGAGTTTCAAAAATTTGCTTCCATTCCGTGGTAATTTAAATTGAGCCATGGTATATATCAGCCGTGTGGTTTCCGGCAGAGTAGAATAGAATCACTCCAAGTCTTACCGTGGATGTCGTAGAAGGCGACTTAGGAAATATAAGTTAAACAAAGGTTGGACATCACGGCCAGCGTGGAGAGTGTAAACCAAATACTCTGAATGCTCTGGCTAATATATGGCTCTGGTAGTACAGAGAGGGTCGTGCTCCTATAGTGGAGACTAGAAAGACCTGATGATGATGATGATAGCATATCAGTGGCTTCCCTTTCTGCAACAGATCTTTAAAGCTGGTCGAGGGTATGGGCGAGAATCTGAATCATGTCAATAAGCGATGCGACTAGCAACCCCTCACTGTTTTAAATCTCCTTTTCTAACATCAGGCTAAGAGTGGCCTTTGAGTCTTGCACTAGGCTTTATTTGCCCTGTTAGAGATTAAGACTAGAAAGTGTAATAGTTCCCAATATTTTATAGACAAGAGACAAGGCAGTGCACGGGATGTTTAAATAGCAAAACAATGATAAGCGCCTGCCTGTTGATTTTTGTAGGAGAGTTACTACTGAAGACTGAGAAATAAAAAATGTCTTGTAAGTTGTATCACATGAATTTATAGACAAAGGATAAATATACTTATGATGAGTACAGAATTATTTTAAAAACATTGTCAAGCAAAAAGAAAATAAAAATGTTCTCTTTGTGAATTCAGTTTCTATGGTGATTGTTTACAGTGTATTACTGTTAAAATAAAATCTTATTCTTAGTTTTTTTCTTTAGTTAATTTTTCCTCTATGCTATATAAAGTTTCAATAACTTATGCCATGAAAATATAAAAATTATGTACCTTGTAGCATTCCTGATCTCAATTTTACAACCTCCTTTGGGTTATATTATTATCTTATAAATAAAAACTATCATCTTCCACAGAAATACGCAGCCTTACTAGAAAAAGAGAAGGTAGGAGCGGCAGAACTGCCTTACGTGGGTGAAGACAAACTACGTGCGTTGGGCGTCCCTCTCGGGCCCCGGATGAGGATACTGAAGGAGGCTGGCATACATCAGGAGTTGCACCACCTCTCTAGAGACGATCATAATACCACCACGACGCTCGCTATAGTGTAAAAACTAAACTATTTTGTGTAAAAACAACATTTTACACAACTTTAAAATTTAAAATGGCAGCTGTTTTTATAATTTTTGGTTAAGATAAGTTTTTATAGTCCTGTTGACCTAAAAATCAACTGATCTGGATGTCACTCTTTGGCCGCAGGCTGGTTTACGTCAGGAGTTGCGCCACCTGTCTAAAGACGATCGTAATACCACCACGACGCTCGCTATCTCGTGTAAAAGTTCAACAATTTTGTGAAAAAACAACATTTTACACAACTTTCAAAATTTTTAATTCAAAATTTTTTTATAGTCCTTATTTCTGTTTTTTTGGAGTACACATGAAGGTACTACCAATCTGGTCGCATCTATTGGACCTTGAATGTGGATCCCTCGGATGGATCTCGAAGTAGGCATCATCAGCCTGCTTTTAAGATTCACATCCGTGACCATTGATCCGAGACCAGTGATCAGCACAACACCACTACTGCGCCTGCTATAATTGAAAGTTTTTTTTTAATATTGTCGATTTTTTAATTCTACATGGCTATTTTGATAAAATAAATTAAGAATGCTATGTGTTTTCGATATCTTAGTTGTTAAGTTGTATCTGATTCATCAATTTATACTTAAAATATGGATAAAATAATACAACAAATATGACGTTATTGTTCACCTTGAACACATAATAAAGTGAGACGAATCTACACGCTGATTCTGCTAGTGTTATCTGCAAGCGTAGGTATGGATGTCTGTAGGACAATCATACCATTAACTTGTAACAAACTGTATAATACTCAAAAATGAAGCTCAATTGCAATTCTAATGATAATTTTTATCACAAAATAAAATAGGCTGCGTTTCAAATGTAAAAAAGCTCTTTACAACGTTATTATTAAATATTTAATTACTAATATTTTAGAATTTCCCCAATGGATGTACAATGACATTCATAGTAGGTACCAATTAAGCAGTTTTATTCAACTCTTAAGAGTCCCCTTAACCTAGACATTTCCATACAAACGTAGTCTATCTTTTATTTTGAAATGACATGTCAGATTTCGGCAGTATTTTATAACAGTGTGTGTGTAGGGGGGGGGGGGGGGGTGAACTGTGGAATCAACTTCCTGCAGCGGTGTTCCCGAACCGATACGACATTGAAACCTTAAAAAAACGAGTCTATATCTTCCTGAAAGGCCGGTAACGCTCTTGTTACACCCCTGGTGTTGCAGTTGTCCATGGGCAGTGGTGATCGCTTACCATCAGGTGACCCGCTTGTTCGTTTGACGCCCTTGAACATAAAAAAAAATATTTAAAGTAACAGTTTAGTTTTCTTCAGTCAACATATAAACTTGAAAGTAAATATACCTAAGTGTGTAGAAGTTTTCCATATTGATGGTTGACCATCAATATGGAAAACTTCTATTATTTATATTATGTAAAGAGAACACACTTGAGTGTGATATGATACACTATACTCGTATTCTCTTTCAAGTTCATACTTTGACTGTCTTCTTCTTCTACTTTGACTGTTAGGTAGGTATATGCAATTTCTTAGCCAGCTTATTTCGCCAAAATCTAACATGTCGTTTGAAAATAAAAGTTAGACTAAGTTTGTATGCAAAAGTCTAATTCTGTCTAGGGTTAGGGTACTCTTAATTTGACAGGATCTTTATGTAAAAAATATAATACAACTTTACTGTGATCATAGCCGACTGAAATCAATACATACTTAAATATAATAGGCTTCTTTCATATATCTATTTTGTATTTCAATTGTCAATAAAGAGAATAATGAGATAAGTCTGTGTCAATAATTTTTTTTTATTAGACTTAGGTAAGTCTAATAAAATAAAAAAAGCTCTGTAGGTACCCAGAGCGTTTATATGCACGGCACCGCACGACGCCGCCGCCTCTGCGGCGCCAAAAAGAGCAGTGCGCGGTACCACAAGTCACAATGGCTGCGGTGGCGCTACCGCTGTGGCTGTATGTTGTTTGTTAATTCTGTCATCATAAGAAAAATCTTAATAGGTACCTAAATATTTAGATTTTATGTATTTGTATAATAACGAGTTATTAATTAAATAGAATTTAGTTAATTTTTACATTACACTCAGATATTCAGACTGTTTGTTTATGTTAAATCATAGATTTCAACATTTATTGTAAGAAAAATCTGAGAAGCAAAGGCATATTTTTTTTACCTTGAAATAATCTTTATGGTATGTATGGATCAACAATAAAAAAATAAAAACTTTTTTTGTACACTATTATTGCTATGCCAAAGAGGTTATTCGGCGACTGTAAAAGTTTGTATTTAATTTGTAAATATAATTGTATTGTAATTGTAAATATGCTTTGTTATAGGCTCTGTTAATGGGTAGCAAAACATTTTAAGCTATCGCTTTTACAGAAACGTAAATAGTGATCTTCCATGATGGTCTGGGAGAAAAGAAAAAAATAGGATATACCAGTTGCCTCTCTTCTCACGTAGATTGTAAAAGTCGATCCAAGGAAATGAGCAAAAATCTGAAATAATAGATAGGCGATGCGGAGAGCATCAATCACTATTTTGATGTCCTTCCTACCTTCACACCCACCAAGAATGGCCTCAGTCTTGCTGCCCTAGACTCTGACTACCTCGTTAGGGATAAAGGCGTGAAAGTAAATAGCGAAGTGGCTAGAGAAGTTGAAAATTTGTCTCTAAACATACATATATAATACTCAAACTAAATAATGAAATAACTGTATATTGAATGCTCAGAATATATAAGATATGAACATACTAAAAATACAATACCCAGCACATAAGTTGAACCAAAATGGCGGCGCTGCGCAGGTTTAATTAGAGGCAAAAATATGCGCAGTGACCGCCATTTTGGTTCAACTTATGTGCCGGGTATTGTACATACCTTACTATTAGTGTTCATAAAAATCTGAATTTTATAGAGAATTCGGTAAATGAAATGTAAATAAACTACCCATTTATTCCAGACTTTAATGATCGTCACTCTACAACGAAAATAAATGAAACATACTCGATAGTTTTATTTTTGTAAGTACTCTCTCTTTATACTCGAGGGGTTTTTGTCAATTTTAATAAAAACTTTTACAAAACTTTTTCGTTTTTTTAAATTTTTTATCGCCACATACAATAAGGTCATTTTCACAAAAGTCGTTATTATAAAGTAAACGTTTAACAATCATACCACACAAGGCTATTTTTAATTGGGATATTATTAATTGCACATCAAATAAATAATCACCCATCAATTTAATCTCATCATTTATACGAGATTTCGAGAGTCATACAATAATAACCGAATTTTGCGTCCAATAATCGTTTGCTTCTGTTTTATTTACATATTTCCTCATTAAGAACGACCCTCATCATAATAAAATAATTCCTGGAATTCTAATAACAAATAGTAATGATATAAAGACTTATAACAAAGCAACCCGCGCAGTGTCGGACAACAAACCAAAGGTTCCCAATATGTTGAACATTTTAAAAGCCCATTTTATTATTATTACTTTCATGCTAGTCTATCAGGAAAGAAAAAAGTATTATGTACCAGCTTTTTTTTTTTTTTTTTTTGTTTTTTATTAGAAATTTCAGTGCGTTTGATCTCTATCTACCTGATGGGAAGCTAAGATGAGGTCTAAGGTGTATCACGCAGACTCAAAAAATGCCTGTTCACTCTTGCCTTGAAAATCCCTAAATTATATGTATGGGGAAACATCGACGCAGGGAGGGAATTCCACACCTTAGCGGTTCGCACAATGAAGGAGGAGGCGAATCGAGAGGTACGATGAGGAGGAATATCGACCACAAATGGGTGGAATCCCTGTCCACGTCGTGTTGTCCGATGGTGGAATGGTGCAGGGGGAATTAAATTATGTAATTCCTGCGCACACTCCCCGAAGTGCAACCTGTAGAAGACACACAGACTTGTTACCAGTCAGCGATGTTCGAGGCTGTGGAGCCGTCCTGCCGTAAGCAACTCATCACCAACGAGTCTTCTGGCACGTCTGTCGATAGCTTCCAGGGCTTCGAGCTGATAGCGGGCAGATCCATCCCATACGTGGGAGCAATACTCCATACATGAGCGGACTTGAGCTGTGTAAAGGCTCAACAGTTGGTCAGGGGTAAAATATCGTTGGACCTTGGAGAGGATGCCCAGTTTTTTAGAAGCCGTCTTAGCCCTGGACTCAATATAGCTACCGAAGTTAAGATTTGATGAGAGATCGATACCGAGAAGTTCGAGATGACGGGTGATAGGAACAGGCACACCCCGGAAAGTGGGAGCCAAGTTGAAAGGGCTCTTTTTAGCAGAGAAGAGACACGCCTGTGTCTTAGAGGCATTGAATCTCACAAGGTTGGCATCACCCCAATCGGAGACAGCTTGCAGAGTAAGATTGGTATGGAGCACCATTGCCTCTCTTAGTTCGTCTATTTCCGGTTTTTTTGCCCTTGCACTAGAAAAATATCTTTCCGTAACGGTGCTATCGTCTGCATACCCAACAATACCGGGCTTTAGCAGATCGTTAATGTGAAGCAGAAATAGCGTTGCGGAAAGAACAGATCCCTGAGGTACTCCAGCATTAATTGCCAATAGGTCAGACGAGCAGCCGTCAAGAGTTACTCGAATAAACCGTTCCCTCAGGAAATCGGAAATCCAAGCACAAAGGGTGGGAGGGATACCGTAAGCGGAAAGCTTCGCTATAAGAGCGTCATGCCATACCCTGTCAAATGCCTTTGAAATGTCAAGTGAGACAGCAAGTGCCTCACCGTATTTTTCAAGGGCTTCACCCCAAAGATGTGTAGCGTACACAAGAAGATCCCCAGTAGATCGGTTCTGGCGAAATCCGTATTGCCGGTCACTGAGGAGATCATTGTCCTCAAGGTACGCAAGTAAGCGCTTGTTAATAACACGCTCCATTACCTTACACAGAATGGAGGTGATTGCAATTGGGCGATAGTTTGAAGGGTCGGCACGTCTACCCTTCTTAGGTACGGGTTGAACATTGGCGAGCTTCCACATTTTTGGGACGATTCCGGACCGAAGAGATAGACGAAACAGGCGCGTCAGAACAGGAGACAACTCGGGTGCGCAATTCCTTAAGACAATAGCAGGGGACGGTCCGTCGGGACCACTGGCCTTATTCACATCTAAGTTGCGTAGAGTCTTGAGAACCTCCTTTTGATGAATGCGGACTTCAGGCATTTTACATCCACAAGGAGGTAACTGGGGCGGTGTTTGATTGCTAGCATCTAGACGTGAGTTTTCGGCAAACAGTGAAGCTAGTAAATTAGCTTTTTCTAAAGCCGTGTGTGCCAGTGTACCGTCAGGTTTCTGCAAAGGAGGAAGTGAGGAGCGGCAAAAGTTAGCTTCAACGCACTTAGCCAGAGACCAAAATGCTTTACTACCGGATGGGTACAAAGCAAGTTTGGCACCAACTCTGCCTATGTGGTCGAAGCGAGCCTTTTTAAGCGTTTTTTTTGCAGGACTTGGCCGCAAAGTTAAAGGCTTTCTTCTTTTTACGCGTATCCGGAGCTCTGCGCTTACGAGCGTCAGCTCAAGCCTGGTATGCTGACTGTTTAATAGCCTCAGCTTTTAAACAGTCAGCATTGAACCAGGGTCCAGCTTTGATGCCAGAGGGTCGATCAGAAAATGGAATATAATACTCCATCGCCTGACCGAGAACCTCAGCAACGGCACTTGCACAGCTCGACGGATCGCCAGAAGAAAAGCAGGCTTGCAGCCAAGGGTAAGAAGCAAGGAAATGTCGCATCTCATCCCAATCTGCTGACTTGTACCGCCAAACCCGTCTATTGCCTCTAGGGCTGAAGTCAGGTGGAGGACATATGAGGACGGACTTTACCAGACAGTGGTCAGAACTCCCAAGAGGGGCTGAAACAGACACGTGATATCGGTCTGGTTCAGTCGTCAGCAGAAGGTCCAAGCAATTAGCTATGTGATTCTCAACGTCGGGTATCCTAGTCGCCTGGTCGACCAGCTGGGAAAGGTTCAAAGACAAGGCAAACTTGTACGCCTCTCTACCAGCATGGGCAGTTTTCTGGTATGGGAACAACCATTGTTCGTGGTGAGCATTAAAGTCCCCCAGAAAAACGATTTGCGCGGTAGGATACCTTTGCTGAGTCACATCAACAGCCTCACTTAGGTGACGAAAAAGCCTCGTTGTCTCCTGGTCACCGCTATGCGATCGGTAGACACCGACATAGACAATATGTTCTGTGCCGGTGTCCACAAGCAGCCAGATTGAAGAAGAAGAGGGATCTTCCAAGTTACGGAGACGCTTACAGCAGATGTCATCACGCACATAGAAACAAAGCCCTGCCTTAAAGCGGAAATTGTGCTCCAGGACATATCCTGGGTAATTCAAGTAGGATGTATCAGCAGGGGTAGTAATTTGCGTCTCCGTAAGCAAGAGCAGATGCGGCCTTACAGTCTCAAGATGGTGGTGGACTGGGACGAGATTAGAGTGCAGACCTCGAATGTTAGTGAGGTGCACTTTTAGCGAGAGGCCGTGTATCCGCTGTTGATTCCTCAACTTTTTGTTTCTTTTATTCATTATTGTTTTTATTTTTGGGGCAAGAGGGAAAAAAGGCGAAGAGTGGCAGTTACGCGAGGCATCAGCCAGCCCCCCCCAAAAGTCACAGTACTGTTGCGCGGTAGGATAAGACTAGTGCGGAGACCGCGGGGACGCCCGGACCCCCCCAAGGCCGCCTGTCGAGGCCTCTCGCCCGGTTGCCAACCGGCCCGACAGGGGCAACCTTAGGATTATGCGCGCGATGGCGGAGCAGCCTTTCACAGAAGGCTAGTCTGCAATTGGGCTCCCAACTATCGGCGGGCGGCCAGCGAAAAAACCGTTGCTCCGGATCCCGCTGCCCTCCGAAACTAGGCACCCCGCGCAACAACACTGTGAGTCTGAATTCGGTACATTGGCAGATGCAAAACTGCGTAGACCCACTCCTCGAACGGCTACTCAGGGAATGCAGGATGGAACGCGCGAACGCTTGGCACCCTGATTTTTCCACTGAGGGTGGTGACCAGCCGCGGCCTAAGCCTACCACCGGAGAGGGTGTCACTCTTTAGCACCACCCGGGGGTCACGTGTAGGGTCTCGAGGGTAAAGCCTACGGACGCGAGTGACAATCGACCCCCAAAACCGCTGCTTTTCGACCAGCGCAAATCGTAGAAGCGGATCATGTTAATGGGCGATGTGGTTTGCAACTTATCACTATTTTATTTGCTTTCCACGATCTCGTCCACCATCACGCTAAAAGTGGCCTTTGAGTCTTGCGGCCTTGGGTTCTGTCTGTTTAGAGCTGCAATATCCAAAATGCTTTGTTTGCACCATTAGGGGTAAATACATGATAGTGCATGTATTATATAACGTAACAAAATATACTGAAACTATTTTAAGGGTACAATACAATACAATACTAGATTAGGTAGATTTACTCCATGACACTATACAACCTATATAACTTTCCCCAAGTAACATATATATACCGAAATATTAGAAAATGTTTGCTTTACATATTATAGGAATTCGAATCAGCTGATTGGTCAATTTGGGTGGTCAAAAAAAAACAGTGGCACTCCAGAAGTGCCGACAGAAGTAAAAACTTGAAGGTGGTATCGGTTACGGTAACGGTGTCGTGAGTTCCATGGTTTTTCCCATCTCAAAAATGCCCAATGCGCCTGATGAATTATTTTTATTTAAAAATTATTTTTAATGTAGGGTTGTTCTTTGGGGAAAGTTTTAGTACAATGGACTGAATTCAGTCTTAAAATAGATTCAGTATATTTTTTTAGACCTGTATATGTAAATCCACTTTGGGAACGACTGTGACAGACAGTGAGGGTCAAGATGTCAGCTGATAAAGCGGAGTAAAGTACGCATTATTCGTGAGATTCGTCGGAAGTCGGACGTGGTCGTGAAACATGGACGTCAGAGCTTTGGTCTTCCTCCTGGTGATCGGGGTGGCTTCAGCCTACCTTGCCAAATTCGACGACTGCAGCAGTAAGTACATTTTTTAACCTAACTTGTCTTTCTCTTGTATGCTCGTCTGGGCGAAAAAGAAAACGTAGATTTTTTAAGGCGATGTAGGTCCACAGCTCACAATATTGTTAGTGTTTTTCACAAATTGCTATATTTTAACTACTACAATTTATTTTTCAAAAATTTTACATAGAAATAATAGGCTTTTCTTGAAAAAAATCACAAACGTATGTACCTGTAAATTCATATTTTAAAAAATTCTAAGAATTGAAAACAATTACCTTTTTACATGAAAATTATACCAAAAATGTATAATCTAAATTACGAGTACATTTGGCTACAATGAAATATACAAATATATAAAAATTAATAAATAAAACACAGCGAAATATCGTCGAGAGCGAATAAAGGCCGGATTCCGTGCTCAATGATAAAGCGCTGTTTTATTTTTATAATATAAATTTTGTATATTTCATTTTACAGTAATTTTTCTAAAACACACAATATTGTGAGCTGTGAACCTGTAGCGTTTACTTGACTGTGTTTGATTCTGTACAATATTTTAAATAAAACAATAAATAGCACTAAAGAGAAATATTTAACTGAAAACTGTTATATATCTGAAATTGGTTATTAAATAAAGCAGTAATTAAATGTAGCATTTCAAATATTAGTATAAAGTAAAGTGGGATTTGGTGGGGTATAATATCTCGCTATCTCTTTCGTACGCGCGAAGCCTTATGACGTCATATTTCTAAAAGTGCACCCTTTTTCGATTATTTGACGGTCTCCCTTTCCACCAGATTTTAAAGACGTATGACTATAACTATATAACGTATACTTATGTTTGAGCAGATAAAAAAAAGCTTTTGGTTTCAGATTTGAATTTGATAAAAAAAAAAGAAAATAAAAGACTGATATGAATACTAAAAACAATTGAGGCAACTACCGAATTTACACCTGCTTCTAAAGTTTTTTTTCTCGGCATCACCAGTGCAGTTGGCTGAACGCTACCTCTAGATAAAGCGTATGGCTTTAAGAATCCTCTTACCCTAGACTTTCCCATACAAACGTAGTCTACGTTTTATTTTAAAACGACATGTCAGATTCCGGTAAAAAATTTGAACTTTAACGAAATTGCTATAATTGGTTTTCACAGTCAAAATATGAACTTGAAAGAAAATATAAGAGTGCAAAAGTTTTCAATACTGACGGTCAAAAATGATATAATACACTATGTTCTCTTTCAAGTTCATATTTTGACTGTGAAAACTAATTATAGCCCTAGATTTATGTAATTTCTTTAAAGTTACAATTTTTTACCGAAATCTGACATGTCGTTTCGAAATAAAACGTAGACTACGTTTGTATGGAAAACTCTAATTCAGTCTCGGGTAAGGGGACTCCTAAGTCCGCCTATTACAATTGTAATAAAGTTAAATAAATATATTCTGCGGTCTAAACGTGGTTAGCTGGTTTGTTAAACGTAAACTTAAACCAGCTGAACGATATTCAGCTGTTTAACAAAACCGAGCTGTAATGCCAAAAACCTAGAGGTTTAGTGAATTAGCGGTTTATACCATCCAACTACGACATATACATAACGGCCAAACACATAACCCTCACGGTCTGGTAAACACAGAGAAAAAGAGGTTTTATAAAAATGCATCCATAGATCGATTTTTCAGCCAAATTCCTCAAAATCATTGGCGCCGTTTCCGAGATCTATAATAAATGACTATACAAAAATTGCTCGCTTAAAGTAAAAGGTTATTATTACCTATATTTGAATTAAGAACCTCCTCTTTTTAAAGTCGCTTAAAAATTACAGAACACGCTGGCACGTTTTCGTTACTAACTTATTAACCATATATATAGGTATACTCGTATAAAAGTTAATAACCCTCTCTTGTGTGGTGTGATAACCTCTGTAATCGCCGAACGATAATATTGTTTCACAATATCTAACAGATATTTTTTAACCTTAACCTTAGAGAAATATAACATAAGACAATAAGTTAAATATTTTTCTTACTACATATTATAAACATTATAGGACTAACCGCAATGAATTTTATTATAATAAAAATAGGGTATTTTACGTGTGTTCCGGGTGTCCGTTTTTGGATTTATAATTATTTATTTATTTACAAAATTCATGTACCTACACAACATACAAACAGAGAAACAAACAAACTAAGAAAATAGGAGACCCAGGAGAGGAAAATTGAAGAAAACAGATAGTAGGCGTGTACAAAATAGACTAAAGACATATAGGTACTTATCTAAAATGTTAAACATAAATATACATATACCATACATACATATTATACAGAAATATATATACATATAAATATCTAACTATAAATAAATATATATATAGGTATACTATTCATTACGTTAAGGAAAGATAATACTCTTTTACTCCCTTCCTAAAAACAGGGAAAGATTTGGAGTCTCGTATGATGTGTGGTAGTGAATTTCTTTGTTGACGCCACCGTGCGTATAGGGAGGTCAAAAGGATGGCTCAAGAGAGGGAGATATGGAAACTACTCCACCGACAAGAACGTGGTTCTTAAATTATAGATAGATAGGTCCCTAACGAGCTGGACAGAGCCCAGGGCCGTAAGACCCAAAGGCCAGGGTAGGCTCATAAGCAGTTGCTTTAATAAATATCATTTTTTTTGCAGGTGCATGTACAGTGAGCGAAGTGCGCATCGAGCCATGCCATTCTCAAAAATATTGCTTGTTCAAAAAAGGCAAAAACGCATCCATTTCTTTTGACTTCACCCCTGGCAAGTATACTAAAACCACAGAAATTAATTTAAGTACAATACCCGGCACATAATTTGAACCAAAATGGCGGCTCTGCGCAGGTATAATTAGAGGAAAAAGTGTGCGCAGTGACCGCCATTTTGGTTCAACTTATGTGCCGGGTATATTCTACTAGTAGACTTTAACACTCTTACCCTGAAAAAGCAACAAAACGTATTTACTCTGAATTTTATACATTTTTAAGGTTTTGATTTTTATTGTTTATTATTAAAATTGTAACAGATTACCACTTTTAATCAACTAAAGCATCCGCTTGTTAAACAGTTTATGGCAGAGTTAAACGGGGTTTTTGATAAATACGCGTATACCTAATTACCTACTGAAGCTATTCAAATTAAAGTTCAATTCGACACTCTTGACCCTTGTATGGGGCAAGGGGAGCAGTCATGCCGATTATTATTTTCATACAATTTATTAAACGGTTTTTTTGCGACGTGGGTTCACAATTTACAATACTGTGCGTGTTTTTGAAAAATCACTGTTATTAAACTACTAGATTACTCTTCAAAAAAATTACATAAAAATTTTAAGGATTTTCTACAAACACCCACAATAGCCAAAACACGATTGAACTTTTTGGCTCGATAAAAAAAAATCACAAACATCAACAAAAAACACTAAATTTGCCTAAATTTGTCATTATAATACATATTACTATTTTATACAATCACCTTTTTAGGGTTTCGTACCCGAAGGGTGCAAACGGGACCCTATTACTGAGACTCCGCTGTCTGTCCGTCTGTCTGTCTGTCTATCCGTCTGTCTGTCATCTCTTGAACTGTAATAGCTAGACACCTGAAATTTTCACCGATTATGTATTACTGTGGCCGCTATAATATAACAACAAATACTAAAAATAAGAAAAAGTTAAAAATTAAAGCGGCGTGTTTCTTTAGCGTTTTTAACTCGATCTTTATAATGGCATTAACTAGGTACTTGAAATTTTCACCGATTATGTGCTACTATGGCCGCTATAACATAAAATACTAAAAATAATATAAAGTAAAAAATTAAAGGGGGTCGTCCGTCATACAAGAAACGTGTTTTTTCAGCGTTTCAAAAATTTATACGGAGGAACGGAACCCTTCATGGACGAGTCCGACTCGCACTTTCCCGATTGATTAATATAATGAAGTATGTCCTTTATTTTTCTTTTGTGCAATAAAGGGTATTGTATTGTAAAATGCATGGATAAGCTGGTAAAAGGAGGAAGCCATAGTTACCTTTTTCGCTACAAACAATAATTCTCTAGAATCGTAACTAATCCCGAAAAATCATTCCACGCGATATGTACCGCGGCAGGCGGGGCTTAAAATATGAACAGTGCGGCGCGACAGTTCGCCGTGTTACTCGAGTCGTGCGGTTGCGTCGCAAGAAATTTCCTTTGAGAATATTGCTGTGTTTTTGTGATAATCGATTCATAAAAAATGCCGTCATGTGCCGTGAAGTGGTGTAGAAGCCATACAAAATTAGTTATTAAAAAAAAAGTTACACGTAAACAAGGTTATTTATTTTAGCGTAGCGTACTGCATAATAAGTACCATCCGCGCGTTGTATCTCACCGCTCATTGCGTTGACTGCTCCACCCAGAGATATGGGATTTATTGTTCTGAGGCTCCACCCGACCGACGACGATGCGTGACCTTGTCGCGACCAATCGCATGCATCTTTGTCTATGTGTGCGTTCGAGTGTTTCGTTGTAATTACTTTTCGTTTGTTTGCGTAAATGGAATCAGAATCGAAGCGGTGAATGTAGGAGCGTTAGGTTTTTAGAGAATTACGAGTATATTTCGATGCTTTTTCATGATGCAACTATCCCGACTTAGATAAACTAATGCATGAATCTATTGCCCCTTCTTACCTTGGAAACTTATTTGTCTTACAGATTTCAGTGCGACTAACTTAAAAACAGCATTATTCAAGGATGACGGTGATGTCCTGTACACGGCCATGGGTATCGTGGACGCCTGCCTTCATACCCCATGTCCAGTCGAGCCAGCGAAGAAGCAATCCTTTGACAATACGCTGTATCTTGGACAAAAATTGCCGGATGTATGACAATTTTCTTTGTTTTATACAGGGTTAACCATCGAAGGGTTAACAAAATATATTGAAACTATTAAGGGTGAATTCAGGTCATGATACGAAACAACTTTCCCCAAGGAATGTATAGATTAATTTTGCACCAATTTATTCTTATTCGTCTAAGCACGTTTTTACCCGACTGCGGCGAAGCCAGGAGGGTTATGGGTTTCGCCAATATGTATGTATTTACGAATGTTCATCTTCTCCCTCGTATCTCTTCTTCGTCTAAGCGCGTTCCCGGTTGCATCCTCAGCTGTGCTGCTTCGGAGCTCGGGATGCGCTTTCCCGCTTTTTCTTCTTCAAATATAACATGCATATCAATGGTCACCCAAGGATGCCAAAGACCTTGCAAAATTGAGAAGAAATAGCCGGAAAAGATTAAATGATTTGGCTTTAGTTTTACGACCGGCCGCCTGCCTGAAGTCAACTCTTTGGGATTATATTTGTGCGAAAAGTTTTACAACCGGCCGCCGCCCGACGTTAGCCCTCCTTGGGAATGCAATTGTAACACGAGAAGATGTTTGTGCTTAGTCCTTTAGTCGCCTATTACACAGGAAGAGGGGTTACCCCCTACCTATATTGGAATCTTGTATTCAGAATCAGTAATAGAACACAGTTTTTTCAATTTTATTTTTATCCCAAATTTGTAATATGTATATGGCTAACCTACTGACTTTACTATACGCGCGGCCATTGCCCTCCCCGCTCACCGGCCGCTGCCCGCCATGAACTTGGTGCGGAGCGGGTGATGATGACATTCGAATGGAAGATTTTTGGTATGCATTTATTTGGTCGGCTTATGAAGATTGGTTTTTAGGGTTCCGTACCCGAAGGGTGCAAACGGGACCCTATTACTGATTATTATAATGGAAGGAGCGCGGGCAACAAGATACATATATTATTTTTTATTTCACTTAAAGCTTCCTTGAATATAGCTACGAGGTTAAAATCCCCCTGTATAGGTACCTATATAGAAATTGCGAGCTTTTAAGAATTTCTAATAAGTCTAGGTACTTTGTTTTATTGCAGGGTATATACAGGTTCAGATGGGAACTATGGAATGCAAACAACGAGCAAGAAAAGTGCTGTTTCAAGACTAATGTGAAGCTGCGTTGAGAAAAGCAATAAAATGCTTTTAACAAAAGTTTCAAAATTTGGTGCAACCTATGTTCTGTAGATACCATAAGCTAATACCATGATTTTTTCTATTTCGGTACCTTATGAATTAAACTTAGTTTTTATTGAAAAAAAGAAAACAATTAAATAAAGGCCTACATACACTACCGCCCTTTCATTGTAACTTTTTAGGAATTAAAGAAGCAACAAAACCAGTGTTATAATGTACTTTATGTACTTTCCCCAAAACTAAAGAAAGGCTCTAAAGGACTTGTATCCAGGGCCGTAAACTTATTCTCAAAAAAAAGTCAAAAGAAAATAGTATTTTATGCAATAGTTGTATAAGTGTTCAAAAAAGACGAGTGGCGCGGGTTATGGCGTATATAGGCGCCACAGGTAGACGGAAGGTATTATAGTATTATTCTTATTTTTCAACTTATTGTTAATCACAAAACATCCCCTTTTGAAAAAGAAGTCATAGTACAAAGATAGTAAGTACTTTCTTTAGAGGTCACGGAATCGAACCGATATCTGGGTGAACGTACGGTGACAATGGGCACAGTGAGAGCACCATTTGTATTTGACCACAATCCAATGAGGTTTTGCAAGTTTTTGTTACTTGTAAGGTGAATTGTAAAAATATTTTTAGGATTCTGTTGTCAAGAAAGAAACTCAAGTCATTTTCAATGTATAAGTATAGTGAAGACCGACATGTTCGGCGCAGTTCTTTTATACTAGTAGTTCGCCGCGAACTTAGAACTCGCGATTTTTTATTAAAATTTCAAAAACTACGAACCGATTTTGATTCACAACGAACTTGAAAATTCTATTGATATTTCCTACACGCCTACCAAATTTCATCAAAATCAGACCATCGGTTCGGCAGTTATGGCGGAACAAACATACATACAAACAATGTGTTTTCGCCCCAACTTGAATTTTTGAAGAAAATTATGTATTTTAGGTTTGAGTTGTGGTGGGACAAGAATCTTCAAAACTATTCACAGCAGTGGAAGATGCCTGGAAGAGGAAGGACTTTAGTGATAATTAAGTAAAAAGATCATTGAATGACAGTCGTCAAGCTATGGCAGATGCTTTTAGGCAGCTTGAAAAATCTGACACCAGTATTACTTAAACACACGAAAAACAAAAAACAGACCTAGAATTTATCTACCTCGTCAGAAAGAAAGACGTGAATGTATTCATAGCAGAATTGGAAGATAATCGATATCTACGGAACCCAAATTAGTTTAATGAACATTCTTGACAGGTTTACTTCCTATTTCATCTGACCTGTCAGTGACCGAACAATCATTTGATCAACTTCGTGACGTCACCAGCAAAAACGATGACCGCAGCTTTCGAGATAAACAATCCCCTGGTGAGTATACAGGGTATAACAAAATATACTGAAACTATTTTAAGGGTAGATTCAGTACACGATCCTGAACAACTTTCTCCAAGGAACATATATCGAAATGTGTAAAATATTTTTTGACCTTCCATACAAATTGACCGATTATATAATCCGATTATATAGCAAATTTACCGATTATATAGCCGTGTGGTTCCCGACAGAGTAGAATAGGACCACTCCAAGTCTATCCGTGGATGTCGTAGAAGACTTAGGAAATACAAGCTGAACAAAGCTTATAAACATCAGTAAGAACGTTTCAACCCGTCTGGCCAGCGTGGAGAGTGTAGGCCAAATCCTCTGACTGCTCTGGCTTATATATGGCTTTGGTAGTACAGAGAGGGTCGTGCTCCTGCAGTGGAGACTAAGAAAGATGATGATAAGGATGATATAATCCGAGCAACCGAGTTTATATGGAAAGTATAAAATATTTTTCATATTTCGATATACATATACATATATATATTCCTTGGGGAAAGTTGTTCAGTAATCATTGACTGAATAGTTTCAGTATGTTTGGTTAGACCCTATATATTGTCCCGGAACTGCTAAGAGAATTATATTAGAATAATGTTCCAAAACAGCAGAAAGTTCCAGAACAATGCTGAATGTTATGAAAGGGTGTGGAATGTTCTAGAAGAATGTGGAATATTCTTTGATTTTGAATTCCGTAATGGTCTGGGAGAAAAGAAAAAACTAACAATGTAAGTACCAGCTGCTTCTCCCGCGCAGATCGTAAAAGCCGATGGAATGGGCAAAAAAGCAAATCGTGTTAAGGCCATACCTAAATTTTCCGGGGTCCAGTGCTGCCCCCATTTAAAATAAATCGTTTCAAAGAAAACGGAGACATTATTTAAAATTTTGCTACTATCAAATCCTAGATAACCCTTCAAAGTATTTTATGAACTACTGTTTACAGTTTATAATGAGAACGTGCTTTACTACGCACATTTGCCAAAAGTGGCCGTTTTTCGCAAATGTGCGTAGTAAAGCTTATCGTTCACACTTTAAACTGTAAACAGTAGTTCATAAAATACTTTGAAGGGTTATCTAGGATTTGATAGTAGCAAAATTTAAAATAATGTCTTCGTTTACTTTGAAATGATTTATTTTAAATGGGGGCAGCACTGGACCCCGGAAAATTCAGGTACGGCCTTAATAGCGTCTAGCAACCCATTTTGATTCCTTTTTCCACCGTCTCGCCCTGCCTGCTTGGACACGAAATGCTCTGTCTGCCCCATCAGAGATAAAGACGTGTATCAGTATCAAAATATTTGATTCTTTGAAAATATAGCTAATAAATAACTGTTCTATAATTCAGATAAACTAGACTTGCAAGGCCGAGACTCTATTGAAGCTGAGGAGGGAAGTGCTAAGTTTCGACAATGGAGTTTCGGCCTAAGTGCTTGATGAGAGAAGCACGGTTTCGTATTTAATTACTTCTATTGTAATTGTTTTTATTTCCGTGTAAATAATACTTACGTATCATCAATCATCTGCTACATAACAGGCAGGCCTACAATTAAAATGAAAGATACTTGCAGCAAAAACCTACATAATAATGGCTCGTAGTAGAAAAGTTGGCGAGATATTGTGTGAACAGATAGATGGACTATTTATACTTTCCTTGTTATGATTTCTCGAGATATTTTTGAGAAAAAAGCAAAGGTCTCCGTCTTCTTGTACAATCAGCAAGGGAATAGCTACCGCGGCATCAGCTGTATCGTATCTGTATAAAGTAGTAAATTCATTAAAAACCTGCAATCTTTTAGTTGGTAACATACACTAAATAACTGATTTAGAAAGGCAGATTTTCGAGAAAATACGAGTATACAACATTTGATCATAGAGTGTTCCTGTAACGGAAACGGCTAAAAACACGTTATCACGGTTTTTATCAACACGTATCGTTGATTGCAAACTGGAATTAGACAGGAAACGAGAATGGTGGGAACTTGAGAACTTATTTTTGTCTTTACAACCTGTTTTAACTACTGGCAACTAGATTTTAGATGTGATACTGTATTATGTGAAGGGAAGGCACATGGTGGTAGTCAAGGCTGCAGGGAGTGAAAGGGTAGGTGTAAGCAAACATTCAGCAATCCAGCGATACCTTCGATCAAGAATACAACTAGACATCGGCATCGGGTCAACTAAAAAAAATAGGGCTAGTCGAATAAGAACGCACTCCCGGCGGTGATTTCTTATTTTTAACCCCCGACAAAAAAGAGGGTTTTATGGTGACGCTAGTGTCGGTCTGTATATCTGTCTGTCTGTGTCATTGTAGCGCTCGAACGGATGGACCTATTTAGATGCGGTATTTTTTACGTGAAAGAAAGTTCCCGTGCGGTGGTTCTTAGCTATGTTTGATAAAAATCGGTTCAGCCATTTAAAAGTTATTGGGGGTTAACGCCTGAAAGTCAGGGCTTTCTCTAAGCAAATATATAGATGGCGCTATGTGGTGTACATTTTTACGCGTTTCGTGCCCACTAATTGATCGAGCGAGAGAAGCGAGCGAGGGCTATAATTCAAGTATGTATGTATGTATGTTTGTTCCGCGATAACGGCTGAACCGATGGTCCGATTTTGATGAAATTTGGTAGGCATATAGGAAATAGCAACAGAATTTTCAAGTTCGTTGAACATCAAAATCAGTTCAGTAGTTTTTTGAAATTTTAATAAAAAATCGGGAGGTCTAAGTTCGCGGCGAATTACTAGTATTTTGAAAAATTTTTAAAAATTGCCCCCAACTACTTTAGGGCACGAAACGCGACTAGACGGTGGAGGCATTTTTTTTTTATTATGATGAACGCCCGAATCGCGACTTACTTACTTGTTTACAAAATATTAGAGCGCACAAAACGCGAGTAGACGGTGGAGGCATTTTTTTTAATTTTGATGAACGCACGAATCGCGACTAATTTACTTGTTTCCGAAAAGTCAACGATGCACGAAACGCGCCAAGACCATTTCAGTTCATTATTTTGCCTGTGACTACTAGTTATTTGCAATTTCTTTGAAATTTTCAAATTTTGCCAAAATCTGACATGTCGTTTCAAAATAAAAGCTAGTCTAGGTATGGGAAAATCTGATTCTGTCTAGAATACATTTTAGCATTCTACGCTTTGCCTGTGGCTTTGCCAAGGGGCAGTAGTACTAGTATTTAGCATTGAGTGAAATGTGAAAGCCCTGGACGCAGGGCAGCGGAGGTCGTTGCCCGCATACCAGCTGAGCTGGTTTGTTAGCTGGTGTTTACCGTAATTACAGGGACGTCTAGTGGCCCTTCAGGCAGGTTACGAGCCAAGATCTAAGCTAGGCTGAACGTAGTCGCTTTCCTTTGTACGTTTAGCTGACAATGCTAATATACAACATGTAAGGGACATATGCGTAACTACTAATAGTATAAAATTGAAAACAAAAAACAATTGAAAATTTGGCATTTCCATAAAAAAGTGTGTAGCCGCCCGAACAATTTATATGGGAATGTCGTTTTTTTTTAATGAATTGAAATGAATTTTATTTTGCGTAAGTGTCGTACAATGTAATGTATATTTTTTTTTACTGTTATGTTATTTTTATTATACTAAAGTGATCTAGTATAGCCCATGGTTCGATTTATAACGCATATTATGTAAATTACACGCTATAGGTATAACATGTAGATAACATCAAAATACGAAAAAAAAATTGGTGCACACACACAATGATACGAGTATATTTGACAGAAAAATCAGCTCTCATAAAATCCGTACTATGTATGTTATATGGCGGTCAAAATTTGGCAATATAAAAACCGCACTCGGAAACGTGTTTACCAAACAAATTAATCTAATGATGCTTGCATAAATAACTACTTGAAATTAACTGCTGTAAACAAATTAACTAATTAAATCGTTAAACCTCTGCCGGCTTCATTTAATACGGTGAGTAGTTAAGTATGTGAGGTTACGAATACCTACATACTTTCTTCTCATTTGATTCACTTTGCGGAGCGAAGAGATGCCCGCCGGTGAAGAGGTCAACTATCACACTATCACTATGTATGTTTTTGTCCCACTGTTGAACCAAGGTCTCCCCGTGGTCTTCCCCATCTCTTTCTAAGAGACTCTTGACTCTTAGAAAGACTTGGCTTAAGTCTTTATTTAATGCCAGTTCCATTTATTGTTCCTCGTATTTTTGGATGTTTTTACTCCATCTTGTCTACGCTACTATGCCTAATATTATAATAAGTCAATGATCTTGTCCTTGATCTGCCTCGCTTGCGTCTCCCGCCTTTGTATAATAATAATTATTTCATTCTTACATGCTGGTCTGGAAGAAAAGAAAAAAAAACTTAAAAATGTACCAGCTGCTTCTCTTCCCGCGCAGATCGTTAAAGCCAGTCGAGGGAATGGGTGAAAATAAGAATAGAATAGAATTATTTTTTTTATTTGTAGGTACTTAAAACTCACGTCACTTGACGAATCATGTTAATAGGCGATGCGGCTAGCAACCCATCACTATTTTGATTCCTTTTCCACCATCACGCTACAAGTGGCCTTTGGGTTCTGCAGCCCTGGGCACTGTCTGCTTACAGCCGCAAGACCCAAAATGCTTTTTGCCCATTCCCTAAATACATGACTTGATAGATTCGCCTGTAACACCTTGCACCATAAAAAGAATACCAATAAACTTTTTGGACTAAGTTTAGTACGAGTTAATCTAGTTGTAGGGCCGGATTCCTCAGGCCACAAATGCCAGAATCCTAAGCTGGTTCTCAGGTCCGCTCAGGGACATGGTAAGATAGCCATAGGTACTGTGTATTACGAGTGCTAATATGGATTGAGGCGTGAAGATAGCGTGTAATACCAGGCCTGTGTCACTCCCCGTTTAGGTATCGAAAATGTACCTACATTATTACTATGCGCGCACGCGGCCCCTCCGGGTGGTAAAGTCAGTAATACGAATCGTTTGTTTAGAGTAATAAAAATTAAATTGGCTTGCATGGATGTCTAGGTATTTATACGAAAAGGTGCTGAGTTCTGACGTGAGCTAAATTAAACCATATCGCTAGCCACATTGAGTAGATATTTCTTTGAATTTCTTCGCTGAGTGAGACTTCTGTACGTTAGTATTATTTATTCTGTGGTAATAACTACTTACTTATTGTCATAAGATATTCTCAGAATGGATCACGCTAAGTTCACCATTTAGAAGTAAGTATGTACAAGTCTTATAGAGGTATAAATATAATTTGTGTTATTATTTATTACATACTGTAACTGAAATCTTATTATAAATCGAATAAATAAATTGATTCTTCCTATTAGTAATTCTCGCAATAAAAAGCGACGAATGATAAACGATACGCCCAAAGATGTTGGATGCCTAAGAACATTGAGATATAATAAGTCGCAAGTCACATTCGCCCTGAGGAAGACCTCCGAATGAGGTCGTATCATGTCGGCCAGAAGCTGTATTTTTACTTGAGTTATCCGTTTATCGCTTGAATACATAAAGGTGAAGATATAGGCAAATGGCCTTGAAGTGTGAAATAAATTGTTAACTCGTAAATATGGTGATAATTTCCATATTGCTCTTCGTCATGCACTAGATAGCCCTTTAAATTATTTTATGAACTGCCGTTGGAACTATTATTGCTGATCCGTCTAGCTTTAAAACTTGCCGTGGCCACTTTTGGCGGAGGCAAGTTTTAAAGCTAGACGGACTAATGTAAATACTTTCAACGGTGGTTCATATAATAATTAAAAGGGCTATGTAGTGCATGCACTACATAATTTCCATATTTACGAGTTAACAATTTATTTCAAATGAGGGCGCCACTTTAAGGCCATTTGCCTATATCTTCACCTTAAGGTAGTAAGATGATGACCTACGTTTAGTGTTGCTAGGCGTCCGGATAAAGCCTGACATAGATAGGCTTTTTGCTCAGATTAAAGATTTTTTGATTGCGTGTCCGGCCAAAATAAACGGTGTCCGGCTTGACCTACTTTTGTTAGGCTTTTTACATTTCGTGGCCGAGCGCAGGCGAGTCGACTCTTAGACTGATTTATGGCATTAGGTTTTGTTATATTTCATTAGAATTTAACAAGATTTATGGTAATAATCAAAAAGCTTATTTTACTTTACATTTTTTTTTGTCGTACCTAATAATACTGAGACCATTGACATGAATATATAGACTGGGCGTCTTCTAACACGGCCATGTCCTTTTTGGTAATATAGACTAAACACGAGAGTAGTACAGAAAGGTCAATATATTTTTACATACCTACGAGTACGTGGTTCAAATTAAATCCTACATATATTTGAATAAATGCGAACGTTGGTAAGTATGGCTGGATTTACGGATGGGTTTATGGATGATTGTATGGTTTTACAGATTTTTAGATTGTAGACTCACGACTATCATATTTATAAAGGTTAAAGTTAAACTGCACATATCTGTTTCTTTGGTAACCTTTTATTATTCTTACTTAATTTCTTTACATAATGTTTTGCACTAGAAGAAAGTGATTTCTTGTACTTGTACACCATTTTCTTTGTTAGCTATCTCTGTATTTAATGTATTATATAATCATATACGTAGGTATTGGGTCTAAATTATATATGTTTATTTAGATTACATATATGAAGATTTGTAATCGGCTTATTTAGTTATATAATAATTTATCAGAATCGATTTAGCCGCTTAGTAGTTACGAGGAAACAGAATTATAGAGACAAACAATAAAACATCAAAAATGTGTAAGCGGCCATCTTGGATCCAAAATCTGATAGCAGTTTCAAGTTGCGCGGGGCACTTGTAGGGGTACAGGCCCCACATACAAAATTTTTGAGCCCTCGGAGGTCCTAGTGAGACGTTACGAGATATGATTTAATTTTATAAAGGATTTATAGGATTTTAGGAAACTTTTGTAAAACATTTATAGCATATGTAGATAAAAATTATAAAACTTAAACATTTTTAAACGTTTTACAAACATTAATAACTGAGTAGCAAACAATTAGTTTTTCGATGCTTCCATGAAGAAAGTGAAATGTAGGCATATTTATGATGTCTACATTTCACTTCTGTTTTGTTAGTCTATGACGAATCATTCCATATCGGTTGACAGATCATTCACTCATTTCATTCATTATGGCAGCCGAAATTTTCAATCCGTATTTAATTTTCAATTAGTGAAATCTAGTTACTTACCGATGGAAAGTTATTCCATCATATTTTGCTTTGTTCTTTGAATTACTAGTGCAGTATCTCAACACACACTAAGGTATTTTTGACTAAGTTGACAGTGTTTTCTTTAATGAATTGTGGAGTGTTTTATGCGCGTATTGCTAGCGAGTGACTAACGTGAGGTTAACAGTGATAGCATATGATGAACAGAACACAACTGTTGTATGTGGCGTCTTCTCTAGTACGTAAGTACATAGATCTCGTTGACTGAGACACATAATCCTCAATAATGTAGAGTGTCCGGCCTTTTTACCCAAATGTCCGGCCAAACTGGCTGGTCTATCCGGCTATTAGGTTTGGCGACCTGGCAACCCTACCTACGTTTCATAATGGTCGGTTAACACGACAATTCAAGCCAATTAAATAAAAATAAAAAAAAACACGACAATTTGCCAGATCGTAGCTTCTTCGATCCCCAGCTAGCCACTTGCCCCAATTAGTATTTTGTAACAACTACTAATTACGTGTCACGTCTTTCTCCCTAATAGGGCAGACGAAGTTTTTTCAATTTTTTCGCTGTGGCACGCTAAAACTGCTAAAAGTGGCCTTTGGGTCTTGCAGCATTGTATGCAGCAAGCCCTTCTGGCGCGTAGGCGACCAATACTGTGCAAATGAGTTTCTTTCGGCGTTTCTTCGCAGCAGTGTTCGTTGCGAAACGATAGTATCGGTAGCTTTTAAAAACAATAGTAATTTTAATATTATAAATATACATTACACGTAATGTACACTAAAATTATTGACGTGTAAAAGTGCCTGCGAAAGCCTAATCATATATAAAAGCGAAAATCACTCACTCATCACGAAATCTGATGACGAAAAATGAAAATTTGGCAGGAAGGTAGGTAAGGTTGGCAGTTTGTATAAATCTTCGTAATTTTTAAAGTGAGACACATGAAATTTTTAATATTTTTTAGTACCTAGTTAGTTAATAGAATATAATAATGTATTTTTTAGATTTTAAAATAGGGGTTGCAAGTTTTTATAAATCTTCGTCATTTTTGAAGCGAGACACATAACATTTTTGAATTAGTGGTTAGTAAAAAATAATAATCATATAATTGGATTTTAATAAATTGCTACCCCAGTTTAAAAAAAAACAACCTAATTTGTGTAGTCTACGCGGGCGAAGCCGCGGGCAAAAGCTAGTTACTGAATAAATATTTGATTCTTTGATTCAGCCCTGGGCTGTGTCTGCTTAGAGCCGCAAGACCCAAGGCCACTTTTAGCGGGATGATGAGCGTGAGGATGAAAAAGGAATCAAAATAGTGATAGGTTGCTAGCTTTTACAATCTGCGCAAGAAAATAAACAGCTGGTACACTGAACTTTTCTTTTCTCCCAGACTATCATGTCATCATCATCAGGTCTTTTTTAGTTTCCACTGCAGGAGCACGACCCTCTCTGTACTACCAGAGCCATATATTAGCCAGAGCAGTCAGAGGATGTGACCTACACACTCCACGTTGGCCAGACGGTTTGGGTTGGTTTGGTTTGGCCAGCTTTGTTCAGCTTGTGTTTCCTAAGTCGCCTTCTACGACTATCATGTAAATAAGAAAAAGATTTTCTTAAGTTATTTACACTGGCCATCTGAAAGTAAAAGTAACTTATTAATTAAACTTGTACAAACCGTATTACTTTCTCAGACTCTCACTGCTTATATTACGAGCTCTGTAACTGCCTGTCGGAGATTCACTTACCTACTAATCATTTTATAGTTAACTAGTAAGTACGAGCCATGCTCGCACATTTCGGCGTCACGCGCCTGCATACTATGTAGGTCGCGTGTCAGCTGTTTTAACATAACATTTTAAATCTAATAATAGCAATCAAAGAGACACTATCTAGCAGCGATCGAGAAAGGACCCGTCAAAATTACTCTTTCTGAGTATATTTTCTATGTAGATTTGTGACACATTCAGTGACCACAGTGTTCGTAGTTAGGAAAATAATATTCCTTGCTTAACTTACTCCACTACATTGTTCGCGGCGTAGCTTCTACTCTATGATGATTAATGATTGTTGGTGTCCAGCTGAACGACGGAGACTTCTCACTGTTTGCGGCGAAGCTCCAATTCAATTCAATTCAAAATATCTTTATTATCATAGGATATTTATAATATCTCTTAACAATAGTCACTTTGTTTTGTTTTGCACAAATGTTGACGTCAAATCATTACTTACAGCTAAGTTTACGCCGCTTCCTAGGCGCAAGTGCAGAAGAAGCGGCAACAAACTGCACTGCACGTTTTCTCCAAAGACGTCAACTAACAAACTAAAAACTTAAAATTAGTTATATGAATGGACTGAGATTACATTGTTTGTTATGTCATAATTAAATTGAATTATAAGAATTACGAAATTTATAATAATGTCAATTTGTAAATCTAGTATGTACCAATGTACCTAAATTATGACATGTCTAAGTATACAAACCTTTAAGAGGGACCCGCGCCAAGCTCAAGCCAGACCAGCTCCAATGTTTGTTTAATGTTAATGTTATGTCCAGCTGAACGACGGAGACTTCCCACTGTTTGCGGCGAAGCTCCAATATTTGATAATAATATGATGATTGTTGATGTTCTAGTTAGACAACGAACGTAAGGTAGCGTCGAAACTTACTTGTTAAATTGATGATAGATGTTAATAACACTGTGGTTTCACTGCTGGTGGTTGTGACACATGATACTTGATAACTTCTTGATAGAGCTGCTTTGTGTGTGTCGGAGTACTCGCGCCCCTGCGATATACGCGCCTTCTCAATTCAACTGGTAAGACCCGCTTGTGGGAGGCCAGTGAACCGATTCGCTAGGTATCGCAAAAGGGCCCGCAATCCATCCGGCTCGAAGGATCATTATGTACGGCGCAAGCTTCGGTTGTCACCTAGGTCTACGCCATACACGAAGAGATTTTGTTGTTTTGATGTTGATGGTATGGAGACACAAGACCACGTCACGTTGAAACTGTTTATTGTTGATAACTCACATGTTGTAGAGTTGGGTGTGACGGGTCCTTTCTCGATCGCTGCTCGATAGTGTCTCTTTGATTGCTATTATTAGATTTAAAATGTTATGTTAAAACGGCTGACACGCGACCTACATAGTATGCAGCCGCGTGACGCTGAAATGTGCGAGCATGGCTCGTACATAGTATGTAACCACACCAGCCTGGACTAAATTTCCACCACGCTGGGCAGGCGGGTTGAAGGTACCATCACCTCTTACGAAATTTATTTTAAGTCCGAATATTGACCCATGACCTCCTACCCCGGCGGGCATCTCTTCACTCCGTAAAGTTGATCAATTGAGAAGAAAGTAAGTACTCGTTACTACTCTTACTCAACTACCTGCTCATTCTATTTATTATGTTTAATGATTTTATTAGTTAAGAAGAAACACAAGGGCCGTTTTTCCATACAAACGTAGTCCCTGTAGCTTCCTGGATAACGCCGGTAGAGTTATATTTTTTTTACGAATATCTATAGCCATTATTAGCATGTCCCTATGTTTTCTTTTGCTTTCATAAATTAGTTATTAAAAGAGATATGAACGTTCTAAAACCTAAAAAAATGGCCAGACTTTCCGCTGTGTTCAAACATCCAGAAAAGTTTGACTAGATTATATAAAAAAATTAAACATCATAATAATCAAGTCTTTGTTAATTCGTAATAAAAAAAACACTTATATTGGTTAAGTTTTGGAGAAGAAATCAGGGGACTACGAATCGTTGATTTTCTATTCTTTTAATAGGTATTTTCAGTCCAAGCTGCAGTATGTCTCTATCGCACTTGCTCGGTTGTAGTTCGGGCACAGCGCGACAGCAATAGATTTTACAAATACCTATTTTTCATTTCTCTAGCCCTTGGTGTTTCCTCTTAATAAGTAACAGCAGTTGCTTTTAAAAATATATAGTTGGGAATGATACACATCGGACGGTCAAAAAAAATTACGGCGTCTGTAATGGATTTAAAATCGCATTTTACTCTGTCACCAACTCACCACATGGAAAATTATGGAGGTAGTCAATCTGTCTCTCATGAAAGCACAACTATTAAGTAACTACCTATAATAGTTCTCACGATATATCAAAGCCTACTTTTACAAATAAAACAACACCTGCCATTTAGAAAGTGTAATTACCGATCGACAATAGTAGGTAGTTTATGTCGATTGTTCTACTGAAGCAGATTGATCGGCCAGGGAAGAAGATCGAATTAAGATTGTCTGCTTGTGTACCCATTTAACTCGAGTTTCAGCTCCTATTTATTTGTTTTAACGTATTACTATGATACCGATGACTAGTGTTGCCTGATCTGTTTCTAAACGTAAAAAAATCTAGGATAAAAACAATCGGGACGTAGAAAAAAACATACATAATGATTGTTACAATTCTATACAGGCTGACTTTTTAACCACCAGCCAAATGTTTAGAGCAAGTCCAGTCTGAATACTGAACTACTTTCCATAAAAACAGTTAACAAAAAACTAAAATAAAAATTCGCCTTTCCATACAAATCAGCACTCAGCCAAATGGATCTTATATGGAAGGATGAAAGATTTTTATCGATTTTGAATAACTTTTTTTATATAAAGTAGTTCAGTATCATGGACTAAACTTGCTTCAAAAATTTGGCTGGTGTTTAAAAAGTCACCCTGTATTTAAAAACTACAGACTTTACTGATCAATTAATCCTTAACATATGAAATTATAGGGACATACATACAGGTCTTTGCCGCAGTCGGGTAAAAATATATATTATTATTTTTATAAACTTACCTACATACGCTACCGACGACCTTCCCGTGGCGTAATGGTTAACACGCAAGTCCGCCACTCCGGAGGTTCTGCGTTTGATCCCCATCCAGGGCAAGTTGGAAAATGGCCTTTTTCAAAATGTCCTGGGTCTTGGGTGATTATCTATACTATAAGTATAATATGTATTTCTCATAAAATATATTATCATTGAGTTAGTAACCCGTAATGTTTTATAGGATACTTTAAAATTAAGTTTAAAACTTACTTTGTGTCTAGTTCAATCTGTGTGATGTGTCCTTATATATATTTATTTATTTTATTCAAGTGTAAAGAGCGAGATATACGGAAGAAACGGGTGCGAGCCTGACTGTCTTTAGTCAGTTGAATGCAGCAAAGTACTTATTTGATCAAGCTACGATTGCTTTAACGGGCTCAACTGGATGATTGCGAATCCCGATAACTTTTTGTACTTTTTCATTCAATTTGATTAAATCAGCTCGATGAGCTTAAATTACCTACATTGTCATCAGATAAGGTATTGGTTGGTTACAACGTTATTTTATCTTCTCTTACTCGCATTTGTTTTCATCCTCTTCGATCATCTGCTACGACACGTTGAAGGTAAGATACTCGTAGAAGGGTAAATAGGACCAGAAAGACCGAGGCATAGCTACATGAAACAGATAAAGGGGAAGGTGAATGTCGTGTCGTACAGCGAAGTAAGACAGCTGGCATATGAGATAGACAAATGGAAGAGAATTCATACTCCACCAACAAAAACATAGCTCTTAAGGGGATACATGAAGTCCAGTGCTGCCCCATTTGAAATAAATTATCATACATATAAAATTCTCGTGTCACAATGTTAGTTACCATACTCCTCCGAAACGGCTTGACCGATTTTTATCAAATTTTTTATGCATATTCAGTAGGTCTGAGAATCGGCTACTATCTATTTTTCAAACCCCTAAGTGATAAGGGTTGTCCACCCATTCCCTAGAAATAATTTATATGGCAAAACAACGTTTGCCGGGTCAGCTAGCTTGATTATAAATATCATTTATAATTTTGTTCTTGTAAGCCCTAGACTACCCTTCAAACTATTTTATGAACTACTGATAAAAGTTTAAAGTCAAAAGGTGAAGCATTTGCGAAAAACTCGCTCTCGACGAATATTTCGCTGTTTTTTTTTTTTTTTTTTTGTATGAACTTTATAATTTTTTGTGTAGCGAAATCGACTAGTAATAATTTAGATTATACATTTTTTTTGTATTATTTTCATATAAAAAGGTGATTGTATAAAATAGTAATATCTTTTTTAAAGGTTTTAATCAAATTTAGAGGTATGTTTGTGACTTTTTTTCAATATAGCCAAAAAACCTTAATCGTATTTTGGATATTCAGGGTGTCTGTATAAAAGCCTTAAGATACTATGTAATTTTTTTTTTAAATAAACTGTAAAATAATAAATAAAACACTGCGAAATGTCGTCGAGCCGGCTCCGGGCCTTTCTTTGCTCTCGACGAATATTTCGCAGTGTTTTATTTATAACTTTTTTTGTATTATATTATAATTCCGTTTTGTAGCCAAAACGCATAGATATTGAGATAATACATTTTTTGGTATAATTTTTATATAAAAAGGTGATTGTATAAAATAGTAATATGTATTATAAAGGCAAATTTAGGCACATTTAGAGGTATGTTTGTGATTTTTTTCTATCAAGCGAAAAATGCTCAATCGTGTTTTGGCTATTGTGGGTGTCAGTAATGTAAATTTTTGGAGGAATAAACTGTAGTAGTTTAATAACAGTGATTTTTCAAAAACACGCACAGTATTGCAAATTGTGAACCCACGTCGCCTTAAGGTATCATAGATAACATTGAACATACGAGGGAACATAACCCGTGTGGTTCCGGGTTAGAATAGGACCACTCCATGTCTTCCTGTGAATGTCGTAAGAGGCGACTAAAGGACTAAGCACAAACCTCTCGTGCTACAATTGCATTAACAAGGAGGGTTAACGTCGGGCGGCGGCCGGTTGTAAAACTTTTCGCACAAATACATTCCCAAAGTGGGTTGACTTCAGGCAGGCGGCCGGTTGTAAAACTATAGCCAAATCATTGAAAGTGTTCCGGCTATTTCTTCTCCATTTTACAAGGTCTTTGGCATCCTTGGGTGACCAATGACATGCATATCATATTTGGAGAAGAAAAAGCGGGAAAGCGCACCCCGGGCTCCGAAGCAGCACAGCTGAGGATGCAACCGGGAACGCGCTTAGACGAAGAAGAGATACGAGGGAGAAGATGAACATTCGTAAATACATACATATTGGCGAAACCCATAACCCTCCTGGCTTCGCCGCAGTCGGGTAAAAACTGCCTGTCACGCGCTCTTTGGCATTTTAACTATGGTCTTAACACATAAAAGCTAAAAAAGGAAACTATTTAAGGCCATTCGCTTGAGATAACAAAATGTTTATTGGTTTTACCATTTTTGATTAGAAGCATAAAACAATATTTAATAGTTTCGACACATTGTTATCTAAATGAGTAGGTATTTATGTGAACACATGGCTATTTCTGTCAAATTTAATATTAGAAAATGATATAGCTAGATAATCTAGTCAAACGTTATACAAGTTTTAACCTGTGTTTAAGCTATAATCGTAGGCGATAAATATTTTAAAATTTAACGATAAAACTGTCAATTTTTTTTTTTTTTTATTAGAAATTTGAGTGCGTTTGACCTCTATCTAGCCTGATGGGAAGCTAAGATGAGGTCTAAGGTGTATCACGCAGACTCAAAAAATGCCTGTTCACTCTTGAGTTTATACAGGGTGACTTTTTAAACACCAGCCAAATTTTTGGAGCGTTGAAGTTCTGTGTTCTGTCTATGATACTGAACTACTTTCTATAAAAAAGTTATTAAAATCGATACAATTTTGTCGTCCTCCCGTCATACAAAATCCGTTTGGCTGAGCGCTGATTTGTATAAGAAGGTGAATTTTTATTTTAGTTTTTTTTTATTGCTTTTATGAAAAGTAGTTCAGTATCATGGATGGAATGAACTTGCTCCAAAAATTTGGCTGGTGGATAATAAGTCACCTGTATATGGTCAGAGCACTATATTGAATTATTATTTATGTCTAGTCTACCTTTAGGCAAAGTTTGATCCATTCCAAGGGCCGGCCTCAGCGAACATTCTAAGATCAGTAAGATTGCAGAAGTTCTGAAAAAAGGAGAGGTAAGAAGTACCCGTAACCGAAGGGCATGTATAAATAAATAAATATATATATAAATAAATATATGTATAAGGACAAATCACACAGATTGAGCTAGCCCCAAAGTAAGTTCGAGACTTGTCTTATGGGATACTAACTCAACGATACTATATTTTATAACAAACTAGCTTTTGCCCGCGACTTCGTCCGCGAGAACGTATTCTTTACGATGTCTGATGTCGGTCAGACGTACATCGTTGTGAACCAATCAGTCAAGATCTCTACTTAAAAAAAAAAAAAATTAAAAAAAAATCACTAAAGAAGAAATACAGGGACTAACAAAATATACTGAAACTATTTTAAGAGTGGATTCAGTCCATGATACTGAACAACTTTCCCCAAGGAACATATTCCGAAATTTGAAAAATAATTTTTGACCTTCCATACAAGTTGACCGATCAGCTGATCCGAGTTTGTAGGGAAATCAAAAAATTATTTTTCATATTTCGACATATGTTCCTTGGGGAAAGTTGTTCAGTATCGTGGACTGAATCCACCCTTAAAATAGTTTCAGTATATTTTGTTAGACGTTATATATAGACATCAGCCAAGACCCAGGACAATCTGAAAAAGATCATTTTCCATCTTGTCCTGACCGGAGATCGAACACGGGACCTCCGGTGTGACAGCCTGGCATGATAACAACACCACAGAGGTCGTCAGAGGTATCTATGAAGAGGTTGATGAGTAGATGAAGCGAAGGAGATCTGTCTGGATCGTAGCAAGTGGCGGTCCATCCATAGTCTCTGCCTACCGCTGTGGGAGACAGGCGTGATAGTATGTATGTATGTGTTTAATACTCAAAGTTAGTTCTTGCCCGCAGATATGTAATTAAAGACTTCAATAGGTACAATCAATTCTTCCTCTATGTATGTAATACATTTAAATCTGTTCAGGCATGTCGAAGTTATGGCGGAGTAAACAAACTCACAGACCTACATGTACCCTAAAAACTTTTCCCTTTTTTGGGACAGTCCTGAAGGTCAGTCGTTCGATCCAATCAGCGAGATGGACGAAATTAACCCTCAAAATGTCATCCAATTTGGGAGAAAAGAAAGAACTTAGAATGTACCAGCTGCTTCCCTTAACTCACATATCGTAAAAGCCTATCGAGGGAATGGGCGAAAATGCGAATCATGTTATAGGCGATGCGGCTAGCAACCCATCACTATTTTGATACCTTTTTCCATCTTTTCGCCCATAATCACGCTAAACGTGGCTTTTGGATCTTGCGGCCCTGGGCTCTGACTGCTTAAATCCGTAAGAACTGAAATGCTCAGTCTGGTCCACGTTAATTATTTTTATAGTATTGTAAAATACTATAAAAATAATTCAAGGAACACGGCAAAGTATAAAAAAATAACCTTCCATCGGTAAGTTATGAGATTTCATTGTTTGAAAATAAATACCTATTTATGATAAAATTCACGGCGCCTTATATCCAAAAATAGAACAGGGCAGGGGCCAACGCAACGTTTGAGATAGCTGGTCTATGTCAATGATTGGATCCCAAATCTCTCCGATGATAATAACATGATGTTGTAGGCTGTACACGGCCGGCAAACAGGGTCACGGCCACCATATGGCCCGCTGCATAAGGCTTATGACCACGTATGAGATCTATAAGACCACGCCTTATCAGGAGTGGGTCAACTTCATTCTTTTTAGATTTTATTCGATTCAATTGTTCTGAATTTAATGTCTGTCTGTCTACTTGAAGCAAGATCTTGTCGGTGTCATTATGTGGAAAGAGACAATGACTATTTTTAACCTCCGATAAAACTAGGGGTGTTATAAGTTATAACTTTATTGTACCAAAAACATTTAAGTATAAAAACAGCATAATACGAAAGAGCAAATAAACAAAGACGGACTTATCCCATGTAGGGATCTCTTCCAGGCAAACTGCGATAGATTACGAGTAAGTAGAACATTAAGTTTGATGACGTGTCTGATGAAGGGTCTAGATAATCCTTCAAACTAGCTAAACTATAGCTATTCTTCGCACATTTGCGAAAAACGGCCACTTTTGGCAAATGTGCGAAGAAAAGCTTCACGTTCTCACTTGGAACTGTAAACAGTAGTTCATAAAATAGTTTGAAGGGTTATCTAGGGTTTACTTATACGAAATTGAAAATAATATCTCCGCCTCCGTTTCCTTTCAAATATTTTTTTTTCAAATGGCGTCGGCACTGGACTCCATGTATCATCTTAATGATACCCGTGTGAATTCACTCAGAGTGGTAGTAAACAATTCGAGCTTATTGGCTACAAAAACCTCAGTGGTACAAGTCGCAACCGAGAATCGAACTCCTACCTCACAGACGCAAAGCCTGTGCCTAAACCTAACCGCTCGGCTACAAGCTTTTACTTGATGTTTTATCGATTGCGCATGGTGTGTAAATGTCAATGTACACATCCCCATGCTGCTACATGCTAGTCTGGAAGTAAAGAATAAACGTCGAAAGTACCAGCTTCCACTTTTAAAGAGTATAAAATAATAATGTCATTGGAATACAGTTGAGTCAGATACCAAACGCATGTGTCACGATCGGGTACCTACTCGCATTGTCTAACTTTCATCCATGTTACAACATTTCGCACCGGAGTGAACACCTCAGCGGACGGCGGGTCACCTTGGCCCGGTGGACTGCGACTGTATGTCTAGCTGGGTCACAACCACATCCACAGACTCAGGGTTGGGATTGAGACTCATCTATTAGCATGGAACAGCATTTTCTGTCGCGTTTTCGTCCGAGTTTCCCTGGATTTGTCCTAGTTTGTAGGGCGTCCGGGGAGCGAGAGAGAGCAACGGAATGCGGTAGCATCGCCGTCATCGCCGATTCCGCGGCGTTCCGTCGGCGGCTGCCGTTGAGAGTTTAATAACAGCATAGGAAAATACTGTTCCGTGCTGTCAGATGTGTCCCAACCCAACCCTTACAGTGCGTTCGTTAAAATGATTTGCTCATCAATGTTTGTAATTAATCTTTATAGCGAATACCGGAAACGTGATACGGCCAAGAATACGTCATCAGTTGGGTTGGGAGTGTTGCCGCTATGTGTGATCGAATTACCTGAGCAAAATTTTTTAACTACCTATGAATTTTAAATTAATTTAAAAATTAACCACTTATACAAAGTGGAAGAAACATACCCGTAATAAATCAAACCACTATACTAGATCACTAAAGTATAATGAAATTGAAATAACAGTCAAAAAACCAAAAAAATTGACATTCCCATACAAATCGCCCGGGCGGCCGCACACTTTTGTATGGAAATAACGAAATTTATTTTTGATTTTTGGATGTTATTTTAATTTCATTACACTATAATGATCTATATATACTATACGCCGTGGTTCGATTTATTACGGGTATGTCCCTTCCACGTTAATCCACGGGAAGACTTGGAGTGGTCCTATTCCACTCTGCCGGGTACCACACCAATAATTGGTAAGAGGTAAACTCAGAATATATAATACTAACTGAGGGGTAAAGAATATAACATTTTCAACGAGTCATACATGGCTCTGCTTGTATTCTGCCTAGATCAAGCATATCACGAACAATGTCAAGTCTATGACAATGATAGGTCATAGAAAGACTGTCGTTCTTTAGAAGCTTTCGTTTATTTACGCCTGTAAACTTTAATATCTAGATCTAGTTAGCCTAGATGCATTAAAATTGCCTGAAATGTGTAAAAGTGTCGACAACGTTATAGGTACATATTGTCAATCGTTGAAACACAATTTAGTGAGGATATAGAAGTAAGGAAACAAATGTAGATACCTTAATAATATGAGGTAAAATCACTCACGTAATTGTTCGTTAGGCTCATTGTGCGTCTAGTAAGCAATGGAATGTTTACTAATTTTTTTCCTAATATCGTGTACTCCCAAAAGTCCCGAGGGCCTCTTTCTTCTTTTTATTCATTAAAATCTGTATCTTTAATGGAGATTATATAGATAAATCTCTATCTTTGATTTATTTTCATCCACTCATAAAAAAGTCGAGGTACAGACATCATAAGGTAGACCATAAAGAAATGGGATGCTAGGTTGCCAACCGTCCCGCTATAAGATAAGATAAAACTTCTTTATTGCACCAACTTAGTATAACAATAATCAAAAGCAAAATTAATATAAAGTAGGTACAAAGGCGCTATACGCGGGATGTCCCGTTTCTGAGACCCTTAACGACACGCCCGCTATTAGGGTGTGTGCGGGATACTAAATATCCCGCTTTCCGGAATAAGCTACGCATGCACATACATCAAATGATAGGCTGTAATAGCGCTTAATTCGCGGTAGCTTTGCCAAATCTCAAAAAGAAAGCGTTTTATAGTTTTCATATAAAAGTGTTTTTTTTTTTTTAAATATTGACTAATTATATAAGTGTTAAGGACTTAGCTTGTTCAAAATTTTGCACATTTGAAAATATATATTACAAGGTGTATATGTACTACCCTAAAGTTCTTAGCGCGATCTCAAATATTTACCATTTATCAATAATAACGAAATACTCACTTTGGAATAAAAACACAGCAAAGTTCAGGACTTAACTCTATACATATTTTATATGTTTCGAAAACATAATATGATTGAGAGTTGCAATTCTTAGAGGCGATTGCCTACTTTTTCCTTCTGAAATATGTTTTGGGCGATAACATTTCCACCCACCCCCCTAAACCTTTACAAAATGAGGCAATTTTGGTGTCATTCAATTCAGTACACCTTAATCTAGGGCTGTACAGTTTCCTATTTTAGTAATTATATTATATTAGTTTAACTTAAATAAATTAAAACACTCGAGGTAGTTTTTTAGCAAAAATATGGATATTGAGATGCTAATAACTTTTGTTGTAAGCAATATGTCTTTCAAACAAAAACGTACGGCCCTACTTATCCAATACATCAACAACATGTAAAAAAATATCAAAATTGGACTGTGTTAAAGGGGGGAGAACCGTTATCGCTTTTTGTATGAAAATTTCCAGCTACACAATCCTCTTAATAGGTGCTTGAATCTGTATAAAAGGTGCTTGATATATGTACTCTCCATTATTTATTTTTATCTGATATCGTGTCCAATTCGCTATAACACACAAAAATCTGTAGTGAGAAGTCACGTAGCCATGAAATGGGTAGCCGTCGGACTGAGCCACTGAATTCGAATCTTGTATACGAATAGATTTGAATACATGCTGAGCGAAACACGGCTTCTTTACTGTCTGGCTTTCACAGTTTTTTGCAGTTAGCATACAATTTCGAGAGTAAAATTACACAGGGATGATTTGTGAGACGTTACGTTTATTCCATAACATACAGACATACTTCTTCTTCTTCGTCTAAGCGCGTTCCCGGTTGCATCCTCAGTTGTGCTGTTTCTGAGCCCGGGGTGCGCTTTCCCACATTTTCTTCTCCAAATATACATGCATGACAATGGTCACCCAAGGATGCCAAAGACCTTGCAGTATGGAGAACAAAAAGCCGGAACAATTCAAATGATTTGGCTATAGTTTTACGACCGGCCGCCGCCCGACGTTGATCCTCGTTGGGATTGCAATAGTAGCACGAGATGTTTGTGCTTAGTCCTTTAATCGCCTCTTACGACATCCACAGCAAGAGATGGAGTGGTACTATTCTAACCCGGAACCACACGGGTGAACATACAAATATACTATTACGTCTTTATCCCTAATGGGGCAGACAGAGCATTTTGAGCCTTGCGGCTTTGAGCAGACAGAGCCCAGGGCTTCAGGCGATGCGGCTAGGAAGCTACATCGCCTGTGTTGTCTCGGAGTTTCAATCCTAACTCTCCTTACTATCTACGAGAATTATTTATTCTATTTAGTGAATCTCATGGGCGTCCACTACGCAGCGCTGAAAACCTTCTTTTAAGAATTCCTGCTCACTCCACCGACTTTTACTCGCGGTCTTTGTCTGTTCGAGCCGTACGTCTATGGAACTCACTACCACTTACTATCCGACGCGCCCAAACGCTAGCCAGCTTTAAATCCCAAGTAAAATCGCATTTTCTATCCTTATGAAAGGTAATTTCCTTCCCTTGTTTCCACTTAGTTTCTTCATTTTGTCTTGTTATGTTTTCTTTGTGTAAGTTGTATGTATGTATTTAAGTATTAGATGTATGTATGTTTATTATAATTATTGTATATAAGTATGTTTATTATATTGACCACCCCGCACTACCTAATTTCCCATCATTTTTTTCTATATAAACGAGGTTGCCTGGAAGAAATTGCTTAGCGATAAGGCCGCCTTTTGCGCATTTCCTAATTTTTAAGATAATTATGTTCTGTTTTTTACTTTTGTGCAATAAAGGGTATTGTATTGTATTGTATTGTACTTTCTACTCTTTCCGCGCAGATGGTAAAAGCCGATCGTTAAGCTTTTCTTTTAGCATTTTTGCCAAAAGTGGTCGTTTTCCACAAAAATGCGTAAAAAAGCTTAACCACTTAAGGCCGTTCCTGAATTTTCCGGGGTCCAGTGCTGCCCCATTTAAAATAAATAATTTTAAAGAAAACGAAGACATAATTTAAAATTTTGCTACTACCAAGTCCTAGATAACCCTTCAAACTATTTTGTGAACTAGGTACTGTTTACAGTTTATAATGACAACGTTAAGCTTTACTACGCACATTTGGCAAAAGTAGCCGTTTTTCGCAAATGTGCGTAGGAAAGGTTAACGCTCTAACTTTAAACTGTAAACAGTAGTTCATAAAATACTTTAAAAGGTTAACTAGGGCTTGGTAGTAGCAAACTTTTAAATGATGTCTCCGTTTTCTTTGAAATGATTTATTTTAAATGGGGGCAGCACTGGACCCCGGAAAATTCAGGTACGGCCTTAACATTCCCACTTTAAACTGTAAAAAGTAGTTCATAAAATAGTTTGAAGGGTTTTCTAGGGCTTCACAAAGACAAAATTTTAAATGATATCTCCGTTTCCTTTGAAATGATTTATTTCAAATGGGGGCAGCACTGGACCACGGAAAATGCATATATGGCCTTAAGGTGAAGATATAGGCAAATGGCCTTGAAGTATGAAATAAATTGTTAACTCGTAAATATGGTGATAATTTCCATATTACTCTTCGTCATGCACTAGATAGCCCTTTAAATTATTTTATGAACTGCCGTTGAAACTATTATTGGTGATCCGTCTAGCTTTAAAACTTGCCGTGGCCACTTTTGGCGGAGGCAAGTTTTAAAGCTAGACAAACTAATGTAAATACTTTCAACGGTGGTGGTTCATAAAATAATTTAAAGGGCTATCTAGTGCATGACGAAGAGCAATATGGAAATTATCTCCATATTTACGAGTTAACAATTTATTTCACACTTCAAAGTCATTTGCCTATATCTTCACCTTAATCAAAAATGCTTTGTCTGCCCCATTAGGGATGATAGTATATGTAAGTACTTAAATAAAAAACATCTAGTGCCATACTCATCTATAACACAATAACACATGCACATTTACTTTCGTTAGTATAAACTGTTTCTCATTGATCTCAAACGCCCATCCAACGAGCAATTCAATTAATCAACTCGACCTTTCTATTATTTCACTTTCTCGACGTGGTGTATACTTACACCTCTCTTGGCCAGTAGCCTCGGGCAGGGAATGGTAAGGTAGGTTCAGTATTTACTTTCTTATTAATCTAGTGATAGGCTTCGTGTGGTTTCCGGCAGTTGAATTATCACTACACTCCAAGTCTTCCCGTGGATGTCGTAGAAGGCGACTTAGGAAATAACAAGCTAAACAAAGGTATATCAATGAGACCTCTCCAACCCGTCCTGGCCAGCGTAGAGAGTGTAGTCTCTGACTGCTCTGGCCAAGTATGACTCTGGATGATGATGAAGCTTCGTTTATATGGAGGTCTTCGTTGTATCATAACATTTGTACAAAATTATACTTAGATCAATGAAAAAAAAATTGGACTCGGGTGTCACCCTCTTGCCCCCCTCTCCAGCTACGCCACTAAGAATAAGTTCGCACTTCCACACCTTTAATATATCACCAGCGCCTCAACTCAATTACAGTCCTTTATATTTTTAATTAAAACCAGTCCAGTATACTTTTATTATTTATTTTTACATACTCGTAGTTAAAAACGGGTCGAGCATGTGTTGGTGACCAGCTGCCGTTTTCTTATCTACAACCGTTGTATTGATAGTATTTCAAAGGAGAGAGGTTGATATCCTACCTAGGTATATTGAACACCTGGCATACCAGTATCGAAGACGTAGTCAGTTGACCTTCATCTTAGCACTTCGCCTGCTGAAAAATGCACCGTGTGTTTTGTCAAAAAGGAAAACACATACGGTGCGTTTTCAGCAGGCGAAGTGTTAGGAAATTCCATCCATAGCCGTGGTTCAGAGCCCGGGATGCGCGCACCGCTTTTTCTTTTGCCAAAGATAAGTTGAGAAAAATCTGGAATCAATAAACTAATTCGGCTATGCTTTACAACCGGCCGCTGCCTGACATCAACCCTCAGGAATGTTGTTGTTGCACGACAAAGGTAGATAGACAACTCTTTATTGTAAACCAAATAAATATAACACCAAGAGTAATACATTTACATCAGGTAAGCACAATGGAATGGAGAAGCATTCGAGATGTGGTGCTGCAGGAGAATGGAGAAAATAAGCTGGATAGATATAGTAAGCAATGGGGAGGTACTAGAAATGTAGTAGGAGTGTTTTGGATAAAAGTACTTATTGTTAGGAGACTAGCGCCATCTGCATGTGATCTCCACAAACACGGGCAAGATTATCGATTTAGCGATATTCCGACTGTGGGCGCCCCGCCCTGCGCGGATTGTATTTGCCCGGCCAGGAAATAATCTTTGTCTATGGGTCGCGTCAAGCTCACGAGCGACGCCATTATTGATGACAGGTTCGCTGGCCCGTCGCGAGAAAGCCGATGCCGGCATTTTGTACTTGGTATATTGCGAATGTTTCGTGAAGAATTGTCGCTAATTGTTGTTTGTTTGTGTGTGCCCAATTTGTTTGAAGCGGCGTGGAGCCGGGAATAGTTCGTAGTACGGATAAGAACAGTGATTTGTGTCGGGTGTGAAACGCGTGCCATTGCGTCATTGTAAATTGTTGGTTTTTTGCCTATTGCCTGTGTGGAACGGAAGTACTTGTAAATTGACTATAAAAGGAACCAATTTTGGTCGCGTGGATGCCCATAAATGTATAAACTGTGATAAATGTTTGAATCGGAGCGAGGGACATCCCATGTTACGTTCCGCTGTTAGGTTATGTGCATAATATTGAACTGTCAAGAAGAAATAATAGTGGTGCTATAAATGCGACGTATTCGTTTGGGGCGACATACATGAGCTCATGGGTAGGTTCGCATAGGGACCCCATTTTCTTCACCACTGACTTGGGACCCGTGGTGGGACCTAAGGCCGTCGCCAGCCCCGAAGTGGACTTCGGGCTCGACGCGAAGGCCAGGCGAGGCTGCCTGAAGACCATTGAGATACTGTAAGTGTTATCATTGTATCTCATTTGTAATTCATTTAATTACTTTTAATTAGATTTAAGTTTAAGGTATAATTAGGTTAGGAGGTTCCCTGGACCTTATCTAGGGTGGTAGCATACTGCGTAGGTTTGTTTGTGTGTTTGTTTGTTGCCGGTGGGATTGCCGGACTCGTACCAATAGCGTAGTTAGTAACATTTTTGGTAGCAGAGCGTAGTTAGTAACAAGGAGTGAGAAGAAATATTTTAAAAACAATCGACAATAGAAGAGCGAAGATGATTAGACATCTAATAAGTCATGATTCGACAATCTCTTCAGAATAATAGTAGAAGGAAAAATAAAGGGTGACAAGGAAAAGTCAGAACGAGGATTAAGTATATCCAAACAAGGTCCTATCAGGTCATTAAGAAGAAGAAGAGAGAGAAGAAGAGAATAAGCTCTTAAATCAAAAGAAGAAGCACAATTGGCGTTCTCATACTTAGCCATCCCTTCCAGACAACCAGTGGAGATGAATGTGAAAAAGACAAAGACGGTGGTGCAAGTGGTGCAACTAACCAAGAAGGGGAAAATATCTGAATTAACTATGATGTTTGTGTTTAGTCAAATTGGCTTTAACTCATACCAATAATTGTCACTCCACACATAGGTAAACCCTTTTTTCTACCAAGAAGAAAAGGAAAGATAAATCATGCACCAATAAAAGCTTTGTATCTCATCGTGAGTCGTGACAAAACAATAATACTCTCCGTAACGTTTGATAGAAAGCAAACTCTGGATCAGACACGGATCACGAGATTCACGAGCGCGTATGAATCACGTGAATGTGACGTAATGGAATGCAACTCGACTGCAAGCCTTCCATTGCACACCTTCCCCAAGAGAATGTTATGTTTGAAAGAAGAAAAGCAAATTGGGATCAATTGTCTTTTTTTTGTGAAAAGTGTTTCTTCAACAGATTTTTTACTTATTTTTCTAAGTCAAATTTAACTTTTTTTATTAAATGTAGGATTACATGTACCATGGCCTGAACTAGCTCCAAAAAATTTACTGATGGTTATAAAGTCACCTTGTTTACATACTATATTGATTAATTTTAATAATATATTTTCATACAATAAACAAATCCACTATCCTCAAACCAAGCCAGCACTTTCTTTGTCTTGGCACCTCATTGCGATGCCACAGGCTTAACATTCGATATCCCTGCCTTATTGGTCATCACAGCATAGCATGGTATAATAATGATTGGGTCGTCAACACATGCCATGCCTGGCACGTCACGATTTGTCACGTAGGAGACAGTTTCACTTTTGCTCATATTATTGGGATTAGGCAAAATAATTACAAATATGGGAGATATACGTAAAGTAGGACGTCCGGCGGGACATCAGGCAGGTTATGCTGGGAGGAACTGGATTGCGATGGGCAGTGATAGAGCAGGATGGCGCAGAAAAAAGGAGGCTTATGCCCAGCAGTGGGTACTTGAAGGCTGTTGATGATGATGGGGGATATACATATTTTTTTATTTTTTAGATTGGTATTTTTGAAGTTAAGAATTTGACCACCCGCTCTTACTACTGGGCCTAAAATTTTGGAAAAAATACAGTAAATGTTCTTTACAAGATTTCAAACCTATGAGAAATGAATAAACAGCGAGATACCTGGAGAAGTACAGAACCCTCTTCACGCAAGTTTAACTCGTACTTGTCCGGTGTATTTACTTTTAAATCACTCAAAACATAAACGCAGACGTTTAACAACCGCTTCTAATCAAAGAGACCTTGACTCGCATCCATAAAGCACAGGAACCACACCTTGGTCACCATGACTGACCATGTCTCGATTAGAAACCCAAAATCAACTCTATCTTCATCATAACAAGGATTAATTTGCCTCGCTGATGGATTTGCGGGTTTATGTTGATTGTTGTGGTTTTCGGTCAAGGATTTGACCAAAGAGTTAGGCAGGAAACGCCTTATTGGCAGTCGAGCAGACCATGCTTGCTGTTTCTTTATCTGTTGGTAAAGTCATTAGCAAAGTGGTGACGGCAGAGTAGAATTAAATTGTCACCACCCGTTTCCTCTTCCAGGGGTGACGTAAGAAGCGTTATACCAAGCTTCTTGCCCAGCGTGGTGATAATTGGCAATACGCAATTTGGAAAATTTTGAAAATATAATTCTTTATTATTACATAATACCTACCTACAGTATTAATGTTGCCGGGATATCAAATTCAATAAAAAATGTCCACTACCTGTAGGTACTGCGCCAAAAACACTGATTTCTGTCACGGAAGCAGCGATTATTTGTAAGATGACGTCACACACAGGTAACACAGGTAAAATTGTGTGACGTCATCGGAGAAGATGCCATTCACAGGGCGTTACCATCCATATAAATAAAAAAAATTGCCATTTTAATCATATATTAATCAAAACCATGTATTGGTATTATTTATATAATAATTAAGTGTAATATGTTTCTATACGCCCTTATCTGATAGGATAACAACAACAGCCTTTTCATCCCTATTTTGGGAGGGAATAAGAAGCAATCTGTGGCGTCATCATTTCAGGTCAATTTAGTTGTTTACTATATATATTTTGTTAGCTACCTACTTATAGTAGGTAGCTAACAAAATATATTATATAAAAAATTACTTCAATAAAATTATACCTAATTTCTAATCCATATAGTCACAAGGTCACAGCGTTTCGTGATCATCAAATGTAACATACGTCAGTGCTTCAATTGAATTGCCAAATGCATTGGTTCGTGATGATAATCAAAGGAGTCGCATGCATGATCACGATCTCTCGTTGACCTAAATCATTAAAGTGCTTACTGTCCAGCATCTTAAATGTTTCATAAAAATAGTCTTGTACCTATTACGTTACGTGCATACCTGTTTAGGGTGTCTACATTGTCTACATACAGGGTGACTATTTTAACCACCATCTAAATTTTTAGAGCAAGATATCTACTTATAGTTATATATATATAACTTTTTTTTAATGAAAATCGGCAAATAAAAAAATTCGACCTCAATAATCCGTTTGGCTAAGCGCTGAATTGTATGAGAAGGCTCATTTTTTTCGTTTATGGAAAGTATCATAGACTGAACTTGCTCCAAAAATTTGGTAGGTGGCTAAAAAGTCACCCTGTATTAGGTACCTACTTACCTACTTCAAAGCGATGGGGGGAGAGGAGGGCAGGTCATGCCAATACGTGTTAGGGATGGGAAAAAAGCGTGATATATGTTCAAAAAGTCAAAATTCTGCGGGACTTAGGTAATATGTGTGTGCCGTCCACATATTACTCGTACCTACGTCTTACGTCCCGCAGAATTTTATTACTTATGACGTGTTTATGACTTACTTACTGGTTAGACAAAACTTAGGTTAGACCTACCAACTTACCTACTTGCTCAAGACCTAAAGGTCATCTTGTGGTGAGCGTAAGCGCCTTGGATGATGATGCTAAGACAGTCAGATTAAGACTTTGGAAGTGAGACCACACTGTACCCAATTTTATCACCCCGCGAGAGAAACTTCCATCTGGCAATGATCAGCCCTGCCTGGCCCATTTGGAAATCTTTACTAACAGACTGAGAACGCAGGTGGGCCGTTGTAAAGATAATCTGGTCAGGTGGAAAATGATAGACAGATCGCAAAATATTTGCCAGTGTGGTTTCTCTCCACAAACTATGGAGCACATACTTACGTGTCTCAGGTGCCCAAACACCGGCACCGAAATATAGTAAGTAAAGTACCATCGACACGAAAAGAAGAAGCTTGTGGTGAAGAAGTGGAAAAAGGAGTCGAATAGGTAGTGCCAGCCACATTGCCTACACGCGAGGTTTTCGTCCACTTCCTAAACTAGATTTTAAAATCTGTGCGGAAACGACTACCTTATAACTATAACAGATAAAAATAATTAAAATGTTTGCTTGCCCTTTCGCTATTTGTAATCATCACCTAACTAGGTATCTACTTGTAAAAAAAAATATGAGAGAAAATTTTGGGGCTGACCACAAGTTTACAAATAAACATAACGTAAACCTACGAGGCAGGTAGGTAAAAAACACCTAAGTAAAGGTGTTTTTTCCCCTCCTATATGTACCTACCTACCTAAATATGATAAAAAAAAGTAAAAGCGAAACAAAGCCAGGTAGAAACGGTTTCCTTTTTTTTTCATTCATTCAACATTCTGACAAGGATATTAACAATAAATATACATATAAGTCAGTGGATATTAAAATTTTAAGGTGCAGGGTGCAGTGCAGGGCAGGTAACTCGTCGATAGACAGGTGTTTTGACCTTTTTAAATAAACTGACAATAGCTTGTGGCCCTGGGCTCTTCGTAAGGACTTATTTCTTTAAATAGTTTACTCAAAATTAAAAAATATTTAAATATTATGTATTTCATACAAAACCCCCTTCGGCTAGTTTCACCTTGACTCGCGGTATTCGCTCGCGGTTCAGTGTTCAGTTCACTATCACCAACTTCACGTCAGTATCGTTTTACACGCTGCGTGCGTCGTACGTCGCCCGCGTTCGTCAAAACTCTATACGAAACGTATTGCTGTTTTTGACGAAGAATACAACATCCCCAACTGTGCTTGTGAAATATTTGTGATCAGTGAAACTTGATATTGTGAGCTCAAAATCTGTGTAATCTCCGAACGGGTTTAACGTGATTTTGTGTGTAAAATCGCGTCTAAACTTCCATTTAACGGAACTATCGTCTCGGTTTATGTGTTTCGGTGAGTAGCATTTTGCTATGGTGTTCTATGATGGTAAAAGGAGGCTGAGCTAGTTGGGCTGCTTGTGCTAAATTCCTATAACAATAAGATTAGCTTCCCATTGATCTGAGTTTGAATTTTTAACGGACTTGTTTGAAATTGACACACCCGTAATCGTTTTACAGCTTTGTTTATCAAGAATTTTGATGATAGTCCCAAATACATTGACTTATTAGGAATATTACAGTGTGATTAGTACCTACCCATCGTGTGTGTAAGTGGCCAAAACTGGTATCAGATTTGTCAAGCTTCCGAAATGCGTCTGACATAAGTAGGTATCTACCTAGCTTGGCGACTGCCATAGTTGATAGCCGCATGGGCTTCCAACCTTCCGAAGCACGGAGGAGCTCGAGAATATTTTGTGCAACTTGTGATCCTCCATCCAAGTGCGGACCACGCCCGCAGTTGCTTAACTTGCGAAAGCGTTAGCAATACTTACCTACTCCCACCGGGAAAACGAGCTTCTTAAATATGATAAGCACATCACATCGACTAAATTACAACCAACGACAGGCATAAAGTGGGTAGGTAAGTACGAGTACATAAAAAAACTGACGACCTCCGTGGCGTAATGGTTAACACGCTAGATCGCTAATCCGGAGGTTCTGGGTTCAATCCCCAGCCAGGGCAAGTTGGAAAAATGGCCTTTTTCAAATTGCCTTGGGTCTTGGGTGTTTATCTATACAAATATATATTTTATCATAAAACAGTATCGTTGAGTTAGTATCCCATAACACAAGTTTTAAAACTTACTTTGGGGCTAACTTAATCAGTGTGATTTGTCCAAAAAAACTCTTAAAACATCAATTAAATTGGCAATATTCAACCATTCGCATAGTCCATGTCCTAGTTTCGGGTGAACTCAGTACAGTAGGTAGGTAGTTAATTCCGGGTTATGGTAGATTTTCAGTGAATAGATGAAGTTACTTAGTCTAGGTAGGTAGAAGTCCATAAGAGCCTATCTTTAGTTTTTTTGCTTTTTAGGGTGCAAGGGTGCAAACGGGACCCTATTACTGAGACTCCGCTGTCTGTCCGTCTGTCACAGGGCTCTATCTCTTGAACCGTAATAGCTAGACACATGAAATTTTCACCGATTATGTATTACTGTGGCCGCTATAACAACAAATTATAAATAAAAAATAGTTTAAAATTAAAGGGGGTCGTCATACAAGAAACGGGTTTTTTTCAGCGTTTTTAACTTGATCTTTATAATGGCAATAACTAGATACTTGAAATTTTCACCAATAAAATAAAGTTAAGAATTAAAGGGGGTCGTCATACAAGAAACGTGTTTTTAAAACATTGTACGGTGGTACGGAATCCTTCATGTACGAGTCCGACTCGCACTTGCCCGTTTATTTATTCCGAACAAGTTACAATCTTAAGTTGGTTGGTAGGCCTTTGATTGCTTCAAGGGAGCTTCTGGCACAGAATACATAATATAATAGTACAAGCTTCTGGCGACAAATCCCTACGAATCCTTGGTTGGTTCATACAGCCGATTGAGTGACAGAAGGCGCCTGAAGACGCCCACCACAGTCCGCTAAATATCAACACAGCCGTACCTACCTACTATGACTGACATATTGTTCATGAGCATGAGCATTTATAAACACCAACAACAAAATCAGTTAATCAACAAGCCACGCAAATAGTAAAAGTCGATCGAAGGGTACCTATGAGTAACTATTTATTATTTAACTAACTATTTATTATATACAGACGAGAGGCACGTTGTCTGTATGAGCTCTTACAATGCAACACGATACGACAGTCGGATAGGGCTCCCCGGGCTCTGAACTTCGGAGCCCTATCCGACTGTTTTCTTCATCAATTATGATATGCATGTCAATGGTCACTCAAGGACTAAATTTTTTGAACGCTATGCCATTAGAATGTATGGGTATCGGCCATCTTTCTATACACGTATGGGCATGGGCAAGTGAACTGTGACAATACCTGTTCTGGAGGTCAGTGCTCGGACGCTGGACGTCACATTATAGAGGGAATAGATGTGGCATTACACAGTAAAGAAAGAAAGAAAGAAAGAAAAATAGTTTATTTGATATATCACATACACACAATTATAATAACAGTTCTCACTGTCCAAAATTATATCTGTGCCTATACCAAAATGGCCTCCTCTCAGCATAATGTTGTGGCCGTCCGACCACAACGCTGGTCTTCAGAGGACACCAACCAAACAAACAAAATAAAATAAACACATACATAAAATTCAAACAAAGATACCAGGGTGGCGCCACGTTAATTCTGTTTGTTCATAAGCAAAAATAATAATTACAACGGAATAGATTCTATTAATACTAAATATAAATTGAAATAATAATAACAAAGATCTAATAATATTTTCTACTGAGATAATAATAATAAAAAGATTATATTGCTGCAATTTTACATAGTATTCTCTTTAGTAACAAACGCTCGGACTTCACCTACCCTATATGTACATTGTACATAGATCGAGATATGTTTCAGGAGGTCATTTATTGTGCAAGAGACCTATTGGAATATGTGCCATTCGCGCACTTTTTGTTGTACCTACCTATCTATCTAAGAATTCTTATCAGGTAATTCGGGATTGCAGCTACAAAGCAAGTAGGTACCATCTAATCTAAGTGCCTCTCAACCCATCTATCAACGTTTTGTTAATCAGAAACTACCACCAGTAGACTGTACGCATAGAAGTGTTATATTTTTGCACACTTATTATTTTTAATGGACGCTGTATGCTGGTCGCCATAACTTGAAACAAAGCCTGCTTTTCCACTAGTGCGCGCACGCAGCCCGCCCGGGACACGAGCCTTAAAAGCCTCGTTGTAGCCTCATACAATTCAATACATAAATGAACTGAACAATTGGTGGTGGTAGGTGGGGCACCTACAAGTAAATACTGCAAGATTCCTTCAAAGAGAGCAAGTTACATATAAACAAATGTCTGGCCCTGTGGCCTCAGCGCCGCCAGAAGGGCTAGAAAGACATAAGAAATACTGGCTTCGCAAAGAACGACACGCGTACCAATAGGCTCACATCGAAGAATGACCATGTAAAGTGTCCCCAACTACCGGTAGGAGAGAAGAAAGACATAAGAAGTATGAACGATGAACATATAAGTATATGTTCATTGTTCATACTTCTTATGTCTTTCTTCTCTGTGTAAGTACACAAAAGAACTATTTGTTGACGACAAAATCGGGTCAAACTAACCTTGCCCATGTAAGAAACATTGTAAGAGATTGAAGAATTGTAAAGAAAAAAAACTTAACGTAGAAATCTCCCCCACCATTGATGATTCAGCCACGCCCACTGAAATCAGGAGTCACTTTCAAGTGATAAAGTAAAAACAATTGGTTTCGCCCACCAACCCCATATTCAGATATATTCACTTGTAATTTGGATTTTGCAAACATTAAACACACCCTCTTATGGCTATCTATCTATAATTTAAGAACTACGTTCTTCTCTTATGGCTGGCCTTTACAAAATAGGGTATATGGACGATCATTTATGGTCATTATCACTATGCCAACCAATAGCCATAACAGTAGACTTTTATTTGTTTAAATTAAACTGTCGATTCTTTAACTACTTAGCCTACTTAATATAAGTAAATAGAAAAGCAATAAAATTAAAAGCCATGTGAAGAGTACTGAATAGATGGTTTCCTGCGATAGATTCTACCACTGGATACCGACAGACCTAATCTCGGTGATCGCTATCCCGACTGTTCATTTATTTTTCGGGCATTAGAGCGACAGAAGACTGAATCGAAATAGTTAATCCCGGCTGAACTCTATCCCGCCTTCAGTTTAAGTAACCCTCGTTTCTGGAAGTCCAAGAAATGCAACTCCCTATCTAACCAATTAGAGTGGACAAGACGTGGTAACATTTAGAAGGACAAGACGTAGAAAATATGACGAATTTTGTATTAAATTCTTTAGGACGGATTGCTTCATTTTTGGGTTCCGTACCCAAAGGGTGCCAACGGGACCATATATCCGTGTGTCCGTCTGTCACAGGACTCTACCTCTTGAACCGTAATATCTAGAAATTCACCGATTATGTATTATTGTGGCCGCTATAACAACAAATACTAAAATAGGATAAAGTTAAAAATTAAAGGAGGTCGTCATACAAGAAACGTGTTTTTTCAGCGTTCCGACTCGCACTTGACCGATATTTTGGATTTCCCATGTTAATTAGTGTATAATCGTATTTTTTCCTCGATCTACCAATTAGTGGACGACGTGGTAGCCATATTATTACCAGTTATGAAACAGTGACATAAACCGTAGGATGTAAACGAAGTTAGGATGCAACGTTGCTCAACCTGTAATTAACATAGTTATGTAGCAGGTTGAGCAATGCGAATGCACTCATTTGCACTATCTGGTGCGTGTCTGTCGCCTTTCACTGCAACTCGATCTGGTGATCTGGTCACACTGATATGAACGGGCGTAGGGTTATTTTCCATTACATCGATTAACAACATAGATGATAAGTTGCACTCAAGTTCTGCTAAGCATTCAAACAGGTTAGCCGTGTGGTTCCCGGCAGAGTAGAATAGGACCACTCCCAGCCTTCTCGTGGTTGTCGTAGAAGGCGACTTAGGTAACGCTAAACAAAGCTTATATACATCAATGAGACCTCTCCTACCCGTCTGGCCTGCGTGGAGAGTGTAGGCTAAATATTCTTGACTGCTCTGGCTAATATAAGGCTCTGGTAGTACAGAAAGGGTTGTGCTCCTGCAGTGGAGACTAAAAAATAAACGGGCAAGTGCGAGTCGGACTCGTACTATGAAAGGTTCCGTACCACCGTACAATGTTTTAAAACGCTGAAAAAAACAAGTTTCTTGTATGACAACCCCCTTTAATTTTTAACATTTTTTTATTTATAGTATTTGTTGTTATAGCGGCCACAGTAATACATAATCGGTGAAAATTTCAAGTGTCTAGCTATTACGGTTCAAGAGATAGAGCCCTGTGACAGACGGACAGACAGCGGAGTCACAGTAATAGGGTCCCGTTTGCACCCTTTGGGTACGGAACCCTAAAAAGGACTGACGATGAAGCACTCAAACGCACTTAAAGCTCGTGTCCAGCCTAGACTATTGTATTAAATCTACCTATAGGACGAAGATAAACCTATTCGTAAGAGGCGACAGATTAAAGGACTAAGTATTCTAGACCTCAAAGTGTCGACGTGACGTTCGTTTAGCAAATTCTGATGGCCGGCGGTATTCCACAGGCCAAACTCAACCAATTTTAACGGTTTTAGATTTATCTTGGCCACTTATCTTTGGAAAAAACGCCGGAAAGCGGCCCCTGGGTTTCAAAGCAGCATAGCTAAGGATGCAAGGGGAATTCCCCTCGCATCCTTGCATTGCTGAGAAATCGGGTTACTTAGCCTGATGCTTCTAAGTGGTTAACCATCACTCTAAAAGTGGCCTTTGAGTCCGCGGCCCTGTTTTCTGTCTGCTTACAGCCGCAAGACCCAAAATGCTCTGCCTGCCCCATCTATACTAATATTATAAAGCGGAAGAGTTTGTTTGTTTGTTTGTTTGTTTGTTTGAACGCGCTAATCTCAGGAACTAATGGTCCGATTTGAAAAATTCTTTTTTTGTTGGATAGTCCATTTATAGAGGAAGGCTTTAGGCTATATAACATTACGTTCCGACAACCACGCGAACGAAGTCGCAGGCACAGCTAGTTAAGGATAAATACGTGATAGTATGTATTCTATGTGGTAATCGTAATCTATTAACACCTGTAACACCAGGTGTTTCGCGCCTTTTTGAAGCACTTCTAGTATTGTTTTTCAAATCGATGCAATAAAAAAAATATTTAAGAAGGATTAATACCTCCATGCTAGGTATTCTTTTTTAATTTAAGAGCTTGCTCTTGTCGGTGGAGTTAAGTAGAGATGCCTCCATTCCTCTCTTATATGGTAGGTATAAATTTTTATTGCTTCATTATAATTACAATGCAGTATCAGCCGTCAAAACAGAACGCCCGCCAGTTTCAGCACCACCTTGTCAAAATGTTTAATAGTTGACGCATTGTTTGGATGGTTTCCTAATCGGGCATCCACCAATTGTGTTAGCGACAGCGATAATAACGCGCGGTAGTCTGTAGTTTTCTTTTGGTTATCATTACTTCGTTTTTTTTTACTTGCCGTGTGGTTCCTGGCAGAGTAGAATAGGACCACTCCAAGTCTTCCCGTGGATGTCGTAGAAGGCGACTTAGGAAACACAAGCTGAACAAAGCTTATAAACATCAATGAGACCTCTCCAACCCGTCCAGCCAGCGTGGAGAGTATAGGCCAAATCCTCGATATGGCTCTGGTAGTACAGATAGGGTCGTGCTCCTGCAGTGGAGACAAAAAAAGACCTGATGATTACTTTATTTAGCAAAATTGACTTGAGGAATCGAGGAATTTTGAAGACCTCCGTCGTGTAAGTGAAGCAGTAGTGACCCATTGGTTTAGGCACTGGACTTGTAACTGAGTTTATACTCGTGTACCACCACTTGTTTCTGATGAAGAAAGCCTGAGGAAACCTGCACACTTGTGACTATTAAGTTTACTGTGTGCGAAATGAAGAAGGCAATGGCAAACCATTTGATTACCCTTGCCAAAAATAGTTATTGCGTGCTTCTCATTCCGTATGTACATGAAAATGTAGTCAATCCTTAAGAGGAAACCTCAAGGGCTAGAGAAATAAAAAATAGGTATTTGTAAAACCTCGAACTACAACCGAACAAGTGCGATAGAGACATACTGCAGCTTGGATTAAAAATACCTATTAAAAGAACAGAAAATCAACGATTCCTAGTCCCCTGATTTCTTCTCCAAAACTTAACCAATATTAGTACTTTTTTTATTACGAATTAACAAAGACTTGAGCTGTGTTCCTATGTTTTAATTTTTTTTTAATTTAGTCAAATTTGTTTTCTGGATGTTTGAACACAGCGGAAAATCTGGCCATTTTTTTAGGTTTTTGAACATTCATATCTCTTTTTACAAACAATTTATGAAAAAAAAAGAAAACATAGGGACATGCTAATAGTGGCTATAGATATTCAGGGAAAAAAATATAACTCTACCGGCATTATCCAGGAAGGAAACAGGAGACTACGTTTGTATGGAAAAACGGCCCTTGGGTTTCGTCTTAAATGTAGACTTAGGGACCGTGGTAGTGATCAGTTTCTCACTCGGGAGGTATGACAGCTAAAGCTGTAAAGTTTGCGATAATAGCTTTGAGGAATTAGGTATATAATACGATTAAACGTTTAATAGTGTAGTTAAATCAACTATAAAATAAGATAACTAGAAAGTGAAAGTTTTTGTGAAGTCTATCACCCCATAAAACATGATGACTCTGGGAAACAATAAAGATGTAAAATACTAAAAATGCTGAAGTAATATCTTACGTCTTCGTATTTCCTACAACTTTTTGAAAGGTAGTAAAGTAGACAAAACTAATAGAATTGTTATGTTTGAACATGAGCCAAACCATCAAGGGTTTGCCGTCACATTTTGGCGCGAATTTTAGGTGCTCTCCCACACTGCTGTTAAAAATGTTTGCAAACATTAGTATAGGCGATTCGCGTCGCAGTAGTAAAATACAGATACACATAGCAGATAGAATTTGCTTTATTTTTGTTTATTGTGTATATATACCTATCATATCTACATTCTTGAAATAATTCTGAAAAAAATATTATTCTGGTAAATATTCTGTCCCTGTTTGTAACCTGAGTGAGGCAACTAAAGAGCGATCTAGAAGTTTGGCGCGACCTGTAAACATTAACATAAGTTGGCCCGATGGCGTTATATTGACCCAACTGCAACACAGTGTCAGTGTGGTCATAACGACCAGACTATGTCACACCTCACCTGCCCATCGTGCCCCACCAGCTGCACTAAGCGTGATCTATGTGAGGCTACAGACAACGCTGTGAAAGTGGCAACCTTCTGGATGGATTTTTTTTATTACATTTTGAGCTTTCGACACGAGGCATTTTCGAAATTTAAATAAGACGACTTACTTACTATTTGTGATATTGTTATTAAAAATCATCATCATCCAGGTCTTTTTTAGTCTCCACTACAAGAGCATGACCCTCTGTACTACAGAGCCATACTTAGCCAGAGGATTTGGCCTACACTCTTCACGCTAGCCAGACGGGTTGCAAAGGTCTCATTATGTTTATAAGCTTTGTTTAGCTTGTGTTTCCTAAGTCGCCTTCTACGATATCCATAGGAAGACTTGGAGTGGTCCTATTCTACTCTGCTGGGAACCACACGGCACGACTTATACATATACGGATATTATAAGTATATTTATTTAATTTATTTAAATTTTTTAAATTAATTACTTAATTTAAATAAATTAAATAAATATACTTATAATATCCGTATATGTAAATACTTATTTAACAGTAGGTATTTTATTTTTAAGAACAATGTTGAGCACCTACCTTCTGGTGATAAAAGGTTTCTGGATATAGTATACATCGTGTTAATCAAAGAACGCAAAACCTCTCAGATGGTACCTCAGCCCAGCATTATTTTTTTTAGTTTCGTGAAAGTTGTTGAACAAAAGCTGTTCAGTTTTATGGGCTGAGGTACCATCTGAGAGGTTTTGCGTTCTTTTATTAACACGATCTCAGATTAAATAAGAACACGATGTATAATTTTGAAACTGATAAATTGTTTACTTTTGTTAATATGTGACGCACAAGACTAACTTTATCAGTCAGATATCTTATCGGTATGATATTGTTCGCGGTTGAGATATCACCTACTTTGGTGTTGTTAAAAATCGATGGGAAATAGCTAACTGTCATGTTACGAAAAAATTGTATATGATAATATGAACATGATTGTACGTACCTATAGAGTAGAGGACGATAAAAAAAATCTGTATTTTTTTTTCCTTTTGAGTACCGCGAACGAAGTGCATTCCTTTAGAAACCGCATGGTTATTAAATTCATACTATTACTGTTAAGACTGCAGTCTTCGACCGTGGGAATTTTTGATTGAACACCCGAATCTATATTTTCTATCTACACCTACGCATTGCGCTGTATTGTACATGCACCCTGGAGACGAATTTATACGAATTCAGAAGCGCAGCGTGCGGTCTGCCTTATCAGCGTTTTCGTCCCCATATTTATTTGAGAATTTCGGGGAACTTAAATTTTTTCTATCTTTTTACAAAAGACAAATTATTTTTATTTATTTATTGTACGTGTTTAAGCATGAATCAATCTACATATATGTGTATTTTTTATTTTTTAACTCAGTCGTACGCGCAAGAAATCCGACGACGTATTCGCTTATATTTTCTTCAAAGTTTAACCTTTTTAACTAAGTTTTTGAATGAATTAAAAAATATATATATTGAAATCTTCTCATTCACTTTTTAGGATTTTCCTTTGTCTTTATTTCTCTGTAATTTATACACAACTTCATGTTTTAAATTCCGTGTAAACAACTATGACATGAACGTCGCGCACCGCAAAAAATCGAAACACGTCTCAGGTTATTTGGAATTAAACAAACTATTACAATGAAAATCAATAAATTGTCTCATTCACTTTTTTAATACTTAAATAAACTTCAATATAACATATCTTAACATATTGTTACTAAGAAAGATAGTTTGGCTCCAATCAGCTACGAAAAAGCAATCAAAATCACTAAAAATAAGGACTGGGCCCTTAAGTAATTGAATTTCCAATTTATTTCTATCAAATCCGCCTTTTCAATATTGATACTAAACGTAGTTACAAGTAATCTAGTTTCCAGTTCGTTACTCATTAATAGTCTTAATAGACTGGAAACCTGCTTCCGACCATATCCTTGCGCCTGCGATGGGTGCGGAACTGCGGACCATGTATGGAGACTGATATAGCCTGCCTACGCCAGAAGTGATCTTGTTATTATTATTATTTTATTAAAAATAAGGTACACCAACAGTATTTACATACAACATTTGAGTATGATACCTATAATACTAATATTCTTAAGTAAAAAACAATGACAGGTATACACGACATTCACCACAGAGTTCAGAATAAGCTTACTAAGAGTTTAAAAAACAAATTTATGATTTTTAATCTTTAAGAAGATTAAGCACCTTATGTTTAAAGACATTCAGACTATCACAAAATATGTCCAAATCCTCATATATGAGTTGTTCATATTTGAGACATAGTTTATTCACTAATGGTTCTGAGATAACAGCTGTAGACCTCGCGAGCTCTTTTAACCATGCAATATCCGACACTTTTCCCTCCCCCTGGCTTAGCCATCCCATTTTAGTGAAATCCGTCCATAAATGTATAACTTCCCCTCTTTTAACCCCTCCACGCCCCCTTTTAGAATTTTTTTTGCAACATTTTGTGTAGAATGAAGTCCTCAGTGTGCCTCTCAAATTTGATTGAAATCTGTCACTAGTAGTTCGCCGCGAACTTAGATTATTTCAAAAACTACTGAACCGATTTTGATGCCCAACGAACTTGAAAATTATATTGATATTTTCTACATGCCTACCAAATTTCATTAAAATCGGACCATCGGTTCGGCAGTTATCGCGGAACAAACACATAAATACATACAAACAATGTGTTTTCGCCCCAACTTAAATATATATAATAAATAACGCTACAGCAAAGTTCCCGCCTTTTTCCCCATATTTCTTCCCCAATCAAAAATCACGATCGACTGAAAAAATTAAATAAATCAAGGATCGCAATTTTGGATTGGAAGAGAAACATGGAGGAAAATAAAATAAATCAAGGAACTTGTTCGCCAATTTTCGTCAAATTCTGTTCAAAAATGCGACCTGTACTGTAGGCGAGAACAGACATACGGAAATATCATTTTTGGCCAATCTCGAAATAGACACGCTTTGCCAGTTCGGTCAATTTAGCGACAAACAAATAAAAAATCAGTTTATTTACATCTAATAAAACCGGCCAAGTGCGAGTTAAACTCGCGTGGAGAGGGTTCCCTACAATTGATTGAATTCTTATAGGTTTTCCTGTAATCTACAAGCATTGAATATTATTTCGTATTTTTTTTCGTAATTTTTAGGCTCAGTAATTTTGGAGATCAGGGGGGGGGAATGGTCAATTTTCGTCTTCTTTCATGAATAAAATCAAAACTATTTATCTTATAATTATGACAAAATATGTTTGAGATCCTCATAACGAGCCCTTTTATTTGATATATGACACAGTAAGGTTTGCAAAACTTTATTTTTCAATTTCTTAATTTATCCCTTGAAAATGACCCTTATTTAAAAAAAATATTTAATTTGCACATGTGTTTGGGTTAAAGGATTACACCATCCTACCAAATTTCACCTGATTCGGTCCAGTAGGTTCGGAGCAAATTGGCTGTGACAGACGGACGGACAGACAGACGCACGAGTGATCCTATAAAGGTTCCGTTTTTTAATTTTTTGTACGGAACCACATGAACATACAAGAGCATTGGAAAACAAAACACTTCTAAAAATATAAGCTTGAAAAATCCGACTCAAATGCCACATACACTCGGTTTATTAAAGAATATTTTATATATTTATATATTTTTGTGTAGGTTTATATATGTGATATATATATGTATGTCTATACTTACATTGTAAAACATAATTATATTATATATATATTTGTTTATGGTGTTTGTACTTACCTCAAAAGATTGCTTTCTCAGCATCATCTGTTGGTTGACTGGTAGAAAAGGCCCCTGGTCTTAAGTCCGCCACTTACATGTATTGTAATAAAGTTAATAAATAAATAAAAAAAATAAAAATATGCAACAAACAACCCACACAACCGATAAGAAATTTAATCCAATCCATCATATCATATTAAATAACAGCGCAAATTCACAATCACATTACATAAACGCGCAAATTAATATCTCGATCAGGTCTACCTTTTTTCGTTTCGCAACAGTCGCAGGCACCATTTATTTAATTATGTAAAGTGATGGATTGATTCGATTGATATTAATGACTGACTCACGATTGACTGGGTCAGTCGATCTTCAATGATAGCTGCTTGTTGGAATGAAAGTTTTATTAAAATTACATACTTCCAAGAGTTGCTGTGTGGTACCCGGCAGAAGTTAAACAAAGCTTATAAACATCAATGAGACCTCTCTAACCAATCTGACCAGCGTGGAGACTAGCTGTGACTGCAGGCCAAATCCTTTGACTGCTCTGGCCAAGCATGGCTGTGGTAGTACACCCTGCAGTGTAGATAGAAACAATATATAATACGTATATACATATATGAACACCAGTTTTGGGGCAGACAGTTTGAAAACTAGTCGGTTCGGCCGACAGCTGTCGAACATTACCCAGGCAGCATAACTTTCCATGTGTAAATCAAATTGCATTAAAAAAAATATTATTTTATTTCACCAGAATTTCAGAAGAAAGATTAGCATCAGAAATGCTAATTTGCAATGCTATCTGCTAATGAAGTCTCTGAGAATCTTCCAATTAGAGAGAGAGAGGTGAGGCTTGCCGGTCGGACTCCCGCGCCGCACTTTCGCCATCTGTCGTATCTGCATACAATGACTATTATTTCTCACTGGGAGCCATGAGAAAAGCGGTTAGTTTTATTTTATATTTTTTTAATCCTTGCCAAAAAAAGAGGTTAAATGTTTGACGTGTCTGTGTGCAGACAGATGTCATCGTAACTCCTAAACGTCAGGCCGATGTTGATACAAAAACGGAACCCTTATAGTTTTTAAACGAAAGCCTTGCCTATCAAGATCTGTGACACTAGTATTGGCCACTAACAAATATGAAAAACAAAAAACAATATTAATAAAAGCCGCATTATCTTTATTGATAAATAAATAGATAAGGCCAAATTACAAAGATTGAGCTAGCCCCAAAGTTAGGTTTTCAAATGTGTGTTATGGGTTATGGGATACTAACTTAACGATACTCTATTTTGTGATAAATATACACCCAAGAAAATTTTAAAATGGTCATTTTCCAACTTGGCCTAGCTGGAGATCGAACCTAGGACTTTCAAGAGGCGGGCTAGCGTGGTACAATACGGAGATTTAGATATGATTAGATATAACCTTAAACGCTTTCCTCCCATTTCGTAGCCCACGACTAAGTTTCACATAAAAGAAACTGTGCCGCACTGAACTATAGTATCATTCATCAGTACATCTTGATGTATGAGTGTCATTCATCGCGCAGGCGCAGGTAGAAGTCGATTAACTGTACAAGTGATCTTTATAATGCTATAGTTATCGTTCATTGAAAAGCAGTTATGACACAAGATGGCATTCCATTCAATGCTACCATTTATAAACTGTTTCTTGGAGTCTTTTCTTTTTTACAAACGCATTTAGGATTAATTGATAGATCAGCTGATCGGAGTTTGAAGATAAGCAATTTAAACTTTCATATTTTGATATACGAGGGGGGGTCAAAAAGTTCGCGGAATGGAGGGGATAGCGGGGGGTGGGGGACCTGCCGCAGGTAGTAACTAATGAGCAACTCTTTGTGAGTATATATGCCAAGTTTGAACCTGATTGTGTCAATAACCTTTGACCTGTCGTCGATCAAACAAGTGAATCCGGAAGAAAAACTTGAACATGGAAAAAATCGAGTTTCGTGCCGTCATAAAGTTCCTCACTAAGCAAGGAAAACCACCTCAGAAAATTTTGGAAGAAATGTTATCAGTATACGGGGACTCTTGCCCTGGGAAAACCATGGTGTACAAGTGGAATAGCCTTTTCAAGCAAGGCAGAGAGTCTCTTGAAGACGACCCTCGCTCAGGACGGCCGATTGAGGCCACCACCTCAAACATCGTTGAAAAAGTGGAGAATCTTATACTGGAGGATACTCGTTTGAAGAAGAAACAACTTGCAGAAATGGTTGGAGTATCACCTACAACCATTTTAAATATTCTACACGACAATCTTGGGATGTCAAAAGTCAGCGCAAGATGGGTGCCAAGAATGCTCACACCACCACAGAAACAGCTGCGCGTCGAGTATTCAAAGGAGTTTTTAGACCTCTGTAGCGCCGACAAGGAAGGAATTTTTGCAAGACTTGTTACTGCAGATGAAACTTGGGTTCATCATTATGAGCCTGAGTCGAAGCAAGAGTCTATGCAGTGGCATAAAAAGGGTCAGCCCCCCCCTAAGAAATACAGGGTGTCACAATCGGCTGGAAAAATCATGGCAACTGTTTTTTGGGATACAGAGGGTATTTTATTAATAGATTATAAAGATAAGGGTGTTTCTATAACGGGAGAATACTACGCTAATCTACTAAGACAATTAAAAGAAGCAATCAAGGAGAAAAGGCGGGGAAAGTTGACAAAGGGTGTGCTGCTTTTGCATGACAACGCACCGGTACACAAGAGCCGCGTTGCGATGGCTGCCCTTCATCACTGTGGCTTCGAAATGTTAAACCATCCTCCCTATAGTCCAGACTTAGCCCCCTGTGATTATTTTTTATTTCCCAAATTAAAAAAAGAGCTTCGGGGGAAGAAATTTTCCGATGATGAAGAAGTCAAGTCGGCGATTTCGGCCTATTTTGAGGACAAAGACAAATCATTTTTTTTCGACGGTATTAATAAGTTAATAGAGAGATCTGAAAAATGTATTCGACTTAAGGGGGAATATATTGAAAAAGAAAAATAGTACAGTATTTTATTTCACCCCCCTTCCCCTCCGTTCCGCGAACTTTTTGACCCCCCCTCGTATGTTCCTTGGGGAAAGTTGTTCAGCATTTATGTATTTCAGATCTGTTTGATAAAATCTCTCTAACTCTCTAGAAATACTTTTTTCTTTAGATGTTATAGTATTATATGATGTCATATTACAAACCTGCTGACATTTCATTCACAGAATGAACTTTTATCTTTTAATCAGCATTTAGTATTTAATTGCGAGTCGCATAAATCTTTCTTTTCATTGCAGAGAAATATTTTACATAACGCTGACATTCCATTAATGCGTGAACTTTATCTTTTTATGAGCATTCTGTTGGGTTTTAATTACCTTATTCTTTCTTTACCAGATAAATTACTTAAACGCCGTTTGACATTCCATTCACGAAGTGTGTCGTGTCTTTGAGCATTTCAGGCCCTTGTTTTTAAAGTTCATAAAGTACTTAATAGGTATCTATTTAATGATCTAAGGTTCGTAAATTTAAACGTAATGAAGAGAGAGAGACTACACTGTTGTAAAAAAAGCACTAAATATGAAGGTTGCCCTTCATATTTAGTGCTTTTTCACGGAAACAGACATAGATAAGCCAAAGAAAAGGTGGATGGAGTGTGTAAACCACGATATTACATGCTGTCCCGACCCTACCTGAAGTGGGAGAAGGAAAGGAAGAGGAACATATAAAGTCCGTAAATCTTTCCCTTCATCGTTCCCTCTTGCTTTTGATCTTACGACCAGCCGCCTGCCTAACGTCAACCCTTGGATATACCTACTTCGCCATATTCGGCATCCTTAGTATTAAGACCAGTAGACACATATCATCATTGCCGTCAATCTAATGTCCTTTGAATCTGTGCAGCTGGTATGTATGATCATTGCAGAGTTTGTTAAGTCTACACTTAACTTTTTTTAGATCAAGTTGATTGAGGCAGAGTTAATTAATCGACCAGCTTCATTGCGCGATTGATTATACAATGATGTTCGTTGCAATTATGTCATGATAGGTTCAATTGATCGTCAGTATTGTGTCGCATTGTTATCTATGTTGAGTATCAAAGGTTAAGTAGTATAGTTACGTAGATTAGTTTGTGGCGACCTCTACTCCACTTCTAAGAACTATTACCACAACAACGAAGCTACAACACAGTTCACAAGTAAACAAGATGGCGCTGACACATCCTAAAACTCGATATCAGAGTTTCTTCGATTGGCTGCATAATTACAAATGATCTCGAACAGACAATAGACCGTTAGAGTCGTGGTTCTCTAGGCGCACTACACCACGCCTGGCGGGAAGATCTTCCCTTTGTGGCGGTCAAGCATACCACCTTGCTTTCTCTACAAGTTTGTAAACTTATTTATTATTACGTATTGGATTGATCTTCACAAATATTGTTTGTTTTTTGATTAGTAACTATGCAGATATTCGGTAATCTGAAGAAGTACCACCTACGAAGGTAAATATTGACGCTTCGTTGTTTGATATTGAAGATAACGCAATATAAGAGGCTCCTGACTGTTTGAAGGAGATCGGATTTGTGTTTCAAGGTTTTCTATGTCGAAATGATCCTTAGGAAGGGCCTTCACATAGTATACTTATTAGAAACTAAATCCAGAAGGCTATAAAAGCCACGTTGTAAAAGGAAATAGGTACATCGTCCTCAAGATAAAATAGGTACATTTTCCCTGAGATTTTCATTTAATATAAAAATAGAAATAACTGTTTTACTCCCTGATTAAAATTATAACGATAAGCTAACTTCTAACCCTCATTTTCATGAAAAATCTACTGAGTATGCTACCAATTTAAGTGCAGACTTTTTTAAGCTATTGACGAAACAGCGTTATACTACGTAACTTCAGATTTTTTATAAATACAGCTAAGCGGTAAAACGCAAACAATAGCCTAAATTGTACACCTGTTTCGAAAAAAAAACTTAAATCCTATTCTATTCATCAACATTCAACATAAAGAAGGACTCAGACAGCAACGAAAAACAGGCTATCCAGTGATGTAACTTCACCTTCGTACAAAAAGTTGGCGCCATCATTGTTATATTTTTTTTTCGCCGACTTTCGGCCTACGCTTACAAAAACAGGCAGCCAGGGTTCTTACCGGTTGGAACTTGCAATGTGGTGTCATCAACTCGATGACATTCTGATCTGCATTTCCTGAATAGACTACTGTACCCACGTTATTCATACGAGATAACATTGCATTGTCTTGTCAATCCAGTTTTACTAAGCATGTCAAGCCTACAGACTTGTTCAATTATGATAACACCTTGCATATATTAGGTATTTTTGTATGTACTTTTTTTAATATGTCATGTACGAGTACATATAAAAATGAAATAATGTATTTTAAAATTTTCACCCGCAACACAAATTAAAGAATGTTGCATTTGTGTTTAGATTTCCGTATCCAAAGAGTGCCAACGGGACCTTATTACTGATTACTGAGACTCCGCTGTCTGTCCGTACTCCGTAGTATCACAGGGCTGTAGGAATAATTTATTTAAAATGTTAGCAAAATATGATCGACTAGCAGTCCACCCCGGCTTCGCCCGTGGTACACACATAGCCTATGTCACTCGGGGATAGTGTAGCTTTCCAACGGTGAAAGAATTTTTTAAATCGGCCCAGTACTTTTTGAGCCTATTCATTACAAACATACAAAAATAGGTACAAATCTTTCCTCTTTATAATATTAGTGTAGATAATGTAGATATGATCCAATGTTTCGACATAAAGGCCGGTATCGATATTAGCGATTCGTTATCACTCGTCCTTGCCGGTATCGGTGGTGATAACGAGACTATTTTTAACACTTCCTGCTTGTACTTTATCTAATTACACTTTATGGTAATTTTTTGGCAATAAGTACTTACTTACATACATATATGTATTTGTATCTCCTTTGGGAATCTCGGGTCTTTTCCCCCAGGTCCTTTGGGCGGCTTGCGTGTGGCTTATTTTATTATATTTATATGACACAAGCTTTTATTTAACAAATCCTACAGAGAAATGAATGGTACATAGGACCACATTCTAATCTAGGTCTAACAAAATATACTGAAACTATTTTAGGGCTGAATTCAGTCGATGATACTGAGCAACGTTCCCCAAGGAACATATGTTATAAATACATATATATAAAATTACTAGCTTTTGCCCGCGGCTTCGCCCGCGTAGATTCGGGGTATGAAAAATAGATGTTGGCCGATTCTCAGACCTACTCAATATGCTCACAAAATTTCATGAGAATCGGTCAAGCCGTTTCGGAGGAGTACGGGAACGAACATTGTGACACGAGAATTTTATATATAAGATGAAATTGACTGCCTCCGTGGTCCAGTGTTCAAGGCGTTTGCCTTGTGATCCGGAAGTTGTGGGTTCAAATCCCACAGGGAAGTATACTTTGTAAAAAGTTGTTTCCAGTCTGGTTAGGATATTGCAGGCTTGAATCACCTGATTATCCGAAAAGAAAGATGATTCCGTGCTTCGGAAGGCACGTAGAGTTTGTGTTGGTCCCGAACGCCATCTAGAGTTTGTAACTATCCTAGGATTGGTTCTGGTCTACCCTTTGGGTTGCGGAGGTCAGGAGGCAGTCAAATCTATAATGTTACCGGCTTTTTCTTTCTTCTTCTTTCTTTATCAACGTACGAGTACGCTACTGGACACTAGGCCTCACCCAATAAAGGAAGAATTTGCCCTTAAGTACATTTTTTTCCAAATAATACCCAGTGTAACCTAACAATGCAGTGCTACTAAAACAATACCTTATTTTTTATTCAAAATGTATAATGATGACAAGACTCCATCGTGCTAAATTCGTCTTCGTCAACACTATAAGCTATAATGTAAAATGGTCACGTACCGACTAACTCGTGCGTTACCTGTTTGTTTAAAATGAATATTTATGGCGGCTTGATTTTCAAAATAAATATTGAATAATTTTATTATTGGCGCACTGAGTTATGTAAACTGTGATCTAATCATTTTCTTGCGTAATGAGTAATTTTCATATAGTAAAATTACATATTATATTATAGTATTTTTATATACCTAGTAAGCTGAGACTGAGACACAGTTTTGTACTCTTATGTATTCTGTGACACAGTGTCAGTGTTAATATTCAGAATTTAACAGAATTTATATCTGGTTTTTATGTTAATAGTTTAGGTCAATGACCTTCCATTTAGGTCTATCTATCGCTTCCACGCTGGTCTGGGAGAAAAGAAAAAACTTCGAATGTACCAGCTGCTTCTCTTTCTGTGCTTATCGTTAAAGCCGATCGAGGGAATGAGGGACGCGGCTAGCAACCCATCACTATGATTAGTTTTTCTATCTTCCCGCCCATTATTACGCTAAAAGTGGCCTTTGAGTCTTGCGGCCCTGGGCTCTGTCTGCCCCATTAGGGATAAAGACGTGATTGTGTATCTGTCTAATCCCATGGACCGGGAGATCAGAACGGAATAGAAAATAATTAAAATAAAACGGATCCACTAGGGTATGAGATTTTGGTGATCAGACCGGAATAACTCGTTTATAGGTAGTTCAATTTTATACAACGTTAGTCTAGGAATGTGGTTGCCTGATAAGATACGATAAACGACACGATGTAATTAAATATTATCGGTTACAATTATGATAAAACATAACAACGTGTCTTTTATCATGTTCAACCTTTACATTACACATGAATATGGTTTAACTATTTATTTAAGGTGAAGGTATAGGCAAATGGCCTTGAAGTGGCGCCCTCATATGAAATAAATTTTTAACTCTTAAATATGGAGATCATTTCCATATTGCTCTTCGTCATGCACTAGATAGCCCTTTAAATTATTTTATGAACCTACGTTGAAAGTATTTACATTAGTCCGTCTAGCTTTAAAACTTGCCTCCGCCAAAAGTGGCCACGGCAAGTTTTTAAGGTAGACGGATCACTAATAATAGTTTCGACGGCAGTTCATAAAATAATTTAAAGGGCTATCTAGTGCATGACGAAGAGCAATATGGAAATTATCACCATATTTACGAGTTAACAATTTATTTCACACTTCAAGGCCTTCTTCACCTTAAAGGGTTTTCAAGTAGGAGACTAAGATGCTATCATCTAGATTTAATAACTAGACACAGAATGTACATAATGTATGTGGTAGACATTAATCAGTGGTCTGGGGAAGACAGAAGATGCTATATAGGCAAAGGAAAATTTGTAAAAATGTGTAGAAATCGAAAACAAATTAAAAAGTAATCAATGGTTGCCATGATGCCATTGAGCGGTATTTGGCAACCAAGGTCTGTCGGTCACTGAACGATTGGTTTCCGACGACTACTCATTACTAACTTCACGGAAAATACTAAATTTCACGGTTATAATTCAGTTTTTATTTTATTTATTTTACAATACAATGGAACTCTGGGGAAGAGTGGAATTTCAATCATAGAATCAACTGTAATGAAATTAAATTATGTAATTTATTATTAGGCCTAGAAAGCGTAGTTAGGCATGACTTTCCATCCTTGAGAATTAAATTAAAAACGTAGATATTTTTATCTAGTAATAGTTGGCCGCGTGGTGACTGCAGAGTAGAATACCATTGTCACCACCCCTTTCTTCCACGAGTGTCGTAAGAAGCGACTAAGGGAGATATATATGTAACAAATAACAAGGGGGCAGCGTCCTCTGCAAAGGCAGGCTTTTGACTATCTACTGTCATCACCAACCCATCTGCCTAGCCTGGTCATGATAGGAAAATCATTACAAATATCGTCTTTTCTAATACACTCGATTATTATTGATTTATTAACTGTTTTGAACGTGCTAAATCATCATCAAAAAGAACTCAACTCCATTATACGAGTACGTTTATAAAGCACATAATAATCGAAACGTTATAGTCGACCATAAATTACTAATTTGCAGTTTAAAAACCGATTGAAGCCGATGAATTAAATTGGCCAATCATATTGTTGATGCAAATGACGGTTATGAAATGTAACAACTAAATGACAATAAGAGGTTTATTGATGAATTTCGAAATGATGTGAACGTAAGATAAACAGAAGGTTCGCTTTTTATAAATCTTGCGATATGCCATTGATGGCTTTGAATTCATTGAATAGTGTACGAAAACACTTGTGCGTCAGTTTCATCATTACAAAGTACACAAATGAATGACCAACAATGTACGAATTATGAAGATATAATGTATTCTCAGTCCACACGCCTGTTTCCCACAGGGGTAGGCAGAGACTATGGACCTCCACTTTCTACGATCCTGACAGACCTCTTTCGCTCCATCTACAATCGTCAATCTCTCCATATACAAGCTCTTCGGTTACGGGTACTTCTTGCCTCTCCTTTTTTGAGAACGTCTGCAATCTGATCGCAGAATGTTCGTCGAGCGAGGCCGACCCTGTCCCGTTTTAAGTTTTTGGAGAAAATGCTGCAGTGCAGTTTATTGCCGCTTCTTCTACACCTGTGCTTATGATACGAAGCGGAAATAAACTTAGCTGTAATTAGATAATCTGACGTCAACCAACAATTTTCTTGAACTCTAAAGAAAAATTCACACTTATCAAGTCATAAAAAATTTCAAAAATAAATAATATATTTTTGTCTTTGTACGCCTGACACCATAGAAGCCTCGTGTAGAGGCCAAGATCTTGAGTAGGGGACAGAGGAGAAATAGCTCGCGAAGAAAATCGAAATATGTAAATACATATTGGTCTTTATTTTATAAATGTTTAGAAAACATAGACGACAGCCGATGATGTTAAAGATGCAGAAGGGACCGTATAAGAAGGTGCATGCATAGAGCTTCGGTGATAAGCCTAAAGATCCCTTCAGGCCCATCCTGCAACTAAATAATTATAAAAAAAAAACAAAAAAAAAATACAAGAGACCGGTGCGTATATTTGAAAGTAATCTTCTGCATCTACTTATATTGTGATCTGAGTTTTAAGATGTAATAAGTCATTACCGTCACGGTATCTCGTAATTTGGACTCGTGAATCACGCAGGCCAAGCAACTTCGAGAGTGCATCCAGGTCAACATCAAAGAAAGATTTACAATGTCATAGATGCTATTTTAAATGCATTTTGTGTTGCGCTTGCGCTTTATAGATAATGACAAAAATAGTTAACGAATTAAAGTAGTTAGAACATTTTATTTATGTAACTATATGGTGTTTGCTTTTTTTAAATCGTGCATTTAATTTACTTTTTTCCTTTAAATTTCTTACCAGGTATCTTGCGTTTTAGATATACTTCTAGTTAGTATATTCCTATTTGCGTATTTTTATTTTATTTATTTAAAAAACTTTATTGTACATCAGCGATAGTTACACATAATAAAATAGCAAAGGTAATTTTAGAAATGATGGACTTATCCCAGAAGGGATCTCTTCCAGTCGACCAGTAATGCAGAGGACAGTAGAGAGAGAGAGACCGATTTAGGTACCGGAAATAAACGATGAGCTAATTTTAACTTGTCTTTTGTTAAAGTTTTAAAACTACTGGTTGCAATTTTTCTCTCCAATTTATAGATTTTTTTAGTACCTAAAACTGGATACAATCATTTACAAAAATACAAACACATTCAGTATTCAAAGACTAGACTGTAGCCCAAAACATACGCACACATTGCAACAAGATTACAAATACAACCTAACGTAAACATGATAATTTTAATAAACATACAACAACTAGGTAAACAAGATTAAGTACACCAAATTACTCAATTCTGCTAACATTTACTTCTACTCACAAACTGGTTCGTTCTTTTTGTCAGGCTTTCATAACACGCTGTTCTCAGGAGCAGCCAAAAATCCGAACTTTTGTAAACCGGTTCTAGTTATTCCACTTGCTGTGACTGTTGATCAAAAGACAGAACTATTGTTATTTGCGAAGGTGTCTCTATTTGTGGCTAGAATTATATCTTTTTAGAAACATGCAATGGCAGTAAACGAGGAAGTTAGTATAGTAGGAATTGATTGTGTCGTTAACTGATATTAGACTTGCGGTCACAATAAGTATAATTCAAATTACAGGAGACTTACCGCGATTGATTTTAATTTGACCCACGCTAAATACTCCATGGATTCATGTAATGACGGCAGTCTTCTTCTTCATCATCGTTTTAATGTCTGAAACTTAAATGACTACGTGTTAAATTAAATTGCTCCCATCCAAGAGGCCACAGCAACAGCACTTCGTGCACTACATCAAGTCGGCTATCGAACATGAAGCTGAACATGAGTTTACCCTGTTTTAGATAAAAACGTGATAGTGATCTGTATCGTATCGATCATTAATATTTTAGGTTAGGCTGATAGGTTGGTTGCTAATATAATCCATTGCAAATACAATTCCTTTAAAGCCATACTTTTCAAATGATTTTTTTCACATGTGTTCTATGATATTTTAAAGTAAGTTTAAGTTAATAATCCTCAAATACATTCGAAATAAAGAATTTAGTTAGGTAAAGACTTGTTATTTTCAATTTTATATGCCAACTTAACTTGTTTACGATTGTAGCTACTCGTATCTAACACCTAGTGCCCCATACACGTAAACAACCGTAGAAACGTGATAGGTATGTGTTAATGACAAGGTCACATAACGTGGACCATCATTTTGTACAAGAATGTGGCTTACAATATGATCATTCATCATTTACTGAATGGAGTTTGTCAAATGTGTGTTTTCAAGGTTGGTTATATTATACGAATATTAAAATTCATAACTTTGTGTTTGTGCTGTTCGTGATATTGAACAGGTTTTCTAAAATATTTCCTCAATTTTATCGAATATCTACTGTATATGTATGTTCCACTAGGTAGTGTTTTATCCTTATCACAATTTATTTGCCGGTGTAGTATCTTAAATACACTGTCTCCGTATCCGCAACTTCCCGCTTCGCTGGAAAAAAGGTTTTTGTTTTTCCTCTCCCTATCCCAGCCTCAACCTTCTTCTAGTATTTAGGAGCCGCGCTCTTGTCGGTGGACTGCCTTCCATGTGTCTCTTTCCTTCGCTAAGTTCTTATGTTTTCATATTCAATTTTTCTTTTATTTTATCATAAAATCTGCTATAATTTATTGCTCTTTTTCCTTCTATATTTCCTTTTATTATTGTTTTAAAGAACGCATCGTGTCGTAGTAGATGACCGAAAATTTTCCGTCTTCTATTATCTATGGTTTGTAATATTTGCCTTTTCTCTTCCACGTTCTCTAATACCTTTTCGTTTGTTACTTTTACCAGGCCTGTGTCACTTCCCGTTTAGGTATCGAAAATGTACCTACATTATTACTATGCGCGCAGCGGCCCCGTCCGGGTGATAAATTCAGCTATACGAATCGTTTGTCCAGAGTAATAAGAATGAAATTGGCTTGCAATGGATGTCTAGGTATCTATGCGAAAAGGTGCGAGTTATGACGTGAGCTAAATTAAACCATATCGCTAGCCACATTGAGTAGATATTTCTTTGAATTTCTTTGCTGAGTGAGACTTATGTACATTAGTATTATTTATTCTGTGCTTTTACTGTCTAACTACAATATATCTACTCAACTACTATACTATTTTTTTCTTTTTTTTATACTGTTATTTTTTAAGGATCGAAAATCTCACTATTGTCGTGTTATTGTGAGAAAAGCTTCTTCATTCTTTATAGCAATATATTGATGTGTATGTTTGTTTGTGTGCAGGTAGTCGCGATGTTGTGGTGATAACGGCGTGATGATGAGGCTCGACGCGACCGAGAAGCAGCACCGCTACCACAACCTTCTGCAGGACGATCATGCCAGTAAGTACACTACTCGATGACCTATTTTTTTCTAAATTTAGGCCTATGATACCTGTAAGTAAATTATATGTAGACTTAAAACCCAAATATCCTGCAACTAGATATCTTTAGCCCACCATAATATTATTTCCTCTTTATTTTCTCCTCAGTCTTTTGCATCTCTTTTAAACTCTCTTTTTCTGAAAGACATTGCACCATCGCAATTTATTACTAATCATGTAGAAGCTTGTCTTTTGATCATTCTCTATTGATCCCTTGCATCTAACCCGACTGATTTTCTTCCACTTGGCGTACTAGTAATTAAACATTTGTTGGAGTCCTTTACATTTCTACAATAGGTTTTTTAAAGTGATTTTAAATTTAAAGTATTTTTATTTTATGTTAAGTGTGAAGTTAAATTTATGGTCCATGCAACAAGCATCCACCATAAATCTTACTTAAGGTGAAGATATAGGCAAATGGCCTTGAAGTGGCGCCCTCATTTGAAATAAATTGTTAACTCGTAAATATGGAGATAATTTCCATATTGCTCTTCGTCATGCACTAGATAGCCCTTTAAATTATTTTATGAACCACCGTTGAAAGTATTTACATTACTTCGTCTAGCTTTAAAATTGGTCCCCGCCAAAAGTGGCCACGGCAAGTTTTAAAGCTAGACGGATCACCAATAATAGTTTCAACGGCAGTTCATAAAATAATTTAAAGGGCTATCAAGTGCACGACTAAGAGCAATATGGAAATTATCACCATATTTACGAATTAACAATTTATTTCACACTTCAAGGCCATTTGCCTATACCTTCACCACTGGTATGACTCTCCATTGATGCAGAGTAACATATATACCTACTACTACTACAAACGAAACAATTAATCTGTACACACGTCGATGTGTGAGTTTTATACTTAGGGTCGCACCGCAGAATTATTTTAATACTTACCTACTAACGAGTTCGACATATTTACGATTATATTTTTCCATACCGGAAGATTTGCGAACACGATGACGTAAAATATATTCTGTTTTATATGTATTAAATGTTACAGAAAAGTCGGAAACAGCTACATAATATCACTTCACAAATATTTTTCATTATGTCCATTGTCCATTTCACCATTAGTTCACTTTACTGATTATTTTTGAGTCATTTATAATGTAACGCAATAATTTCACTAATTCACTATTGTAATATAGTAATTTGCATATTCGGCGCAAAAATATACGGTAATTATATGAATAAATTCAATAAAAATAAACAAATGTTTATCACGCTTATACGAACAGCATGTCAAGTTGTCATTGTCAACAATGGCATTTAGCACTATAACCCGCGGAAATCTAATTGGCATCTGCGTGTATGTGATTACCTGTGAGCGAGGAGCCTATGTAACATTACCGGATTGCTTATTAGCAATCTGGTAATGTTACAATCTCGCTCTTGTGTATCTCCCGCCAATGCGAGAGAGCGAGAAGAGTATATATATCAAGATGGTTGCTGGGTAATAACGTGAAATTACATTGTTGCTTTGTTTACCTGTTTTCATAATTTGGAAATGTATGAAATATACGTTCTTTAGATTATTGGGTGGATAAACAATTATTATACGCGCATCTTCTCACCATGATGGTTACTACTGGTTGACAGTTCTCAAGACAACACACGTCACGTATTGCGTGCGGCTAGTAATTAAACCCTGGTTTGGAGCCGTCAAAGCTCACAAAGTGCGGGGGAGAGGTGCGGGGACGCCAATTTGCGGGAGACGCTGTGAGATACCATTCTGTTTGACTCTTATGTATTCTGTGCCTTCACCTTAATAAGTATCGCAAAATGTAGATAAAGCGGTTTTCAATAACCCAGCCTACTTTGTGATCGTTCATAAAACATGTAAAATCATGGATACGAATACAGAATAGGATGTAACTCAATATGACAATACAGTACCAATGCATAACGTTCAAGGATCAGCCGCGGGTGCAGTCGTGTGAGACAATAACGTCATTTGTAATAATAACTATGCAGATGATGGGACCGGTTGTCTTGTAACACACTGCACTTTACTGCTGAGATGTCGTTTAGAGGAAAATAGTCAATATATCATCTAGTCACATCAGTATTCAAGCCGTGTGGTTCTCGGCAGTAGAATAGGACCACTCCGAGTCTTTCCGTGGATGTCGTAGAACCCGACTTAGGAAACACAAGTTAAACAAACTTATAAACATCACTGAGACCTTTTAACCCGTCTGGCCAGCGTGGAGAGTGAAGGCCAAATCCTCTGGCTGCTCTGGCTAATGTATGGCTCTGGTAGTACGTGCTGCAGTGGAGACTAAAAAAGACCTGATGATGATGATGATGACACCAGTATTGCATACGTTACCATATTAAATTTTTTCCACGTTTTAGGAACTAACTATAAGCTGTGCTATAAGTAGCTGCCAGAAAAGACAACACAGAGCTACAGAATTAATATAAATAAATACTAAACAGAAGTTTGTCTGGCGCAAATATGTAAGCAGACCGGACTCAATAAGAAAATCAGAAAGAAGGAAAGAAGGAGGGCAGGGAAGGACAAAGTATAAGAACTTATAATTTATTAATGTCCTGTTCGATATTTACTGGACTGCCAGGATGTGCGTGCAATTTATGTGATCTATTGTCCAAAATCAGGCTAGTTAATTGTACTTTTGAATACATAGACTAATCTATACTTACATCTACTCAAATTGATAAGTGTTCAAATCTGAACCTAGTGCCGCCAGTTTTTTGTTTTTTTTTTTAAAATTGTTTCCTCTAGTGCTGGGTCTCTGGTTTACTTGATTGTCTGATTTACCGAATTTTAGTTTTGGGTTTTCACGGTATCGGAGTTAGTATTTGCGCAAGATTTTGAGGAATTTGAATTAAGAATCCTGATACCTACCGTCACCTTACCAGGAACTGGCAAAACCCGTTCTAAAAGGAAAATACCCGTGAACTTTGAGCCGAGAAAGTGGCTGATCTTGATGATGCTTCACGTTTAATGCGACGCACGAACTATAATTACTACCTGTGATTACAATGTACTTATAAAAAGCAAAATGGCTGATTACGTAGGAAAACTTAATCACAAATAAAGACATTAAGGCAAGACACAAAGTATTTCGTTAATATTGATAATACTGAAGAATCAATGACATTTTACTAAGAAATATTATGAAGATCAGTGAAGATCGTTCTAAGAACACAATTGCCCTCCACTTAGGCAGGTCTTGCTTGGGGAGCTGGCGCCATTTGTCACCGTCCCAGTCAAATTACTGCTTCAGGAATCAAAGCATTGCGCCGATGCCATACGCACGGCATTCCTCGCTCGTTGTTCCTGGGCTTCCTAGGGACGTGACTATTGACTTTCTAAATAAATAAATAATACTATCATTTATTGTCGTACTTTAAGGTACACTACAGTTAGAAATCAGTACCTACCTAAAACTTTACAAGTAGGCAAAGGAATGCCTCAGTTTATTCACTCCGGACCAGAGACCGATGTAACACAATTTTTCAGGCATCCCCTTTCTCTGTAAAGGTTTTCGGGAATTTTTGAAATAGGTTAAGGGGTTTACGTTTTTACTAAAACTAATTAGTCTAAGTAAAACTAAAATATATTTCTATAAACAAAGTTGGCGCTGTCAGTATTGTTTTAGACGCATAAAATTGTTATCGGGAGTTTTTGGCGGGAAGTGAAGGTGTTTGGTTGGGGTTTTCTTTTAAATTATTTTGCAAATTGATTTTAGTGGACTTTATAATATGAAATTGGTGTTGTTTGGTGTTATAAATGCTGATGCTCATGAACAATATGTGAAATAGTTAAAGTGGACAGTCATAGTACGGCTGTAGTGATATTTGTTTCGCGGACTGTGTGGGCGTCTTCGGGCGTCGTCCGCCACTCAATCGGCTATGAAAACCAGTGGATTCGTATAGATTTGTCGCCAGAAGCTCCCTTAAAGCAATCAAAGGCCTACACCAAACTTTGATTGTAACTTGTTAGGAAAAAAGAATTTCCCACGTTTTATTAACTTGTTCCTGGCTAAATACGCAGTAGCGTCAAGCCATAAATTAAAAAAAAAAAATTGTTATCTGCAGAACCATAAGTATTTCTGATTGAAATTACTCAATAGACCTTGTCTTAATACTCGTATTACCGTGAAACTTGTGCGTTATTGTTAAAACAATCGCTATACAAAGTGGAATTTCATTACTACTAATTGTCACTAAGTTGAATGCTTGGGAACCGGCCGGCAATTAAATCAATTTTCTAAGTCACCTTGCTCCGTAAGGACGTTGTTGAGTATTGCGGTCACAGACATGCCTATTTCTGACAATACTTCACCTTATTTGTTAGGAAACCTTGTATTTATACGAAATCGAAAACCGTTAATTCAGTAAAATTTAGATTCAGTAATTTATACTGAACTCAACTTTGCAAATGCATGGTGAACATTTCAATAAAATTTGAGTACCTTACTGTTGTATTGCATCATGAATGCTTAGAAATCTATAAAAATACAATTACATAGTAAATATCTGAGATCTGGTACATCGGATAACATCGGTGCTCCTACACTAACATAATAAAACTGACAACGATTGTTCTAAAAGGATCTCGTCCATAAATCCTAAATTAATAGCTTCCTAGTAATAACAATAGTGACTAGAATTAATTGCGATATTTCCAAAAATGCCAAATCTACTCCCACAGAAGGCTCAATAGCCTTCTGTGGGAGTAGATTTGGCATTTTTGGAATTTTGCGTTTTTTTTTCTTTGATACCCATAACAATTTATGGGTATCAAAGAAAAAAAAACGCATTTTTATTCTGAATTTGATGCGACTTCAGATGGAGATGATCGTGATAATGAGATTATACTGAAATAGGAAGATTTTAAGGTTTCTATTAAGTTTAGAAGTCCTAGTGCAAAAGATGTTGACAGTCTTTGCATTGTAGCAGCGCTGTTTATCGAAAAGAAGTAAGAATTACAAACACTTCTTAAAAAGGAATTTCGAGAAAAACTCGCATTTATATTCCGTAGAGCTGTCTTTGATGGCCATCAATATGATCTTAATTAGGAAGAAATCAAGGTCACTAGCAACAGACAATTACACGGAGTATTTGTAGCAAATTCTCACTGGAAGTAAGTTCGTTAAAAAAAAGTTGTACTTAACTTTAATAGAAACATCTGTCTGTGTAAAAAAGTAATTGTCTTGTTTTAGGCAAAATACGAGTAGTCAAGGTAAGATTCATATCAATATTCACATTCAATGACGCTTCTTCCACCCAAAATGTCGAAGTTGGCCAAGGCCTACCACCTACTCGAAGATATCTTAATAGTCTGGGGGCCAGCAATCTGTCACTACTCTCATTTACTATCAATAGACGAATCAATTTGCTAAAAACAGCGTTTGGTCGTTGCTACCTTGGTTCTTTCTACTCCTTAAGGGATAAAACATAGTATATTCGATCTTGGGGTACTACTTTTAGAACTCTTTTCGCCTCAGACACGGCCTCAGATTTTAGCTTTTAAATTTAGCTACCAACTGGCTATTCAAACCTGCATTTTATACACGGTGGCCTGCAATCGATTCATGCAATTCAACCCCACATCCACCTGACTTCCTGCCTCGCTTCCTGCGCTTTGTGCTCGGGAATCGAACCCGGGTCACGGTCCGCTGACTACCCGTGCCGACCCACCGTGAAAACTGCGTTTTATTGCTGCATTTTTAATCCGAATAAAAACTGTCCCCTGTGTTTTATATCCATACAAAAAAGTTTTCCATCTACTAAAATATTGTGGGTTTTTTTTTTATAAATGAGATGACTACAATATAATCATTTAAGACACAAGAAGTCTGAACTAGGCCTCCCCGAAGGATTTACATTAAAACTCTTCAAAAAGACGTGAGAAGATTACTGTAAGGCCGGCACCAGTGTGGCAATTGTTGTCTCAGGCGTCTATTGGCTTACCATGAGGTTATTCTTGTGATCTTCTTTTTATCGTATCCATGATTATCAGACTTTATTGGACCAGGACTTGTACTCCAATATCGACACGACATTCGTATTCGAACGTAGCTACGTTCCCGCGTTGTATAAAGCAACATGGGGCGGTCGTTTCATTTTGTAATGAAGAGTAATGGTCTCCAGTATCGGGCTACCTCTAGGAATAGCATTGTCGGAGGCAGAATATAAGTCATCCAAAGTGCAGGTATGTGGATACCTCAGTCATGCATGACAAAAGGTGGGACATTTTCGAGAAAACCCACACTCGCACTGTCTACGAACTGGGTTTCTTTCGCCGTATCTTCCCAGCTGTGGTCGTTCCGAAATGCTTGTAGTTTGTAGTTTTTGCACTTTAAATAATCATCATCATCATCATTTCAGCCGCATAGCGTCAACTGCTGGACATAGGTCTCTCCCAAGGTTTTACTTAACGACCTTCAATAAGAGATATATTTATCCTACATTGAATAAAAATTGTTGACTTTGTCACTCGGTCTCATTACTCTCACTATCTTGTTTTTCTAAAACTAAATCAAATGCGCGTTTCCCGTCTAGAAATGACGTCTTCTTTTGACCTCTAATGAAATTAAATTGTTCCAGAGGTAAATTGGGCAAATCGTCGGTGATATACTCTAGACTACGAAGTTTGATGTCATTCGGTAGATTACCTGTTTCCTAAACAATTATAGTTGCTGTGTTTTTCTCATCATCATTTCAGCTCATCATCTTGTTAATTTTTGTTGTGTACGCAAGTTCAGGTTATTGACCCCAAAAAAAATTATCGACCATTCATAATTATCAAAAAAAAAAATGTAATACTACTTTTATTTTCGACCACCCAAATTAAAGGCCGTATTTTTTTACATTACGTAAATACATTTGTTCGTCACGTGGTTATGATCATTTCACTTCACCTTATAGATGGTATGACAGTAGGCATACATACATAAATAAAAATGGAAATACCTTTGTCCAAAGTTATGTATGACACAACAACCAAACTTAGTGCGTTTATAATGCTATGCCAAAACTATGGAAAGTAAGTACCTCTTCAATCCAATATTACAAGGAATGAGCTGCAGTTATAATACATGTCATTGATTCCAGAACAAAACAGGTTTGTAGAGCAATCTGCGTCATAAAAATGCAATAAAACACAGGTTACACCTGCCTCGAACTCAAATATGCACTTACGGAATTTTCTGCTAACCAACTTGGCACAACCGATAAGAGAGGACGTTGACCGCGGATGAAAACAGCTAACTGAACCCTGAATCAACAATATAACCATGTGATCATATCTCGGTAACAGTAATTAGAACACTGTTAAAATTTTACAATGTTGAAATTTTTGCGAGCTTAGCATGAATCATGACTATAGTGTCAGTAAAACCGACTGCAACGAGGAAAGGATTTGATTTAGTGGTACAACTCGCATGGTTCTGTCTCATTGTATATTCATCCCAGTTGCATCCTTTTTAGTAGCTTACCTGTGAAGGTGAAGTTTCGACGCGCAACCTCCTTGTTGCGGATAAAAAAAATTACAACTTTTTCGGTTGACATTACGAATTACGATAACATCTGAGGATATATTGTTTAGAGTAAATTATTGTCAATTAACGTTTACTTGGTTATTATAAGTTAATTAATTTTTGTGTGCCTAATATTTAAATTCTCTTTCCTTCTTATTACTTTAAGTTCTATTCTGGATCTACTTTCCTTATAGCTGTGCTTTTACGGATCCCCGTGTCTACGGGATCTGTGTCACTACGTCTTTGTATGATTGATGCCTAATCTTGTGTTGTTACTTGAGATGAAATATATTTTGAATTAAAAGGCCAGTTCCAAAATTTTAAGCTCAAAACCAATATTTATTTTGTTTTTCACTGTATCTCACTATTGCTACAATTACAAAAGATACTTCATCAAATCGAATGATTTGCTCAAAGATCTATAACAAAGTTGACATAGTGTACGTAATTCGCATATATTGCAAAATCACGTGGTAGTACCACGAGCAGGGTGGCCCTGACACGTAGCCATGTATGATGGCGCCAGCCTACCCACATAGCATGAACCTGCCATAGAGTTGTGACTCATTGTCTCTTAATTACCTTTTACCCTTTTAGAGGCACTGGAAAAGTATTGTTATTTTTATTGTCTGTGTGAGTACCTCAAGCTTTAAAAATGCAAAGTATAAAAAAAAATATTCAGAACCCTTTACAGGCACTTTTGACGTCACTGGAATACTTACTCGCGGAAGGACTTGAATGCTAATAAATTTATATAGAATAGTGTACTATTATTTACATTAATTCTAAAGAATTTGTGTCAAAGACAAGCGGTTATTGATTATCTGCCCGATAACACCGCTCTTTTTGCATAGGATATTAAAAATGTTACAAATCAAGTAAGCAATACCTCTGAAGGTAACATTTTATAGCTTGGATTAACAATATTAGCATACAACAAGGATGAAACAATTAACGGAGATAAGCTGTGGGTTGACGCCGGCGCAAGCGCATGCCATAGAGCTATAAAACTTATCTTTATAGACACGAACGTGTTAATTGAGTCATTGACATAGTTTATACTATTTGAGACGAATATATGACATAGAAAATCTATGAAACAAGTATGCGACCTATTGTTATAAGTGATCTATCTTCTAAAATAAGTAGGTAGTTACTTTAAAACGAAGAAATTTTAACAGGAACCCTGACTACTCCTAATCACGTCTTTATCCCTTACAGACCCTAAAGACAACGAAATCAGTCAAGTGACCTGCTAGCCGCAATAATTCTTCGCGATTTACATGCATTCGCTCGACCGGCTTCTTTAAATAGTACCGAGAGGAAACTGACTTGATTTGCCAACTCCTGCTTGCAAGTATGAGCAAAATGTCAATAGGTGATGCAGAAACCCACCACTATTTTGATTTCCTTTTTCCATCTTCACGCCTTACATCACGCTTGGCCTTTGAGTTTCGTAGTTTAAAACCCAAAGACCACTCTTAGCATGCTCAATCTGCTACGTCAGTGACAAAAACGTGACCTGACTGTGTAAGAGACCAATCTTTCCCAAGAAATCCAAGATACAGTTATTCCCATCCTCTAGAGACCTCATGGGAGAGTTCGTGAATGGAACACGGGTGCGTGGGATCGGCACGCTGTTCGTTGACTTGGCATTCAATGGTAATGTGGTTCACATCCCAGTAATTGCTATGCTATCACATGTTTTGTAACGCACCCTTGCATTTATCTTGACGATTTTATAGTTTTATCAAAGACGCACTAGGTACCTATTACCTAATTCTTGACACTGAAGTAACACTTATGATATCAACGATTCTTGATATGTTTGTCCTCTTTTTCAGTTTAACTACCAGTATATCTAATTTAATCAAATAGGTATTTAGAAAGTAGATTTTCGCACGGTCGATAAGATAAAATGTTTGCAAGCTGTCAATACTCTCAATGATTATGCCTTTATTATATTAAAACTAGCCTGAGAAAAAATAATGAATATTGGTAAATGTTCGGCCTTTCAGACTATTTTACGTGAGTAAACCAATTAACAAGAATTATAATGATCATGTCTTTATTACTTCATAGTAAACAGGCCTAAGATTCACATTGAATATTGCATTTTTCTTTTTTACAAGATTCAAAGTCCAAACTTAGCGAGTTCGCCATCCGCAGACTAATTTCAAAAAATGTAATTTTGTTTTTATCACAAATTTTGAAATGCTCCATGCATTTATTTTGACGATTCTATATTATTACTTTTATGATTTCCAACGTCTGATAGCTATTTAATAATTATGCATTGCAAGTTGCTCTTAAGCTGTCATCTTAGGCTCTTAGCTGACCATCCATGAAGATTCAAGGCTATCGAAGTAAGGATTGTGATTGGTTATACGCAAGATAGGAAATGACGCATACTTAGCAAGGTGATGGGCTAGAAGACGAAGAAATAGTGACAGGTTAAGAGCAAGACCTTTGCCCATTTCTCCGATCGAGTTCTACGATTTACGCAGATGGAGAAGCAACTGGTACTGGTGGTTATGAAATCAGTTCAAACATCTGAAATTCTTAAAATTCTTGAATGATTTACCTGTCTATAAAGGCTCTATCCTATGATCAACAACAAACGAAAGAGTTTACACATATGATTTATACTGTTACTAGCCACTGGAATACTCTGATACTTCGTAAAGTTATTTTTATATCGGCATAAAAAGAAAATCGCAATATCTTGCGTTAAAACAAAACAGTTCCAGCAAAAAAGACTATTAATCAAAAGTTACATCTAATTGACGATGCAAGAAAAACACGACTTACAAAAAGTGTGAGCCAAGATTGCATAGTAGACTCCGCAAAAAAAATCCAGATTGTTTACTTAGTAATTTGTATGGCATTATAATCTGTTGGGCTAAGTATTATACAATTATATCTGATTCCGTATAATGAAATAATAGTAACTCTTCTTTGAGATTTATCGCTTTCATTATGTAGGTTTTGTTTCATTATCTCATCATCATCTAGATTCTTGATGGAACCACATTCTACTTCCATACATAGTCGACTTCGCAAAAAATCTAAGTCATTTATTAGTAATTTGCATGGCATCAATAATATATTGTGCTGAGTATTATAAAAGTTATAATTCATGAATGTGTATACTTCTTTTAGTTTTATCGCTATCTTTCGTCATGTAGAATTGTCGTCATTTCGGTATTGGTAACCACACTTGCCCGCCACTCGGAGGTTCTGGGCTAGACAAGGCATCCCCAGCCTGGGCAAGTTAGAAAATGGCCTTTTTCAAATTGTCCTGGGTCTTGGGTGTTTATCTAGTATATACATTATGTATTTATTATAAAATACAATCCCATAACACAAGTTTAAATTTACTTTGGAGCTAAATCTGTAAATTATTATGTGTTATTTATTATATTTATTGTTTTACGTAAAAGCATTAGTCTGGATGTATCATCATTACCTAATTCGTCATTGACATCCTCTTGATAGATCGAACGACATTCTAGTTCAATAGTATCGAATTGTTTAAGCCTAGGGTCTGTTGATGCTCTACTGGATGTGGCACTAATCATAATAGGGTCAAACGGCCAAGCAAAGTTGGAGAACCACGTTTAGTTGGCCTACAAATAGAAAACCGGAATCTGAATGATAAGCTCCCCAGACATATAGCCTGAAGTTACTTTACCATGCAAAAACGCTAGTAATGCACACTTCCACAAAGCCATCGAACTCTCTGCTTGTACAGTAGCATGACCACATCTTAATAATACGTTTTGATCTTGTCGCACGCCACGTCGAGGTCGATGCATCGAATCTTCGGAATTTCGCCACGGGACCACAGAGAAACAAATGATAGAGTGTAATGTACTTAATCCGGCTTTAAAACTTTAGCACAAATGTGTTCCCAAGGAGGGTTTTTTTAGAAAGGCAGCCAGTTTTAAGAACTGGGTGGCCCTATGCGAGTATGCGCTTTCACAAGTTAAGCAACCCCGGGCGTGGTCCGTACTTGGATGGGTGACCATAAGTGGTACAAATGACACCAGTGTTGGCCATTTACACGAAAAAACAAAACAAAGCAGATTTTATTGCTCCCTTATTTTTCCTTCCCTTTACACGGTGTAAGGCATCATTGGGAAAGTAAAATCCCAAAGTAGACTTCTGTCTCCGATGCAGCCGGTTAAATATCATTCCTAAGGGAAGAAAAAACCGGAAAGCCCACCCGGCTCCAAAGAATCAAATTAAGGAAAGATTCAAATATTTATTTAATAATCAGGCCTTTGCAGGCTTTTTTACACGTCAATCATTTTAGATTACATTACGTGTAATATTTATTTATATATTTTTCAAAAAGCTACCGATACTAGCGTTTTTCAACGACCACTGCTGAGAAGGAACACCGAAGAAAGTATTGGGCGCCTACGCGCCAAAAGAACTACTTCAGTATTAAAAAAAAAAAAATGTTTATTAGGTAACTAAAAAATGTTTACAAAGAAATTATGCCAAAAGCAAAGCAAAGCTAGGATGCAACCGGGAACCGGGGTAAGAAAGAGAGCCTGTGCTCTGTACTGATTCGCCTCTGCTATTGACAAGACAGCCGATAAAAAGTAATTGTACTGATGACCTTGTCGCGTGGCTACTCCACTCGACACAGAAAGTAAAAGGCTTAAACGGTTTCTTTAATATTGGTCATTACCTGTTAAAATGTGTCATAAGCAGTGATTATCTTAATGTAGGGCAATAAGAGCCTTATTAGATACTTTATGTGTCCTTTTTATGCTAATCTGGGAGAAAAAATAGAAGTAGAAAAGACGATCTTATTAAGAGGGCGCCTGATGTCAATAATCTAAATTTTGCTCCCGCTTCCACGCACACAAATTTACTCTAGCCGAAGCGAGACAACGAGCCATGCGGGGCGTCGGGAATCGCAGTGGGTCAATGAGGCTGGTTCTGGTTTTGAGGTTTTTTTCGATTTACAAAGAATATTTAAGAGTTATTTAAAAAGTAAGACATGATGACTGCCTTATGTTTAATACAATTATAATCCAAAGTTACAAGTGCTAATTTATTGTATTTCTTAAATACTTTCTGTTTTAGTATAATTCTGAGGTGATTTGGAGGCAACTTCGCAATGTTTTTCTATCGAGAAAATTTTAAGCAATCGTGTTTTCAAAACTTATTATGTTTAGAGTTAGTCCTGAACTTTGCTGTGTTTTTATTTCAAAGTGAGTATTTCGTTAATATTGATAATATTTAAGATCGCTCTACGAACTGTAGGGTAGTACGGGCTCTTAACATTCTAGCCGAAAGGATCAGCTATAAATATACAGTCTGAAGCATTCGTTATGGATTAAATCGGTTATACAACGTCATCATCAAGTTTAAAATCACTTAGTCTCCACTGACAAATAATTGTAAAATGGTTTCATTGACCAACAATGCTTTTGTCCGTCAGTTTCTCAGTTTATTTATCAACCGATTCTCGTGAAATAAGCAGGTTGATAATTTTTTAGATTTTTTTTGTCGATTCAGTTTTTGAAATATTTTCAAAATGGCTGAGATAGGGGGTTTAAAATTTCAAAAGTCCATATTTCAGCCATTTCGAAAAATTCTTACATATATCATAAAACTTTTTTGTTACCCTTATTAAGACGCAACTTTTTTGTTTGAAAAACTTTTTTATCCGATGAACTTCATCGGGTTGGGGGTGAGTCGCGACGTTAATAGTATTATTATACCCTCAGACTATAGCCTTTCCGACAAAATCTGCACAACGGTAAACATGATTGGACGAAACGGAATGTGAATAAATATCTTGTAACACATGTTTGGCAACAATTTAATTTATCTTTTATCCCATTTACCTAGTTTAGTTTTTATTAGTTTTTGCGGTAGACATGTATATTCACACGAACATCATTATCATTATATTCAGTCGCAAGAAGCTCATTTCTGGATATTGACCTTCCTCAAGTAACTATTTCTAAAATGACTGCAACCTTGCTGAGATCCTCAATGAAGTCATCACATCTAGCACATAGACAAAAGAGTAATCCACAGATTAAACATCTATAAGTCAAAAAAAAGTCAAAAGTTCTTATTCAATGTAGGTAAATCACTTATTGAAGGTCATTATTTTTAATTATTTTTACTATGATCTATGAATTCTATGATTAAAGCCAGCTGTCGAAAATTATGCATTTCTTTAGAACACGCGAACTATAATTTCATAGCGTGTTCAAACCGCCACCGTTTATGTTAAAACTAGTTAAAAGTGTGAAGTTATTAAACAAAATGTGATTTACAACAGAGACCCAATTTACGACTTGCGAATGCGTCAAAATGTGTTAAGTGGCAATTAGGTACTTAACATTTTTATGAAGAGTCCGTTTAGTTTAAAGCAGTTTTATATTAACTTCGGCGATAAAAATCTAAAGATAAAATATGTCATTTATTAATAATGACATTAATAACTTATCGTTTACATACGAGTACGTTGAGTATCCTATAAAACAAGTTTAAAACTTCTTTTGGGGCTAGCTCAATCTGTGTGTGTTGTTGTTATGTATGTATGTTCTTTGTCCTTACTTTTTTATTATTTAAACAACAGTTGCAATGTAATATGTCTTTATTACTTTCTATAATGTATCTATTATTTAAATGTACGATCACAAATTAAGATGGCAATTTCCGATGCCCGGTAATCTCAATAGAGATTATGATGGCATCGTAAATAGATTTAAAATTAATGTATTTTATGTATTGTGTAAATAAATAAATAAAAAAAAAACACAAAAAAATAGAGATGCAATCATAAATTTTTGCTAGATAGAGGAAACTCTATTTACTTAAGGTGAAGATATAGGCAAATGGCCTTGAAGTGAGAAATAAATTGTTAACTCGTAAATATGGTGATAATTTCCATATTGCTCTTCGTCATGCACTAGATAGCCCTTTAAATTATTTTATGAACTGCCGTTTAAACTATTATTGGTGATCCGTCTAGCTTTAAAACTTGCCGTGGTCACATTTGGCGGAGGCAAGTTTTAAAGCTAGACGGACTAATGTAAATACTTTCAACGGTGGTTCATAAAATAATTTAAAGGACTATCTAGGGAATGACGAAGAGTGATATGGAAATTATCTCCATATTTACGAGTTAACAATTTATTTCAAATGAGGGCGCCACTTCAAGGCCATTTGCCTATACCTCCGCCTTAACTAAACGTATTAACTAAACTATGCCTCATACGGCAAAATCATAAACAATTATAACCACTTACAGGGAAATCCACGGTACGAGAACTCAATCCACAACTTAAAATTATACGTGCTGTGAGGAATTTTCTCTGAAACCTAACTAACCTTGTGTGTGTGTGAAGATTAATCCCTCGACTATGGCGTGAGGTGCGACTGCAACTTGCTACCAAGTTGCCGTTGGCATCATATCAATCAATTTCTTTGAACACAACCTTTGCACAAATGGTAGAACAGAGGAAAGTCTCTTCTTAGACTCAGGATATTGATACAATATCACGTCTTTCTCCCTAACGCTTAAAGTCGTAAGACCGCAAGGCGAAGTATAGATACAGTTTGTAATCTCAAGTTCAGTGTCTTACCACCACAAATTAGCCGTAATAATATGTCAGTTCACATAATACATAATGCATTTTTGCGCCCTGACTGTATGTATACCATCTTCGCAGAATTTTTTATTTCTTATTGTTTTGTTAGCCTATTAGGTCCCACTGGGCAAAAGCCTCCCCTCTTTTTTTCCATACATCATAGTCCCTTGATATCACCCTCCTCAAAATAAGTCAAATCATCCGTCCATCTTTTTCTTCTTCGTGCTGGTTTACTTCGGCCATCTGAAATCCAACTAAACTTCGCAGAATACCATAACTCAAGTGACGATAAATTGCTAACCACCGTATTGTAAGATTACTCCACAACTCACCATATATCTTGAGAATTTTTAATGAAATGCTGGGACCACCCAGACGCGACCATTTCATCGCTGCGTGCGCAGCTGCCCTTAAACCTTCCTATCTTGGTCGTAAGTCTTGCAAACATGATAAATAGGTATATTTAGATAAATATTGCCACAAGAGCAGGCTCATTTGCAATTCATTTGCACTTACACTTGTGTCGGCTGGTTCCGGGTTCCAAGAATGTCGCCTCGTTGGAATTCGACGCAAGAAATGTTTTCAACATTGTAGGTATTTACACATCGCTCTTATACCATGGGAATCTTGTTGGTTGCTTTGCTGTTTTCATTATTGAAGGTGATGCTAGCACCTTTTTGATGTTATTGAACTTATGATATGAAAAGCAGAGCTGTTGTCTATTATCAATTGCCTACTATAGTTTTATTTACAGTGTAGTTTCTGACGTAGAGTCAGATCAGTCCATCTCTTTCTGTGGATGTCGTAAAAGAAATTTCGAGCATTAACTCCATGCCATCCATCATTGTCATAAGTTCAGCCGCGAGAACGTCTTGAGCGATGTCAGTCCTACAAAAAAGTATTTCTCTTCTACTTCTATAATCCCCAGATCATGGTTGTATTGGCGATGGTGATCCAAGCATCTTTTATGATATGCACACGGCTACACTACACAAATGAGAATAACTACACACACCTGTAACCAAAGTTGTACAAAATATACCAAATACAAGATAATCGTGAATCCATTTAGTATTTGCCATCGGTCAACAAGGCCGGTGATGTAATATTGACATCATCAATAGATACCCCGCGACCTTCGCTGTCGACCAGATAACCGAGATTCTATCTGTTTTCCGCAGATATGTGTGATGCCTTTTAGAATGGCAGCTTCTAAATTTTATTGATTTGATGAAGTTTCATGCAGAGCGTCGTTCCTTAAGTTTAGTAGTACCCGAGGGAAAAAACGATTCAAAATCTAGTTTTTACTTTAGCTTTAGTACCTATCATCAACCTTCATTTCCGTGACACAGTAGACAAACTGGAAGAGAGTGGTTGCCTTCGTTGCTTCGTGCTGTCGTTGCGCGTCTTGCAACAGCCGGCAAGTTACTTAGGAAACCCTGGACGGCACGCAGCACAAACGTTTCAATCCTGGAGGAACATCACTGATCAGCAGTGAGCAGACGAACAAGGGAGGGCTTAAGCCTGAAACTACGACAAGCGGACGCCCGCGATGGGTTCAGTCCGTCTCTGTCACAAACCCTAAGTGAGTAGAGACAGCTGAAACCGTCGCGGGTCACGTGTCTCTGTTGCACCTAGAGTTTGTGACAGAGACGGACTGAACCCGTTTCAAGCCTTAGAAAACAAATGTCCGACGAGGCTGCCTCCACTGGGCATTTCTTGGGTCTACGACTTCTGCTATACAGAAGTCGTAGACCCAAGAAATGCTGGCTTGATGTTGCTAAGGGTGATATATCAGCCTTGACCCAGGCTTATTATCTGTGCCAATGGTGTTACTACCAAGGATGCCGCGGACCTAGTGAGATGGGAAAGAAAAGCCGGAAATTGGACCCTGGGCTCCGAAGCATAGCCAAGGATGCACCCGGAAGTCGCTAAGATGAGGAAAAAAGAGTCAGACAGATATATCTGGTCTACATAACAGCCTTATCTTCTATATGTTTTAAATCTAACCAGTTATGTATTGTATAGAGAGTAAATTGAGGCCAATCGTAGAAGTTCAATGTCAGGGTTACTAAATAACGTACCACGAAGTTTGTAAGTTAAAGAAATAACGGCACCAGTTATGGTTTATGGGTATTTCCATTGTGGTGGGATTCCCGAAACCGTGGCGTGTCTAAACAGGTTAAAACGGTGCTGTACTGTCTTTTGTCTTTGTCTAACATGCATAGCACTCTGACATGGAAAAGACAAAATATTGTTTATGTTTAAGACATTGGTCAAGTTTGCTAGTAGAGTAGAAGAGTATGATAATTTATATAGTAATATTTTATTATGTATATTGTATTACTTTTTTGCGCCGCATAATTTTTCTGTTTATCCCTATGGTTGACTGGGAGAAAATGCTCTTAGCATTAAGTCCGCCATTTTTTAAAAGTTTATTTTTACTTTGGAACAATAAAGTTTTATAAATAAATAAATAACTCATAAATTTATTTTGCATTGTAACGATTTAAATTTTAGGTAGCTTTATTAGTAACACATAGTTACCTTTATTTATAAATCGATGACCTACCGGTTTTACTCATATAGGTAGGTCACTGTAGTTGTATCGTCGAAGGTCACTACCTATAGTAGATACACCCTTGCCCGCCCTCGGTAGATACACTTATCTGCCGAGGGTGGTTTGGCTTCCGTCAAAGCATTCAGGGTGTTTTAGTGCTTTGAAGGAAACGAAACTGTCGTGTCACCACTCATAACAAACATCCAGATAATGATCGTCTACATTGGCGAAACTATAGTCGGACTTTCCGGCTTCACTACGCAAGTAAAGCTGTACTATAAAAATTTCAAAATAAGGAACACTCCACACAATCAGAGGTAGATAGGTTAGAATGCTTGGGAGGTTGATTTTGTCTAAATCCGAATACCGTTTCCGAGCTACGTGTAAAAGCACGAATACCAGTTAGATTTGTATCTTCTCGCCACTCGTCCATATCTTGTTTGATCAATGTGAGCCTAGCGTTAATATACCCTATTGTTCTGCTGTCATGACCACGTGACCGAAGTTCTAACAAAGTAAACACAAGTGCCTCATTACTTACATACGTTTGAAATATTCAAACAAAAAAATTCAAATATTTACTACATACTTGCAACACCTAGTACGACGCACGCGCTGTTGAAATACAAAGGAAAATATTTCGTATTTTCTAAATAGTAAAGTTTACATTTGCATAGCGCATTTCATTTCGAAACCCTATTGTTTAGCCCCACGCATGCGCGGTGTCCTACCCCAGTTATTTCGACAAGTTCCTCGAAGCATTCTTCCAATAACTTTCTACTTTCCACCTAAGAGTTTAAGGTTTCATTTTAGAAATTTCCGCAGTTAGAACTGTCTCTTTCCTATGTGTAATCAGCTGTCTGACCCAATTGATAATTCAGTTACTTCAGAGACTGCCGGTGATACCTGAGCCTTTTATTTAAAAAAATAATATTCTAAATCCGAAAAGTGAAGTGTAACTAACTGGTGCTAAGTCCGTAATGTACATTGTGGTAATCGAACAGTGTAGTGAATTACAAAAATAAGATTCTTTTTTTAAACAAAAAGGTTATTTATCGTTGTCAGAGCAACCGAATTTGTGTGTCTATTGTTTATTATTTTATAAGACTGGCATCTTCAGTCTTATTTTCCGTATTATCGTGTTTTAACTGCGATTTAGCGAAGCGATTTCGCTTGCGTAATTTAATTTACCTTTATGCTATGATGGCTGACAATTTCAACCGATATCTTTGAATGGAACGGGTTCGGCTTTATTTTTTATAGAAATTATATATTTGGATCCATAACACTAACGGTCTCCCTAGGGAGTGTTCTCGTATTATGGTTCCCACGTGAAGTCACGCTGCAGGAATCATTTTCCTGAGCTTGCTGAACCACAGAAAAACTACGTAGTATTAAAGTAGCTGAACACTGGAAATCGACATAAGTTGGTACTTACAATATGCATACTTGCTTTTATACTAATTGCAAGTGGTTTTGTAATTTTAGGAATTAATAGTTTTTACATCATTTTATTTACTCTTGTAAGGTTTTTTTTTTAATTATAACTCACAACAAGTTCTGTTTATTATACTGATCACATTCCCTGATGTGCCTTTGATCAGCTGATTGTGCAGAAAATCTATTTTTCTTAGTTCGTCATGTTTCTTTAGAGCTTGTTATAGTGCAATAATAAAGTGAGTAAAAAGTAAGCCTTAAAGGTACCTTACAGACGACGAAAGCCATTTGTCATTAGTGTCAGTTGCAGAGCTACTCATTATTCGAAAACCGTCCAAAATTTCCATAAAAACCCAATAATTCACCTAAACTCCACTATAGGCCAGAACAAATGGGTAATAGAACGTTCCATGGCCTATATGACACAACACAATGAGAGTGGACCTTCAAACGATTGTCCAAAACCGCAGGGAGGTCATGAAACCTATAAACCCGATAGCAGGTCGTTATTTGACAATTATCACAAAATACACTAATCAGTGCAGTGTTGTAATTTTAACTGTGCAAATCGACTTTTATTATTTGTGGCTTAGGTGTAATTATACTCTATGAGCCACTTGTTATGTGGTCGATATTGTAGAGAAGTGAATCTTAATCTAGGATTGGTGTTTTCATACCTTCGATGCAAGTCGCATAGTTTATGAAGGCCCCTTTTAAAATCACAACTCCTTGTACAGGATACAAGCCTTCTTAATCTGGATTACACAATGCACACACAGATTATGTGTTATCATCCACATGTCGTCCACTAAGTTCGTGATTGCAAACACGCAGTTCAAATATTTTGGTTTCCAATCTCATGATGTCACACAGGCGCGGACAGTGTGTAAACTGTTTCAATGTTTAGACGACATAGTTCATCATTATTAGGTATAGTTTGATTTTAATCTTGAAATAGTTTGATCAACTGTTTTGGAAATATTTCTTCTTCTTTTAGCTTATTATCAGTCCACTTCTGGACTAAGGGCCTCTCCCCATCTTATTCGTCTTTCCCTTCTCCCACTTTAGGTGGGGTCGGGTCTCCTAATTCTTATTTGCCAGGTTGTTTTTTCTGGGTTATCAGTGCGTTTAGATTTCCTTTCTTCATTGTTTGGGCCATGCTCGTCCGCCACGTGGCAGGGGGGCGCCCTAAACCACGTTATTTTCTCCGGCAGCTCCAGGGCCTTGTGAACGACATAGTCTGTACTTAGGGCCTTTCCCCATAAAGGAAAGATTTGCATATAATCACCATGCTGGGGTTGTTGATCATTAGGAGCATAAAATCATTGCACAGAGGACGCTGCCGGTTCTCTGTTATCTATACCTCCTTAGTCGCCTATTACGACATAATTGTGAGAGGAAAGTAACGGTGACAAATCGTATTCTACTCTGTCATCACCAACGCGGTGATTTAATATTTCATTTCATTACCTATCGTTTCATTAACAGACAAACAACAGTAACAGAGTTAGCTTTATAACAGACTTCATTGACATAATAAATTTTATCATAGTTTCTTTATTAGAAGTTTTTTTCTTGTCCTTTCTAGTGATTCCAGTTTTAGTCTTTAATTAAAATCCAATGTGCTGTTCATGTTTCCTCATGTTTTTCTTGATTAGAAAATATCTACTTACTACTATTTATTTTAAACATCGCCGTGTATTAAGACCCTAATCCTTATTTACTCTTTTGTTGTTTGTTTAGGTAGCTGTAGAAAAATATGCTTTCTTTTTACTTTTACCAAGTTGAATTTTAATTACTTACTTATTTCGCAATTTCTATCTAATTTGGTACATATCTCAACACACCTAAATATTCTCGTTTCTTATTTAAGATTCACATACCTAACTGTTAAAACTTTTGAATAAATCGCAGTTATTAAAATGATATTTTCGGTGAATTCCAAAGCAATTTATAATTCAGACGGTGAGTCTTTAATTTGAATTTTATTGGACTTGTTTTGATGTAGTTTGTTTATTTCATTTAGTGATCATGCGATTTAAAAAAACGCAGATTTATCATTGTCTGGAACTACCTAAACTTATTTTAAATATCCTGCTATATTTTTTCTCATGCGTAGGTAGGCTTTCTTTTTAAAGGTTAAAATTCACACCATAAGCTCAGATTACAACCAGAAGAAATAGATTTTTTTAAAACGCATACGTTTGTACTCGGTATGTATGTAGTTGATTGTAACAACTTTTTTTTCGGTACAGTTTCAGTTACGTCGTCCATAAGTTTAAAGAATTTTCGCATTTTCTATTTTTGTATGGTTACTATGCAATATTACTGTACCATAAAGCTGATCTGATATGAACCTAATTATTGGGACTGGAACTACTTGACGATAAAGGTAAGACAGTAGAATTTGTATATGTTTTGAAAACAAACTTATATAATTTTGTTTTCTAAGCTTCATAATTTATGAGTAACTTTAACGATTATAAAACGTACTTATATGGCGACCATACACTTTCTCATAGACCGGTGTGATCATACAAATATTATGTATGCGTCTGTACCTCACACCTGTCTGTCTGTCCATCACAATAACAGTCGTTTTCGGAGTCGGCGGACCGGAACCGAACCCACAGCCCACTACATACATACAGATCTAGTTTCAACCAACGGATACATTACACGCCATACAGTTGAAATATACAGTTTTCAATCCCTGAGAAATGTACCTACGATGAATAAATTCAATATGATTTTTGAAGTATCGTGAACTGAATTTGATGCAGGACATAAATTTACTTGCGGAGCACACCTTCCAACCTTCCTTCCTACCAAATACCTGTACATATAAGTACAAGTCTTCGCTCAGATTGAGAATCGAATCCAGGACCTGTTTTCGTCAAACATCTCCAAATACCTCGGTTGCCTGGAAGAGACTGCAGTTGCGATAAGGCGTCGTTTTAACATCTGTTTTATGTTTTAAATGTTTTTGTATGGTAATGTTTTAGTGCCATATAGATTTTAACTAACATTGCGGTCTTGAACAGCTTGCGGCTCCGGGCTCTGTCTGCTTAGAGCCGCAAGACCCAAAATCTGCCCTATTAGGGATAAAGACGTTATAGTAAGTATGTATGTATGTATGTAACATCTCGAATAATGGATGGTCCTGTTAACGAAAACGTTAAGGCTTCCGTCAATTATAATGATGCGAGTAGATAATCAGCTTCTACTGATGTCTAGTAGATAGGTCCGGTAGCTAACCCTAACGATCTAAGCTGTTCAACAATGGCACAGGACGTGACGTCATCCATACAATTTCTAATGTACTGGACATCCGATACGGCATTGAGAATCGCACGCAAGCGCATGACATGAATTGGTAATATGATGTCCTTTGCTGGTTTGAGATGGTTGATAGATTCTGAGCTACTGTATTATTCGGATTATCTTTAGATTAAAAATTCCCATTCAAGGAACGTAAAATCACCGTTTTTTTGGAGTGAAAACTTTTTTAGGCGCGTTGCATTTTTTTGATGGGAAAAAACCATTCATCTCGCGACATTTTTACCGTAACCACAGAATACATAAAGGTACAACCGTAACCGAAACCACCTTGTTCATGTTTTCACTTCTGTCGGTACTTCCTGAGTGCCACTGTTTTTTTTTAATAGCTGTCTAGGACCTATTGTTGGATACAAGCCCTTCTTTGTTTCCACTTGTTCAAAAGGTTTAGTTATTTTGAGACGTCGCAAGCGCTTTGATCAAAAGTCAAAATATAGGAATGTAACTATAGTACATTTTGTGACAAGATACAGTTAGAAGAATTTCTAGTTAATCAAAGATTATGGATTTTAAACTAAATTTATGAACAGATTGGCTGCAAACTTAGAACTCCGACAGTTTAATACGATATTCTTTTAAATGGATTTGTTTGCCAAACTATGTCTGACTAAAGTCTAGACGAGTTGTCGCCTTTACACATCCGCGTTATTCATAAAAAAAGCCTACAGTCCTTAAATCAGTTACAGAATATCATAATCATCAGGTCTTTTTTAGTCTTTACTGCAGGAGCATGACCCTCTCTGTACTGCTAAAACCATACTTGGCCAGAGCAGTTAGAGGATTTGGCCTACACTCTCGCCTACACTGGCCAGACGGGTTTGAGAGGATAATTATAAAGTCTAAATTGGTATCATACTCACTATATTGGACATAAAGATTATAATGTCTTGTAGAACGAGCGAGCGACTTGAATATGTATGTTTTTTCGACGATAACTCGAGTTATTTTGATCAGAGCTTCATGAAATTTGATAGGCGTTTAGATGTATTAAATATATTTTTTTAAGTTCGAACATTAGTCATATTGGTCAAGGGGTTGCCGAAGTTATGGGGTCCGCGAGTTTACAGTTCGGTTCGAACTATAGCGCGTCGCTGCCAATTTACTATTTTTCAATTCAATAGCACAAGTCTTCCAATACGTTATGTCAGCGTCAGCTGCGTCAGTAAGCACGTCCACAAGATTTAGTCTCTTATGTAATAGGTAACTACCGTGGGAATCATGTTTATCTAAACTACTGTGAAATTGTTTCGTTACCTTCTTATCGACTGTGTCAGTACGATAAACCTCACACCAGTTAGCTAATAGCTTAATGACTTTTATTTAAAGTGATATGATAACAGTCATTTTTACACTAGTGATTGTGTGCAGGTTTATCACAATGCTTTCCTTCAATGGAAGCAATTAGTGGTCGATGAAGATAAAAATAACGTACACATTGACTTATATATTACTAGCGTAAGGACTCGTCCAACTGCGCGAAGAAATGGCACCAACTCGTTGACCCGATAAAGTCGGTTTGCGGACCAACGCGACTTAGTCGACCTCGGTCCGCGGAAGAGTTCATTCGTTTTTGTTTCATACCTACTTGTATGCCATAAAAATGCCTGGTTGCGCATTTTAAGGCTGCAAAAACTACGATATAGGTTAAAAAGTACATGGAATATCGTGTCATCGGTAAGTACCATAACTGTTTGTTATAATTAAAATACTAAGGAATTTTACTGCGCTAATTTTACAACCGAATGGCAGCCATGTTCGCAGCGTTGCGCCCGGAGTGACAACAGCGCATGCGCTGTGGTCGCTCCGGGCGCGACGTTGCATTGTATGAAGATATTTTATGCAAAATGTTCCGATGGGATTATCCTAAGTTAAAATCATTGACCGTACATAAGTCAGACCGTGGATACCATAAACTCAGAGGTACAAGTCGGACCTGTCGGAGATCGAACCTGGGATCTTCCAGTTATAATGTAAGAGGTGACAGGATTTTTCATAACGATCATGGTTACGTTTAGATTTACTTCAATTGGTAGTAGAGTAGTGATGTGAATGATGTCGGTCTGCCTGCTCTCGTGGTGGCAACTTCGAGTTATAACGCTTACAAGAGGCTTTATTGTTGCAAAAAAAAAGCGATCAGAGAAATGGTCAGTTTTATTCCTACAAGTTTTACTTCAACAATTAATCATACAAACTTATTTCCATCAAGAAGTAAGTTGTTCTTTGCAACACCTTGTACTTACTTTAAGTTAGCGGCCACGCCGTGAGAACAGTGTTTATCTAAATGCCCCATCCTACGTGGTTCAAGAGTTCTAAAACTAGATAGATAGATCATTATTTTATTGATATCAAAAAGACACACATAATCACACTCACATTACATAGATTCAGGAGTTGCTAAAATAATAACAACAACATAGTATATAACTAAGCTACGATTTGAATCTCTACATCCTCAGCTGCCTCGGTGTCCGGCGTCGGCTTTCCAGCTTTTTAGCGTTGGCTTCGGTGAATAAAAATAAACTAATATAACTAAATAAACTTGGTTGTGAAACTATCTACTAACGGGAAACAGTCCCGGTAAAATTTTGAAAAAATATCAGGCCTTTGTCACTCCCCGTTTAGGTATCGAAAATGTACCTACATTATTGCTATGCGCGCAGCGGCCCCTCGGAGTGGTAAATTCAGTTATACGAATCGTTTTTCATAGTAATAAGAATGAAATTGGCTTACAATGGATGTCTAGGTATCTAAATGAAAAAGTGCTGATTTCTGACGTGAGCAAAATAAACCATATCGCTAACCACATTGAGTAAATATTTATTTGAATTTAATTGCTGAGTGAGACTTCTGTACTTGAGTACTGGTACTTTTTCTGTGGTTATGTTTGACCCATTTCCTGGTTTCCGACTGCATTGAAGTTTGACACTGCGTTCCCATTTATCATCAGTTATCATTAGGTGGCAGCAGCCTGCTGTTCAAATGATAAACGGGAACAGTTATGATATAACCTGTCTCCCTTTCCCGATCACCACTCCGTTAGTGCTTTGGTCTATGGATTGTTTTCTCTTCTACCCAAGGGTCCTTAATACGTATTCATAAATGTGACTGTCATATTAGTACGAGATACTTGTAATCTTACAGAAAGCGTTTGTCAAAACAACTTTCTTGTTAGTAAGAATAAGAACCCGTAGTACTTACTCGCACAGTTAACTGAACTAAACAAGACGAGGCCTATTTCCATCTTAAACAGTCACGACAACTATTAGAAACAGTTATCTAACCTTATCTACGACAATTACTGAGCTTTTAGCGCTTGAAAAGCTTGCTAATACTGCCAATTGATGCTTGGTACTGTTAATCAATATGTGTTAATTACTCGTACTTCAGTTTAACCGCCCGCCGTGTGGTGACGGCCGAGTAGAATACGACTTGTCACAAATCTTTTCATGTCCTATAAAGGACAATGAAACATGATAATTATGACCAAGATAAATTAACAAATATTAAAAGTTTATCGTATTCCATATTTATACTCAGAATGCTTACAAATTTATAAATAACATAATAACATTACAGTTTCTCGTGACTGCATTGAAGTAACTTTTCTTCCCACGCCTTTCTCACGCGAGTTTTTGCGATTGTTTGAAGATATACCATCGTGATATACCGCCTTACGTAATAGAAAGTTAACTAGATTTGGAGTGGTCGAGCTTTGTTGAGGATAGATGTGTCAATACGCTTTAAACGGAGCCGACTTTCGATGGTAGATAAACAAACATGTAGGTCTGCTTTCTTGCTTTATCGTTATAAGATGTTACAAGTGGGACTCAAGATGGATATGTCTAAAACTAAAAAAGAAACATGAGCAAAGATACCGAAGCCACCCAAAATACTGTAGACAGATAAGCTTTAGAGAGTCAGTGAGTATGAATGAATACCTCGGACAATCACTGGGCCCTTAAAAAAACCGGACAAGAAAATGAAATAAAACGCCGCATTCGGTTAGGATGGAGAACGTTTGGAAAACTGTCTGACGTGCTCAAAGACAGCATACCGATAAACCTAAAGCGCAGAGTGTACGAGCAAGTCCTCCTCGATTTTGAAATATCATGAGTTTCATCCATATTCCTAAGACTATCAAGGTTCTTTCGCTCCTTTCCTTTCTTAACGTGGCGATACTTAAAGTGTTGCTTCAGTAAAGGGCAACCTCAAGAGCTCTATGATTGGGTATAATGAGATCCTCTAAACATACTACTTAAAACTCACCTCACTTCACATACACCTCATTTCTTCATCATCTTACCCTATTCGCTTTTCGAAACATCATTTCGTTCCAATTTTTATTTTCAAATTCATGACACATTCCATAATTCATATCTTGACTCATTCCATTTTGAGTCCTCATTCAGATTCTATTCAGAAGTAAATAGTCAGTGAATTAATATACTTAATCAGTGTCTTAACAAGTCTTTTCATTGCTGCTCCCTGAGCATTCTACTCCCTACTCTACATCTACTGTATATAAGGCCAATTCTACTAAAGCTGGGATCTACTAAAGATAGGTGGGACCTTATAAAAGCAAGTGCGCCATAGGCCCATAGGTTATTCGGAAAGAAGCAACACTGGCAGATACGAGTATATGAAGCGAACTGTATTTTTTTTGTAAATTTACTATACCCTGTCTGGGTTCGCAGTTCCTCCATTGAGTTACAGTCACGAAATTTCAGATTTATGTGTTGACCGTTCCGTCGCACGACCATTACATAATGTCATTACAGTCTCGCAAAAACTATAATTCACGGCAATCACGAGACTCGTCCGGCTTGCCCCCATGGCGTACAGTCGCCTTGCAAAACCATTGTCTTCAATTAATTATGTTTTTGTTTAGGGCAACTGTGTCAGTTTGCAATTTTGCACTTCTTGCTAAATTAAAAACAGGACCCATTTTACCTGTATCTTAATTTATTTCGAAGTAAAACTGTCTGAAGGATTTAAAAAGTGCAACTTTTTGCATTACAAAAAGATCTGTGTTCTTTTTACAAGCTTTTATTTAGTTTCACCTGTCCCGTTGTCTGTGTGTCCGTAATCAAATCTTGCAAGCTAAATTAGACCAGGCCTGTGTCACTTACTCCCCGTTTAGGTATCGAAAATGTACCTACATTATTACTATGCGCGCAGGCGGCCCCTCCGGGTGGTAAATTCAGTTATACGAATCGTTTGTCCAGAGTAATAAGAATGAAATTGGCTTGCAATGGATGTCTAGGTATCTGTACGAAAAGGTGCTGAGTTCTGACGTGAGCTAAATTAAACCATATCGCTAGCCACATTGAGTAGATCATATTTCTTTGAATTTCTTTGCTGAGTGAGACTTACGTACGTTATTATTATTTATTCTGTGATTAGACCCACTTTCCATTATTCGATCGAGTTGAAACTTCACATACTTATGTAAGTTGGATGACCATATAATATTATGGTACCAATGATGAAGCCGAAAGGTGGCCATGGCATCTCTAATATAACCGTGTTTGGGCTCGATTGATTCGTCTTGAGGAGAATTTAATTTTAATTTTTAGTTTATTGTATTAGATAAAAGCTTTTTTTTAAAATAACTTATTGTTTAAAAAGCAGTTTAATAAATTTGAAGATAGACTTATTACTTGTTGGTAGTTTCTTAACTGGTAAATTCTGTATTCGCACGAGTATAGTTATACATATCTAAAGGATTAAGCTCAAACATCTCGTGCTACAACTGCATTCCTAAGGGGGCTTCACGTCGAACCGGTTGTAAAGCTTTTTGCACAAATGCATTCCTAAAGAGGGGGTTGATGTCAGGCAGGCGGCCGGTTATAAAACTATACCCAAATCGTGTAAACTGTTTGGCAAGGTTTCGTGAATAATGATAGTTAAATTAAGACCCTTTTGATTCCGAGAAATAATGATGAATATAAAAACACATGTCGCTGTCTGTACATAATCGCCATTTTGTAAAAGCCACCGTGTTACCCAACGTAATTGTATAAACAACACGTTGGTAATTGGAGCTTTTAACGCAGCTTCCGAAATGACCTGGCATCAGAAGCCGAGTGAAGCTTGCTTGTATTTTCTTCTGACTGATTAAAGTGAAGCTTCATGGTGAACTTAGACTTTAAAAGGTACCTTCATTTAAATCACCTGGGTAGAGGGTACGTGAGACACAAAGTAAATGTCCTATGATCATATCAGCCACAGGAAGTCCTCTGCTAGACATAGGCCTCCCCAAAGGATTTCCAAAATGACTGAGTGGCTTGCATTCTGTGTTTTTTCTGCAAATGTCATATACCTAATAGACAATATGCATGTGATTCAGAAACGAACAAAAAAAATGATGTGTATACTTCATTGCTAAAGAAAAATACCCATATATATATCTTTTCAATTTAACGTGTTTCCATTGAGAAATTAATTATTTAAAAGCTGTATTTTTAAAATTCCTTCGCAAATTTCCGAAACGCCACGTGACGTCACGAAACACTGTCAAACTTAATTTTCTAAATAGTCTGTGCTGTCAATCACAAATTAAAAAGAAGAAGACTATCTGTCACTGTCAATAAGTCATTTGTAATTTGCAGTGTTACCAGATTGGGTATTTTTTTCGCAATTCTGGGTAAAAATGGGAAATTTTAGAGAAAAAAAAATAAAACTTGGAGAATTTTGGGTATTTTTTTTCTTAAATAATATCAATTTGTTTAATTAATTACGGTAGGTAGTACATTATCTTATAGCTTATAGTAGCAGGCAGCTAGTCTACTACCTATTAAATTATAAATAATTGAAGTATGTACTTACAATACTACTGTGTAGTTTTGCAAAGGATGACACTACTCATTTTGCTCACAATATGTATTTTTTGTTCACAATAGGAATGTACAGTTGCAGTTGAATGGTATAATCCGCTAATTTACTAAAACTCTAGCTGTTTGGCATTACAGCTCGGTTTTGTAAAACAGCGAACCCTAATACTCGGAATGATTCCTTACATTTGCATCTTTGGGCATATGAAAATATATTTTGTCAGGTGCAGTTACGATGTTATTTTTGCACATAGGAACCATACAATATTTATAATAAGATTTTGTGCGCCCTTCCATTTGTAATGAATTGATATTAAAAGCTTTAATCACTCACTTATAATCACAAATTAGATAGTATTACTTATAAAATAAAACTGTGAATCCAAAACTTCGTTGTTTTGTTGATAATATTTTGAATTTGTAATTTGCACTTGACTGACACTGACATATAAGTGTATCTATGACATTGACAATGCACGGTGACGTCACAGAAAAAAGCGCAAAATGGCACCGCGTTTATAGTCGTCCAAAAATAATAGTAATTTTAATTATTTTTTTAAGCTTATTTAATAATATTCTGTAAGTGTTATATTTTTTTCCGGTTATATAATAACTTATAGAATCGTTTAAAAAAATAAAAAATTAACATGAATATACCCTATTATATAATATAACAAAACTTGGGTGCTTTTTAGGGTTCCGTACCCAAAGGGTGCAAACGGGACCCTATTACTGAGACTCCGCTGTCTGTCCGTCTGTCTGTCCGACTGTCTGTCTGTCTGTCCGTCCGTCTGTCACAGGGCTCTATCTCTTGAACCGTAATAGCTAGACACTTGAAATTTTCACCGATTATGTATTACTGTGGCCGCTATAACAACAAATACTGAAATTAAAAAAGTTAAAAATTAAAGGGGGTCGCCATACAAAAAACGTGTTTTTTCAGCGTTTTTAACTAGATCTTTATAATGGCATTAACTAGATACTTGAAATTTTTACAGATAATGTATTACTATGGCCGCTATAACAACAAATACTAAAAATAAAAAAAGTTAAAAATTAAAGGGGGTCGTCATACAAAAAACGTGTTTTTTTAGCATTGCAACATTGTACGGAGGTACGGAACCCTTCATGTACGAGTTGGACTCGCACTTGCCCGTTTATTATAGGTGTGGTGCCGCCACAGTCGCCAATCCTTTCATTTGAGACCTTCCATTGATTTGAGATCTTTTTAGGGTTCCGTACCCAAAGGGTGCAAACAGGAGTCTTTTACTGAGACTCCGCTGTTTGTTCGTCAGTCTGTCACAGGGCTCTATCTTTTGAACCGTAATACCTAGACACTAAATTTCAATTGATTTTGTATTACTGTGGCCGCTATAACAAGAAATTTTCTTTCATCTGAGCAAGAAATACTAAAAATAAAATAAAGTTAAAAATTAAAGAAGGTCATTTCGCCGCCATGCTGCCTATTTTAACATCACGAGACTTTTGAAATCAATAGAAATCTTTTACTAGACTATCTTTCTTTTCATTGCTGTGAATCAAATAATAAGAATTGTCAAGGTTTTCCCACGATGATTCATCTTGGAATACTTTTATAAGTAGATATCTCACGTAATGTGAAAGTTCTTTTCATTTTAACATTTAGTTACCGGTTTGTTTTATCTATTACGGGTCGCCCGCGGCATACCTACTTACATATAAACTATACACTACAACCTACAACCTCTCTTAATGAATTATCGTAGAAGCCTCTTCAGTTAAGCTTGTAACGAACACAACAAAACAGTTGTTGGATAATGGAATTAGGACGATGACCCAGACATCGTCCTAATTTGATTCTCACAAAATCAGCAAATAAATCCAATACATAAGGTCTTACACAATACAACGTAATATGAGCTTATAAGCAATAAATAAGTGATTTCATCTTCTGATCTTAAATTTAACACGAGGAAGTCTAATTAGTAAAGATTTGCCAGTTTTTTGTCGACATTTTTACTGTAGGTAATTGAGTTCTAACTGTTATTAGCTGGGATTAGTAAGTTATGTAGAAATTGCATACATAACCCGTGTGGTTCCGGGTTAGAATAAGACCACTCCATCTTTTTTTGTGGATGTCGTAAGAGGCGACTAAAGGATTAAGCACAAACATCTCGTGCTACAATTGCACTCCCAAGGAGGGTTAACGTCGGGCGGCGGCCGGTTGTAAAACTTTTCGCACAAATACATATCCGAATAGGGTTGACGTCTGGCAGTTCTCCATTTTGTCTGACATCCTTGGGTGACCATATTGACATGCATGTTATATTTGGAGAAGAAAAAGCGAAACCCCGGGTTCCGTAGCAACTCACCTGAGAATGCAACCGGGAACGCGGAACCGCTAACGCGAGATGGCAGGATTTTCTGAGGGGTGGATGCTGGAAAATCTACAGCGTTTAACGATTGTTTTTAAGATCAGTAGATAATCTGCACTCAAACCAAAAATACTTTATCACTGGGCGAAAATGAGAATCATTGAATTACCTGAAATTTCCGGGGTCTAGTGCTGCCCCCATTTAAAATAAATCGTTATCAAGAAAACGGAGAGCGGCCACTTTTGGCTAATGTGCATAGTAAAGCTTAACGTTCTTACTTTAAACTGTAAACAGTAGTTTATAAAATACTTTGAAGGGTTATCTGGGACTTGGTACTAGGTACGGCCTTAATAGGCGATCCGTCACTATTTTGATTCCTTCTTCCATCTTTTCGCCGCTATCACGCTAAGAGTGGCCTGTGGGTATGGCAGCCCTGGGCTCCGTCCGCTTAGAGCCACAAGACCCAAAATGCTCTGGCTCTACAAACTCGCGTTTTTTTATCGCGTCGCAGTATTTGGAAATCATCTTAAAATTTGAAAACTCCTACATTCCTTTTAAGGCCGTACCTGAATTTTCCGGGGTCCAGTGCTGCCCCCATTTAAAATAAATCATTTCAAAGAAAACGGAGACATCATTTAAAATTTTGCTACTACCAAGTCCTAGATAACCCTTCAAAGTATTTTATGAACTACTGTTTACAGTTTAAATTGAGAACGTTAAGTATTACTACGCACATTTGCGAAAAACGGCCACTTTTGGCTAATGTGCGTAGTAAAGCTTATTCTTTCATTCTAAACTGTAAACAGCAGTTCATAAAATACTTTAAAGGGTTATCTAGGATTTGGTAGTAGCAAAATTTTAAATAATGTCTCCGTTTTCTTTAAAATGATTTATTTTAAATGGAGGCAGCACTGGACCCCGGAAAATTTAGGTACGGCCTTATCGCATGCTCCGTGTAAACATAACTGTAAACTAAACAGTATATTCACAGTTGAACAGTCCAAACAAACAAGTGACAATTGTAAGTTAAGTACATGTTAAGTTACTTTCCCGAGATGTAGGAATTCAGGTAACGGGGATCATTTGCATGAACCATTTGATTCGATCCGTGTCGGTTTTGTAAAAGATAGGTATAATTTGTGAATATAGGTATAGGTATTAATTTATATGACGACCTCCATGGCGTATTGGTTAACACGCTAGTCTGTCACTCGGAGGCTCAGGGTTCGATTCCCAGCCAGGGCAAGTTGGAAAATGGCCTTACGGCCCTGGCCTCTGTCTGACCCTGTTAGGGATAGGTACGTGATAATGTTTTTACATCTGTATTTTAAGCATTTAGTCAAGAAGCGCATGATCATTAGTCAACTTTCCTCAATCAAAATCACTTCAAAGTGACCAGACTGCGATTTACTTATTAAATAAATAAACGGGCAAGTGCGAGTCGGACTCGTACATTAAGGGTTCCGTACCACCGTACAATGTTTTAAAACACTGAAGAAACACGTTTCTTGTATGACGACCCCCTTTAATTTTTAACTTTTTCTTATTTTTAGTATTTGTTGTTATAGTGGTCGTAGTAATACATAACCGGTGAAAATTTCATGTATCTAGTTAATGCCATTTTATAGATCAGGTTAAAAACGCTGAAAAAAACACGTTTCTGGTATGACGACCCCCTTAAATTTTAACTTTTTTTTATTTTTAGTATTTGTTGTTATAGCGGCCACAGTAATACATAATCGGTGAAAATTTCAAGTGTCTAGGTAATTCCATTATAAAGATCTAGTTAAAAACGCTAAAAAATTACGTTTCAAGAGATAGAGCCCTGTGACAGACAGACAGACAGCGGAGTCTCAGTAATAGGGTCCCGTTTGCACCCTTTAGGTACGGAACCCTAAAAACAAGTTTATTTTCCAGACAAATTAAAAAACCCCCGACTTTCAAGCGTTCACCAATAACTTTTGAACGGCTGAACTTTCATCAAAAAGCTTCAATAACCATTTCGACAAACAAGGCTTTCGACTTAGCTTTCGATTTAAAAAAGCATCGAAATCAGTCAATTCGTTTAGAAACTACGATGTCACAGACAGACACACAGAACGTCAAACTTATAGCACGAGGGGTGTTACGTCGGGGGTTAAAAATACCACGTATTAAAAAGTTCACTTTGAGCAGTAAATCACAAATGTATTTGCAAGATAAAAGGGAAAGCACATCTTTCGTAACACATCTTTCACCAAGAACATCTCAAGTATGAGCCGTCGGTTTAATTACAATAGCATTATGTTTTATTACCGTGATTACCGCTGTAATACAACATAATGATCGCGATCGCGGGTCGGCACTCGAGAGTTCAAGATTGCTTGTAATGGAACGACGCTGAGCAATACTACTAATTACTTGTTTTCTTAATTATTTACTTTATTCATTCAAATAAATACTGTAAACACTAAAGTCGCGGTGGGGTAAATTCCCAAAGAGGGTTGACGTCAGGCAGGCGGCCGCTCGTAAAACTACACCGGCTATTTCTTCTCCAACGCAAGGTCTTTGGCATCCTTAGGTGACCATTGACATGCATGTAATATTTGGAGAAGAAAAAGCGGGAAAGCGCACCCCGGGCTCCGAAGCAGCACAGCTGAGGATGCAACCGGGAACGCGCTTAGACGAAAGAAGGGTTATCTAGGACAAAAACACTTACAATATTGTGAGCTCTGGTCACAATATTGTGTTTTTGAAAAATTGCTATAATACTACATTTTTTTCTAATTCTACAGAGATACACAATATCCAAAACACGACTACGTCAGTGAGTTTTGTTCTACGAATTTCCTCATTTCTGATTCGATCACGTGGAGAAACACCGAGCCTCCGGCATAGCCCTCTCCATAGCGCGCTGAGCTACCTTGAGCCTTTTTATGAGACCCATAGTAAGGGACCACGTTTCAGAGCCATAAGTCATCACTGGTAACACACAAAGACAAGTATTACTTAATATTTATTTCGTGAGTTATTTAATAAACAGGACTTCTACGAACAAGTTTTCACATCTCCGAAGGAAGAAGATAAAATGTGATGCCTAACCTAAAGAAAATTGACCAATAATAAAACCATTAAGGCGGTACCTGAATTTTCCGGGGCCCAGTGCTGCCCCCATTTAAAATAAATCATTTCAAAGAAAACGGAGACATTTAAAATTTTGCTACTACCAAGTCCTAGATAAAAGTATTTCAAAGTATTTTATAAACTACTGTTTACAGTTTAAAGTGAGAACGTTAAGCTTTACGTGGCTTGCGTTGCGTAGTAACGCACATTTGCGAAAAACGGCCACTTTTGGCAAATGTGCGTAGTAAAGCTTAACGTTCTCATTATAAACTGTAAACAGTAGTTCATAAAATACTCTGAAGGGTAGGTACTAGGACTTGGTAGTAGCAAAATTTTAAATAATGTCTCCGTTTTTTTTTAAATGATTTGTTTTAAATGGGGGCAGCACTGGACCCCGGAAAATTCAGGTACGGCCTTAACTTATTTGTTTGTCGCTAAGTTTCTCAAGATCATTACCATCTGTCTTCTAATTTACATAAACACCTAACTTTTCTCAGTATTGTATAGATATTGAATAGACTGAACTTAGGAGTATCCTACACAAGTGAGGAGGTTCAGTCTGTACTTAGTGTCGAAGTGAAGTGACGTACTTGTAAAGTGTTTAAACACATGATTTTTCTAAGTGTCTTGTTTTTGTGTCATCATCATCATTTCAGCCGTATAACGTCCACAGCTGGACATAGGCCTCTCCCAAGGATTTCCAAAATGACCGATCTAGAGCGGCCTGCGTCCAGCGTTTTCCAGCGACCTTGATCAGATCGTCTGACCACCTTGTGGGTGGGTGTCCAAAACTTCGCTTGCCAGTGCGTGGTCGCCATTCGAGAACTGTTCTGCTTTTTTTTGTTTTCGTGTAGCGAAATATAATCTAATTTGGTCTACCCAGAACAGTTTCCACCTTTTAGTTAAATTTAATAAGCAAATAAGCATCTTTTGGCGCCCGTTTTGAAAAACCTTGTGTTTTAGTCTGGTCTACATTGTCACCACAGTAGGAATAGTTTAAAGCTTGATAAAATAGGCGCACAAAGTTCGGCATTTCTGATAAACATATTCAGTGTTGTTCAGTCTCAACAGAATGTATAATAGTATTGATAGTGCCAAGTGAAGTGAAGAGTTAAGATGGACAGTCAAGACAGAGATTCTAGGAGCTCTAGGGCGAGCGACTCCCTTGGAGACACCATGAACGACGTCTATGCTGCCTGGCGTAAGTTTTTCTAAGCTTTTCGTATTATTCAGTACTGGTAGCCGTGAGTGCCTCCGCCAGGCCTGCGGACGTGGTAGACCCAAGACATGCTGGTCGGCAAGGATGATATTCGTGCCAAATGGTCTTATTACCAAGGATGCACAATTAATATTTTTAACAAAAAAAAACAACAGACTTTATTGTCTTTAAGGAGTTTCTTCCATATCTCCAAAGGTCTTCGTCATATCTTCACCAAATTAATATGGGACCAACTTGATAGTAATGGCTTTTAAATAAAAAATACTTGTCAATATCGGTTCTCGGTGAAGATATCGCATACATACATACAAAAAAAATTATATACGGGTCGAATAAACCTTCAAATTAACCGTCTTGAGGAGTATCACTCCTTTTTTGAAGTCGGTTAAGAAAGTTCCAGTTAGGATGGTGCAGGGATATTACTTAGTTTAGAGGACATTGTTTCTTGAAAATTTTGTTACACATTTTCATATTTCTATGCTAATTTGTTAATTATAGAAGATTGAAGACCGTGATTGGAAAAAGAAATTCTAGGTCTATGATTGTATAATATTGTAGTGTATTATAATACATACTCGTATTGTAAATATTTGCACGCCTGTAAGCAGGTTATGTCAATCATGAAAATAAATGATTCTATTCTATTTGAGATGAGGCAACTTGACATTCTACGTTATTATTCCTAAATCAATATTTATTTATTTTTATCCTTTACGAAAAAAACACTTACGTAGATATAATTAAAGCATTCTACCTCGTTTCTTTCAAATAAGTACGCTTTAAAGAAAGGATTTAGTCATGAATTATTACTGCTCGAGTAACAAATGTCAGATCGTAGATAAAACGAGTAGCGTGTGTTATGCAATACTATATTACGTTTGCTAGAAGCGTAGCGAACATCTGTATAAATATTTAAAAATATAGTAAGAGTCAGAAATGATCCTAATAACGTCTATCCCTGTCTTAGTTATCGTTATAAGGGAGCGTGCGAGTATTACGTAAGCACCAAAGGGGGGCACATAGGGGGCGGGGAAATCAAGACTTCCATCACGTAAGCAATCTTTTTTGGATACTTTATATATTTAATAATAATCTGGAGGTTCTGGGTTCGATTCCCAGCCAGAGCAAGTTGGAAAATAGCCTTTTTCGAATTGTCCTGGATCTTGGGTGTTTATCTATATATGTATTTGTTATAAAATATAGTATCGTTGAGTTAGTATCCCATAATACAAGTTTAAAACTTACTTTGGGGCTAGGTCAATCAGTGTGATTTGTCCTTATATATATATATTTATTTATTTATATTTCTTGTCAAACTTTTGTAATTTTGATTTGGAATTAAACAGACTATAAAATATTAGCTACAAATAATAACTACACTTGTTTATGAAAACATTAAAAAACATAAGTAGATTTTATAAAAAATATATCAATGCTTATGTCACCATAGGAAGGGGGATAAGAGATTTGCTTACTTATGCTAACAAGGGGGTCGGGGGATAAAATGGCTCAAATTCTGCTTACGATAATACTTGAACGATTCCTTATATTGGGTGCCACTGTTAGCTAATATATTTTTTTAATATATAATTCCTAAAACCACACAAATTAAGCCTACACCTAAATTAGCCATTTATCGTAGTACTACCTGTTAGTTGCAATTCTAACCACTTCGTCTCCTCCCCATGACGCAATCCATACAATGAATCGTACTGCATCAATGATTCAAATTCACTTTTTGCACATGTGTGACCATTGTCTGGCTCACAATGGATGTCAACAGCTGAATTTGCAAGGCTTCGTCGCGTGACCCGAAACTGAAGCAGTTACGACACTATGTGTGATAAACTTTGGGTGTGTATTTTGCATTGACTAAACGTGTATTTTGGGACATTGACTTTTGTGGTATCAATTTTGATGACATTACACGTTTTTGGGACATTGAATTTTGTGGTATCAATTTTGATGACATCACACACATAAGTGATCGTTCAAGTGTTACGTAAGCAGAACTTGTGCCATTTTTACCCCCCGTCCCCCTTGTCAGCAAAAGTAAGCAAATCCCCTATGCCTATGCACCAAAGGAGGAAGGGGTTTGTTTGTCTATTTTTGATGAAAAAGGGGGTGGGAAGTCTGGATTTCTAATACGTAAGCAATCGTTTTTAGTAACTTTTTATATTTATTGGCAATTTTTTTAAATTTTGATTTTAAATTAAACAGACAGTAAAATAGCTATGAACAATATTCTTGCTCATGAAAACAATAAAAAACTTTAATAGACTTTATAAAATATATCAATGTATATGTAAGCGTAGGAGGAGGGGGATAAGGGATTTTCTTACTTTTGCTGACAAGGGCGACGGGGGGGTTAAAAATGGCTCATATTCTTCTTACGTAATACTTGAACGGTCCCATATTATCCTAAACGTTAACAATACTGCCACAATATGTGCGCGGTGAATACTAAACAAGAGAAGTATCTTCATAACAGCTTCTTCATCACAATTAATGTATTCCTTTCTGTCATTCCAGATGAAATGCTAGAAGGCGAGGGGGCCGGGCTGGCGGCGCGGGTGGCTGAGCTAGAAGTCCGGTGCGGGCGGCAGGCTGAGGAGCTGTTATGTCTTCGGTCCACATTAGCTGATGCTCTGAGGAGACTGAACGCTTTGGAAGGCAGAGCGCCAGGGTCTGCGCCGACGGGACAGCGGAATGGTGCTTACACAGGTAATTAATGGCATTATTATACCCTAGATTATGAGGGAGTGTGGCAGGCGGGCTTAAAAGAACTGAACGCTTTGGATTAGAAGAGAAATTGGAGTTTATACAGGTAATTCATGTCATAGAAGAGGAAGAGGAAAGAATACATGTATATTGTCACGTCTTTTCCCTGATGACAGACAGAGCACTTGTGGCTCTAAGCAGAAAGAGCTCTGGGCCGCAAGATCCAAAGGCCACTTTTAGGTTCAAATTACTAAATTATTTACTTTTAAGAAATTACTTAATTTAAGAAATTCATAAAGGATAATGGCTTCTATAATCTATTAGAATATAGTACAAATTACCATAAATAAAGAAATTTCGCGGGAATCGCCGCACATTCGGCAGAATTCCGCAGATTTGTTTTTGTTGACCCAATTGTATACATTACTATTTTGACATAGAGCTCAATGTGCCTTGAAAAGTTTTAAAAATTCGCTTCCATTCCGCGGCAATGTAAATTGATATGTTAGCCGCATCGCCTACAACTTGATTCGCATTTTTGCACATTCCCACGACGGGATTTTACGGTCTGCGCGGGAAGATGAGCAGCTAGTATATTCTAAGTTTTCTCTATTCTCCTAAACCTCCTAATGTACGATAATACGAACCATTTTTTGACACAATACGAACTATTTTTTGCCTCAATACGACCTATTTTTTTGCCTCAATACGAACCAATTTGTTTGCCTCGGGACCGTAATGCCGGGATCTTAAAAAGAATTTCGACCATCCAATATCAATTTTCCAGCACTAGAAAGTCGGAAATATTTTTGGTTGGTTTTTTTCTCTCCCAAACCAGCATATAAGAAAGGAGAGAATACGCTGATAATAATTGAATTTGTACACAATGATTAGTCACGCTGGTCAAATAGTGCAGACTCGCCCCCGCTTTTCGTCCATTAGTATGATTCAATAGCTGATATTATTCAAGATGATAATTATGCAAATTCGGTCTGTGCCCACTTTATTTAGCAACCACTTATATCATATTGACGTAAGAACTCCATATTTTCATTGAAACCAGTTGATTAACTTGCATCTAGACTTGAATTGGAAAAGGGGTCCAAACAAGAAAGATGGCGAAATTTCTTGCAACAGTTGGAATGTGGGAAAGTTGCTAAATAATGTTATTTTGCATATTTCGAGTACTAACGTATTTATAATGCAAATCGGAACGTTGTTGCAAATATTCATGAGTTATTTTATCATATTCAGCAATGGTACTCTACCTCAATACCTGTCCATTTCTTGGAACTATCTATCTAAAAACAGCAGAATCTGTGATTAGCATTTAAACCCATATCACTTACTACCATCTGGTGACCCGCTTGTTCGTTTACCGTCGAATGACATAAAAAAACGGAATGATTTTACATTTTATTGTCAAGCTTTTATTATTTTAATTTAAATCTTTAGCGAAACCGTCTAATTTTATCACACACACACGCACATACTACCACGTCTTATCCCCAAAACGGGCAGACAAAGCTTTTTGGCTCCAAGCAGACAGAAAGACAAATCACACTGATTGAGCCGGCTCCAAAGTAAGTTTAAACTTGTTTTATGGGATAACTCAACGATACATTATTTTATAATAAATACATGTATAAGTATAGACTCCAAGTATTTCCGTGGATGTCGTAGAAGGCGACTTAGAAACACAAGCTGAACAAAGCTTACAAACATCAGTGAGACCTCTCCAACCCGTCTGGCCAGCGTGGGGAGTGTAGGCCAAATCCTCTGACTGCTCTGGCTTATATAATGGCTGGTAGTACAGAGAGGGTCTGAAGAGTACAGAGTGAAGACTGAAAAAGACCTGATAATGAAATGAATAAACATGTATATGTAAACAAAACACCCAAAACCCAGAACAGTTAGAAAAAGGCCATTTTTCCATTTTGCCCTGGCTGGGGATTGAACCCAGAAACTCCGGAGTCTAGCGTATTAACTATTACGCCACAGAATGTTACCTCTTTAATTTTATGTTAAATTTGCATCTATCATCATCACCAGGTCTTTTGTAGTCTCCACTGCAGGAGCACGACCCTCTCTGTACTACCAGAGCCATATATTACCCAGAGCAGTCAGAGGATTTAGCCTACACTCTCCACGCTGGCCATACGGGTTGGAGAGGTCTCATTGATGTTTTTATAAGCTTTGTTTAGCTTGTGTTTCCTAAGTCGCCTTCTACGACATCCACGGGAAGACTTGGAGTGGTCCTATTCTACTCTGCCTGGAATCACGGCTATATTGCATCCATTTGTTTAATTAATCATTCCAGGGTCGTCGGGCACCCCTACCCGAGAGCTGCGTTTGCGGCAACCGTCCTACCGGGAGACAGCCAAGCGGACCTCCAGCTACGGGTCTAGTGCCTCTTCACTTCCACAGAGGTAATCTATGCTATTTCTTATTTCTCCAAAGATATAGAATAGAATAATCTTTATTTGAATTGGAACACACACACAATCTATTACAAAAAATAAAATTTATGCGTTTTTATATAATACAGAAATTTTAATATTTACAAAAAAACAAAATAGTCTGTGTAAGTTCAATTCAAAAAGGTCATAAGCTCAGCGTAAACCTTTACCACCCTTACTCACGCACGGGTGTAAGTAAAGCACTGGTTTTCTGCTATGACCTGAGTGAAGTGGTGATTGACGATCGTGACAATTTTTTTATTAGATATGGCTTCACATTGCCGTGTGCATGGTTGTAGTTTCGTCTGTAGTAGCTCCGCTTGTATGAAAAGTCATACCTGTGACGTAGGGGCCCCAACGCGAGGGTCTATCTCAAAATGATAACTTTGCGCCTATATAATCGCTGCTGCTAGTCGAAGGCTGCTAGTGACAAGGGGACTGGCTGCTTTCAGAGAGGAAATACAGCCAGTGCTCTTGGCACCAAGCGGCACATTCAATTTTTTTTAGATTTTTAAATTAGTAATTATAATTTCGTTTGGTTTTAGTTAAATAAATTGTTTAATTTTATTATTTACTAAATTGAAAAATATTTGCTAATAAAAAAAAAATGTAATTTAGAACTAAGTTTTATTTTTAACCGACTTCAAAAAAGGAGGAGGTTATCAATTCGACTGTATTTTTTTTTTTAATTTTATTTTTTATGTTTGTTTGTTACGCGATATCTTCGCCAATTGTGAACCGATTTTGATAATTCTTTATTTATTCGAAATCCTTTACTACCAAGTTGGTCCCATTTTAATGTGGTGAAGATATGATGAAGAACTTTGGAGATATAAAAGAAACTCCTAAAAAGAAATTGAAGTCGGTTGTTTTTTTTTTTGTTAAAAATTTAATTATTATGTTTAGTTTAGTGTTTATAGTGAATTACCTTAATTTTTATTTTTTCTTCTCTTAATGATGTGAATGAGTCCATGATGCGGGATAACGCTAGTCCATGGGAGTTCAACCGTTTTTGTATACTCCCATTAGACAAATCGACAGACTCATAAGTAGCTTAATTAACGTTCAGCAGCGAGGTAGCTACCGTTCCATTAGAAATGCGACCCACGTTGTAGAATACATACTCGGTAATGTATTCTGCATACATTACGCGTTATAGAAATGTTTGTAAGCTACACTGTGGAGATAGTAAGCACCTGTTTTTACTCGACTACGCCAGAAGAAGGGTTATGTTTTTCGAGTGTAGATATGATACATCGTGTTAATCAAAGTTGTTCAGTTTCATGGGCTGAGGTACAATTTGAGAGGTTTTGCGTTCTTTAATTAATACGATGTATTAGATCGAGAGCTGGCACGAATTTTTGGGTAGGTATTTGAGGCAAATTGAAAACTTGTAATATACCTCTCCTATTATACCCCAACAAGGAACTGCAGACCTGGCTGGTGAGTAGCGGGGCTAAACCATTTTGATTTATTTAGATTGACCTGGCTGATAGAAAGTCCAATCAAAATGACCTGTCTTTTTGAGAATCTTATTTTATAGTTATATATAATACGAGTACCCTATTATTATTATTTTTTTTGAAAAATACTTTTCCACGCGCCTGACAATATCAAAGCCCCGACTAAATCGTCTGGCCTATTGATTTTTTTATACTTTAAACATTAAACTACAACATATAAAAAATGCAAATTGCCCCAAATACCTTTTTTGAAAAACAAAAAAAAAACTTAAAAATTTATAGGTTGTTTTAGCCCCGCTACTCACCAAGCAGGTCTGCAGTTCCGTGTTGGGGTATAATAGGAGAGGTATGTGACAAGTTTTCAACTTGCCTCAAATACCTACCCAATAGAGTGAATAGGCATTTTTTGAGTCTGCGTGTTACACCTTAGACCTCATATTGGCTTCCCATCAGGCTAGATAGAGGTCAAACGCACTCAAATCTCTAATAAAAAAATTAAAAAAAAATCGTGCCAGCTCTCGGACCATATAAGGTCTAACTTATTTGCCCAGTTATGGGACACAACAGCTACTGGCTAGTAAAAAAATAAAAAATAAGGTCTAACAAAAAATACTGAAACTATTTTAGGGTAATTCAGTCCATGATACCGAACAACTTTCTTACCTATGTAAGGTTATATAATAGTAACGCTATAGTTAGTAGTATTATAGACAACGCTGTGAAAGTGGCAACCTTCTGGAGGAAAAAAATTTGATTACATTTTGCTTTTGCAAAGCTTTCGACACGATAAGAAGACAACTTTCGTCAAAGACCATTTATTTCGAAATATGAAAAATATGTAATAATAATGGATGGTTGACCACAAGTGGTACAAATATTTCTCGAGCTCCTCCGTGCTTCGGAAGGCACGTAAAAGCCGTTGGTCTCGGCTGCCATTGTATGGCAGTCGTCAAGCTATGTCAGATGCCTTTAGGCAGCTTGAAAAATCTGACACCGGTGTTGGCCACTTACACACACGAAAAACAAACAAACAACGGTGTAACCCCATCGATTTTGGGCTTATTAGTTAATTACATTTTTCTTCTTTAGTAGTTAGGCCTTACTACAAAAGCTTCTACGAAATAATATGATATAATAATTTCAGCCATGGTAAGTCCACTGATGAACATAAGCCTTTCCCAATGATTTACAAAATACCCATTTGGAAGCTTATGTCCAGCTTTTTTCTACAACCGTGTAATTAAACGACGCATCAAGTTTGGGCTTATTAGTTTATTACATTTTTCTAGTACTTAGGCCGCCTCGCCTTAGATTTTTTTTGTAACCTTTTTTTAAAAAACAAAACTAAGAAAAACAACTTTGTAATCCTAAATCAATGAAAGTTTATCTTTGTTTCCAGACGAGGCCCCCAGCACCAGTCCACGGGCTCCCTGCAGTCGGACTCGCCCGCGTCGTCGTCTTCCCTGTCCCCCGCGCCGTCCCCCTCTCCGCGGGCCACCCCTGCACCCCTCCACACCCCGCATCCACCGCAGCCATATAGGTACATGTAAGGTCCATTTCTTTAATTAAATGTTTGATACAAAGGATTAATTGGACTTTCAAGGTGTGAAAACTTGGGCCATGGGACTTAGTTTAGTACCAAAACCCAGTGGCGTAGCTATAGCATGGGTAGCATCCGGTGCGGTAATACAATATCCAACAGTACTTACCAGATGTAGACTTTTTTTAGGAGGGGCAAAATGTAAATGTGCCGCCCCATGTCCAGTTATTTCTAAAGATGCGGGGTACAAATAGGAGACTCGGGTGACACCCGGGGTGGTCCGCCCCCCTCGCCCTCCTAGCTACGCCACTGCCAAAACCAGTTCTCTGTAAGTACTTCAGAAGACACGTTAACCCGTTGGTCTTAGATGTCATGGTTGTATGGGAGTCGTCGGGCTACGTCAGATGCCTGTGGGCACTCAAAACAAAACGTATACTTAAAAAACGGCCTTCATCGAAAAAAAAGCATAAAAAGTCTTCGACATTCGAAACTCTTGTTTCTGCCAAAAGATTTCGATATTAGTTAAGTCTTATGATATTTTCATTTGAGTTTCATAAGTGAACGACGATAAACGAACATTCCATATCGCATGAAAAAAAGGAAAAGCATGCCTTGAAGTTAAATTACGCATGTGCATGAAAATTTGAAAACCAAAAAGCATGATCAAGGCAGAAGCGGTTTCAGCCCCCGAAAAAGGTTGTGGTCACAGCCACCCAAAAATCGTCAAAGTGCCAGTCGGAGTATGAACTCGCCCAAGATCGATGAGGTGCATTCTTGTAGTATAGCATAAATAGTGCAATATATAGCGTTCTTATTATACGAGTAATTATAATAGAAAACCAAGATACGCATGATTCATTGTTGTTTTTAAAGGCATTGGATGTTAAATTATAAACTTATTGTGACGGATATTTATTACTTAAGGGAGGATCACTTGGGTCAAAATGAAACTACAGGATCAGGTCTTTTTTAGTCTCCACTGCAGGAGCAGTCTGCTAAAAAAGTAAAAAAGACCCTCTCTGTACTGCCAGAGCCATATATTAGCCAGAGCAGTCACGAGGATTTGGCCTACACTCCACGCTGGCGAGACCGCAGACGGGTTGGAGAGGTCTCATGATGTTTATAAGCTTTGTTTAGCTTGTGTTTCCTAAGTCGCCTTCTACGACATACACGGGCAGACTTGGAGTGGTCCTATTCTACTCGAACCACACAGCTTGACCGGGAACCAAACGGCAAATGATACTACTAATAAGCTGCATTAACCGAACAGCTGGAATTACGATTTGTTTGGTTAAACCTTTCAAAACCGGATGGCATGGCATTGCATGCCATCCGGGTCTTGTATACTACATAGCGCGGGTCTCAAACGGTTGAGTGTGAGTGAGAGAGCTAACAAGGGGGTTGCGAAAAACTACGGTTTAGATGTTAATATTCAGACATCTAGTTTTTTTTAAATACCACTGTGCCAGTTTCTTATTTGGTTGTGTTAGTTTCGTTCCGCAAATCGTAACAACTTTTAGTTCAGCTTTCTTAACTTGGGTAAGTATTAAAGGTACAAATTATATTGCCGTAGTTATTGTATTCCTACAGTAGTGCGTTCACATCTAGGGTGCTTAAATATAGCTAAAAGACCTTAGACCACAGGAATTAGTTAAGAGCAAAAGATCTCGATCTTAGGCTTGTTGTATCTCATTCGTCTAGTTTTGTAGTGTAGGTAAACGCTACGCTTAGACGTTAAGTTTAAAACTTTAATTTAAAACTTTGACGTTACATTATTATTTAAAAGAATGAAAAGCTTATCATGTAGACCGACCGCTTAATGAATTCTCGCCTGCGGGGTACAGGCACGTGGGGTATGATGACTAATGATTTTTCGCCTGCGGGGTACAGGCGCGCGGGGTATGATGACTAAGGGGACTGAGGGAGGTGCGGACGTGTATCACGCTATTCACGCCTACCGCCCGCTAAGTCGCCATAACCCTGCGCCCCCTGTTTCCTACCGGCGAGTAATTAGCTACCAGTATTACAGCGATCGGTATATAGCACAAGTGCTACCAGACTAGCTGCAACTGTTGATTTTTCATGCTAGTTACATTTAATCGCTAATAAATAGGGTATTTCACTTTGTTTTTTGACAATATTTTATACGAAACCACAAATATTACTAAAAAGAAATCTTTTTCTGAAAACATCATGAAAATTGGTTATTAAATGAAACAGCAACTAGCATTTCAAATATTGGTACAAAGAAAAGTGAGGACGTGGTAGGGACATCTCGCTATCTCTTTCGTGCGGCGCAAGGGCAGTGTAGTATCCATTTTCTTTTAGTTGACAGTTTACCTTTCCACCAAATTTGAAACGCTTATAACCAGAGATCGGAATTAGGTAGAGTTATTTATGTACTTCACTGATTTCATACAGCGAAAGAATAAAGTGGATATGCCTCGAATCCCGAGATAAAATTTAAAGAGCAGAAAAATCCCGTGATTTATTAAATAATAAAGTTATTTACTTTTACACAATTTAAACCACTGCACGCGCGACGTTGCCGAAATATTGAAAAGCTAATGGTTATATATTTCAATTCTCATAAAAGTTATATAGTAATGTCGGAACCGAACACTTCAAATCTTAGTGGTAAGTACTTTGAATGAATCGGACAAAGTAAACAACGTTTGAATAAGCAAAACCTCACTAGTCTAGGCTGGAAGCAAAAGTATTTTCGTATTAATAAAAAAGGCAAAGTATAAATATGAGAATTTAATTAAGACTATTAATAATTTGTATTGTGAATTAATATAAATACTAATAAAATTATATATTAATTATCTTTTTGTCTTATCTATCTCTGAGGTTTTTATTATTATTTATTTGTAATATTGTTGGCCACACGCGATTGTCCATTAGAAATCCCGGGAAGATCCATATTAATATCAACATTTCGATAAATAACTCTACCTAATTCCGACCTCAGCTTATAACTTAATTATTTATGAGCGGATTAAAATAATTATTTTTGTTTTCGGATTGTTACTTTTTGATATAAAAAAAAATTGAGAGAAATACCGTATTAGTTGCTATCACTAGACGAAGTACGTGCATGTCGTAGATCCCGCAACAACTCTACGTCGAGCAACCAGAGCGCGTCTCCCCACGGCACCAGCCTCACCAAGCGGTGGAGCTCCACTGGGGACTTCGGCGCGCAGGGCCTCATAGCTAATAGCAGGTAAGACACCACCAAGAAAAGTAGACCATTTTTTTATTTTACTGGCCTATGGCTGTTATGTCCCATAACCGAGCAAAGGCCTCCCCTTATTCTCCGAGTGGAAGAATAAGCGGGAGACTAACTATACAAACAAAAATGTTTTGGCGATATACAGGTTGATTGTGCAACCTCTAGCTATGTTGAAAACTTGGAATCGCAAAATTATTAGAAAAATTACTTTCTTTCCCAATTTTTTTACAAACGGCTTACCTGGTGACTTAACTATACGCGTTGCCCTTCCCGCTATCCGGTCGCTGCCCGCCAGTCGTCAGGTAGCGGGCGGTGACATTCAAATGAAAGATTTTTGGTTTTCATTTGTTATTTTTGGCCCAAACAATTTTAAACCTACTAATATACTCGTAGATGGGAAGTAGTCGATAAAAGTCAGAGTGAAGTTTCATTAAGCAATTTTATCGAAATGAATATCGTTGTTTATAATCAGGATAGCATTTTATAAGCTGTGTATGCGCCTAAAAATTACAATTCCTATTATTCCAAAACCAGTTGGGTTGTATTATCTCGATCCATGTAAGGTTTCAGTTGTTGATTCAACATTTTTTTCTATATAATCTGAAGTCTACTTTTCTTGATGATTTCCACAATTGCATCACATTTTAAACACCCTGTATATGCTAGCTAAATACACTTGATCATAGATATAGCTTTTGTTGTAGTAGATACCCAGTTTCTGAATATAAAAGTTAGCGTTGGTAAATATTTACTAGCCTTATATTTTATTTATAACCATTTGTTATTAGCTAAGGCCTTTGCAAGATATTCAAAATGTACAATCAAGAGTCTTGAAAAGGCCTAGCCTAAAGGACTTAAAGTCTTTATAGGCTTTTAGCCTGTTAAGCCCCTTAGTTACGAGTCAAACTTTAAAAAAAGACTAAAAGCCTATACCTCGGAAACAGTAGGTAGTAGTAGTCTTATCAGTAGGTAAGACTACTACCTTTTTTTGAAGCCTAGACTACTAGTAGAGGCTTCAAAAAAGGCTCAAAGCCTATAGTCCTCGGGACTTCTAGTCTTTTTAGTAGTTCTATTTTTTTGCCGCAATACACCTACCATTAGCTATTTGTTGAACTATCAACAGAACTTAAAATCAAAATAATCTTTGTGAAATGATTTCTTGAACTTGAAAACCTTTCAAATTGACAGTGGTTTCAAGGTTGTGTTTACTTTCAAGGTTACAAGTTACATATGACGAAAGATATCATACACATTCACCACAGATTGATAGATAATTATATTGAATGCATGATAATAATCAATCGCACGCCTTTCATTATATCTTGCACTCCAAAAAGCACAATCACGCAATTGGCCTAAAATAGAAGCATTGCAGAAGCCGCAATATTATACAATGTAATGGAATCATATTTTATTGTCGATATTGAATATTGACAGAGGAATCGAGAGTTATCGTGACTGGCTTTCAATTAAATAATGGGGCAGACAGAGCATTTTTAACCGACTTAAAAAAGGAGGAGGTTTTAAATTCGACTGTATGTTTTTTTTTAATGTATGTTTGTTACGCGATATCTTCGCCAATTGTGAACCGATTTTGATGATTTTATTTTTTTATTTGAAAGCCTTTACTATAAAGTTGGTCCCATTTTAATTTGGTGAAGATATGATGAAGAATTTTGGAGACATGGAAGAAACTCGTAAAAAAATTTAAGTCGGTTGTTTTCTTTTGTTAAAAATTTTATTATGTGTCTTGCGGCTCTTAGTTTTTTTTTATCATTATTGTCTATCAAATACAAATTGTACAGAACAATAGGCGAACTTAACGCTAAAATCGTTGTCTACCAGTCAACCTTTGGGTTATACAGAAAGTCTAAATGTGGGTTGGGTGGGTTTTCTTTTCTCCTAGACCAAGAAATGTACGAAGGGCCACTCACTCTTCAACGCGAACCAATTTTCCTAGGGGATGCCGGGATCTTAAAAAGAATTTCGTCTTTCCAATACCAATTGTACTGCACGACCTGCAGAGAAATCGGAAATATTTTTGATTGGTATTTAAAACGCTGGATGCGAAAAAATATTCAACTTCGCTTTCAATCTTTTGTTTTGACCTAAAGTTTATAATGTGGATATGATATAAGTACTCGTATATGATACGACCGACCGTATAAGACCGCAGAATTTAAAATACACGTGTTGTCACCTCAACAAAGAAGATTGTCTCTGGACTTCATTTACTTATACATCGTGTTAATGAAAGAACGCAAAACCTCTCAGATGGTACCTCTGCCCATGTAACTGAACAACTTTTGTTCAACAACTTTCACGAAACTAAAAAAAAAATTGAAACTGATCAGCTGATCGAGTCAATTTGTATAAAAATCCGAATTTTATTTTGGATTTCGTGAAAGTTGTTGAACAAAAGTTGTTCAGTTACATGGGCTGAGGTACCTGCCTGTATCTGAAAGGTTTAGCGTTCTTTCATTAACAAGATGTATAAATAAACGGCCTGATCCTACTGGATCCTTCATATCGATGCCAATCCACCGCTGGAATCCAGTGACGCTAGATTCAGCTACTCGATGGACTAACTACTGGAAATGTAAATCAGCCTTTAAGTTTTTTTTAAGGCTAATCGACAATAAGGTATTGGCTTCTGTAAGTTAAGATTCTTGTTTACCAATAAATTATTTTTTGTATCGTAGCACCAACAGTTACCTAAGGGCTCAGACAAACAGACAGTTCGCGACCGTTGGCGACCCTCGCCTTATAGAGTCGCGAACTGTCCCTGGTACAATGTCGCTGTCTGTAAGAGACCTTAAAATTGTAGAAAATATTGCCCTTCAAGTTCTGATTTGTAAGTTATATATTTGCATATAATTAAAACTAAATATAACAACAATAAATTAAATCTTAAACTAATATTACAAACAACAAACATTAATTTTTATAAAAAATTTAACACAAATCGCCACCGTCAGCAGGCAAGGTCCCCAAGAGGCTGGCGGCATTTCCACGTTGTATGGCCAGGCTAAGCCTTTGACCGAAATGCACACCAGCCCTTGGGTCCCCAGAGACGTCGATTTGTATCTAAACCAGCACCTTTTTGCGCTTTATAAATTATCTTCGCTGAACCAACGTTACGCCAAGGGCGGATCCAGGAGGGGGGGGGGGGGGTCATGGGGGTCATGACCCGCCCCTGGGCTGGGTATGATTATAAATATTTTTTTTGGACAAATTACACTGATTGAGGTAGCCCCAAAGTAAGTTTTTAAACTTGTGTTATGGGATACTAATTCAACGATACTATATTTTATACTAAATACATATATAGATAAACACCCTTTATATTATAATTATTATAAAAATTAAATCATAACTTCTTGTGACTTGATTACGAATCTGTGACCCCCCCCCCCCCCCCCCCCCCTGGCACCAAATCTGGATCCGCCCTTGCGCTACGCTAGGCGCTTTCAGAAATTGGGTATCACACAAATGTTTCGTAGATGTAACGTCGATGTTTCTAATGTTTCTTGGTTTCCCTCTAGATTCACCACAGCCAAGTCGTTGCTTAATTTGTACTCTAAGCCGTCACAAAATGGATCAATATTGAAACACGGGTAAGTTGACAACGTTCTGCCGGGAGAGGGCGCTAGCAGCTTTGTGCACTCATTCGATAGGTGGTCTTTCTGTCCAGGGTTCACTGCTTTCTTCGGGTCTAGTGGTGGTTTTAGTTTTAAGTTCACACTGCTTATCTTTGGTCTTGGCCATTTTGGGGTAAGTTTTCATCACGTGTGTTTTCTTGATTTCTAATCACTTAAAATACTTACCTGTGTAAAGTTTGCAGGTAGTAAAGTATACCTACTTAGGTATTGCGTACAAGCAACTCTAATATTTAGCATAGAGGGACATGTACAACACATTAATTTCATTATGTAATCCTAACTATCATAACTAATATTATAAATGCGAAAGTGAGTTTGTATATTTGTTTGTTTCTTTGTTTGTTACCTCTTCACGCTTTATCTACTGAACCAATCTTCTTGGAATTTCGCATACACATAGTTAGGAGTCCTGAGAAATACATAGGGACAAGGACCTTTCATCCCGGAAAAATGTATTGTTCCCGAAGGATTAGGGATACGCGAGCGAAGCCGCGGCTAGTAATTTATAAATCTGTTAAGTTAAAAACTTGTTAAAAACCTATGTTTTTTTTTGCATTAAGTATAGAGATTACAAACAAACAAACAAATGACATTTACCAATTAGTTGCTTTACGCTTATTTGTCATTATCAACTTAGTTTAGACCGAAGAAGTATGGATTTAAAAATCCTCAAAAGTATTCTGTTTTTTCACAACAAACATCATAACGGACGACCAATCATTTAACAACTAAATTTAGTTGTTAAATGATTGGTCTACGAGTAATTAGTAACTAGAGTAATTATATAGTTTCCATTAAACGAACCTTTATGTAATAAAACAGTACAACCACTTCTATATTGGATCAAATAGACGACCAATTTGTATCTACTACACTATGACTATACTTATATGTTCGAAATAGTCGTGTGTTTGTTACCAAGTGGTATATAATATGGGATGATGTGATCACACGTAACGTGTGTAAAAAACAGTGGGAAGAGTAAATCGGCACTCGGCCGAGCAAGTCGCCACTCGGCCGAATTAATGTTATCGCCGAGTAAGTGTTCATATAGTGTCCCTTAGAAGGTTTACTTTACGTTTACCTTACGGTAGTTGATTTTTAACTGAATTTACTTGTAACTTCCACTTAATTTTCATACAAGCTTGTATGTATAGGCGTAGATCCAAAATAGCCGACACTTAAGACTTTTTCATACAAGAAGCGATAGGAGTGGTTTCATCCCTTAAACCTACTTTAATTTTCACGAGTTTTGAAAATGTTGTGTATATTATGAAAATCTAGGTATGATTAGATTTTTTTAAATTTTTATTTATGTTTGATTTCGTTTATATCTAAACATCCAATTTTTACTATACATATATATGATATCACGGGTCCCTTCCGGGACTTGGCCGTTTACTTGACTAAATGGTTCGATTGTGTAAATGTCAAAATGTACAAAATTTAATTGTTAAAATTTCGTAGTCACAAAATGACAAAATTTCACATTGAATTTATGTTAAATCGTACTTGGGTCAGAATATACAAATTTTATAACGTCAGTCACGTGAAAAATCAGCTACTGGCCGACATCATACAATAAAGTCTGTGTCTCACGTTAGTTTTAACCAAAAAATCCAATTTTTTATTTGCAAAATCTTCGTCAATTTGATTTTTTTAATTAAATGGAACCAAATTATAAAATAATCTAAACTTACGAACCTAGCTTATAGTGTTATGCGTCAAATAATACCAAAATGGGCTAATTTAAAAATGTTTTAGGGGTGGAAAACAGTTATCGCCCGAAACCATAAATTTACGAAAAATACAATACGCCTGTGTCCGGAGGGCACAAACAAACAAATATCTCTGTCAGAAGACAAACATTTTCTTAAATCTTACTATGCACCGAGCCCTCTATCGAGAGCCAACCACTGTACTCGTTCCGTGTAATAAACCCATAAGTTTAAAAGATTGCCCAAGATCAAGTAAAGATACATCTACCGGCCTTCGGTTACAATTAGCCGATGTCTCCGTAGAGACGTAGAAGGCAGTTACATTTAGTTAATGGTAAGTCATTATACTAGCAGTTAACATGTGTTGTTTGTTGAGTTTCTGTAGCTAATGGATCTAAAGATTTAATTTTCAAAAGATATTGAAATTAGTCAAAGTCAAGTCAAATTCAAAATTTTTTATTCACTGTAGGATAAGTACCTATATCACTTTAATTACTTTTAGTGCAAAAGCTACCAATACTAGCGTTTCGCAACGACCACTGCTGAGAAAAATCGCCGAAACTCATTTACACAGTATTGGTCGCCTACGCGTCTATATATTAAAATAAATCAAATTAAAGTTAATGTTTTCAATTTAAGCCTGGGTCAGATCAATGAAAAGTTTCTTCGTTAAAATGTACTGTAAATATTTAAAAGAAATGCGTACCTACCATATCTCCATGTCATTCACGCAGATGAAGACCGTAAATAGCTTCGAATGAATCTGTTCATACAATTTATCATCGAACTTCACTTGGTAAGTTCTGTCGCGAACGAGATAGAATCTTCCCGAACAATATTCGCGAACGAATACTACGATAGAATGGTGCAAGCCAAATTGGCCCATATGTCTTGTGTCATAAAGTCTAGAGTTGCTTAACCATGTTACACTCACACATAAACCCGGCGCCTGGATACTTCGAAACACATTCGTCGACTATGTAGAATATTCGAGATTAATGTGGACCTATTCGATGGCGCATATAAATAGGGAACGTTGGGTGCGGTGCGCCACGGCAGTTCAATACGAGCTATCAAAGCGATTACTTCGAAGCGAAGGAAACCTACCTTAGTGCGACAAGTGGAAGTACCTGCGACTACCTTGGCGAGATACCTGGACCTCAGCTGCTACGCGACTTGGACCTTGGACGTTTGGACCATCTTCACGTGTCAACTTAGGGTTCCGTAGTGAATAAATCCCTCATACGAAGTTTGGCATTTTTCTCCAAATACCGAACCCCAGTTTCGTAACATTTGGTGTCGGAAGTGGATTTGAAGATGCCAGTTTTCCCGAGGGAAGAAGAGGATACCACCAGGGAAGGTGTCAGGACCAGGGCCCAGCGTGCCATGGAGGCTCAAGGGGGCGTGGCTCAGGCCACGCCTACTGAACCTCAAGCCACGCCCACTGACCCTGAGGCCACGCCCACCGATCATCAGGCCCCGCCCACCGGGCCACAAGCCACGCCCACCGGATGTCAAGCCACGCCCACCGATCATCAGGCCCCGCCCACTGGACCTCAAGCCACGCCTACCGGGCCTCAAGCCACGCCCACTGGACGTCAAGCCACGCCCATCGGACCTCAAGCCACGCCCACCAGACCTCAAGCTCCGCCCACTGGCCCCGCCCACTTTGGCCAGACCACGCCTACTGGCCACGCCCACCAAACAGTACCACGTACATTAGAGGCATCAGTGGATTTAAACACCTTAATGCAGATGTTACAAGGCATAAGTGAAAATCAAAATGCAACTACAAAACGACTTCAAAGTATAGACGAGGCACAAAATGCAAGTACAAAACGACTTCAAAGTATAGAAGAGGCACAAAATACTCGACTTCAACGCATAGAAGAAAAACAAGATGCACGATTTCAACGTATAGAAGAGGCACAAAATTTACGATTTGCACGCTTGAGTGAAGACCAGCAAATAGTTTTGAGCACTGTCAGCAAGCTCAACAAGGCAATGGACCATATCCGTGAGGACGTTGATTTATTAAAGAATCGAATGACCGATTTGGAGATTCGGGTAACCGACCTGGAGAATAGGGTTGAAAAACGAATGGCAAGTTTGGAAAGAAAAGTTCTGCAGCTTGAGAGTATGGAAGCGAAAACCATTCCAAGTACATCCGGAGGTCAAGTTCAGGGATTAAAAGTCAAAGTGCCACCTTATGATGGTACAACATCGTGGGTTGTGTACAAAAAGCAATTCCAAATTGTGGCTGCTGCTAATGGGTGGACGAATGAACAAAGGCTGGCCGCTCTCACCGTTGCCTTGAAGGGTTCAGCTCTGTCGGTACTGGAGGTACTGCCAGGCTCAGGCAGCACCTTTGAAGAATTGATAGAGGCACTTGAAACTAGGTACGGGGAACGGCACTTGGAATACGTGTTTCGGGAACAGCTGCGTGACAGAGTTCAACGCCCTGAAGAAGGATTACAGGAGTGGGCACTAGAAATTGAGAAACTAGTGCGCAAAGCCTATGCTTCGGTGGATTCCAGAATGGTAGATAGTAAAATCTTAGCATTCTTTGTGGATGGAATCTGAGATAAGGAAGTAAGGGTTCCTGTAAGCATGAGACATCATACGTCGCTCAGAGACGCGTTGGCACATGCTTTGGAAATTGAAGCACTGCGACAGGACATACAAGTGCATAGCCAGCAAGAATCAATAATGGAAACAAAGGTTCTGAAAACTCCGTCGAAGAAGATTTCAACAGGGCCCTTGTGTTACAGATGTTGGGAAAGGGGCCATCTGCAGCTTAGTTGTACAAAGAAAGACGATCTTATGGATAAAATAACGAAGTTAAAAGAATTGCTCGACGAAGTGACATTGGGACATGATACCTCATTTCGTGGAGAGAGTTTTGACAAGAATTCTAATGAGGCTAATTGGCGAAGATCGAAACTCTTGCGTGAACGTTGGAATGGATTGCACGAGGCGAAACAAGGAAAACGAAAGTTCGACGAGAGGACGGGCAGGTGCCACGCTAAGAATTCTTACAGCTGGCGAACTGGTAAGGACATCATCAGTTCAACCTCGAACGACGTAAGAGCCGACATCAATAAAGCATTAGTTAGACGTCAGAATCGGGCGAGATGGGAAGCTCCAAACAGGATAGTCAAGCGAGTGAGTGACGATAGATATCAGAGTGATACACATAGGCCGCCTGGGACGTTATCATGGCAGCAATTGTGACGCTCGGGACGAGCGCCTCTAAGAAGGGGGCAGTGTCGCGAACGAGATAGAATCTTCCCGAACAATATTCGCGAACGAATACTACGATAGAATGGTGCAAGCCAAATTGGCCCATATGTCTTGTGTCATGAAGTCTAGAGTTGCTTAACCATGTTACACTCACACATAAACCCGGCGCCTGGATACTTCGAAACACATTCGTCGACTATGTAGAATATTCGAGATTAATGTGGACCTATTCGATGGCGCATATAAATAGGGAACGTTGGGTGCGCCACGGCAGTTCAATACGAGCTATCAAAGCGATTACTTCGAAGCGAAGGAAACCTACCTTAGTGCGACAAGTGGAAGTACCTGCGACTACCTTGGCGAGATACCTGGACCTCAGCTGCTACGCGACTTGGACCTTGGACGTTTGGACCATCTTCACGTGTCAACTTAGGGTTCCGTAGTGAATAAATCCCTCATACGAAGTTTGGCGTTTTTCTCCAAATACCGAACCCCAGTTTCGTAACAGTTCGTTTGATTTTTAAATATGCTATGCTAAATATAAGTTTTTCATAATTATGACTACTCTTTATAGCTTTGCCGTTGTCATGCATAAGTTGCATAAACAGACATCAAAGCGTAATTTGTATTATGTGTCAACTAACCCATCGAAAAATATAAAATTTTAATAAAATAACTGTCGTCTAAGCCTTGTATGTGTAATTGCATCGGCATCCAAACAGAAAGGTTACCTAATATCGAACAGCTGATGGCTCATGAACAGAACCGTCACGTAGGTACCTAATTATGTTATGATCTTTACCACAGTTACGGCAAGTATTATAGTATCTGTGTCACAGTATACTTGACTGACATTGACCTGCTTGGATGTAAAGGAGGCTACTACAAACAATTGCTGCACTTGAATTCGCAGTTTTCCTTGTCTAGAATTAGGTAGATACGTCATTATATCAGCAAGATAACAGAGTGACTCACCAACGGTTTACAGAGGAGATCGCCTTTAAACATAGTGGTTCCGTTACCGCACTCAATACCAATTTAAATTTAAAACGATACATGTCCATCCATCGAGTTACATTGCGCGTTTTTCCCATATTCAGTTACGTAAATCGTACCGAGAAGTCGTAATGTATACGGTACACTTCAACCGTAATCGTTATAAAACTTTTTTAGCGTCATACTTCGTTCCGTTCCTTTTACACGCAGTCTGGCTACGTTTTTCTTGAACACTGGTTGTATTATTCGGTCTTGAAACCGGTTCGCGATTCCATTGCCGTTTTAGGAATAAAAAGCGGGTTTTGCTTTTCGTGTTTGGCGCTATGGACGACAGGTATAAATTATACACACATGGGGAAAGTTTTGTAATTAGCCTTATCAGTTATATCGAATAATAGCCAATTACTGGATGTTATGGGGACATTATAACAGGACAAACATTTGTTTTTAGATTACTTTATGTCGGCTAGCCTTCGCGGGCGGTATACCATTCTGCTTGTAACAGTGTGAAGATTTTTTTTGGCGATTAGAATCTTACTGCAAAATGTCATTCACCCAGATGTAAGTCGCTTGGTGTACGGTTGCAACGCCGGTGTTTTGTTTGTTTTTGCATGAGATTGTTTGCAACTAACTGCTGATTTATTAAAACTAACATATTATTACTGGTATTTAAGTTTGTTATCTAGTAACGGGAAATATAATGGGTTTCGCCAAATTAACACTGCATTTACATGTTCATTATTTTTAAGGAACTAATATAATACATAATTATTAGATTTAAGAAACTTAATTTTATAACAACGAACTTATTTAACCACTTAACATTTAAGTGCTTTAGGAGATTATATGTATGTATACCTATTGCATGAATTTATTGAAAGTGTCGTATTAAAAATTTTAAAATAGTAGGTAGGTGCAGATTCAATTGAGATTACTTTTAAAAAAAAAGAAAAAAAAAGGGCAAAACTTAAATATATATATATAAATATATATATATATATATATATATATATATATAAAATATATCATTAGTAGGTACCGGCTACTTTAATTACGCTTAAAAGATCATAATATGTTTCGCGAACTTTGTCCTTTTCTAGCAAATCGCATTACAGCGAAAAAAAATCACTATTTGAAAAAGGTAAATACATGCATTATAGTCATACCTTATCACGTCTTTATCCCTAATGGGGCAGACAGAGCATTTTAGGACGTAGTATTAAGAAGAGACTTGCGTAGAGCCCAGGGCCGCAAGAATCAAAGGCCACTTTTAGCGTGATGGTGGACATAGAAACCAAAATAGTGATGGGTTGCTAGCCATATCGTTTATTAACAAAATTCGCATTTTCGCCCATTCCCTCGATCGGCTTTTACGATCTGCGTGGGAAGTGAAGCAGCTGGTACTAAGTTTTCCCCAGACCTGTAATAGAAGAAAAAAAGGTAAACTGCTTGACATCGCGGTGCATTGCAAATACTTTTAACTTGGAATGTGGGGCATGTGGGCATTCATTTTATTCATGCCCTAAAAGAGAAACTTGTCGTTTCATAATCCAATTCCTTAGTCATCGCAAAATGTTATTGAACTCATTGTTGCCAACAACTCCAAAAAGCCAACAAACTGAAGTTTTGTATGATGAATCTGAATCTCTACCAAAATATAGTGAAGCTATATTAACCCTTTAACCGCGAACGTCGGATTAATCCGACAAACATTTTCGTGCCCATTTCGCGAGCGTCGGATTTATCCGACCAAAAACTATGGATATTCACAATTCCTTGCGCTGAGAGCACGACAACTGATATAAAGTCTCGCGGTGAAAGGGTTAAGGCTGAATTCAGTCCATGATACTGAAAAATTTTCCCCAAGGAACATATACCTATTGAAATATGAAAAATAATTTTTGGCCTCCCATACACGTTAACCGATCAGTTGATTCGTAATTGTATGGAAAGCAAAAAGATATTTTTTATATTTCGATATTCTTTGGTGTAAGTTGTTCAGTATCATGGACTGAATTTACCCTTAAAATAGTTTCAGTATATTTTGTTACACGTATACCTACAAAGTGTATTGTATTATGACCAGATAAGCATGAACTGGGGTTTTGATTTGAAGCCCGAAATACCCTACAACTTCTTATTTCTTCTGATTCTCCATGAAAGATTTCTTTGACATTTGTACGCTACAAATGTCAAAATTACGAGGGGTCAACACTATTCGTGCAAATGCTTCGCTTACGATCAATTAAAAAAAAAGCGGCCAAGTGCGAGTCGGACTCGCCCATGAAGGGTTCCGTAGCAGCAAGTAACATAATATAAAAGTTCTAAAGGTAAATTGCGGTTTATGATTTATGACGTATTAAAAAATTACTTTCTATAATACAACCGCTATAGTTTTAGTTGAAAGTAAATACTTTGAGGTATATACCACATTTTTTTCAGAATTATTTTAGTAATATTTCAAAAGTTACAGTGGGGGGGGACACCTCAAATTTTAACTTTGTATTAGATTATCTTAAGACTGGGGGGTTTGATCTACATAGTTTCAAAGCAGTTTTTGTTGCATTTTAAAAGACCTTTTCAACGATACCCCAAACGTTGGGGTTAGTGCAATTTAATTTTTTTAAATTCACTTCGTTGTATGGGAGGGGGGCTGAAAAAAAAACATTTTTTCATAATTTTAAAAACAAACTTTTGAAACTTCAGTATCTATCTCTCCACCAATTTTCGTGACAATCGGTGCAGTAGCGGCGGAGTACGAGCCCGGACGGACAGACAGACGGACACGGACGGACATGACGAAACTGTAAGGGTTCCTTGTGGACTACGGAACCCTAAAAATGCGCCCTTTTGGAAACGGTTGCACAAACCATTATTCGAGATGCGTTTCTCGATTTCAGAAATAGCACTCCAGCATGTCTGGTCAGTGTTGTACCACATATCTAACTTTATTTACGCACTCCTAGCACCCACACCTGCCAGTACAATGAGGAAGATGGCTCCATGCGGATGTACCTGCGGGGCCGGCCTGTGGTGCTGTATGGACCCAGCGAGCAGGACGGGTTGGACCCCGCGAAGGTGGCTCCCCCGCCGCAGAGCAAGCTCAAACTGGAGTGGGTCTACGGGTACAGGTCAGTCATTATCATCATCAGGTCTTTTTTAATATCCACTGCAGGAGCACGTTCCTCTCTGTACCAGAGCTATATTTGGCTAGAGTAGCCAGAGGAGTTGGCCTACATTCTCCACGCTCGCTAGACGGGTTGCGTTTCCTTAGTCGCCTTGTACGACATCCACGGGAAGACTTGGAGTGGTCCTATTCTACTGTGTCGGGAACCGCACGGCTTACACGGGTACAGGTTAGTATTTTATTTTAAAAGTGTCTGTCATATAAGAGCCAAACTCTTGTCGGTGACAGATACTAATAGTCACTAGTGTGCAGTTTTCATTCAACGGAAGCAAGTGGTGGTAGATGGGTGGTAGTTAAAAAAGACCGTATATAAGTACAAAACTCGGAGGTACAAGTCGCGCCTAGTGAGGAGCGAACTTGGGCATCACAGGTGCACAGCCAGTGCCTACACCGACCGCCCACCATCGATTTCAGTAAATGAATAAGTACATGTTAAATAATTTAAAAAAAACATAACTAGATTTATTCGTGACTTCAAATGCGTATGGACCAATCCCTTTACAATTTGGATCATCTCCTTTTTGTCTACAATAGCATATTACGTTTTGAGATAAGTCAAGCGTTGCCAATTTACTCTATTAATCTGATTTTGTATCTAAATGTGTGAAACAAACAAACAAACAAATCTGTGTAGAACAAATTCATGTGAGAATTATTTATGAAGTAATTATTCAATAGTTTAGGCAATTTGTCGATCATATCAATAAGTTTCCATGCGTGTTAGGAACTATCATAGCATAACATAACATAGGCACTAACTGCTCCTTATCATGGTTTCCACGACCTTGGGAAAGCATACAATCGATAAGCTTTTAAAAATTAACGGTAATATCCAATAACTGTTTGACAAATGATAACGATGAACACAAAGCGTAAAATCAGAGGAAAATAATACTGTAAAAATATGTCGTTTAATTTGTTTTTAAAACCGGCCCAGTTCGTTTTGGGATTCGGGCCATGGGCAGTGTAGTGTAGGGTTCCGTAGTTACACGCGAACACGCGACGCGGGAGGGACCTGTGTTATATATATGTGAATGTGGGTGCAGGAAGTGCTGTTGTAAAATGCAATAAACTGAATTGGAATATATTGCGATATATTCAGGACACTAGCAACTAGGATGATGTCACGGCAATAAATATAACTACATTAGTTACCTTCTAGGTACCAAATATGTGTAGGTACAGAATAATTTCCTCGTGCGTGCTTTTATCAAATTATAGTAATGAAGTATACACAAAAGGGTTTTGTAATTTATCATGTGCATCTAGTCATTATTTGTAATCAATAATGAAATTAACTTACACCTAAGTAATAAGTTTATAGAAACCGGTTGACTATTTTTTTGACGTGACAACGTCTAATAACTCTATACTACGGGCTGCATGCACGAAAAAGATGACGTCATTGTCCCGTTACGCTCATTGTCGCGTTCCGCAAGCGAAAGCGCGGCACGAACGAGATCTCTCTCTCGTTCGTGCCGCGCTCTCGCTTGCGAAAAATGGTTGTCTGTAAAGTCGGTTTACCGTCCGTAAACCGACTTTACAGACAACCATTTTTTTAAATAAAAATGTGCATGATCTGTTAGGGTTGATTAATACTATTTTTAATTTGGGTTAGGATCACTTCACAGACAATTTTTTCCTACATCTAATGAATAGTTCGTTCTTATTGTTCAAAGATATAAATCAGTTTTACGTAACAGGTACTTACCAAACAAATAGACACTTACCATTTAAATAAAACAATGCGACGAACTTGGATAATGACTAAGGATTATTTTTTAAAGTAAGATAACTTGTATTTTTACTACAAATATTCATCAGCATCATGCTTTGACAAAAAAGTACAAAAGTACCTATACCCGCAACGTGCTTCGTTAAAGTTTAACAGAAATAAATCCGCAACGTGCTTCGTCTAAAGTTAACAGAAATTATACCGCGTCGTGCTTCGTCAAAGGTTAACAGAAATAAATCCGCATCGTGCTTCGTCAAAGGTTAACAGGAATAAATCCGCATCGTGCTCCGTCAAAGGTTAAAAGAAATAAATCTGTAACGTTCTTCTTTAAAGGCTAATAGAAATAAATCCGCAACATGCTTGGTCAAAGGTTAATACATATAAATCCGCAACGTGCTTCGTCAAAAATTAACAGAAATAAATCCTCAACGTGCTTCGTCAAAGGTTAACAAGAATAAATCCGCAACCTGCTTCGTCAAAGGTTAACAAAAATAAATCCGTACCATGCTTTGTCAAATAAGTACATACCGGTACGTACCTGGCTCAAAGGTCGCCAATGTCGCCATAATGCTCGCGGCATTTCCCCTTTGAATGGCTATAGAAAGCCTATGTAGTTAGTTACTTCTATTCATTCCGAAACGGAAAGTACCCGAATGTAATTCAGCTTAATAAAAAACATGTTAGTTTTTATAACTTCGAATTGTTACGCAATTTAACAATTGCCCGCAGCCGAAACTCAGTCAATTGACACCTACACTACTTCTTTGAATTTACTGTACGAAGTTTTATGATCCCTAAATAGTTTGTCCTTAAAAATCTGCTTTTATTGCATAAATAGTGAAGTGCGAACCACCTAGGCTACCCACGGGCATGTATCAAACAGAGAAACCCTTTAGGTAAAACTACGTACATATTATATGATATGATAATGAAATAAATACTTAAATATAAATAGATAGGAACATGAACAGATCACACTAATTTACGATTTGATACAGGCCATTTTCCAACCTGCCCTGGCTGGAGATAGAACCCAGAATCTCTGGATTGGCGGACTAGCGTGTTGACCATTACGCCACGGAGTTTGTCGAAGAAAAATGAAAGCCAACTTCTAAATTACCAGACTGATTTTAATGTAATCAGTACGGTAATTCAGAAGAGAAAAAAAATTGGGCTTCAGGAAGCAGAAACTGCGTATCGTGGAGATGCTGCCAATGGTCTTACAACCAAGGAAATTCAAGACCGTGCGAAGTGGAGAAGAAAAAGCCGGAAAGCGGATCCTGGGCTTCACAGCATTATCAGCTGAGGATGCAACTGGGAATAAATCCCCCGTGTGGTTCCGGGTTAGAATAGGACCACTCCATCTCTTCCTGTGGATGTCGTAAGAGGCGACTAAGGGACTCAGCACAAACATCTCGTGCTACAATTGCATTCCCAAGGAGGGTTAACGTCGGGTGGCGGCCGGTTGTAAAACTTCGCACAAATACATTCCCAAAGAGGGTTGATGTCAGGCAGGCGGCCGGTCGTAAAACTATAGCCAAATCATTTAAACTGTTCCGGCTATTTCTTCGACATTTTGCAAGGTCTTTGGCATCCTTGGGTGACCATTGACATGCATGTTATATTTGGAGGAGAAAAAGCGGAAAAGCGCACCCCGGGCTCCGAAGTAGCACAGCTGAGGATGCAACCGGGAAAGCGCTTAGACGAAGAAGATGCAACTGGGAATACGCTGATGAGATGAGGGAGAAAAGGGCGGGGAATGTGCCCAGAATGTCTTAGATAGAATCAAAAAAAGTGGAGCGTCATAGCATATAATACCACAAAACCGAGAGTTTTTAGCAGAAAGAGTAAAAGGCCTTATTGCTCGACACTGAGACCCTGTGCCCTGGTTTCATTAGAGTTTTTATTGTACTTACCGTAAATAAAAGTTAATTGAAATTGAAAATATTTAGCATCAAATGGTTTTAAAGTTCCCGCAGTTAAGGGACAAACGGAGGTTAATAAACGGGTCAAGTGCGAGTCAGACTCTTACATGAACGGTTCCGTACCTTCGAACTATGTTTTATTTAAAACGCTAAAAAACACGTTTCTTTTATGACGGACGACCCCTTAAATTTTTAACTTTATCTTATTTTTAGTATATGTTGTTATAGGCTACAGTAATACATAAGCGGTGAAAATTTCAAGTGTCTAGGCTCTAGGCTATTACGGTTCAAGAGATAGAGCCCTGTGACAGACGGACAGAGGAACGTAGGAGTCTCAGTAATTCCGTTCAGTAAAAAAGAGTTCCGTTGGCACCCTTTGGGTACGGAACTCTAAAAACTATTTTTCATTAAGTTTTGTTGTGTTTTTGATATTTAACTTGGAAATAAATTCGCTTTTATGAAGCCATTAGTGTAATAATCCCAACGGAAATTACTTAACTACCTTCCTATTAAAACAAAGTTTAGTATTATGTTTTTCGGCACCTATTTACCTCGTCCATTAGATACAACTCTTTTATTATTACCCGTATGTTTGATACAATAAAATGTTGTAAAATGCCGCAAAAATGCGGATTTCTAACCAGGATAACTTCCTGCGTCCTAACTAAGACATTTATTTCATGGACCAAGTGTATCTGAAAATGGATTTTCTACAGATCAGTCCTAAGACATAATTTATTTCGTGGCCCAGGTTTATCTGAAAACGGATTTTCTAAAGATCAATGGCATTTTCTTTAAAATTTTCAAAGGGAACAAGATTATTTACACACAAAATTCTTCATAGTATGCATGACTTCGTAAATATATGTATGTATGTATAAGTATGAAACAGTTAATACACAATACTATTATATTAATGAATGCTTTTGTTTCATTCTTCCTTTGTTTTGCTCATTATTTCGTTAGTCCGCCGCCATTTAGATTCGTTCAAGGTTATTTTTTGTCTTAACTTCGCTTAACTAAACCGGCTTCCTTTTTACTGAACCCTTATTTTACTTCCTTATCGAATTGTGTTTCTAGAAATCTAGACCAAAAAAGGTTAGGTATTTAGGTTCACCTAAAACTGTTCAAAAGCACACAAATAACACTTCGTTTAGCATATTACTTCCATTTTGTTTGGTGAAGGCGATATGCGTGAGCGATAAGACCAAGCCTTCAAAAAAGTATTTCGTTTTTAGAAAATTCAATATTGTTTTGCAGGAAATGAACTACATAGATACATATACTTACCTAACATGGCTTTGGCTTGCGTTGACTTATAAGTTTTTCGAAAATATTTTACTTTTTCGTACAAGCTTTTATTGTAAGGTCTTATCTGCTGTACTTATCTGTTTATTTATTTATCTATTTATCAGAAACACAAACAGATTACAATCAATACATGTTTCAAGTACTTAACACACTTTTACATATTTGTGACGTTACACGGGTAAAGGTACCTTGTGGACGGTGGCACTTACGACATTGTGTTTATTCAAGCTAAGTTAATTGTACGAATTGTTTTTCTAAACGTCCTAAGCGCCACCGTCCATAAGGTACCTTTACACGTGGACCGTCACATTTGTTCTAGATTGTATTCCAAATATAGGTATATGCAACTGTAAACATATGTTTACAGTTGCATTATTTATAACAATTACTTATTTTTAAACACGAAAAAGTACTACTTTTTTTTTTTTTTTTTTTTATTAGAAATTTGAGTGCGTTTGACCTCTATCTAGCCTGATGGGAAGCTAAGATGAGGTCTAAGGTGTATCACGCAGACTCAAAAAATGCCTGTTCACTCTTGCCTTGAAAATCCCTAAATTATATGTATGGGGAAACATCGACGCAGGGAGGGAATTCCACACCTTAGCGGTTCGCACAATGAAGGAGGAGGCGAATCGAGAGGTACGATGAGGAGGAATATCGACCACAAATGGGTGGAATCCCTGTCCACGTCGTGTTGTCCGATGGTGGAATGGTGCAGGGGGAATTAAATTATGTAATTCCTGCGCACACTCCCCGAAGTGCAACCTGTAGAAGACACACAGACTTGCTACCAGTCGGCGATGTTCGAGGCTGTGGAGCCGTCCTTCCGTAAGCAACTCATCACCAACGAGTCTTCTGGCACGTCTGTCGATAGCTTCCAGGGCTTCGAGCTGATAGCGGGCAGATCCATCCCATAGGTGGGAGCAATACTCCATACATGAGCGGACTTGAGCTGTGTAAAGGCTCAACAGTTGGTCAGGGGTAAAATACCGTTGGACCTTGGAGAGGATGCCCAGTTTTTTAGAAGCCGTCTTAGCCCTGGACTCAATATAGCTACCGAAGTTAAGATTTGATGAGAGATCGATACCGAGAAGTTCGAGATGATGGGTGATAGGAACAGGCACACCCCGGAAAGTGGGAGCCAAGTTGAAAGGGCTCTTTTTAGCAGAGAAGAGACACGCCTGTGTCTTAGAGGCATTGAATCTCACAAGGTTGGCATCACCCCAATCGGAGACAGCTTGAAGAGTAAGATTGGTATGGAGCACCATTGCCTCTCTTAGTTCGTCTATTTCCGGTTTTTTTGCCCTTGCACTAGAAAAATATCTTTCCGTAACGGTGCTATCGTCTGCATACCCAAAAATACCGGGCTTTAGCAGATCGTTAATGTGAAGCAGGAATAGCGTTGCGGAAAGAACAGATCCCTGAGGTACTCCAGCATTAATTGCCAATAGGTCAGACGAGCAGCCGTCAAGAGTTACTCGAATAAACCGTTCCCTCAGGAAATCGGAAATCCAAGCACAAAGGCTGGGAGGGATACCGTAAGCGGAAAGCTTCGCTATAAGAGCGTCATGCCATACCCTGTCAAATGCCTTTGAAATGTCAAGTGAGACAGCAAGTGCCTCACCGTATTTTTCAAGGGCTTCACCCCAAAGATGTGTAGCGTACACAAGAAGATCCCCAGTAGATCGGTTCTGGCGAAATCCGTATTGCCGGTCACTGAGGAGATCATTGTCCTCAAGGTACGCAAGTAAGCGCTTGTTAACTTATATCTGTTTCTGAGTGGCCGGATGTACAATATACTGAATCCGAGGCACATCGCTTGTTCTGTGAACTTTTGTGCAACGCTCGATCAGAATTTTATCATTACTGCAGCAATGCATGCATAGTCATAGTCAGCATCCGAGCCCCAGCCAGGCTTGTTTCACTCCCCGTTTAGGTATCGAAAATGTATCTACATTATTACTATGCGCGCAGGCGGCCCCTCCGGGTGGTAAATTCAGTTATACGAATCGTTTTTCCAGAGTAATAAGAATGAAATTGGCTTGCAATGGATGTCTATGTATCTATACGATAAGGTGCTGAGTTCTGATGTGAGCAAAATAAACCATATCGCTAGCCACATTGAGTAGATATTTCTTTGAATTTATTTGCTGAGTGAGCCAATACCCAGCTGGGCAGAGGAGCTGGGTAAGAGTGAAAAAACAGAACTTTTTTTTGTTTAGCTATATAGGTCCCATTGTTGGGCAAAAGCATCCCCTCTTTGTTTCCATCTTTCAAAACAGAAGTTGTAAAGACAAATATAATAAGCCTAAACTTAATGGGTTGCGTCGTTTTATTACAGCACACACCTTTCGGCTCCCATCATCAAATCAGCTTCTTGATATTCGAGTAATAATATTGCATTGTATTCAAACTGATATACATTATCCTACCAAATTTCATCTCAATCTCAAACCGGGAAGTGGCTCAAATTTAACTTACAAGATTTTGACCAAAAAAAATAAACATTAACAAACAGTGCATAATTTCAAATACCGTAGTGAAATGAAGAAGTCATAACCATGACTTCTTCCAATTTTCAGAAACTGGCAAGTTGGTAAAATATTAAATGCGACATCTTTTTTATGTAAAATTATATAGCCTGTCGTCCCAAGGGTAGATAGGTCACTAATAGGTCACCGTCTAGACTAGACTGGCCCTATAATTTTATTTTAGTAGAGACTAGATATTGCCGCGTCTCTTCTCTACATATTTTATTCAGGCAGTATTAAATGATTGTTTTCAAGTCTTGGACCTAAATAGGGCTGCGATACGTTGATACATACATACTATCACGTCTTTATCCCTAATGGGGCAAACAGAACCATTTGGTGTAACGGTTCTAAGCAAACAGAGCCCAGGGCCCCAAGATGCAAAGGCCACTTTAGCGTAATGGTGGGCGAGAAGGTGGAAAAAGGAATCAAAATAGTGATTATCTCTTCTGGGAGAAGTCCACCATTTGCAAAATTACCTTTGTTATTTTATTATTTGTAACTATCGCTGATGTACAATAAAGTTTTTTAAATAAATAAATAGTGGCGGGTTACTAGCCGTACCGCCTGTATATAAAATAATTGGCATTTTCGTCCATTCCTTTGATCGGCTTCTAAGATCTGCGCGAGAAGAGAAGCAACTGGAACATTCTACTTTTTAGGGTTCCGTACCCAAAGGGTGCAAACGAGACCCTATTACTGAGACTCCGCTGTCTGTCCGTCTGTCACAGGGCTCTATCTCTTGAACCGTAATAGCTAGACACTTGAATTTTTCACCGATTATGTATTACTGTGGCCGCTATAACAACAAATAAGTACTACAAATAAAAAAAAGTTAAAAATTAAAGGGGTTCGCCATACAAGAAACGTTTTTTTTCAGCGTTTTTAACTTGATCTTTATAATGGCATTAACTAGATACTTGCAATTTTAACCAATTATGTATAACTATGACCACAATAACAACAAATACTAAAAATAAAATAAAGTTAAAAATTAAAGGGGGTCGTCATACAAGAAACGTTTCTTCAGCGTTTTAAAACATTGTACGGTGGTACGGAACCCTTCATGTACGAGTCCGACTCGCACTTGCCCGTTTATTTCTTTTCTCCTAAACCAGATCTACAAAAAAAACGAAAATCCGTTTTTAGGGTTCCGTTCCCAAAGCTAACTTGTATGTCTGACTGTCCATTTGCAATTCTCAATTCTCTTTTGCTACGTAAAATTCTCAGAAGTCAAAAATTGAAATGGTTACGTTTCTTATTAAAGCCTTTTCGCACTTGACAGATTTTCACCAAATAGGTCGTACTACATACTCGTATATACCTATATACGTGCACCTCCTCCCATTATCAGTCACACAGATGGTCAGTGGACCACAAACGACCTTCAGACAAAATGGCGACGCGAATGTTATGCTGTGTTTGGACAATGTGTGTTGACGAAGTAGTCACTGATCCAGGGTGCCATTGGACGATCTCGAGCTCCTAATATTATATTTCAAGACGAGCATGGAAGCGCTGGGCACTACCTACCTTTTCTCGAAGCATTTCATCGTATTTTTGTTAAATACGAATATATACAACCCAAAGGTTGGCTGTCAGATAATGCTTTCAGCATTAAGTCCGCCTATTGTGCTATACAAAATATACAAATTGTATTTTGTACAATAAAGTTAAAATAAATAAATAAATTCAAATATACTCGTACTAAACTATTTCAGAGGGTGAATTCAGTCCATGATACAGAATTTTTTTTTCATATTTAGATAAACAGCATGTTAATTAACTAACGCAAAACCTCTCAGATGGTACCTCAGCCTATGAAACTGAACAACTTTTGTTCTACAACTTTCAAGAAACCCAAAAAAAAAATTGAATTTTCATACATCCTGATCAGCTGATCGAGTCAATTTGTATGAAAATCCCAATTTTATTTTTGTCATTTTGGGAATGATGTAGAACAAAAGTTGTTCAGTTTCATGGGCTGAGGTACCATCTGAAAGGTTTTGCGTTAGTTCATTTAACACGTTGTATGATCCATGGGAAAAGTTGTTCAGTATCATGGCCTGAATCTACCCCTAAAATAGTTTCAGTTTATTTGATTGGACATTGTATTTATGTCTGCATCACTAAAATATGAATATGGAGTACGAAAAAGCCATATCATAAAAACTTTAACCGCGGGTTTCAAGGCCGCTCGCGCCTCAGTGACTACACTGATGACCACGGTAATAGAGGAACGCACCTTACAACGCAATTACAGTCCAATTGTATTGTGTTGTGTCACAATGTTAGAATCAATTTTATTCAACCTAGACTGGAAAAACTAGATGGTAAATTGCTCCACCCAGAGAAAAGAGAGAGCAAGAACCGAGAAGGATGGTAGGGTAACTTCCCGATTCTCTCTCTCGATTAAGTTAATTAAATCTCCCGTTTGTTCCCGATGAGTAAGGGTTGGGCCACATCTGTTAGCAAGGAACAGCACATTTTCTATGCTGCTATCCTTTTCTGTCACTAGAGAGAGCGACGTAACGATTCAGCATGACCGGTGCTGAAGCGTTCCGTCGCTCTCTCTCGCTCTTGCAAACGACGCTTCTGAGCGTCAGAAAAGGATAGCAGCATAGGAAAGTGCTGTTCCGTGCCGACATATGTGGCCCAACCCTTACACCTTTTGTGAAGTGGTGGTGACCAGCAGTTTAGGCACTGGCTGGGCACTAGTTCGATCCCCACTTGTTTGGTAATTTTCAATTATCTCCACTTGCTTCCGGTGAATGAATAAATATACTCGTATAGGTAAAAAATCAAGGAAAATATCAAGACGAAACCGGTACACTAGTTTACTTTATGTGTGAAATTTGAGCTACGTTAGATGCCTTTAGACAGCTCGAAAAATCTGACACTAGTGTATTAGTAATAACACACTGAATAGGAAAAAGCTACTGCACATAAACAAACAATATTTCTTTTTTTTGTATTACAACTAATGTGAGATAACTCCATAATTAATTTAATTTAAACCGGTTGACTGACGTGATATAGTCGGAAAGGCCGACCAGGTTTCGAGCGATTTAGATGATCATCTTTAGGGCGAGTGTCACTCGCCTAATATATATTAAACTTGTTGACATGTAAAAGTGCCTACAAAGGCCAAACTCAAAGTCAAAATCATTTGGATGTTTGTATAGTGCTACAAATTGTTATTATCAAGTTTCTATTCTACTCGTAATTATAAATGTAAGTTTTTCTTTCGATTTCGTAAAAGTTGTTGACGTCAGATCGATTAGTTACACCTAAGTTGCCTATTACTGAATAAATTTTTGATTTTCTTTCAGGGGCAAAGATTGCCGCAGCAACCTCTATCTCCTACCGACGGGCGAGATCGTGTACTTCGTGGCAGCCGTCGTAGTCCTCTTCAACGTCGATGAGAGGTGTCAACGACACTACACGGGGCACACGGACGATGTCAAGTGCCTCGCCGTGCACCCCAACAAGCTGGTGGTCGCTAGTGGACAGTGCGCCGGCCACGACCGGCTGGACGCCAGGGTAAAACCTGATCTTTCTGATTTTTCTTCGTCTTTCTCAATAAATGTTGAGTCGAATGAACGTCTCCACGCAATTCCTTAGCCACCTTTCTGATCATATGGCCTATTAGTTTTTAACTGTTTTGTTTTTCAAAATGGCCGCCAAGAGTCGACTGCTTCCGATTTAACTCAAATTCAATATACAGGGTTTTTTGGATCGCGGAATCCAAATCCTATTTTTAAAAAATCCAAGATATCGTCTGGATTTTAGAATTGTAACTTAATTCATTTATAACGTCCTACTCCTAAGTCGAAGGGGTCTGAAATTTTTGGTGTGTTTTAATAGCATCACACCGGGGGCAAAGCCTTCTGCAGTTTAAAAAGGTTTATAACGACATTTGTTTGGTAAGGTTCTGACGAAGATGAGAGGGTGTTTGGAGAGAGCCATTACAGTCATGCCTCAGGGGAAAAGGGTTTTGAGGGGCCAAGCCGGGGGGCTTTAACAGGAGCATTTATCAGGGCAGTAATCCGAATTCTTTTTAGTAATTGTAGAAGAACAGGATAATAATTTGTAATATATCTTCCAGCCCCATGTCCGCGTCTGGAATTCTGTCTCCCTGGCCACTCTGGCCGTCATCGGCGTCGGCCAGATGGAGCGAGCCGTCGCTTGTGTCACCTTCTCCAGAGCTGACGGAGGAAGTCTCCTAGCTTGTGTGGATGAGGGGCCAGACCATACCATCTCTGTGTGGGAGTGGCAGAGGCCTGACAAGGGCCATTGCCTGGCAGAAACCAAGGTAAAATACCTTAACTTTTCTACTGAAGTAAATTTTCTAATTTCTAATATCTAGAACACTTAGCTCGTCCTTATTCATCATCATTATTTTAGCTGCATAACGTTCACAGCTGGACATAGGTCTCTTCCAAGGGTTTCCAAACTTACTATTCTAAAGCGGCCTGCATCCAGCGTTTTCCATCGACCTTGGTCAGGCCGTCGGACCACCTTGTGGTCAACCTTATTGACTGACTGTCAAAGCCTGTGACATAAAATTGTGCTCAGTTTTCGAAGCTAAAAAACGAATATTCAATTTGTTAATATCTTGGTCTTATGAAGATGCAGAAAATGTAATGTTAGTTATGTGATATAGTGCTGGTATTTCTGCTGTTCAGCTTAAATTGTAAGACACACTGGTTTTTTTTTTTTCTTTTTTAGTAGATTTAACTATTGTAATGCCGCATTAGCCGTGTAATAGTTGTGTATTTTAATATGAACTAATTGTTTGATTTTGATACCCACGATACAGGCCTAGCCTAGTGTGGGATCGCAGTGTTTACATTTTGCATGTTTCCTTTTATGATCAATAAAGATTATTATTATTATTATGTCGGTACGCTTTTCAGCCACGGGTCCATGGGGACCCGGTCCTTTGAGGCGTTCATGGGGCCAAAGCCAACATGAAGAGGCCTTTTAGTACCTTTTTATCTAAAAAGTGAGATGGCTGCATCTATGGAGGTCTATCCCTTAATGTAACATTGAGATGCACTAACGGACAGTCCTCCATAGCTGCCGAACTATTGCCAGCGAGGGAATAACTTGGTTTGGGCTATGTGGATGGGATGATAGTGGACCGGATAACTGGGTTATGGAGTGAGATACGGACATCTACCTAAAAATCTCTCACAACAATTATAGCCTGGTAGATAGTGACTTGCTGCTCGTTGGCTACACTGCCTGTGGGCACCCTAACTAGCCACGAAGATGCGGCCAGGGCGCAACACAATGTGAGCAGCTGAGGGTGTCGAGAGGTGCGGCTCCGGTTTCACCATCACGGGGCTTACCCCCGAGAGCGGGTTTCCCCGTTATTACGCCATTACGTGCAATACACTTCCACCCTGGAGCTTATGTTCTGCTCTTGCGACTCCACTCTGGCCGGCCGGTCAAGGCAAGACAGAGGCGGGGGGTGTGTAACTGTGTGTATCTGTGTGTGTAAGCGCATGTGTGTATGGTCCCCTGGAGGTAGGGTCCGTGGTGTCGCCACTCACCAACAGCTCGCCACAAGCTGCCCTGCGTTGACTGACTGCACTGGAAATCCAGTGGGCGATGGGGTCGTCACATCCCGACGCCGTTATTATTATTATTATTATTATTGGTCTATTTTTAATTCCCACAAAACTGAGGGGTGTTATAAGTTTGACGCTAATGTCTCTCTGTGCCATCGTAGCGCTCGAACGGATGGACCGATTTCGATGCGGTTTTTTTTTACGTGAGAGCAAGTTTCCTTGCGGTCGTTCTTAGCTATGTTTAATGAAAATCGGTTCAGCCGTTTAAAAGTTATTGGGTGTTAACACTTGAAAGTCAGGGCTTTCCCTAGCTAATATATAGATGGCGCTACGGATATCAAGTCGTATCGGTAGTTCTGTTACTCATCACTAGGTGGCGTGACATTAGGATCTTTTTATTTGCCTAGCAAATAAACTTGTTGATTGAATATTATAATACAGATGACTAATGGGTCTACCCACAAGAATAGAAGTATATACTTATAGAAAAATTATCTAAAACATCTCGTTCCAGTGTTCCGTAGACACGGTAGTGGCAGCCGAGTTCCACCCGCTGGACCGCAACCAGATCGTGACGTGCGGCAAGAACCACATCGCGTTCTGGACGCTGGACCACACCAACATGCTGTACAAGAGAATGGGCGTCTTCGACGGCCGGGACAAGCCGAAATATGTCACGTGTCTCGGGTTCAACCATAATGGTAAAAAAACTTATGTACATACTTTTATTATAATGTATAAAATGGTAAAGATATTGAAATTATAAATGAAAGCCAATGATATATTATATAACAGATATGTTACGTTCATAGTAATTTGCGTTTTAAATCTGTTCCGAGCAATCCAAAACTGCACACATCGACAAGTTTTACCTTTAAGTAAAACAAAAGATACAAAATAGCATGCGAATGAAAGAGATAGCTATAATTTTTAATGATACCTCGTCAAATGTTTCTTGTACATAGAGTAACTAACTAATCTATGTCCGCAGCGCACGCATCCTTGTCACTCTCGCGTCAAAACTAGAATCTCTCTTTCTTCATGTGAACATGGCGCCTTGGCGTCAGTTATTAGATTGTTTGGAAAAATAATTGAAATATACTAAATAATCAAAGTATTTTTGCATACTCACATGTGGTAAGAGATCCCTTGTACTTTGTTTACTTTAGAGTCATAATTGGTACACTTTCGAAACACACACGATGGCATTTTTTTGATATTTTGGTAAGGACACAGGAACTTACGGTGCGGTACGCTCGGCGCAGACTAATTACAAGACGTCCCAATTGGGACGTATTCGAGTCTTCACAGTGCGCGCGCCTATAACATATCTGCCTCTTGTTTATATAATATATCATTGATGAAAGCACATACTTGTACTTATTGACGGTAGGTAAAGAATCATGGAAGTACACCCAGTAGTTTATGAGAAAATCAATTCTGATATGTCAGGTGCTTCATACATTCATACATATATACTCGTAGTAAAAATCGATTAATTATTTGTTTGAAAATTACGTTTTTAAATTACTACTACTACTACTTATTTTTTATACTTTTATAATTATTAAGTAGTCTAGTGTATAGCTTATGCTATATTTATTATGCTGATGACTTTTTCACGTTGCATATCGACCACAGGTACGATTAGCATAAAAATATCATTAGTTAAGAGAGGAGTTTGGGAAGCTGAGGACGGCCAACATCCAGTAATAAAACATGTTGGTATCGGCGGACATAGTTACACTCACACACACGCAAGTAAGCATGCACGCACGCATGCATGCTCGCAAATACGCACGCACGTACGCACGCGCACGCTTACACACACACACGAATAATAAGTGCAAGACTTTAAGAATCAAGAGTAATCATGACTCAAGACCCAAAAATATCATATGGCTTACAATATCCTGTCACGCATCAATCATCAATTTGATTCAGGCACTACTTGTTCCAGGCGACGTCCTGTCGGGCGACTCGAGCGGCAACCTGACGGTGTGGGCGCGCGGGACCAACACCGTGGCCAAGCTGGTGCGCGCCGTGCACGACGGGCCCGCCTTCTCCGTGTGCTGCCGCAAGGACGGCTCGCTCGTGTCGGCCGGCGGCAAGGACGGCCGGGTCGTGCTCCTGGACGCCGAGGTATAACATATAGAATAGAATAGAATTAATTTATTACCAAAAAGAAATACCACAACCAATAAACAGAAATTATATACACAAATGAAGATAAGAGAGTTTGATACGTACAATAAAGGACAAAAAAGAAAAATTATAATAATAATTTTCACCTTCATTTCATACATTTGTGCTGCATTGCCATAGCGTGGTGTAGTTTTTTTTTTTGGCAAAAAACCCATTTAGCATATGTCGCGGTCACGATGATGTTACCGCAACGCTGGTTTTCAATGGACCTTATGAGATATGTGATTCACGGGCGAGTGTAGTTTATGTGTAAATAGTATGTGTATGTGTGTCTATAAAATAAGTAGATAGGATAAATATACAAATTGATACGATAAATAAGCGTAAATGTGTGCAGAGAGCAGAAATAACTAAAGAAATAAATACGGTGTAAAATTAATTATATAGGTAGGTTTGTAGGCGTGCCTTTCAAATTTGATTGAAATCCGTCAATAAGTTGTACCGTAAAGCCTAGATAATAGGATCTAGGAAGATAGATGAGGTAAAAGAAAGACCAGATATCGGCAAATGAGATAAGTATAATCAACAAGTATTACATCACATTAGTTACAAAGATTCACAAGAACACTAGGTACAGACTAGGTAGTCAGGGTCGTGAGTTATAGGCACTAGATCGGTTGAGTAGCCCTTCTAGGTAGAAGAACTACTTAGCTTGAGATGCTGCCGAAGACGAAAGAGGGCGAACGCCGGCCGCCGCGCCTTATATGTGAGCATGGGCTCCCCCGCTGCGCCTGCGAGGGGCGGAGGGGTGCTGTAGCCGACGTCACAAAGTAACGTTACAGCAAAGTCCCCCTTGCCCTCCAATTTTTTCCAAGAAAAAATCGCGATTGGCTAACAAATTAACACTTCGCCGGCTGAACACGCACCGTATGTGTTTTCATTTAAAACAAACACACACGGTGCATTTTTCAGCCGGCTTAAATAAGAAACTTTCAGAAGCCAATTTTCGTCAAAATCGGTTGAAAAATGCTGACTGTAGGCGAGAACAGACAGACGAACATAAGCAATTTTGGCCAATCTCGGAACTGAGACTTGTACGTAGTATATTATTTCTCTGTGCTGAGACGCTTCGCTCGCTCAATCAATAAGGACAAATTATTATCGTCACTTAAAGTACGACTCGGGACGTCTTTGTGTACGCGTCGCGAGTGACATTCGCCCTGAAGAAAACCTCCAGATGAGGTCGAAACGTGTCGGCAAGTAGCTGTATGACTTCGAATAATGAAACTTGCTAAGAATAAAGGAATAAAAATAGTTTTAATTTTCAGGCAAACCCGACCGGAGTCGAGAGCGTTATAGAGGGGCATTACGGAGGAGTGAGAGTGGTGGCCGAGGGTAGAGGCAGCCAGTTGTTTATCGGCACCACCAAAAACTGCATCCTGCATGGAGATATGGAGTTGGGATTCTCACCTGCTGTGCTCGGTAAGTTTGTTTGTTTGTTTAATTTCTTTATTGCACAAAAATTACATTTAAATGTACATTATTTAATACAAAGAGAAAAAGAAATAACTTGTACGCAGGCGGACTTATCCCAAGAAGGGATCTCTTCCAGTCAACCCTGTCTTTAAAAGGTAAGTAGGATTAAGGTAATAGACTGTCTTCCACCTATTGCTAAGTATAGACCTTTCTTATTAAGTCACTTCTTCGCCTAAGATATGGGAGGTAGTACTACCTCCCTATATTATTACTTCTTCGCCGCAGTCGGGTAATAAGATAGGGAGGTAGTAGTACCTCCCTATCTTATTACCCGACTGCGGCGAAGAAGTGACTTAATCTGAAAAGCAGACAGGTTTTTATTAGCTCTTGTCTTGCTTTAGAATACTTGTTTACCCTTGGCTATTCCAGACCAAAGAGCAAAAAGGTACCTTCTTATAGAGATAATCTGGTTAAAACCAATCTTTTGTTTCTTTCCCTCTTAACAGCATTTACTGTTGCCAGAATGAGACTTCGCTAAACATCAAAATTACCGTTTTCTGCTTAATACGACAAAATTGTAATGATATTGACTTCTGTTAAGGTGACTTTACTATTTAGTAGCGTCATACACATCCTGGCTTACCCTGTTATTTCTTAACGACGGTGTTGTCTTGGCTCCTCCACACGTTGGGCCATCATTGCGCCAATTCACTGTACATTGCTTTTTAACCCACGAAAGCTTTGAGAGTTTGCCATCCAACGCAGCAATGGTCAAAAAATCTGTGCAATGATGGCCCCTAGTGTAGAGGAGCTATTAGGAAGTCCATTACTTCGTGTTGTCCCCAGGCCACGTGGACGAGCTGTGGGGCCTGGCGGCGCACCCGTCGCTCCCGCAGTTCGCGTCGGCCGGCTGGGACCGCCTGCTGCAGCTGTGGGACGGGCTCAGCCACTCCACCGTGTGGAGCAAGGACATCGACGTACGTACATTATAACTAGGGCACAGAATACAGTAAGAGTAAACAGAAGGGACTCTTCTAAGGTACGCGCAATATACGTCCCCGTTCCCCGCACCTCTCCCCCGGTTCTTGACGGCCAACGTGAGAAATCGAGGCAAAAACGGGGGAGAGGTGCGGGGACGGGGAACGGGGACGCCTGGGTGACGCATATTGCGCGTACCTTAGGAGTTTCCGGCCTGTGACTAGGGGTCGGATCAAAGAACAAGGTCGGATAATCGGCTGCTTATTTGCCTTATCTTCACGCAATTACATAACACAGCGATGATGCAACCACCAACCTGATAAAAATAAATATCGTTTCAAAAACGAAGTAGTTATTGAGGAACATAAGAAAACATATATATATGTCGGGATAGTAGTCAACACGTGGCGTGAGGCGCCACGTGGACAGTTCAAGTAATAAAACTCGTTAAACGCGCACCTGCCTATCGTAAACCCCACTACAAACTTGTTTAGTACGGCTTATAAAAGCGTCGGACGGTCGATTAGTCGTGGCCATGGCTCATTTGTTAAGATTCATCCTCATCATCATCCGAGCGTATTCCCGGTTGCATCGTCAGCGGTTACGCTTCAGAGCCCGGGGTCCGCTACCTTACCTAAGTTTTTTTTTTTTTTCCCCTTTCTTAACGTACCTACTATAAACAAGTACGTTAATAATATTACAATCTAGCCTAAACTAAGACTAATAAGTAATTTAACATTGACCTAGTTTTATACGTTATAGACTAAGAATGTGTCCATTGGCACTTTTCTTACTGTCTTTATTAAGGGGAAGGCACTTTGTTCGTGTGTCTCTGCTGGCACATCACTGCACTATAATATCAATGTATATATATATATTTATAACTACACTAGTTCAAAAGGTTTGGTTCTTTTGAGACGTCGCACTATGTCCGTGTTGTCGAGGAGCTGAATCGCCTCAACATTCACATGGTGAAGCAGTCTATACTCATGTGCTTCGGCGTATTATTTTTTTTAACCTTACCTAAGTGATACGACGAGGTTACTGGTTTTACACAGAGCGACTGCCGTCTGACCTCCGCAACCCAAAGGGTAGACCAGAACCAATCCTAGGATAGGTACAAACGCTTGATGGCGTTCGGGACCAACAGCTTTACGTGCCTTCCGAAGCACGGAATCATCTTTATTTTCGGATATTCAGGTGATTCAAGCCTGCAATATCCTAACCAGACTGGAAACAACTTTTCACAAAGTATGCTTCCCAGTGGGATTTGAACCCACGACCTACAGATCACAATTTGGCTCATTTATTAAGATTATTATAAGGAATGAGGATCACCTGACTTATTCGTTATAATGACGGTTTACTTCACCTGGACGGTAAGCCCTGTGGGCACAAGATAGCTGTGCGGGCTAGAGAGTTAGTTTTAGCTGTGATGTGGTTTCGCAAGGAAACTTCTCATTCGCAAGGAGCGGTGTTGGCCTTACCATCTCATTTTTAATGATTGTTAATCTATCCTCTTTGCGACATATACATTCGAATTAGGAAGCTCCTTCTATTTGAAGTCGCTTAAAAAATACCGTTTTATGTTCAGGAGCGAGCGCAGTGCGTGTCGTGGTCCGCGGACGGCGGCGTGCTGGCGGTGGGCTGCCTCAGCGGGAAGTGGCTCGTGTTCGACCCGCAGAGCAGGCAGCTACTCACGCAGCACCACGACGGGTATGCTCACTTAACTACCTCTATTTTTTTTTTAGACAAAAAACTGTCACCCGAGGAACTGGGCAGGACGTTCGCATACATACACAAACCCCAAAGGACCCGGGTCTATACACAAACCCCAAAGGACCCGGGTCTATACACAAACCCCGAAGGACCCGGGTCTATACACAAACCCCAAAGGACCCGGGTCTATACACAAACCCCAAAGGACCCGGGTCTATACACAAACCCCGAAGGACCCGGGTCTATACACAAACCCCAAAGGACCCGGGTCTATACACAAACCCCAAAGGACCCGGGTCTATACACAAACCCCGAAGAACCCGGGTCTATACACAAACCCCGAAGGACCCGGGTCTATAATATAAACGATTAATACCTACTTTAATCATTGTGCCGACCCCACACAAAGAGTGGGGTAAGGATAAGGCAGAAGAAGAAGAATCATTAAGAATTATGTTTTTAATTTTTTTTTTAAGATCTTAATGTAAGAAATTAATGTTTTCTTTTGCTTTTTTAATTTTACTCTGATGTTAATGAAAGATAGAGATCAGTGGCGTACAAGAGTGGAGGCCTTTGCCCAGCAGTGGGACAGTGTAGGCTAATAAAAAATAAAAGTTAATGAAAATTATAAATCTACGAGATATCTTCCACTTTCGATTCTAAGAAGGATTGCCTGAAATACACCTGTACTCGAGAACCCTTGAGTAGGTACTATATTCCACCTCCTTGCCCTGTGATGTGATGACACCGAGAATAGCTGTTCTTTGAAAAGGACAGTCGATAGAAGTTTGAGATCTAGTATTTTTTATTGGTTAAATGACGTACCTACAAGTAAATATGTTTTTAATTGAATCCTTAGTTCGGAGCCAATCCAAACCATCCAGTACTCGCCCGACAACTCGCTGGTGGCGCTGGGCTCGCGCGACAACTTCATCTACGTGTACCGCGTCGACGACAGCGGCGCCAGGTACACGCGCCTGGGGAAGTGCCTCGTAAGTACCCGCGCCAATGTACTCAACATATATTTTTAATTTTATTACTCAAACCTTTTAGAAGCCGCGATTTATTTACGTCGCTATTAAGGCCAGACCATTTGCTGAAATTCAGACACAGATTTTTATATACTCGTACTGTTAGCACTGTAATGCGCTTATGAAACTATTATATGGAATAAGTCGAATTATTTATAACGTAGGCACGAACGACACGTCACAGGTAGGCAGGTCGCGTCACGTAAAAATAACGCTGGCGGTGAAGCTGCGCATTAGGCTATTTATCGATCTATTTAATGAATATTATACCTAATATATTTTTCAATGTACCTACCAATAGCCAATAGCCGCGAGTGAAAATAATACAATAGGCCTAGTACCTTCGTGCGCGAGTGTACACATGCGCAAACACAACCCTCTACTTTCTTCCAGCGTTCTCTTTACATGACGCGACCTAAAAGTAGGTAACAGATCAACACGTCTTGAAAGGCACGCCAAGGGGCTTTGGCTAGATCCTCTTTAGGCTCGATTGCAGGCGCCGCCGCCTTGAGACTCCTATGACGTCATCACCGCAGATAACAATACATAGCTGGTTTTGTAATGATACTATTTTGACCGATCGTTGTAAAACAGGCAATGTATATGAAATCAACATCTTAAATTCGGCATACTGGCGCCCTAATAGCGACGTAAATAAATCGCCGCTTTTAGAAAGTTTACGTTTGACGCATACTTGAAGGGGGAGGCAACCCGTGGATGTGATAACTTTTCCTATTACAGCACCAATACTGGGATCTTGAAAACCCTAAACATTCCCATACAAATTTTCTACTCACACCGACTTTTTATGGAACATCGTCACTATAAACATCAAAGTACACGCTAATGTAGTAAAAAAATATTTTTTATTTCTATTACTAATACCTATACCTAAGTAGGCGAGATTTATTAACGTCGCTATTAGTGCGCCAGTTCATTTGCTGAAATCCAGTGCTGATTTTACGTACATTGCTGATTTTGTAATGATACAATTTTATCCGACCGTTGTAAAACGGGCAATGTATCAGCATCTTAAATTCAGCATAGTGGAGTGGGGTCCTTATACAAGTTCTAATCTACGTTTGACGCATACTTGAAGGGACGACGCAACCCGTACATATGATAACTTTTCCTATTACAGCTACTATATTACTCTAATGCTGGTATCTCGAAAGCCCTCGACATTCCCATACAAATTTTCTACTCACTTACTTTTTATGCAACATCGTCACTATAAACCTAGACTTTTCAATCTACTAAGGAGTATGAAACAAACACCTTTATTTACTGTAATTTTTTTCTACATCACAGAGTAATAATATACTATCTATATGTTCCTCACAAAATAAACAAACGAACACCTTAACACCTACATCGATATACACTATGGATTCCACCCATCCATCATTTATTTTGATTGTGTCTTCTGTATTCTCATTATAAACATTTTGTGTGACCATTTTCACGCATTTCAAAGTGCACGGAGAAAAAGCGTAGAAGGGTAAACCACATTACATGTATAATGGGACGTTACACATTTCTAAAAAATGCGTATGGTAATGAAATGTTATGTGTAATGTCCCATAACTTTTAATAGGTAGTTTGTATGTGTGATGCGATGGCACAGTGCCTGAGAATGAATTTAGATTAGTGAGCTACCTAATAATTCAAAGTGATTTTAGAAGCATGAACTGTTTTAGGATTGCACAGTACGCTCATAGCCATCATCACCTTCCCCATAAGCACAGGCCGGAATCTTCTAAGGTACGCGCAATGTGCGTCACCCAGGCGTCCCCGTTCCCCGTCCCCGCACCTCTCCCCCGTTTTCGCCTCGATTTCTCACGTTGGCCGTCAAGAACCGGGGGAGAGGTGCGGGTGCGGGGACGTGGACGTATATTGCGCGTACCTTAGAAGAGTCCGTTCTGTTTACTCTTACTGTATTCTGTGCCATAAGTTAAAATTTTATATTTATTTTCCGCTCATGTTAACACATTTATACAACGAGTTAATGAAATAACGCAAAACCTCTCAGGTTGTAACTCAATCCATGAAACTGAACAACTTTTGTTCTACAACATTAACAAAATGCCAAAAATAAAATTCGGATTTTCATACAAATTGAGTCGATCAGCTGATCAGTCAGAATAGCTCCACCTTGTGTGCCCGCAGAGAGGCAATATATGCTGCTGAGCGAGGGAGACAGCAGCAGGATCCAAGGCACCCACTATATAACTACGAACCAGCTCCTCACAGACTTATAAGCCGACACAGTTTTCTGAAGAGCACGAATGCTCTATAGTGTAACATCAAAGACGCCAGGCTAAATATGCACTGTGCCTAGTTTTATACCACCACGTGAGGAAGCATCCCCTGGTCATGATTTGCCATGGCCTGCTTGGAAAGCGCTTAATAGTAAGGCGCACAAAGACAATGTGGTCAGGTGGAAAATACTGGACAGTTCGCATGACAAACAGAGCGAGTGCGGCTTTTCTCTACAAACAATGTCCCACCCTTTGTCATATCCGAGGTGCCCAATCACTTGCATCTTGGATGACCTATACACCGCTTCCGAGAATGCAATAGAGGTGGCCCGTTTCTGGTCCAATAATATATAAACATCGACACGATAAGAAGAGATCAGTTTGTATGAAAATTAAAATTATTTTTGGGTTTCGTGAAAGTTGTAGAACAAAAGTTGTTTAGTTTCATGGGCTGAGGTACCATCTGAGAGGTTTTGCGTTATTTCATTAACACGTTGTATATTGTGTGAATTATGTCATATCATATACAGGGTTATTTTTAATTAACCGGCAACCTTTTTGGAGCAAGTTCAGTCCGTGATACTGAACCACTATCTATAAAAACAATTATCGAAAAACAAAACCAAAATTTAGTACTCCCATACAAATCGGCGCTCAACCAAATGTATTTTGTATGGGAGTACGAAATTTTGTTTTTGTTTTTCGATAATTGTTTTTATGGAAAGTGGTTCAGTATCACGGATCACAGATCGCTTGATAATAAAAATTTTGTGTCCCTTTAAGAGGACTGCCTCTAAGAAAACTTGATATGAAAATTGTATATGAACTTATATATACCGCTAATCCAGAGGTTCTGGGTTCGCGGTTCCAGCCAGGACTAGTTGGAAAATGGCCTTTTTCAAATTGTCCTGGGTCTTGGGTGTTTGTCTATATGTATTTATTATAAAATATAGTATCGTTGAGTTAGTATCCCATAACACAAGTTTAAAAACACTTACTTTGGGGCTAGCTTAATCAGTGTGATTTGTCCCTATATATTTATTTATACGTAAATATTGCTACTTTTTGTACTTTATTAATTGTCATATTAAAATGTTCTCCCTGTCCTTACCTTTTAACATAATTGCTTTGCTAATAGGTATTTTAGGCATGGTAGCGTGGTTTGTACAAAGCGAAGGGATTTGGTAATGAATATAATTGGTATTATTTCCGCAGGGTCATTCCAGTTACATCACGCATCTAGACTGGTCTGAGGACAGTCAGTACATCAGGAGTAACTCCGGGGACTATGAACTTCTTTTCTGTAAGTACTTTTAACATTAAGCAAGAAAATGACATTTAATTTTACACGGTATTCAATTAATTTAAAAACAAAACCTTTTCATTGAATATCTGCTAGGATTAGGTTAACCTATAACCATTATGTCAACTTGTTTCCGGTAGAAAATAGTTTAAAGCAAGTACGCTGTTAGTCCATGTTTTGTAACAAGACGGTCTAATGTTTCCCGAAAGATCCACTGTTCTTTAAAAAGGATGGTCCAATGTATCCCGAAGGATCCACTGTTCTTTAAAAGGATGTGAATTATTTTACTTAATGTAACATAACATTCAGGGAATGCGACCACCTGTCGCCAAGTGCCGAGCCCGACCACCTTGCGCGACGTGGTGTGGGCCACCAACACGTGCCCCATCACGTTCAACACGATCGGAGTGTGGCCTGAGAACGCTGATGGCACAGACATCAACACTTGCACTAGGTAAGCAAATCTTTTTAAGGGCTCCTTACTCTAAGGATGCCAACGGGACCCTATTAATATTATGAGGATTGTGTAGATGGAAATTTTCATACAGAAAGCGATGTTTCTCCCCCCTTAAACATAGTCCAATTTTGATATTTTTTTTCGATAAGTAGGGCGGTACGTTTTTATTTGAAAGAAATATTGCTTATAAGAAAAGTTATTAGCATCTCAACATCCATATTTTTTACTAAAAAACTACCTCGAGTGTTTTAATTTATTTAAGTTAAACTAAACCGAATTACTATAATAGGAAACCGTACAGCCTTAGATTAAGGTGTACTGAACTGAATGACACCAAAATTGTCTCATTTTTTAAAGGTTTAGGGGGGTGGAAACGTTATCGCCCGAAACATATTTCAGAAGGAAAAAGGAGGCAATCGCGTCTAAGAATTGCAACTCTCTATCGCACGATACGGGTCGCAAGCAGAGCGGCGTGAAACAGATAGAATTTTTGCAAATACCTACTCGCAGTTCACAATAATAGTAAGACGTGAAGCTTTTCTTCGCACATTTGCCAAAAGTGGCCGTTTTCCGCAAATGTGCGAAAAATATCTTCACGTTCTCACTTTAAACTGTAAACAGTAGTTCATAAAAAAGTTTGAAGGGTTATCTAGATTTACTAATACGAAATTTTAAATGATATCTCCGTTTCCTTACAATTTTTTTTTTCAAATGTGGGCAGCACTGGACCTCGTGTATCACCTTAAGACTCAGATCTTCGATTACTCGTTCGAATAGTAAAAAAAATATATTTTTTCAGATCACACGACGGTAGACTGGCGGCGACCGGCGATGATTTCGGCAAAGTCAAACTGTATGCCTATCCCGTCACCCAACCGAAGGTATCCCATCGCTTTGTTAAATTTTACATTTGCATACTACGACTGTGGTCGCATAGCCGCAATGCTCGCAGCCGCGTGCGCGTACGTCTGCGGTCGATCGCAATGCACAGAAGTCAAACGGTCCCTAAGGGCGTCCGCTAAACGGGTGCACGCGATGGGAACCTTACCACTTTGAACTTTCGCGTGCAATCGAACATTGCCAGCAGCGCTTAATCTGTAATACAATAAATTGGTGTTGTCACAGCGGCGACACTGTACGTGAGAGTTCCAACGCCGGTGATCTTGAGCCGTAGAACGTAACGCTAGGGTTTCTACCGAAACGAAATGGTATATCGTGCGGTACGTGAGAGACGCGGACTAGGTACCAGCCCTCAGCCAAAGCAGTCGGCGATGGCTCGTTCCCCGCCCCGCGCGCCTCACACATAGCCGCAAGCGATTTTACGTGCACAAATGCTTAAGTGTCGTTTCTTTTCGCGTAGTGTATATATTGTTCGGTGTTGTTGCAGTCCCTGTGCCACCAGTACGGCGGACACTCGTCGCACGTGACCTGCGTGCGCTTCCTGCCGGACGACTCGCGGCTCGTGTCCACCGGGGGACTCGACACCTCGGTCATGCAGTGGGCTCTCGATTAGTGGACTGTATCCACAGGCACTAGCCGCATTCGCTACAGTACATAATGTTCACAAGAGATGTCAAAATAAGGGCGAAGCTTGCGGGCTTTTGACAACCAATAAGATTTCAGTATTTATTCATAGAAAGACATAGCTACGCGTCTTTTATCTTTTTATATATCAATAATTAAATTTTATTGCCTGTTCAAAGTCCACTTGGCACCGCTTTGCTTTGGTCGTCTCTCCTAAACATAAATTAAAGGGAATTATCAAAATATTTACTATGAGAAGCGACAATCTTACAGCAAATAACTTATTTATTTCTTATAGCAATTATTTCATCTCATTACTTCGATTTATAAAAATCGTAGTTCAAACGTTCGCTTATTTTTTTATTTTAATAAAATCATGAGGCAATTATCGTAAAAGACAAAAGCCCCAAAAGACAAAGTCTCAGGCCCCAAGCAACAGGAAGTTGAAAATTATATTTTAGTATTTTAATTATTCAAAACGGTATACGTACCTAATGTTTTAAACATTATTACAGGAGATACCTACTTTTAATCAAGGACAGAACTGATTTTTAACGAAACATATTGCAATTTCAATTATATATTTCGTGTATCTGTATTTAGTATTATGTAATCGAAAAGCCTATTATTGGACGCCATTTTTTTATCAAACATACGGTCAATCGATTAAACTGTAGTTTTTACAGTTTAACAATCAAGAATTTAGAATACCGATGTCTATGTTATTATATTTTGAGTTTGAGTTAGGTGCAGTTCTAATTTTTATTTGTTTAGACACGTAGGATTTATTTTGTGTGCAAAAAGTAGTACAATTTGTTTTTATATAACAATAAGTATTTCATAATTCACTGCAATTATTACAAGAGCTTTGTAAATTTAAATGAATAACAATTAGATATTTTATGCACGGTTGTGATGGTTCTATAAAAAACAAAATAGGTCGTACTTTAAAGAAAGAAAAGATTTTGCAGTCACGTCCTTTTAAATGGACAATTTGATATTCCCTCAATTCTTAGTCCTTGATCTACCAGTAGGGCACTTTTATTATTGGGTACCCAAATAATAAATGATATTTTATTTCTTTCTTTAAATTATACGACAAGATTGGTCCAAACGTAGGTTTTTAATTAAAACGTAATTCTTTAGTATAGGTGCATGGTGCACTTCGGTGTTTCACACTTGCAACTGCGAATATATTTGTGATTAAGCTTGATAAGCTAAGAGTTTTAAGCAAATTAATAATTATTTTTATGACACTTTTTAATCCGTATTTTAATTATTTTAAAGAATTGTCATATTTCGCAAATAAGGTTATTTTTAAGTTATGTTTATTTTGCGTGATTTATTTAAATAATTACCGATTCTTTGAGTTAGTACAAATGTTTCTTCTTATTAAATCTATCGCGATTATGTGAAGAACTAAATATTAATTTTACAATAGTGTACTTTTTTAAGTATTATTTTGGTAAATCACGCCATTTAGTATTGATAAGGTCGTAAGCTTTCTTGTATACACAGCTTCCATACAGTAAAAAAGCTAATTTTATAAAAAGTATAAAGTCTAAACGAACTTACTACTTGTACCTTCGCTTTTTCAGACAACAGTGTAATTCGGATAGTCTAGTTCGGATTTAGTCGAGATAAGTCCAACGTTGTATATTTACTTTTCGGTTATTGTATCTGTTTCTCGATTGTGTACAATAAAGCATGGACAGCACTACAAGCCCGCGGCGCCGCCTGCCTGCCGCAGAACATGGCTGCATTCATTGGAGATGTGAAGACGAAGGACGTAGGAACGGTGTCGACTTCTTTTCGTGAATGTGGACGCTTTGAAAAGTCAAAGCGTCCACCTTCGCCAGGAGAATCAGACCCCGCCGCCGCGCCGGGGAGCGGTTGGGAAGGCCGGGCCTGCCGCGGCCACAATCCCCTACTTGACGCGGAATAGGCGCAAAGACATGGTACGAAAAATAGGCTTAAGGGCCTTTCGAGACCCAGAGGCTGAGGGGTCCAGCAGGATTCGTGGCCAACGGAAATAGGCTTAAGGGCCTCTCGAGACCCAGAGGCTGAGGGGTCCAGCAGGATTCGTGGCCAACGGGAGGCGCGCGAGCTGCTAAAGAAGACACCGACACAGAGGACGATACGCCACTTACGAGCGAACCGAAGAATTTGTCTTTTTGGAATTGGCCAACAACTCCAAAAAGATAGATTCTCTGGCTCGCGCTGTTCCTGCTGCAGGGAAAACCAGAACACGCTTCAAGAGCCAGGACTGAACCAATTTTGTTTTGTCTTTCGTGTTATTCCTGCGTGCTGGTGCGAGACAAAAGAAAAAAGAAAATGTTACTTTCCCACTGTGTGGAAGCTGTGCCTACAAGGGTCAATAGGCCTGTGTGTAGACACATTTCGCGGTTTCGTTGGTAACCTAGTCACCGGTAGCGTCATCTATTTAACAATTCTCATTTAGTTTAGCACTAATGTAGGCTCTGTAAATACATAATGTAAGATGGAGTACGTCCGTCTCTATGAATGTGCCTCTAATAAATTGTTTATTGAGTTTAATTGTTTCATTTTTGCCAGTATATTATTAGGGAGATCGTAATATATGGACCACGCCTATGTATTATTAGGGAGATCGTAATATATGGACCACGCCTATGTATTATTAGGGAGATCGTAATATATGGACCACGCCTATGTATTATTAGGAAATCGTAATATATGGATCACGCCTATGTATTATTAGGGAGATCGTAATATATGGACCACGCCTATGTATTATTAGGGAGATCGTAATATATGGACCACGCCTATGTATTATTAGGGAGATCGTAATATATGGACCACGCCTATGTATTATTAGGGAGATCGTAATATATGGACCACGCCTATGTATTTTTTTACTAGACTTGCCCAGCTATGGGGTGCATGATATGCATGATGTGCACTATCACATCTTTATCCCTCACGGGGCAGACAAAGCCCAGGGCCGCGACTCAAAGGCCACATTTAGCGTGATGGCGGGCGAGAAGGTGGAAAAAGCAATCAAAATAGTGATGGGTAGCTAGCCGCATCACCTCGGTAACATGATTTGCATTTTCGATATGCGCGGGAAGAGAAGCAGATTGTACATACTAAGGGTTGGAACACATCTGTCAGCATGTAACAGCATTTTCCTATGCTGCTATCCTTTTCTGACACTCGGAATGCGGCAGCACTGCCCATTCCGCGGCGTCCCGTCGCTCTCTCTCGCTCTAGCAAATGACGGTTCTGAGCGGCAGAAAAGGTGCTATCCTTTTCTGTCGCTCAAAGCAAAATGCTGACAGATGTGTCCCAACCCCTAAGTTTAATGGAAAAAAAATATGGCGGGAATTACGAATGAGGATGTCTGTAGCAAGATTGGCCGCTACGTTAGCTATGCAATTAGTATAGTTTACAATAGTAGTGGTGAACTAAATTAAGCAAATTTAAACTTTTTTATTCAACAATAATATATCTATTGAAAAGTCTGCAACAGACTAAACAACTTAATTCTCAATCCTGAGTAAAACTCGGCTCAAATGTATCACTGTCCTTTTAAAAGGACAACCCTCTGATAACCCCATATACGAGTATCGACCACTCATTATAAACTCAATGAGGTCGAAACACTTTTTGCATTAAACCTCCGATGCCTTACAGCATTTCAAATCCGATCCCCACATTTCTTACTCTGTAGTTTTAATTGAAATGTTTTCCAACTACTACAAAAAGCGAAAACGATTAGAACAAATAAATTATTTATTAAACAATATTAATTAATAAATATAAAAAAAACAAACTAATATAGTTAAAAAATAAACATAAATTACTGCTCAAAACGTAATGCGCTAAGAAACCTTGAAACATCGAGTTTATTTTAGCCTAAGGCACCTCGCACACTACACGACTACGACCAGTAGCCACAACATGGCTCCGTAGATAAGACATTGATAAAGTTTATATAGCGCAATGGTCTAGTACCACCTCACTCTTTATTATTACGAGCGAGATAGAGACCATGTATAGTGCTCGAGAAAAGTCGCCGTTGCCATACGGCTGTAGGTTAACTCAATAAAACTTACAAACATCACACATTTGTCCGCACTAGTTGTTGTGACCAACCTAAATATAATTTGCTATAGAGCCGCTAACGTGACTAAATAAAAGCCTGACTACAAGCGGCTATATTACAATTATGTAAATTGATGTTTATCAATAAAGTGGGATCAATAGAGCGACAAAATTCGGAGTTGAACAGTCACCGTGGCTGAAATCGGAGCCATGAAAAGTTAATAATGATATATTATAAACTATATACATGGTGGCTTATAACCACCAGCCTTTTGAAATCACCGACTACCTACTTAAATTTCTAAAACAATACATTAAAAATCGATAAAAATGTTCCGTCTTCCCATACTAAATCCGTGCGGCTGAGCGCCGATTTGTATGAGTAGGTGATTTTTTTTTCTCGTTTTCTGTTAATAATTTTTTATGTAAAGTAGTATATTATCATGGAATCTCTAAAAATCTTGCTGGTGGTTAAAGTCATTATAGAGCCGCAAGCTGTCCGCAGCTTCTGAGACCACGGCTGCGGTCTGTCGCAGCCGACTAATGTGCGATTAGCCTTATTTTAGTCTAAGTACATTGTCACTCGTTTTGCCTATTTCACAGTTTCCGAACTATAAAACTAAAAAGTAACAAATTCCTGAACAAATTGCAGATATTGATGTTGAACGTAAAATATGTTATCACTTCTATTGTTATAAATATTAAAGGTAATGCTTAGGACTTGTACTCATATATTTACACATTTCATGACTCACTTCATTACTTATGAGACTTTAACTGATTCGTCGTCTTATACCTAATACAACTAGTAAGGGTATACAACCGCATACAACGAGTAAATTCAAGAATCAACTCGTCAAAACGAGCAACTTTTAATTCAAACCAACATTGAAATCATTCCATATTTGTAGACATTTAATATTTTCTGGAAAATCTGTCAAAATTAACCATTCCAAATCAGCTTTTCCATACATTAATTCAAATGTCTTAAATATGTAAAACTTTTTTTTTATTTCAAAAATTGGGCATTCATAAAAAAATTGCTCCTTTTGCCTACACTCAACTACACCCTCGACTAACCTTACATTTCACAAGCCTTACAATTTCAGACGACTCATCAGCACAAGTCAACACTAACAACGTCAAACACATGTACACGAGACCGGGTACAGGATCTGGATGGGTCTACTGAAACCATTGGGAATCGTCAACGATTTAATTCAACTACAACAACTATGCCTAAATCAACTGTTCTACACTATTGGCCGACAGCTCTAACAGTCTCCACGCTGCTTTGGGGTTCAATTCCTGGGGGTCTCTACATAGGACCCAAACGTAGTTTACTCGCATCACTTTGTCGGGGTCACCTTCGATGACCTTGTTTTTGGAGTCCCGAACACACATGATTTGCTGGGACTGGAATGTGATGACTAGGACTGGACCTTGGTCCATCATTTTGCCCATGACCAGCTCGATCTGCTCGATGTCTAAGATCTTGGAGTCGAGATGGTAGCCTAGCTGCTTGCACTGCTTAATCGGTGTTGCTAAAATGTTGAACACACCTTCGTAGCACCAATCCTTCAGGATGTCCAGGTCCCCTCGGACCATGGCTTCTAGAATGTTCGGGATGATGTCGTTGGCGCAGTCTTCTAGGAACTTTTGGGACGTGAAGTTGGGGTCGACTTTGCAGATCTCGGTGAGGGTCTTGGAGAGTTCGGTCTTCTCGAAGATGTTGCCAAATAAGCTGCCCATTTTCTCTGTGACGAACCGAGACGCTCTGGCGACTGGGTTGTTTGATTCTTCGTATTTTATCTTCCAATCTAATACCTGTGTAAGAATATTTGATTTTAAAATAGTTTACCAGAAGATCTCATAGTATAGACGTGAATTCAACATAATTTCATGTTTTAATTAATTTACTAGCAACCCGCCCTTCGCACGGGTATGTATTAACAACTTTTCGGTTATATCCTCAACTGGACCGAAAGCCCAGAGGTGCCTGCCAATAATCATTTGTGTGCGATTACGGGTGTCATTTGTGACCCCAAAAATGCCGGTTATGGTGCAGAGACAGGTCTACAAATCCATCATTAGACCTGTCCTTTTATATGGTAGTGAAGCGTGGCCATTGCTTTAGCGACACAAGCAGGGACTGCGTGTCACGGAGATGCAAATGTTGCGCTGGCTATGCGGAGTATCACGGAGAGATCGCGGGAGGAACACCCGCATCCACGGCAGCCTTCATATCCGTGACAAAGCAGACAAACTGCGTGCCAATGGTGACAGCCACGGTTGCTCTAGACCGTGCGAAGTGGAGAAAGAAAAGCCGGAAAGCGAACCCCGGGCTTCACAGCATTACAGCTGAGGATGCAACTGGGTTTTTTTTATGTTATAGGGCGACAAACGAACAAGCGGGTCACCTGATGGTAAGTGGTCACCATTGCCCATGGACAACTGCAACACCAGGGGTGTAACAAGAGCGTTACCGGCCTTTCAGGAAGATATAGATTCGATTTTTGAAGGTTTTAATGTCGTATCGGTTCGGGAACACCGCTGCAGGAACACGCTGAGATGAGAGAGAGAGTGATGGGATGACAACATACAATCTGAATTTATTTAGTTGTAGCAGGGCCACGCTACCGGCAAAACTCAATTATGCTAGCGCTCTTATTACGCCCATGATGTAACAAGAACACTGGTGTTGCAGTTGTCCATGGGCAGTGGTGATCACTTACCATCAGGTGACCCGCTTGTTCGTTTGCCGTCCTATAACCACAGAAATGAATAAGAGTATTTCATACAGAACGGAATCTCCTGCGGTCCCTTGCCGTATGCGTCCCCGTCCCCCGTCCCCGCACCTCTCCCCCGAGCTCGCCTTGTCGAGAGCGGGCGAACACACGCATCGACGTGTGCACGGATGTATAGTTTCGTTTGTAGTAGTGTAGGCATAAATGATAATCCGCTTCTATGAAGTGCCATACCTGTGTAGCAATATTACCTTGTTGATGTACTGGTTGTTGTTCTTGAAGTCCTCCCACTGCTGGTAAAACTTGGAGTCCCGGTGCAGCTCCACGCCCACGGTCTCGGTGTCCGGCGCGAACGTGCGGTCTTCGCACGCCACCTGCGACATTACACCAAAACATTTATTTTTATTTCAACCCAATGTGAAATACATTTTGATGTTTACTAGATGATACGTGAAGTAATAGATATATGTGTAGTATCGACTATCATGATTTCCACAGCATGGAATTCGAGAATTCGCTAGACAACAAGTCAAATTAGATATTTTCTTAACGTCAAAACGAACATTTCCTATGGGATTTATATGAAATATCAAACCGTGACGTCGTCGAGTTAAATAGGACCGTCAATATCAGATTTTCTGCAATAGTTAATCTAAATCACGTTCAAACGGTTGTGATCAATGACAAAATTAACAAGTGACATTATTTTGTTTTACTCTCATACATACGTGGCCACCCTTTGCCGAGGCCCGGCTATCGCCATGCCTAGGTTATAATCACGACCTATGGCGACCCCACCCACTTTTTGCTGTTTATTCTGCGACTTACATTCGATGCGTCCACAGTGTGTGTTCTTAAAGATAAATAATAATTTCAGTATTTTAAATACCGTATGAAACTATGTAGAAGATCAAGTGCAACTTCCAGTCTCATGAAAGACATTGACAAGTTAACTAACAAGAATAATTTTCTATCTAAGAATTTTTGTTTGCGCTTTCAAAGTCTGCTCAAGACGTTCCACGTTTGCAGAAAAAGCAAATAAGAAAAATGGAAAAAAAATTGGTTGCCTGTAAAGTCGGTATACGGGCGAAAGTTTTACGTGACAACGACTTCACTCCACTTCACTCCAAACTTGACTTCCACTCGGGCATGGTTAGCCCGCCTAAGAGCGAGAGAGACAGACATAAAAAGTGAAAGGCACGCGTGCCTCTCACTCGCTCTCATTGTGAGCGCATAACGTGAGCGGAGCGTAACGCAGTTTCTTGAAGTGTCACCCGGCTAACCAATTTATAAGACGTTGTCACGTCAAAAATTCTCTTTAAAAAAATACAGTCATAGGTCTTGGAAAGACTAGTAAGTGTATCTAAAGCGATTAGAACTTAAGTACTTATATTTGTATTAAAAATATATATAAGGTTTATGTTGTGAGGAGAAATAATTTATTTATTTAAAAAAAAGCTGGTGCTGTACCTCGACCCTCTTCCGCAGCTCGGCGGGCGCGGTGTACACGCGGCCCTCCAGCCCGCGCGCTGACATCTCGTTCTTCACGACCTCTGTCGCCTGAAATTACAACAAAAATACGTTTTTTACTCGACTACGGCGAAGCCAGAAGGAAGGTTATGTGCCATCATCATCATCATCCGAGCGTATTCCCGGTTGCATCGTCAGCGGTTACGCTTCAGAGCCCGGGGCCCACTACCTAAATTAGGTGATTTGACGAGGTTACTGGTTTTTACACAGAGCGACTGCCGTCTGACCTCCGCAACCCAAAGGGTAGACCAGAACCAATACTAGGATAGGTACAAACGCTAGGAAGGAAGGAAGGAAGGTTATGTGCCCAGTGCCGGATTAATCCTACTTGATGCCCTTAGCAATTGAGAGGTAAAATCAAAATATGCCGCCCCATGTTCAGTTATTTCTGTGTCCACCGTGTGGTTCCGAGTAAGAATAGGGCCACTCCATCTCTTCCTGCGGATGCCGTAAGAGCCGACTAAAGGATTAAGCACAAACATCTCGTGCTACAATTGCATTCCCAAGCAGGGTTAACGTCGGGCGGCGGCCGGTTGTAAAACTTTTCGCACAAATACATTCCCAAAGAGGGTTTTAAGGTCAGGCAGGCGGACGGGCGTAAAACTATAGCAAAAACTTTTAACTTTTCAGGCAATATTATAAATTATATGCCGTGTGATTCCCGGCATGGTAGAATAGAACCACTAGTTTTAGTTTAGTTTAAGTTTTCTTTATATATTCACACCCACATAAAACTCTCCAATCGACCCAAAGGTTTGACTGTTAGAGAATGCTTTTAGCATTAAGTCCGCCTGTTGTACTTTAAACATGTATACGTGTGTACAATAAAGTATAAATAAATAAATAAAACCACTCTAAGTCTTCCCGTGGATGTCGTAGAAGGCGACTTAGAAAACACAAGCTAAACAAAGCTTATAAACATCAATGAGACCTCTCCAACCCATCTGGCCAGTGTGGAGAGTGTAGGCCAAATCATTTAATTGCTCTGGCCAAGTATGTCTGGCAGTAAAGAGAGGAGATGGTCGTGCTCCTGCAGTGGAGACTAAAGAAGACCTGATGATGATGATGATACATTATAAGTTGTTACTCGCTGATGAACTTGCAATCACTGGATAAACATACTTTTTAATACAATTTTTTACTATAGAAGACGATACACGGTGTCCAGTGCTGCCCCCATTTGAAATAAATTATTTGTAAGAAAACGGAGATATCGTAAAAAATTTTTAGCTACTAAAACCTAGATAACCCTTCAAACTATTTTATGGACCACTGTTTACAGTTTAAAGTGAGAACATTAAGCTTTAGTTTGCGTTTTTGCCAAAAGTGGGCGTTTTTCGCAAAAATGTCGTCTTAAATAGAACTATCATACCTGCGATATGGTTTTAAAAGCTGATGTCTGTCCTAGCTTCTGTCCTTTGTCAGCTATGCTTTCCGCTGCGCCTTTCGCTGTCTTTGATATATCTTCAGTTATCTTTCCTATAAATTCAAAGAAACAAAATAAGTTATAGATTAACTTATTTTTTTACCAATGTCTAACAGTGGCGTCGTGTCCATATAACACGATTCACATGGAGTTGCCTTGGCGAATCCTAATATATACAATTTTTTTATTATAAACAATTATAGCTTACCCTCGCGCCTCCGCGAATTATAAATATCAAATTCTACTATCGTAAGCCCGGAACAAAGCGGCATTACCTACAGCTCGCTTATGTCCACATAAACAGACGCACTCACTCACACATTCATAAATGTACACCTACATATGAAATCTGCAACAAGCCGTTCACGCATAAAAGGAATCCAAATATTTTGCCAGTATGAAATACATACACACAGCCACAACACTCACCATGAGAAACACTCGTCGAAATATAGGGACCTATAACCCGGCAGTTCAGCGGCTTGTGATAACTTGGTAATAATAAAAAATATTTTTTATCCGCATGACGTTAAAGTTTTCATTGCCCTGAATAATGCACACTTGTCGCTAGTGTCGCGTAATTGGCCGTGGCGAAAATATGAAAACTTTGGCCCATTCATTACAGCGCGCTCTAAGCTAATTATTGTAATATCTTGTGATAAATAGATTTAAAAGAGTCGAAATCAGTGTAATTTGGCTTGCCAAGTGTTGTGTGTATTATTGTGTAGTGTTTTTCAGTTATCTCGAGGTCTGTTTGTTTTGTTTTTGTTATTTGTTTTTATTATTTGCTTAAGCAAAAAAATGGCAGCTTTAGTGCAAATAGCAGCAAGCAATAGAGAGTATGCATGCATTTTTTTTTATATTTTTAATCGATAGTCCTCGTCGAGAAATAGCCGCAAAAAATAAATCAGTGCCGAAAAACATGTATATGGTGTAGAAAATAAATATTAAAAATAGCAAGTAGATTATAACAACTAAAACACGCCATTTTAAAATATGACGTCAACGTCTGCAATATCCGCTAGAGACAGAAGCTGTCAACGCATGTTTTTCTTTTTTGGGTACTTTCGATATTGTCAGCCAGTGATGTTTGTTGCACCTCTATATAAAAGTACATACATTTCGAATGTCATCGATAGTCAAACTACATGGACGGACAGTCCTACCGAACGCACCCGAACTTGTCATTTCCCTTTTGTGAACTTTGTAGTCAATTCCCTTTTGTTTGTTCCCGCGCAATATTTGCATATTTTCAATAATTTATTTCTAATCCAAATAAGAGTCAATAAGAAAAATAATAAACTAGGCGTGGTAATGTATTAATAGAAATGGTAAAATAAAAATATGAGCCGGATTGGTATTACATGCATATTCCTTATTAGTGCACTTCGGCATGTTTTTGGGAAAGGTACACTAACACTAGTTATAAGGTAATATGCATGTCTATATTTTACTTATGTCCGTTTTTTGGTCCGGGTTGTCATTTTTTTTACGCTACGCCACTGATGTCTAATATATGTTTTTAGTGTGAATAAAGCGGCCAACACTGGTGTCAGATTTTTCAAGCTTGACCACTGCCATATAATATTGACAGCAGGGACCAACGGTTATACGTGCCTTCCAAAGCACGGAGGAGCTCGAGAATTTTTGTGCCACTTGTGGTCATTTTCAACTACCACCTTTTGCATCCGGTGAAGGTAAACATCATCGGAAACCTTATATTACTTACTAGTGTGTAATAATGACTGATGTCACTAGATGACAGTCATTGAGCTACATCAGATGCCTTTAGGCAGCTTCAAAAAATCTGACACCATGCTATAAGGTAGTCTACCTTATAGCATGGTGTCAGAATTTTTGATGACTGTCATCTGTCATTCAGATGACTGTCATCTAGTGACATCAAATTATCATCATCATGGGAATATCTTCCCATAAGAATAATTTTTATTAATTTTTATTAATTAAATTTAATTAAATTTAATTTTTAAGCCGCCGGTCCACCAAAGCGGAGAAATATTAACCAATAGGATTACACAAGATCTGGGAATACGCTAAGATGAAAGAGAGAGAGAGGATTGCACAAAATCTCCACTTCGCTTCAGTGGACAGGGAGTTTACGAACTCGGGAAGTTAGAAAAATAGGAAGTTATAAAAAAATTTTGAAAATCGGGAAGTTGAGCGGGGGAAGCGGATGTACGTCGTACGTGTACGTCTCGCTCCGCTTCGGTAGACAGATACAGTACGCAACTCCGCTGCGCTCTTCTCCCTTGCTCCACTCCGCACCCGAACTCCGCTTCGGTGGACAGGCAGCCTAAGTATTATGTTGGAAATTCACCTGCTTTCTTGGCAATCTCAGACTTGCTTGCCTCTTCTATTACATGCTCCATTTTGCCCTTGATGCCCTCCAGTGTCTCTTTCAGGACTTCCGAGCTTTTGGATGCTTCTGACTCGACTGCATGGAACTTTTTTCTGGCAGCCTGGAAGCATAAATATTAAATAAATAAGGCCATGGGCGCCGGCAGAAGGGTGTAAGGGTGCACTTGCACCCCCTGTCAGAATATTGCACCCCCTCCTAGGGAGGAGGAAGCACTTAAAGACTCCTATTTTCACCAATCGTAAAGTCTAGACTCCTAATTTCATGCGCCTCTCGTTGCCAGAAATAACTGGACATGGGGAGACAAACATATTAACCTTTGCCCCTCCTAAAAAATTAAAAGAGAACGCAGATTTGAACATGGTACCTTGCAGAGATAAAAAGCTTTCCTATTACGCCACGGCAGTCATTGACAACCTGACAAAATTTTCGCATTTTGACGCACGTCACGTCTCACGGAAGTTCATGTCATATACTTTTTACTACTTAATTTAAATTGCGAAACTTTCAAAGTCCAGCGAGCGTACGCTTGTGTGCGAAGTTTTAAATATATAGTAATATGTGCTATAAACGCGAGCGAGGGGATGAAACGCCTATATGTGTAAAAACTGACAACTGACATTTTCACTTTCTCAGTCCAGACCAGAGTGGTCAATAACTGGAATAGACTACCAGAAGTGGTCACTGCGCCTTCCATAAATGCATTTAAAAATAGACTCGACAACTGGAAGGACAAATAAAGTGTCGTTAATAAATCTATAAAATTGTGAAAAGACTTTATGGACTCTCAGCACTGTGTGAAATAGACATATCAGCTCTGAGCTGCTCGTCTATAATAAATAAAATAAATAAATAAATATTCTGCTCACACAAGACTATGTTGCTACATGAATTTAAATTTTAAGGATGTTTCCATGTTATTGCTTGTGACTATGTATATGTCGCAGTTGAATGGTATAATCCGCTAATTCACTAAACCTCTAGGCTGTTTGGCATTACAGCTCGGTTTTGTAAAACAGCGAACCCTAATACGCAGAATGGAATGAACGACTTGTATTCATCCATGCGGCTAGAGAAGTTGATGAACATTTCTATCTAAAGAAATTATATACACTTGAATGACTATACGAAGTGGCACGGCGAGCGAGCGAAGCGAGCGTGCCGCGGCAGCGGCCGGCGAGTGCTAGGAATGTTCTATTCATTTTACTGGGTTAGGGCAAACCTATAGGTTAGGTTAGATTAGTTAGGTTAGTTAGGTTTATACCATCCAATTTTATTTTATTTTATTTTATTTATTCAGGTACGTAAAACAGGATACAGTCATTACAGTGCAACACAATAAATACATAGGTACCATATTCTAATACTGGACTGTAGCCCAAAACTTACGCACACAACAAGATCACAAAAAACATCACCTAACGTAAACACAATTAAGTAAAATTACATGAAATAGTAAAATTATTACTATATACATATACTAAATATAAAATACGAATGAAACTACACTAACTACTTACAAAACTAATAAAATAAAACTTATAAAATTAAAAACAATTAAGGTAACATACTAGCGAACCAGATTGACAACTGACAGCCTGAAACTGCCAAAGCTTGAACCAAAGATGTCGAGTTCGTCATTATTAGCAAGGCCATTATAAAGCCTACACATACGAGTGATGGGATTATAAAACGATACATTGTTCTTGTGCACCGCCAGACGGAAGGTTGTGGGATTACGAGTGACAAAACGAGTGTTAAAGCTGAGCGTGAATAGTAATGAAGGTGAATCCATAACAGAATGAATGATTTTGTATAAATTTAACAAATCCATATGCTTACGACGAGTTTCAAGAGACTTCAAATTGAATTTTTCCAACCTTTCTGAGTATGTTGACAAGGTACGACCCAGACCAAACCTGTAACTGAGAATTCTCAAGAACTTTTTCTGTATCCGCTCAATGCGCTGGCAATGTGTTTGATAAAATGGGGATCAAATAACTGCGCCATATTCCAGTATACTACGCACTAAACTACACCAAAGAGCAACTGCGCTTTTGGGATTTTTGAAGGGTTTTGTGATTCTAGTTACAAATCCAAGGAGTGAATTTGCTCTTTTAGCTATGTAATCATAATGATCCCTGAACGTTAGCTTTTCGTCGAATAGAATACCTAGGTCCTTTATAACTGATTTCCTCTCCAACGTTTTGCCATCTATTGAGTAGTTATAACACAGTCTATTTTGTTTGGTCGTGAAAGTAATAATAAAGCACTTTGAAACATTCAGAGACATACAGTTACATTTGCACCAACGCGCAATGGTATTGAGGTCTTTCTGAAGCAGTTCGCAGTCACTAATAGATTTAACCACAGTATACACCTTGAGGTCGTCCGCGTACATAAGACATGGGCATGATAAGGAATCCACTAGGTCATTAATGAAAAGTATAAACAGTAAGGGCCCTAGGTTTGATCCCTGCGGAACCCCTGAGTTAACTGAAACGGTCGACGAAGTACATCCCTTCAAAGCCACCAGTTGACTTCTATTAGATAGGTATGACTCTAGCCAACGGAGCAGATTACCATGTACGCCATATCCCGACAATTTAATCGGTAAAATCGAGTGCTGTACCCTGTCAAATGCGCTAGTAAAATCAGTGTAAGCCGAGTCAGTTTGTTCACGTTTATCGAAAGCACCACACAGATAGTTCTTGTATTCTAGCAAATTGCTAATTGTAGATCTGTTGCTGACAAAACCGTGTTGGTTAGGCGATATAAATGGTTTAACATGGTTGTAGAGCGATATGTATACCAAGCCTTCCAAAATTTTTGCAAACCAGGGCAAGATGCTAACTTGTCTGTAGTTACGACATTGCGATTTGTCACCAGACTTAAAAATTGGCACAACATGCGCTAACTTCCACCGCGAAGGGAATACACCAGTATTAAGAGACTTGCAGAATATTAAATAAACAGGAATACTCAGCTCATCACAACACGCCCTGATAAAGGAAGGCGGCAGCCCATCTGGACCCGCAGCCTTGTTCTCATCAAGACGTTTCATACCGTCTAGTACATCTTTTAGGGATATCTCAATGTTGGTTAAAGCGGTTGAGTATTTAGGCGTAAAGAATGAGGAATCGTAGTCATCAGCCGAAGCAGGCGTATTAAAAACAAATTGCCACATATATGTCGCAGTTGGATGGTATAAACCACTAATTCACGAAACCTCTAGTTGTTTGGCATTACAGCTCGGTTTTGTTAAACAGCCGAATATCGTTCCGCTGGATTGTCTAAGATTGCGCAACGTGTTACGTTCATTTAAACCGCTAACCACGTTTCCAAACGGCTAGCGGTTTTGTGAAACAGTAGCGGTAATCCGCTGTTAGACGAAACCGTTAAACAATCCAACTGCGCCACAAATGCATGATAAGGATTTGGTGTAGGGTTACCATAATGAAATATAACTAGGTGTCTATTAGAATACAGGTTTTTTCGACATCGAATTTCATTTCCCAGAAAACTTTTCCACGATTTTTATTGCTATAGGTTTGCCCTAAACTAGTAAAATGGATAGAACTTTTCTAGCACTCGCCGGCCGTTACCGCGGCACGCTCGCTTCGCTCGCTCGCCATTGCCACTTCGTAGGCATTCTAAATTGTATATAATTTCTTTAGATAGAATTGTTCAACAACTTCTCTAGCATGGATGAATACAAGTTGTTCATTCCATTCCGCGTATTAGGGTTCGCTGTTTTACAAAACCGAGCTGTAATGCCAAACAGCTAGAGGTTTAGTGAATTAGCAGATTATACCATTCAACTGCGACATATACGAGAGCTGTTCGATAAGTACCCGTTTATGGAAAAAAAAATTTTTTTTTTGTATATATGCATTTATTTTTCTACGTAGTCACCTTTTTACTCTATACATTTGTTCCACCTATACTCAAGCTTCAATAAACCATCCAAAAAGTATGATTTTGGAAAGTCATTAAAATAGGCCTCTGTGGCGGCAATGACTTCGTCATTTGATCCAAATCGCTTGCCACAGAGCAATTTTTTTAGGTTGGGAAACAAAAAGAAATCGCATGGGGCCAAATCTGGACGTAATACGGGGGGTGAGACAATAGTTCGTAGCGTAACTGTGCTAATTTAGCCGTCACAACTCTGGACGAATGAGCCGGGGCGTTGTCGTGATGAAACAGTACTTTTTTCTTTTTTAATGGGGTCGTTTGTCCTTCAACACGGCGTCAAATTCATCCAATAAATTGGCATAGTACTGCCCTGTTATTGGTATTCCCTTTTCTAAATAGTCAATATGTATAATACCCTGCGAATCCCAAAAAACGGTCGCCATGACCTTTCCAGCCGATGGGACGGTTTTTGCTTTCTTTGGAGCAGGTTCACCCGGTAAAATCCACTGCTTCGACTGCTCTTTCATTTCCGGGGTGTAGTGGTGGACCCACCTTTCGTCCACGGTCACGAAACGACGCAGAAACTCCTTCGGGTTACGTTTGAACACGGCCAAACACTGCTCCGAAGTAGTCAGTCGGTTCCGTTTTTGCTCTTCCGTGAGTAAACGCGGCACCCACCTCGCCGATACTTTCTCCATACCCAATTTTTCTTCTAATATGTGTTGTACCATCTCGATTGAAACATTTACAGCATCAACGATTTCTCGAAGTTTAATTTAGCGGTCGGCTAAAACGATATTTTCAATTTTCTTAACCATATCGTCTGTAGTCACCTCAACTGGCCGGCCTGGGCGATCCTCATCAAAGACGGTTGTTCTCCCCCGCTTAAACTCGTTATACCAATATCTGACGGTTGTCATAGAAGGAGCACATTCATGGTAAACCGCTTGCATTCTTACTTTTATTTCATCACATATTTTTCCTTCCAAAAATAGGAATCTAATTACAGACCGATACTGTTCTTTCTCCATTTTAACAATTTTAAGTTCACACCTTGGGGTGGCAGACTCTTTGGCAAGGGAAACAGTAAATGGGGGAGAGGAGGTTTTGTGCCCTCCCTATGCCTCTGAACATGTACCTACCATGAGAAAATACTGTATGGATGTTTGGAAAAAACGTTTTGATAAATGTTCAGAGTCAAAAGGTATCTGGTACAAGACCATTCAAACTTCACCGAATCCAGTTCCCTGGTTTGATTATGCTGGACTTCCGAGAGAATATCTTGTGTGTGCATTTAGGGTGAGGGCTGGTCATATTCCGTTGAACAAATTTCTACTCTTAATGAGAGTGACCCGCTCAGACTTATGCAATTATTGTGATAAGACAGAGGACTTACTACATGTCTTGATGGAATGTGACCAGTATACCGCCCTACGTGACCGATTTTTGGCGGGACTATCGATGTGCAACGGTGAGCTTAACATTATGTTAAGCGACCCACTATCACATATGGCAAAAGCCATATACCTTTTCATAAGAGCTGTGATGTTGCACAGAAACTAGAAATTATCTAATCGAAATCCCCCATGAGGCTGGCATAGTCACACCAAGTGAACTGAAGCCTCGGAAAAAAAATAGATAAAATTAAAAAAAAAAAAAGTTCTCACCTTCACTGAATCGTTGTCAAATGAGAAAAAAAACAAAAGAATGCCATTTTTTTTTAATTTTCCCGCCTCTGAAAAATGGCTTAAAAAGGTGGTATACTTATTTGCGGCCAGTGATATTAATATATTTAGAAAACGGGTACTTATCAAACAGCCCTCGTATATACAATACAAAGGTCAACAGAATGATGAAATAATTATGTAACAATATACGGAAGGATTAGATAGAAAATACCAAAAAAGGAGAATACTAGAAGGAAAGAAGGGATGCCTTTGCTCAGCAGTGGGTCATGCATGGGTAATTAAAAAATATAATATAGGGTCTAACAAAATGTATTTCTTCTTATCGAGTCGATAGAAAGTTGTAGATTCGACTGGGAATGAGCGAAGATGAGGAAGGAACATGAGTGAAACAGGTAAGCCTTTGCACATCAATGAAAATGTTTATTTATACCTGTAAAGCTTCCGAGTTCTCTAACTTCAGTGCCTCTTCTCTGAACTTCTTGATGTTGTCCTTCATTTCTTTATTCTTGGCGATGTCCTCCTTTATGTTCTCCACTATAGACGAGAAGAAGCCTTTCCGAGCTGAGTAGTGCCGGCATTCTTGTAACGTAAACTGTAATATGGATAAAGGATAAATTTTACTAGTTATGCATGTAATTTTTGGGGAAATTACAAAGAGGAGATAACAATGCCTCACAGTTAGGTCTTTCAAATGGTTTGTAGACTGTCGGCGCTCCTTAAACGCAGGACTGGCACTTACGAAGATTTGGGATTATTCCATTTAATACAGATAAACAGAATTCTTGTGAGATTGTTTTTCTTCCAGAATATGACTAACTATTGAAGTTTTTAAATAAGATATGAAAGAATACGTGTTGTTTAGCACAAAAATAATGACAAAAGAGCTTTTAACCTAGGAAAACCTCTCATTTAGTAAGGTTATTTGGTTATCTAAGAGAACATTGACTTTTATATATGTACTAACCTGATCTGATCTACTTAGAACCGTACTTTTGATGTTAAATGGTATGGCACACTTCCATCGCGCTGAACTATATAACAACTGTCGACACGAATGCTGGAACTAGAAGAAAATAATTCTAAATGTTTTTCCTATCGCAAGGACACATAACCTCAAAATTGTATATGAAAATCTCAGTGATTACCATTTTTGAAGTATACTTTTTGATAAAAATACACTAAGCAACTTTTTTCACTATTTACACCTGATTATAAAATTGGTGTAGTATTCGAAAAATCGAATTTTACACCGACTTCGACAGAAATTCATTCATATTCCATGCAACATTCTGTCAAAAAAGACAGATCTGTCCACAGAACAATTTACTCCTTTTCGGAGAAGAATAACAACCGCATACAATAAAAGTGTAGACAAAATGCGGATGACATTTTAATTTTTTTTATATTTCATTGGTCGGTAAAATTATCCCACGCATGGAGATTGGTTCCCACGAATTAAATAAACCAATGAGAACGGCACTTTTGTCGTCGTAGTAGGTAGGTGGAGGTAGTTAGATATTATACCTAATTCCGTGGTAGTAGGTTAATTTATTATTATATATGTAGGTACCTAACATAAGAAATAAAACAAATAAGAATTACTGACAAGAATTTATTAATAAAATGTACAAATAATTTAAAACACTGCAGACTAATCATGGTATGACCAGCGACAATAGTGGTTCCTTTTTCCTCTGGCTTCGAAACACGGAACAGTTTGATGAACTTTGATGCCATCTTCTATAGCCGCACTTAAAATAATTTCTGCCTGTTATCTTTATCTGACATTATTTATGGCACTAATTACGAGTATATTCTCACTAACTAACCGTCACTCATAGGCTCACAGGAATATTTTTTCTCAGAACTTCCAAAAAACGGAGGAACAGCTGTTCAACAACGTTCTCTGACAAGATTAATATCTCATCAGCACAGTTTGCAACGCAACGCAACACAACACAGCAAATTTAAAGTTGGGTAATTTCTTAATGGAACGAAAACTCAACTCGACGAAAAACACGACAAAGTCCAAAACTCCGGTTCATTGTGAAAAAATCGCCATTTTGGTTTAACATTGATTAGTGTTGCCAGTACTAATGAAAAAATGTTACTCCGACATTTGTTTTATCTGCTGCAATATATAAGTATAACTTGCATACAGCCACACTGGTTTTATCCCTCGTAGGTAGTTTTCGAAGGCCCGTACTAACTCAATGACGTATAAAGAGTGGACTCGGCATATTGTTCTATACATACCGTCAGTTATACAAATATCATACATTTCGATACAGAAATAGTAAAAATGACGTTGTCACTTTCTAACTAATGTCTTTTCCTTTATGTAAAAAAAGATAACAATACGTCAGTTCGTGCTGCTATGGCAAAATTTTTCATTTTCACGTACGGTTGAGTACCTATTGTGGCCGGTCCGCCATGTTTAGTTCGGCTTTTCTACGGTACAAGAAATGTCAAAGTCTTGAGGAATTTAATAAATCAGTGATTAAACAGAGGTTTCGAACAACATTCGTGGTTAAAAGTGTATAATTAGTTAAGAACAAGAAAGGACATAATGCCTTACTGCAGTATTGTTGGATGTGGAACGAAAAAACAAGGAAAACCAGAAGAGTTTGTTGTTGTAGTATTAGATGATCGACTCCTTTTGGTGTGTTTTTAATAATTATTCACCCAAATAATACGATTAGTGATAAATTGGAATAGAATTAGTCTTTATTTTCGATATTAAAATAAAGTTATTTTGACGGCTAGTGATGTGTTTAGTATATCGATAAGAAATGTTATGTTAGGCAATAAATCCAAATATTCGACAGTGAGTACTCTGTTCTCTGTTCAGTACATCACAATGTGAAACTTTTTGTAAATATTGTTTTCAATGATGTAGCAAAAGTTAAAGAATTTTTTGAATTGGTTGATGACTGATGAGATAATCCCCAACAAAGAAAAATACAAAGCAACGAGACTTTTAAATAAATTACAGACCTTTATAGACCTTAAAATAAAATGATGAGTCGTGAAAGCGGTTGTTGTGAGGTTATCTATATATTATTTTTTTCAGGTTACCAAAATGTCAATATGGGAGAAAAAAAATGGTTAGAAGCAATCGGAAACAAAAATATACGACAAAATGTGAAGGAGATATTCATTTGCTCCTTGCATTTTAATGAGTGCATTCAACAGAATTTCGGATGTCGTTAGACTGCGAGATGATGCAATAGTGATGCAATACCACCACCAAAAGGTACTTTATTTATTAATAGTGTTATAATTTATCATAAATATATTTAATAGTATTAATATTAAGTATTCAGAATTATTAAACAACTATAAATAGTATATCTAAATTATTTTAAAGTTTTCTTATATTTTTAGATTTAGCATTTAAATTAAAGCTTGTTTTAAAAAAAAAAAAATTTTTACTATTAATATATTATTAATGATAAGCAATTATATTTTGTACTGATAAATACATGTAAATTATTATGATTGTTTTTTCATTTAACATTACTGTTTGCCCCCGATTTTACCTCTAAGGGGTTGATTTTCGGGATAAAAAGTATCCTTTATTTTAATTCAGGTTACAAAATTCATCTAATTCCGATCAGCCGTTGTTAACCGATTATATAACAAATAGTAACCGTAATTTCGCATTTATAATATTTGTAGGATAGGTACTTATCAATCAAAGAATAATCTTATAGCGTAATCTGAAACCGACTATATCAACTTTTTCTACTTTGTCTTAATTTTCTACTTTAGATAATGCCTTAAGAACATTATGTTCGCCATTTGTACGAAAGATTTCCTCTTTGCAACGAATTTTAATTATCTAAATGAATAATTATGAACATTTATTATGTACTATGTAATACATAGGTATATTAATTCTGTGGTAGAATATTTGTTCAGATTTTCCAATGACATTTTACCTAAGCATATCTAATGGAATGTCAACTTTATTTGGGTCATGGTTTAACCAAGTCCTAAAAGTTAGTCTGTGTTTTATAATAAGATAAGACGGATATAGACTGTGGAAACGTCCGTCGACATTGATTGTCATCACCCGTTGACAACCATGTAGCCTATCCTTAGATCCGTGTATAGTTTGTGCGTGTAGCCACCTCATTAAACTTCACGGATAACTCTGATAAAAAATTTAAATTACTGTCAATTTTATTTATCGATATCGATAGAAGGACAAACTTGTCTTTCTAGGAAGCACTACAGTCCGCCATTTTTAGTTCGTCTCAATATGGCGTCGGCCACACTTTTGTAGGGCTGGATCTGTCTATGTGACAGATTTTTTTTTCGTGCTAATATGGCAACCTCGCGCGCGACATTAAAAAAAAAGGATGTCATATGTCGTCCAATCCTCAGAACAATAAAACCAAGTCCAATCACTCAGCCTTCCTCTACTATCTATGGCTCTTCCTCTTCTTCTGTCTTCCACTCCACTATATTTCCAAAAAAATACGAAGCATTTAGCATCACAAAATTCACACTCAACAATATACAAAGTTTGTAGTATTTATCATAAATATGTCTTTCTTAAAAAATTGCGCCGCGCCGCCGCACCAGCACCATTTTAAACTTCTTTGATTTCACAAGCTATAGACAATAAAAAAGGAAATGTCAACTCAAATAAAAAGTTTTTCTGTTTCCGGTTGTCAATGTTTTTGATTGCGAGAATTTTTGTTTAATTAATTCATGATTAATGCACTGCTATAAATTTCTGTCTCCGATTTGCATCAAAACAAATAGAAATGAAATATTTTTTCAGGCCCATTGTGCTTTTTTTGAGACATGTTTCATTCTTTGTTTCAAGTTTAAAAAAGTGCTCGTTTCCGGTGTGAACACAGTTCCAGAAACATATGAAAGTGTGCATTTTCATTTATTTTCTGTCGATTTTAGACACGAAAGCGTGTTGAGTTTGGTGAAATCTTGATTTATTTTATGTTCGTTTATAGTTCTAAAATCGTGTGATAGTTACGTGGCTCGGGACGATTCAAGAGGTGCTTCGCTCCGTCATAGACAGTGGAAGGTACCGACGTAATATCGAATATCTTGTATCCTATATTTACTTGCGCATAGTCCGCATAGTGGCGCACAGTAGGTGTTCACCCGTGGTCACCACGTTTTTGCCAGCTGGTGCGTACATTGCGTTCGTAGAAATTGGTTAGAATAGTTAGTAATAGCTTGAAAATAAATAGTTGCAACGTGTTATTGTGTCGGTCAAAGTATCTCATAGTGGCGTATTGTCGCATTTGTGGCAGGTTGGCGCGCCCGGCGTGTCGTGAGGCAGTGATTCCCTGGTGCCAGCTTCGTGGAAGCCAGGATCAACAATTCATCCCGATCGCCAGCTCTCGTCCAAAGGGGCGTTACCGTTTTATATGACTTTAGCAAGATATACAGGTGAGTCAATTGTGATTTTCTTATTGGATAGGTACTTCAGCTGATTCTCGAGTTCATGCAGCATGTTTCAACGGTGTTTCGGTCTTAGTGTTCAGTCTACACAACATGGATTTACTTATAACTATATTATCTACCGCAGAACTAAAATAATTCATTACACTTTCACTTCATAATTTCATCACTCCTTGAAATATTTCTTGCTATCAATATTATGAGAGTCTTCACCACCACACATGTTCATGTGTCAAGCAAACATGATTCAAATTGCATAAAGTCTAAAAAAATATATTTCCCGCATTGAATATAGTTCAATCAAATTGTACTAAAAATAAGTAATGTTCAACCACACCGAGCTATGTTTATCATGTTATCAGTTGCAAATAATGTTATTGTGGCAGTAAAGTAGCTAACTTTGCTGATTACACCTCATTTCTGATATTTTATGTATATTAATGAGCCTAAGCATAAACCGTTTTTGCTGGGTCTAATGAAGGAGTAAAATGCTTCATAATCACACTTAGTTTTTGCTGGGTCTAATGAAGGAGTAAAATCCTTCATAATCACACTTTGTTTTTGCTGGGTCTAATGAAGGAGTAAAATGCTTCATAATCACACTTAGTTTTTGCTGGGTCTAATGAAGGAGTAAAATCCTTCATAATCACACTTAGTTTTTGGTAGGTCTAATGAAGGAGTAAAATCCTTCATAATTACACTTAGTTTTTGCTGGGTCTAATGAAGGAGTAAAATCCTTCATAATCACACTTAGTTTTTGCTGGGTCTAATGAAGGAGTAAAATCCTTCATAATCACACTTAGTTTTTGCTGGGTCTAATGAAGGAGTAAAATCCTTCATAATCACACTTTGTTTTTGCTGGGTCTAATGAAGGAGTAAAATCCTTCATAATCACACTTAGTTTTTGCTGGGTCTAATGAAGGAGTAAAATCCTTCATAATCACACTTAGTTTTTGCTGGGTCTAATGAAGGAGTAAAATCATTCATAATCACACTTAGTTTTTGCTGGGTCTAATGAAGGAGTAAAATCCTTCATAATCACACTTAGTTTTTGTTGGGTCTAATGAAGGAGTAAAATCCTTCATAATCACACTTAGTTTTTTTTTGCACTGTTATATAAAAAAAAACGTTTATTGCTGGTAAGTATCTTATTTCTTACTCATGATTCTATAATAGATAAACAGAGAACAGAAATTTCCGTGATACTTCACCTTTCAGTATGCTTGATAATACACTATACCTAGATACTTAACTCTTTCACCGCAAGACTATATCAGTTGTCGTGCTCCCAGCGCGAGGAATTGTAAATATCCATAGTTTTTGGTCAGATAAATCTGATGCTTGCGAAATGGGCACGAAAATGTTTGTCGGATTAATCCGACGTTCGCAGTTAAATGGTTAACCTGGATACAAGTTTCAAGATACAAACAGGCAAATTGTTTAGGTTCTTACTTTCTTTTGTGTACACTACCTTATATATGTATAGACTAGCTTTTACTCGCGGCTTCGCTCGCGTTCTTTCTTTGCCTACGTCATAACATCTACCTGCATGCCAAATTTCAGCCCGATCTATCCAGTGGTTTGGGCTGTGCGTTGATAGATCACTATGTCAGTCAGTCATTCAGTCACCTTTGAGTTATATATATTTAGATGAGTTTTGTAAATATGATAGATTGTCTAAGTAGGGATAGTATATTATTTGTTCTATATATCTCCTCTAAAATATTGAACCTCAACTGTAACATAACTAAATTTCTTTTGTATCCATACTACCCTAAGGTTTCCTGAAAGTGATTGCTGTGCAATAAAGCCACCTTTTGTATACTAACATTTATCTCTATCTATACATGTGTGTCTTATTTGTTTAATTGTGTGTAATAAAGAGTAAAATAAATAAATAAAACGCACTGGCTAATCAATATCTCACTAAAGAAGTTCTTATTTCGTAGTTTGGTCACATGGTCAATAGACCACATTATAAGGGGATGTTCATAACCAAAATTGCATAGTATGTGTGGTTATCTACTGTCTTGTTACTTGTTAAGAATCTTGTATTCGGCAAATTTGCCTCTTTCTGGGCCCATTTTCTAATTTTCTGCCTATCAACACTGCCTTTGTAACTATCTTATGTTATGATTCTTGATATAGGGTTGGATCTCATCTATCAGCATGGAACAGCGCTTTCCTATGCTGCTTTCCTTTTCTGTGACTCAGAAGCGTCATTTGCTGCAGCATTCCCTCGCTCTTTCTTGCTCTAGCAAATTACTGCTCTGAGCGACAGAAAAGGATAGCAGCATAGGAAAGTGCTGTTCCATGCTGATAGATGAGATCCAACCCTTATACAGCATTACAGTACTCTGAACATTACTCAACGATACAAACGTGAGGTGCGTAAGTTTTAATCTCACTTTTCAAAAATTTTTAATTTATATACTATTTTATATAATGCATGCAAAGTTCAAAATCACATAGCAATGGATTTTTTAACCTGTGGTCCACCATACAGGCAGGCTATTCTGAAACCTGTTTGTGAAAGTCCTAACTCCTACACCATTAGCATACTCATGTAATGTGCAGTAATTTGCCTCTTTATTATACAATATGTCAATCTGATCTTATGTCACAGGCCGTTGAATAATATTGTTGGTGCCACACAACATGCACATTAAATGTTAGTTCTGTAAATCATTTGGTACAGGAGGCAGCATCTGGGTTAGTCATTTGGCAGTCTCCACTGACAGTATCCTATAGTGGAAGTGGAAATAAATATATTGGGACAAATCACACTGATCGAGCTAACCCCGAAGTAAGTTTAAACTTGTGTTAACTCAACAATACTACATTTTATAATAAATATATAGATGAACATCCAAGACCCAGGATAATTTGAGAAAGGCCATTCCCCAACTTGCCCTGGCTAGGGACCGAAACTAAGTAATGATATTTCTATTTATCACCACTGAGGAAATCCTTGGTGAAGGCGAAAAAATAACTCCTCCTTCTTTAATTTAAAAGCTTGCTCTTGTTGGTGGAGTTAAGTGGAGATGCCTCCATTCCTCTCTTCTCTCTGCCATCTTTTCAATGTCTTGGTAGGACCTTACTCCTAACCCTTCCTTAATTTGTTGGAAAAACTTCATCCTTGGTCTTCCCCTTCCTCTTCTCCCTTTTACTTTTCCTTCTACTATTATTCTGAATAGATTGTCATGTCTTATTAAATAATATAGAATAACTTCAGCAGATTAAATTAGTTATTCAATCTAATCAATCTGTGTCGTGTTGTATTGATCATGCTCAATCTATATTGCAATCTGTGATCATTATTACTAGGTGCCTATTCAGATTTTAGTAATGATGTACTGGGCTGTTATGCAAGTTTGTAACTAGTATTTTTATTTCCTTATTTCTTGACAATTTAAATATTATTAGTAACATAACTCAAAAACTTATTATAATTTTCCAAAAAATAGGTCTGATTCTAACTTAACATAAACACAACAGGAATACAAAAGATACGATTCCTTTTGTGGGAGCAGAATAAATATTTATAATATGTTTACAATCCTTCTGGCTCAGTCCTATACTAGGCATAGCCTATTTTTTAGGTAACCAAACCAGTGTAACTCTAGTATAATTTTCTCCTTAAAGCACTGTTGAAATAAAATTTATATATATATACATTCAGCGAAAACCTATATTATTCTACATAGTAACATCACATTGAACACATTCGTCTTGCAACATGTAGGAAGAAACGGAATTAAAGAAAACTTGGCATTTCAACTGCGGGCCCTCATGTCACTCAACACTTCACCCACTAACCTATGTTGTGTACTTGTGTCCATTCTGCATGGAGCAGATATTTAAAACATACTTTGATATTTGTACTGGGTGGCGCAAAAGTAAAGACCCTATTTGGTTCAGCTATAACATTTTTTCTAAATTAGAAAACTAGATTTAGGTTTTTTTAAATGTATATTTGTGCCATTAAATTTCGTACCATTAGGATTTAAAGATGATGTCTTTTAAATGGTGACCTCCAGAGTTGATACACATTTGAGCCCTATTTATGACATTTTGCATAACTTGCCGTAACACTTCCTGCGATATATTCGTTATTTCTTGACGAATGTTTTCTTTTAGAGCTGCGAGAGTCTGTGGCTTGTTCACATACACCCGAGATTTCAAAAAACCCCAAAGAAAGAAGTCTGGACTGGTCAGATCGGGTGATCTTGCAGGCCAAGGCAAATCGCCAAAACGAGAGATAACTCGGCCTGGAAAAGCGTCCCTCACTAAGTCCATAGTGTCGCGCGCTGTGTGTGCCGTAGCGCCGTCTTGTTGAAACCAGATGTGCTCCAGCCCCAATTCGTCCAAACTGGGCATCAAAAACTCTCGTAACATGGTTCTGTAGCGTTCTCCAGTGACAGTTATCGCATTGCCTCCAGCGTCTTCGAAAAAATAGGGTCCGATCACTCTGTCAACACAGATGCCACACCATACAGTAACTTTTAGTGGGTGTAGAGGTGTTTCTTGAATAATGCGCGGATTATCAGTGCCCCAGAACCGAGTATTCTGCTTATTGACATGCCCTGAGAGATGGAAATGCGCTTCGTCACTCATAACCAATTTTGAAGGAAAATCATCCTCTTCAAGGTTGAGGTTTATGACGCGCTGGCAGTAATCTAGACGAGCTCGGTGGTCAGCAGGCAGCAGCTGATGAGTCATTTGAGTTTTATACGGGAACATCTTTAAGTCTTTCACCAAAATACGCTGCAGGGTCCGTCTGGAAATGCCCAATTGCGTGGCACGTCGCCTCGTTGATGTTTCTGGACACTCTTCCACATCTTCGCGCACAGCATCGATATTTTCAGCTGAACGGCCTGTTCTTGGTCTCCCAGACTTAGGTCTATCCAATGTTGAGCCAGTTGCTTCAAGGCGTGTGGCAAAGCGTCGAATTGTGCGACCAATCGGTGCCGGACGGTGGTGAAATCGTCGACGAAATTCACGTTGTGTTCTTATCACTGATGAATTATTCCGTAAGAACATTGACACAATTATTCCACGTTCTTGGGGAGTAAAACGGTCCATGTTTATTTTCAGTGTATTTTACATTTGTTCACTACACAATTTTCAACAACAGAATGACAGAAAATGTCATATAAAAAAAATAAAAGTATTTTCTTTAGTGCCAGTACTTTTGCGCCACCCAGTAGAATAAAAAGAAGTTTGCGAGATGGGTATAATAACGAATTTTTAGAGTTCCATACCCAAAGGGTGCAAACGGGATTACTGAGACTCCGCTGTCTGTCCGTCTGTCACAGGGCTCTATCTCTGGAACCTTAATAGCTAGACACATTAAATTTTCACCGATTATGTATAACTGTGGCTGCAATAGCAACAAATACTAAAAATAAGATAAAGTTAAAAATTAAAGGGGTCGTCATACATGAAACGTGTTTTTTTCAGCGTTTTTAACTATCTTTATAATGGCATTAACTAGGTACGTGAATTTTTCACTGATTATTTATTACTACGGACGCTATAAAACAACAAAAACTAAAAATAAAATAAGTTAAAAATTAAAGTGAGCCGTCACACAAGAAACGTGTTTTTTTCAGCGGTTTAAAACATTGTACGGAGGTACGGAACCCTTCATGTACGAGTCCGACTCGCACTTGACCGGTTTTTTTGCAGGTCTGTGTCATAGAATTCATAGATAAATCTGTGTTTGGAAAAGTTTTTATCATCAGATCTTTGCCAAATATTCGTTTGAGGAGGAACATTTCCTTAACCTATCATAAGGTATATTAGGTCCTTACATATGAAATTGCCGATTTTCAATACTGGCAACTTTAAAATCAAATATCTTGCGTTTCATTAGGAATTCCAAATTCAAATTTATTTCGAAATAAAGCAAGAAAAATATTGTTTTAAAATTCGTATTTCATTTGTTTTAACATCATTTGTTTGAGTTTCAACATTGCTATAACAACAACTATGGACAAATTGAAAATTCGCGGTATTTACGAATACGGGTTCCACCGTGGCACCAGTGCTGCAGAAACGACTCGAAGAATTAACGACGTGTATGGACCAGGCACCGCTAATGAACGAACGGTGCGTTTTTGGTTTTAACGTTTCCGTTCTGGAAATTTCTATTTACACAATGAGCCTCGTGGACGACCTGATACTCAAGTGAATAACGAAGAATTGAAGGCGATAGTGGAAGCGGATCCATCTCAAACCACTTCTGAATTAGCAGCAGCCTTCGGCGTAGGTGACAAAACGATACTTATCCACTTGCGCCAAATCGGAAAAAAAAAAAAATCTAAAAGTGGGTACCGCACGAATTGACTGAAGCAAACCAACAAACACGCGTTGCTTGCTGCGTTTCTTTGCTTAATCGCCACAATAATGAGGGGATTTTGAACCGTATCGTGACTTGTGATGAGAAATGGATCCTGTACGACAATCGGAAGCGATCATCACAATGGCTTGACCCTGGAGAACCGGCAAAACCTTGCCCTAAGCGAAAACTGACCAAAAAGAAGATTCTGGTTAGTGTTTGGTGGACCAGTGCTGGTGTTATGCACTACAGCTTCTTGAGATCAGGCCAGACGATTACTGCAGACTTGTATTGCCAACAATTGCAAACAATGATGGAAAAGCTCGCCATTAAACAACAGAGACTGATGAATTGCTCTAGCCCACTGCTCCTTCAGGATAACGCTAGACCACACACTGCACATCAAACGATCGCCAAGTTAGAGGAGCTGCGACTGGAACCTCTGCGTCACCCACCATACTCTCCAGATCTTGCCCCAACCAATTACCACTTTTTTCAAAATTTGGATAACTTTTTACAAGGAAAAAATTTCAAATCTGATGAGGCAGTCAAAACCGCCTCCAAACAGTTCATAGACTCTCGCTCCCAGGATTTTTTTTCCAAAGGTATCAATGATCTGCCTATAAAATAACGGAAGTGTATCGATAACAACGGCGCATACTTCGATTGATTAAATAATAATTTCATTAAAAAAAACTTGTTTCACTTTTTTGATACTGTACGGCAATTTCATATGTAAGGACCTAATATTTCATAGTTTTTTTAGAAAACTTGTTCTGTCTGTATATGTGTGGTCACAAATAATAGAATGCTTTGGGATTTTAATAAAATAGTAAATTACTGCAACTACAGGCAAATTTTCGACTTGTCAATTCCATACTACTAGTGCTTTGTTATTTTACGTAAGTCTCTAGGCAGGGCTTGCAATACCGTAAAAAATCTGGTAACGTTAATTCTGTCAAACGGCGTTAACGTTATCAGCAAAGATAACGTTATGCCGGGTAACGGTATTTTTCCCACTATTTACCGTTAATCATAACGTTACCAATAATATTAACGGTAAAAGGTATTGTTATCACTGTATTTCTTTCCGATATTTGACAGAATAAATTGATGAGAGTTTGTCTAGTAGGCTACTAGAGCTATTTATATAATATTTTACAAGTATTGAAAAAAGTATCGTTACTTATATCGTTAATTAATAACGTTATAAACTGTATTATCGATACCCTTCAGTGGCGGCGGGTAAGAATTTGGGCTGGTCAACCCGGCTATAAAACGAATTAAATACGTTTACGAAAGGCAAGTATTTAGCTTACCTACCTCAATTTGCGCACTGTTTACCTGTCGCCGGTAAGCCCATATCAAAACACATCACTTTTCACAAAAACATCCATTGATTTATAAGGAACTAACAGTCCACCCCGGCTTCGCCCGTGGTACACACAGCCTATGTCACTCGGGAATAGTGTAGCTTTCCAACGGTGAAAGAATTTTTTAAATCGGTCCAGTACTTTTTGAGCCTATTCATTACAAACATACAAACATACAAAAATAGGTACAAATCTTTCCTCTTTATAATATTAGTGTAGATTAGTGTAGATTGATCCATTGATAATAATAAACACACATCTCAATTCACTAATAATAAGATATTTCGGCAGCTAACACAATCTCGGTGTTTTTATCAAAAATCAATAATCATTTATTTGCCAAAATACAGTGTTACAAGTTGTTGTCATCATAGTTTAGTACATGTATTAGTCTGAGAACAGACATGCAAATATTTTACAATCAAAAAATATCTAGGTATTTATATTTTCTTCATTAGATAAATTTAAATGTATACAGTTTACATTACATATAGTTGCACACAGTGAAATAAGTTAATTGAATTTTAATACATATTAAGATTAAAGTAAGTATGTCATATTTATATTAATTAAAATGTCGCAGTGCATAAATTAAAACAAATTACTAACAACTGTTATCGTAATTTTTGCATAATAACAACAACCTGCCATGTCTGTTAACTAACAATACTGACATTGACATTTTGCATGATTGCAATGACATGACTAGTACATAGTACTATGTAATACGAGGCATTATTTTGAATATTGGTTAATGTAATAAATGTTATTTACATATAAAATGGGACCCTAATATTTTTGTTACATTTTGGAAAACGAAGCCATCCACTCAGACAAGGTGGTGTCATGGGTGTCCCACCCGTCACACTCAGAAAAATTGGTTTCCTGGGTTAATGATGTAGATTAAGATTTTATTTTAATGGTTTTAAAACTATAATCTGGCTTTCTACTGTTATTATTTTGATACAGATTACACATTGCTAGTTAGAGAAATTGATTGGAGTTTGAGCAAAAAGGAGTTAGAATGTCCCACCCGTCACTTTGGAATGGCCCAAAGGTAAATTGACGTACGATTTATGACGTATTAAAAAAAAACTACTTACTAGATCTCGTTCAAACCAATTTTTGGTGGAAGTTTGCATGGTAATGTATGTGATATATTTTTTTTAGTTTTATAATTTTTTTTTTTTCGAAGTTACAGTGAGGACACACACACACACACACACATATTTTACCACTTTGGAAGTCTCTTGCGCAAACTATTCAGTTTAGAAAAAAAAATATATTAGAATCCTTATGAAAGCAAACACAGATTAGTTGAATCACAATTATTTAATTGATACACTAAAGAAAAATAATTGAAACGATCACTATAATTCCTTTTTTTTTAAATCAATAATTATTCGGTTATTTATACTTTTATTTCAAATTACAAAACTCCGCTATGATTTTATTTAAACTGTGTTGTCGAAGCAACGGTCGGTTGAGTAATGCGCTCGATCGAATGACAACGCCCGCGAGGTTAGGGGGTCGATTGTCACTCGCGTCCGTAGGCTTTACCCTCGAGACCCTACACGTGACCCCCGGGTGGTGCTAAAGAGTGACACCCTCTCCGGTGGTAGGCTTAGGCCGCGGCTGGTCACCACCCTCAGTGGAAAAATCAGGGTGCCAAGCGTTCGCGCGTTCCATCCTGCATTCCCTGAGTAGCCGTTCGAGGAGTGGGTCTACGCAGTTTTGCATCTGCCAATGTACCGAATTCAGACTCACAGTGTTGTTGCGCGGGGTGCCTAGTTTCGGAGGGCAGCGGGATCCGGAGCAACGGTTTTTTCGCTGGCCGCCCGCCAATAGTTGGGAGCCCAATTGCAGACTAGCCTTCTGTGAAAGGCTGCTCCGCCATCGCGCGCATAATCCTAAGGTTGCCCCTGTCGGGCCGGTTGGCAACCGGGCGAGAGGCCTCGACAGGCGGCCTTGGGGGGGTCCGGGCGTCCCCGCGGTCTCCGCACTAGTCTTATCCTACCGCGCAACAGTACTGTGACTTCTGGGGGGGGCTGGCTGATGCCTCGCGTAACTGCCACTCTTCGCCTTTTTTCCCTCTTGCCCCAAAAATAAAAACAATAATGAATAAAAGAAACAAAAAGTTGAGGAATCAACAGCGGATACACGGCCTCTCGCTAAAAGTGCACCTCACTAACATTCGAGGTCTGCACTCTAATCTCGTCCCAGTCCACCACCATCTTGAGACTGTAAGGCCGCATCTGCTCTTGCTTACGGAGACGCAAATTACTACCCCTGCTGATACATCCTACTTGAATTACCCAGGATATGTCCTGGAGCACAATTTCCGCTTTAAGGCAGGGCTTTGTTTCTATGTGCGTGATGACATCTGCTGTAAGCGTCTCCGTAACTTGGAAGATCCCTCTTCTTCTTCAATCTGGCTGCTTGTGGACACCGGCACAGAACAAATTGTCTATGTCGGTGTCTACCGATCGCATAGCGGTGACCAGGAGACAACGAGGCTATTTCGTCACCTAAGTGAGGCTGTTGATGTGACTCAGCAAAGGTATCCTACCGCGCAAATCGTTTTTCTGGGGGACTTTAATGCTCACCACGAACAATGGTTGTTCCCATACCAGAAAACTGACCATGCTGGTAGAGAGGCGTACAAGTTTGCCTTGTCTTTGAACCTTTCCCAGCTGGTCGACCAGGCGACTAGGATACCCGACGTTGAGAATCACATAGCTAATTGCTTGGACCTTCTGCTGACGACTGAACCAGACCGATATCACGTGTCTGTTTCAGCCCCTCTTGGGAGTTCTGACCACTGTCTGGTAAAGTCCGTCCTCATATGTCCTCCACCTGACTTCAGCCCTAGAGGCAATAGACGGGTTTGGCGGTACAAGTCAGCAGATTGGGATGAGATGCGACATTTCCTTGCTTCTTACCCTTGGCTGCAAGCCTGCTTTTCTTCTGGCGATCCGTCGAGCTGTGCAAGTGCCGTTGCTGAGGTTCTCGGTCAGGCGATGGAGTATTATATTCCATTTTCTGATCGACCCTCTGGCATCAAAGCTGAACCCTGGTTCAATGCTGACTGTTTAAAAGCTGAGGCTATTAAACAGTCAGCATACCAGGCTTGGGCTGACGCTCGTAAGCGCAGAGCTCCGGATACGCGTAAAAAGAAGAAAGCCTTTAACTTTGCGGCCAAGTCCTGCAAAAAAACGCTTAAAAAGGCTCGCTTCGACCACATAGGCAGAGTTGGTGCCAAACTTGCTTCGTACCCATCCGGTAGTAAAGCATTTTGGTCTCTGGCTAAGTGCGTTGAAGCTAACTTTTGCCGCTCCTCACTTCCTCCTTTGCAGAAACCTGACGGTACACTGGCACACACGGCTTTAGAAAAAGCTAATTTACTAGCTTCACTGTTTGCCGAAAACTCACGTCTAGATGCTAGCAATCAAACACCGCCCCAGTTACCTCCTTGTGGATGTAAAATGCCTGAAGTCCGCATTCATCAAAAGGAGTTTCTCAAGACTCTACGCAACTTAGATGTGAATAAGGCCAGTGGTCCCGACGGTATTCCTGCTATTGTCTTAAGGAATTGCGCACCCGAGTTGTCTCCTGTTCTGACGCTCCTGTTTCGTCTATCTCTTCGGTCCGGAATCGTCCCAAAAATGTGGAAGCTCGCCAATATTCAACCCGTACCTAAGAAGGGTAGACGTGCCGACCCTTCAAACTATCGCCCAATTGCAATCACCTCCATTCTGTGTAAGGTAATGGAGCGTGTTATTAACAAGCGCTTACTTGCGTACCTTGAGGACAATGATCTCCTCAGTGACCGGCAATACGGATTTCGCCAGAACCGATCTACTGGGGATCTTCTTGTGTACGCTACACATCTTTGGGGTGAAGCCCTTGAAAAATACGGTGAGGCACTTGCTGTCTCACTTGACATTTCAAAGGCATTTGACAGGGTATGGCATGACGCTCTTATAGCGAAGCTTTCCGCTTACGGTATCCCTCCCACCCTTTGTGCTTGGATTTCCGATTTCCTGAGGGAACGGTTTATTCGAGTAACTCTTGACGGCTGCTCGTCTGACCTATTGGCAATTAATGCTGGAGTACCTCAGGGATCTGTTTTTTCCGCAACGCTATTTCTGCTTCACATTAACGATCTGCTAAAGCCCGGTATTTTTGGGTATGCAGACGATAGCACCGTTACGGAAAGATATTTTTCTAGTGCAAGGGCAAAAAAACCGGAAATAGACGAACTAAGAGAGGCAATGGTGCTCCATACCAATCTTACTCTGCAAGCTGTCTCCGATTGGGGTGATGCCAACCTTGTGAGATTCAATGCCTCTAAGACACAGGCGTGTCTCTTCTCTGCTAAAAAGAGCCCTTTCAACTTGGCTCCCACTTTCCGGGGTGTGCCTGTTCCTATCACCCGTCATCTCGAACTTCTCGGTATCGATCTCTCATCAAATCTTAACTTCGGTAGCTATATTGAGTCCAGGGCTAAGACGGCTTCTAAAAAACTGGGCATCCTCTCCAAGGTCCAACGATATTTTACCCCTGACCAACTGTTGAGCCTTTACACAGCTCAAGTCCGCTCATGTATGGAGTATTGCTCCCACCTATGGGATGGATCTGCCCGCTATCAGCTCGAAGCCCTGGAAGCTATCGACAGACGTGCCAGAAGACTCGTTGGTGATGAGTTGCTTACGGCAGGACGGCTCCACAGCCTCGAACATCGCCGACTGGTAGCAAGTCTGTGTGTCTTCTACAGGTTGCACTTCGGGGAGTGTGCGCAGGAATTACATAATTTAATTCCCCCTGCACCATTCCACCATCGGACAACACGACGTGGACAGGGATTCCACCCATTTGTGGTCGATATTCCTCCTCATCGTACCTCTCGATTCGCCTCCTACTTCATTGTGCGAACCGCTAAGGTGTGGAATTCCCTCCCTGTGTCGATGTTTCCCCATACATATAATTTAGGGATTTTCAAGGCAAGAGTGAACAGGCATTTTTTGAGTTTGCGTGATACACCTTAGACCTCATCTTAGCTTCCCATCAGGCTAGATAGAGATCAAACGCACTCAAATTTCTAATAAAAAAAAAAAAAAAAAAAAAGAGGTAGGGAGGCGGGCGAGTGGGGGCCGACGCGCGATGTTGCCATCCGCGAAAAATAAATGGCGCCAACATTGTGTCAATTTTCTTCGACGCTAACACTTAATATCATTTTTTACCCCACACGTACGGGTTTGATGAAAAAAAATTTTTGAGTTACCGTTCTAAGTTTTTATATTTTTGTGTGAAAATCTTAATGCGGTTCACAGAATACATCTACTTACCAAGTTTCAACAGTATAGTTCTTATAGTTTCGAAAAAAAGTGGCTGTGACATACGGATGGACAGACCAGACAGACATGACGAATCCATAAGGGCTCCATTGTTAGCCATTTGGCTACGGAACCCTAAAAATGGGTGTAATACCCTATTGATGAACGTGTAATGGTTTCTGCGCCGCCGACTGTACTCGCGGCAGCGGCTCGGATAAACGCTTATTGATTTATCCGGTTCGAAGATGTCGCGAAGAATTTCTCTGAGACGGAAATCACTTCCAGCGTTGACTACGTACCTTACCTATTGAGTAAATTTTCATAAATTTTGTATAAGATTTTGTTTGCTATCCTTTTCTGTCGCTCAGAACCGTCATTTGCTAAAACGAAAAAGAGACCCGAAATGCGGCCGGAGTATTAGTAATAGGGTCCCATTTTTACCCTTTGGGTACCCCATCCCGTTTTTACCTTTGGGTAACCCTAAAAACACTGTTCTCGAAAACGGCATTGCGTTGCGTTTAAATAATTAATGCCCCGAAGAGATAAGGTGCCAATTTCAACAACTCTGTAGGCTATGAAATAAAACATAGTTTATCTAAGTCGTTATATGGGATTCCATTTTAAAAAATTATATCTTAGATTTTTAAACACCCGGCGGAACGCTGCAGGAGTGCTATTTTTCATTTAGGGACTCACCGAAACACAAAACGTGTAGTTTTCCAACTCACCACTTGCGTTCCGACGCATTGCATCGTATTTTTGAAACCGTCGTGTGAGCGATAAGTAATATTGTGTTACGCAGAAAACATCATAAATTTGTCAATGGTTTTCTAAACATTTCAACAAAAATAATAAAAGCAGCGTGAAACGGAACTGTACTCCATGGAACGTTTCTTTGATATTTATACGCTACAAATTTCAAAATTACTAGTAGTGCAGACCACTCGTTGCAAATCCTTCGCATACGATCAATTCAAAAATGCGCCCGTTTGGAAACACTCGCGCAAATCATTCGTAATGTGAGTCCCTGAATGAAAAATTGCACTCCTGGGCTAATGTAGCCACGAAGTGCTATCCTGAAGGTAGAGGACAACGATACAGGGCTCGCTTCTATGGTTTTTGATGGCGTTACTTGCGACGTCATGTTCATGTTTGTGCATTTCTATCTGTAAATTTGCGTGCTAATAATTTTTCAAATTAAATTTAAGTACGATTACAATTGATTTTGCTCCTTTTCTTATTGATTTAAAATACAAGATTGCAGTTCAGTGTTAAAAAATGTAAAAGACACGCTGAACTTTGGTTGGAGATCGCATTGGACAGGGCTTGGAAGGATATGGGGGAGACCTTTACCCAGTAGCGATATGCAGCTGGAAATATTCCAAGTTTATGGGAATTTTCCCATTTGTAAATTTACGGGAATATTCCTAATATTTCCTTTAACAATACCCTAATATTCCACGTTTATGAATGTTGCCGGAAATGTTTACGGGAATATTTTGAAAGTTGCCAGGGATGGCATTATCACCACCCAGGAGTGACTTAAAAAAAAAGGAACAAGGCTTCGTTTGTTACATCAGAACTCCGTCATTATAAATAAATAAATATATAGGGACAAATCACACTGTAAATGACATTGTTTTAAAGGATGTTATTCCAGATTGTTCGGACTATAGAAATTTAATTAAAATCGGTTCAGTAGTTTGGCTTTCAAACCAAAATAGTTGTAAATATGTCTAGTCTAGTCTTTAGCTCAAAAGAGGTTATATCATCGTATTTTCATAACAAGTTCCTGTGAGCAGTGCACACTACAAAAAATAACATTTTACGAGTGGCCATGTTGGCAACACTTCCGCAAGACATGGCGTCGTGAACAATGCTTGAAGGCCATAAAATTATATCTACACTATTGACGCTTTTCTTGCGAATCCATACAATAAGAGGCTACGATTTTGATTTATTGCTTAGAACTTCACATTATAAATAACCAACTTCAACACATGGAGAATTTTTCGTATTAATCCTGGGTTTTAGACCCTTATTAACTTATCACTATTTAGATTGAGTACTGTACTGCATCTTGATAACCCTATGACAATAAATAATAATGATGTAGATGTCTAAACTACTTACTACTATTTCATGGAAAGAGTTCTGACGTTTAGAATGACGACCTCCATGGTGTAATGGTTCCACACGCTAGTCCACCAATCCGGAGGTTCTGGGTGCGATCCGCCAGGGCAATTTGGAAAATGACCTTTTTCAAATTGTCCTGGGTGTTTATCTATATAAGTACTATGTATTTATTATAAGAAATAGTATCGTTGAGTTAGTATCCCATAATACAAGTTTCAACTTCTTTGAGGCTAGCTCAATCGCAGTGTGATTTGTCCTTAACTATATTGTACTGCTTCAAAGAGGCTCTTTGATCTTATCGTTTCCTTTTTGGGATGATTTTTCAAATCTAAAATAAGTTAATATAAAGTAAATATAAATCATAGTGTAGCACAACATATGGAGATCGTACTTATATAAATAAATAATATAAGCGTTAACATCGAAATCCCTAGAAGGAAGTAGCGGGGCTTGGGAGCGATCGATCGAGCCGTGGAATGGGGTGCAGCGTGCACCGGTGCAGGTGGGCGGGAGAGCGTGAAATGACAGGAACAGCTTACCAAGTGCCTAGACATGAATGTGTACAGAATGTTTGAAACGAACGAAGTTATATGTATGTTCGATGGTGACTCTCTAGTATCTTTCGGTAATGAAGCTAATACAACGTTTAAGTTCGAACATAAGCTGTGTGGTTTCCGGCAGAGTAGAATAGGACCACTCCAAGTCTTCCCGTAGATTTCGCAGAAGGCGACTAAGGAAACACAAGCTAAACAACGCTTATAAACATCAATGAGACCTCTCCAACCCGTCTGGCCAGCGTGGAGAGTAGGCCAAATCAGTGACTGACTGCTGACTGCTCTGGCTAAGTATGGCTTTGGTATTACAGAGAGTCGTGCTCCTGCAGTGGAGACTAAAACACCTGATGATGATGATGATCAGTCAAATCGGTCAAGAGATTGTCGAGATGGGGTTGTAAGAAGGGTTGCAAGTTCATAGTTTGGCGCTGATCGCCTATTGTCATGATTCCTAGGATAATGAAGAATTACGCATGCTACAAATGCGTGAGCAGATAATGTGATGAGGGGGTTGCAAGTTCATAGTTTGGCGCTGATAGCCTATTGTCATGATTCCTAGGATAATGAAGAATTACGCATGCTACAAATGCGTGAGCAGATAATGTGATGAGGGGGTTGCAAGTTCATAGTTTGGCGCTGATAGCCTATTGTCATGATTCCTAGGATAATGAAGAATTACGCATGCTACAAATGCGTGAGCAGATAATGTGATGAGGAATTTCGTCGGGGTGATTTGAAATCACGGTAACACAATCAGAAGGGCACTCACCGTACGACTTGAGGGGCGTAAGTTCGAATCTCACTCGTGGTGAAATTTGTTTCTTCTCATATTACCTATTAATTAAGATATTTTTCCGAACATTGTAATGCTATTGTTAAATCAACAAATGCTTTCCTCAAATTTTCCTTCATTCGACTTCAGAGGCTTTTACGATCCGAAAAACTTCTAGAAAAGCAGCTAGTACTTACATTGCACGTTTTTCCTTTTCTCCCAAACTAGCATGGCTTACTAACTTATAGAAAATATTCTACGAAACAGCAAATTTAGCTAAACGGCGCAACTTCGACATCTGATATTGATAACAAGTAGATCTGCCGAACTTTCAGAAACAATAAACAAACAATATCGGTTTCTCGCTGTTTTCTCCTCATTCTATCATTTCTTTTATCCTCCTACGCAATTTTCACGAAGATTCTTCCGACATTTAGCTAAAAGGCCTTGCTGGAATCGTAACTCAATATTCTGCCTGTAATGACCTATAAATACGCGAGACGCAAAAGCAATAATAAGCTACTGGCTTTTCCCCCGGTTTCATTCACGTAAAATTTCTAGAGTTGCAACAAATATCCGGCCACTATCCGCAGTATATCCGGCCCTCTTTTTGCTATCCAGCCGAATGCCGAATATCCGGCCGGAACCCGGATAGTGAATTTTAGGGCTTTTTCAAACAGAAAATAAGACATCAAAATACTTTTATGCCGGAGATCGTTTGGTTTCTATGTTTCCTCAGTACTAACACGTATACTCATTAGCACACAACAAAATTGAAAGAACAGTCTTTTTACGTGAGTTTAGATCTAGTTTAGGCGAAATCGTTCCGTACTGACTAAGAAAATGCCGTCTGCGCAAATTTACAATATGTATTTTTATGTACGTCTAAATTTGAACACCGCGTTGCGCGAAACTTCACAAGTCAATTTAGAATATAATAATATTCGGCTATCCGGCCAATGGGTAGGCCGAACATTCGGTATCCGGCCAAACCACTATCCGTTGCATCTCTTAAAATTTCCGTTTGAGTAAAGAAAGTACATTGCAATAAGTACCTTTGTATAAATGTCTATCATCATCATCAGCTTTCCAAAACCCACTGCTGGGCATAAGCCTCCCTTTGCGCGTCTAAATGTCTATATTTTGCAGCAAATGCCGCTAATAGATCTATAGGGGTCAAAATTACAACATTACACACTAGATTAATTTGTAGTATACAGCAAGAGCACATTCCTATGTCCAACAGCATACATAAAGGAAGAATGACAGCGACAACATTCGTTATAATAAAAAATAAAAAAAACTACCGGAAGAATGTCTAAAATAGATGGAACCAATAGAAACTACAACGTAGCAGTAGCAACGTGAAAAAGTTGGAAAGTGGAGCGGCTCAGGCTATAACTATAACAGATACGGCCCGGTTCATAACTAACCTAAATAAGATCTAGATTTATTTAACACTAATTCTCATATCGATAGGCCCACGCACCATCGAAACTTGACCGTCTTCTCAATAATTGTCTTCGGTATATCTTTGGTCTTCGTAAATATGATCATGTGTCGTTTTACCGCTCCCAACTTGTTTCCAATTCGTCAACGTCGCAATTTGCACATCCTCACAACCCTCTTTTCCATTCTATTTGAACCCGCTACTCCTGCCTACCTCAAGTCTAACTTTCAGTTTCTGGGTGACACCCATGTCAGACATCTTCGTTCCTCTAACAATCTCAGCCTTTCTATACCAGTTCACCGGAGTGGGTTCTCTTCACATTCGTTTATTCTCCAAGCTATAAAGCTCTGGAACGCCTTACCAGTTGATGTTCGGAATGCTAAAACCCGCTTTTCATTTAAAAAACAGGTGAAAGCACATTTTCTTAAACAACTGTTAGATAGTTCTTAGTGTATGTAGTATATGTGAGTAGTATATCTTCGTATAATAAATAATAATAGTGTGTATTATTTGTATGTAGTTTATGGTTTATTATTATATAGTTACCTATACTTTGTTAATTTTTCACCACATTTCTTTTTGAGTTTTTGCAGTACCCTTGTCTTTCGCAACATCACCCGGTTGGTTGACTGGTGCATAAGGCCTTAGGCTTTAAGTCCGCCATTACACTTTAAATAAATAAACGTCATGGGCGGTACAATCGGGTTACGACCCGATAAATGCGGATCAAATTAGCAAAAGCGTTTCCATATAAGTTTTTTTATGTTAAAATCAATCACGCTAAAAGTGGGCTAAGACCCGCAAGACCCAAAAATGCTCTTGTTTGCCCCATTAAAGTCGTGATATTGTAGTATTTGTATGTAAACAGAATTAAGGATATTATCTATGGTAGCTTTTGCTTGGAACATCGGTCAACTATGGTGAACAGGCTCAAGAGTGAAAAATACCCACGACCTTTGCCAAGCAATAAGACAGTATAGGTTAAAAAAATATTGAAATTATATTTTTCGTACTGTACTACAATAGAAGGTCATCTAAGGATAACAAAGAGATCCTAACCTACTATGTTTTTATTCCTAATATTTCTTTAATGTTACTGCAATATTTTTGATATTACATAACCCTCAAATTAATTATTCGCCGTTGACCACTAAACTAAAATGTATTCTGCCATTATAACACTCACCCACAAACTCCTTAGTATGCCCCGACTTTAATCGTCGACATCGGTTTACTTGAAAGTCATACCAATGACCTGCGCACCCTACGGTCTGGGCCTGAAAATTACGCGTAGATGGTAGCATCAATGTTGGGAGAAAAATGTGCCTAGTTATAGCATTTTATAATCATCAAAACAGTTGCAAGTTTTTTAAAATATGAATGAGTCTTGGATAACATTTTGCTTGGGGTTTTCAATGTAATAATAGTAATGATATAAATAATAAATTTCTCATTACTATATGAGTATTAACGTGCCTTTAAACAACTACTTCTCCCTAGCATATCGTATATTCGTTATTATACAATATAACTATAGTAGGTAGTAGAGAAGAACTCTTCTACTATAACTAAATTTTTAACAAAAAAAACAACCGACTTCAATTTTTTTTAGGAGTTTCTTCCATATCTCCAAAGTGCTTCATCATATCTTCACTAAATTAAATTTGGACCAACTTGGTATTAAAGGATTTAAAAAAATAAAATTTAAAATAAATAAAAAAATAATCATCAAAATCGGTTCACAATTGGCGAAGATATCGCGTAACAAACATACATAAAAAAAACCATACAGTCGAATTGTGAACCTCCTCCTTTTTTGAAGTTGGTTAAAAATACTCTCTGCAATTAAACATAGATTACTTAGTTTTAAATTCTATTTACTATCTGTAACCAATTAATTGATAATAATGGTTCTACCGCCGATCTAATAAATCCTCATGATTAGGATCCGATAAATCCGTTGTTAATACATTAACACGTAATAACATCCGACCTGAGCCGCCGTATCCGACCTTGCCACGGTTAGACACGTCCATTTACCGCATCACTTGCTTATGTTGGTTCTGGAGTTTGCGAAAATCATTTTCTGCGTTATCAAACCGTTGGGTCTTCGAGAAAGATGTTGTTTGTTGCACGATGTTTTTACTGCATCACACTTGCTCATGTTGGTCCTAGAGATTGCTAAATTAATATTTTCTGTTTTATACATTTCTAAATGCTCGAGAAGATCTATCCGTTTGTGGTTAGACAGAATTACTGACACAGGAATTGTAGTAATATTTGTCGCGATGGAGTAAGTGACTGTTGTACGAGTAGCTGTTCATATGACACTGATGTGCCATCGAGTCTTTTCATCAGGTGTATCATTTAATAAAAATAAGATATCGCGACTATCTTGACGCTTTCTAGCTTCTAGCAAGGTTGAACATATATAAAAAAAACTGTTCAAGGCCGCGCTCAAATGTTTTTAATAAAAAAAAAATATCAGGACTAAAATTTGTGTAAGAAAATGGATTGCTCGTCGCGAATCGCCAGCGGTCTTTATTGGGATAATTGAATAAAGTTCACGCTTGTTGTCACACGAAACTCGACAAATTCGTTTACGGATCCAAAAATACTTGCAATGTTACTTACAAGCTGTTGTTAAGAATTTTGTTTTTGATTCACTATTATTATTGAAAAATCAAGAGTAGATTTGGGTGCCCCACCTACACTTGCCACTTGCGTGACAAGAAAGTTATGCGACGACCATGTTAATCCGGTGCAACTTGCGCATAGTCTTCAGTAAATTATGTGTCTTGTAGAATCTTCAGCAGCAAATAGCTCTCGAATCTAATTTCATCATTGGATTAAACGGGAATACGAAAAGAGCTGGCAAACTATCGCCACTAATAAAAATCAATAATTTTTTGAAAAACTAGAAGGGAGGCCTTTGTCCGACTATAGGACACTACAGGCTTGCCGCGTTCCAGGTTGCATCCTTAGCTGTGCTGTTTCGGAGCCCGGGGTGCTTTCCATATGGGCCCCATATGTTACGTCACATTTAATGCTATTTTGACTCCCCCTCCTTGTCACAGTTGGTCACAATTTTGAGACCCCCATCCCCTAGTGTGACGCCACATATTTTAAGATTATTTTTATCTATTTTGCTGTAGCCAATATAATTGTACCATCGCTAGACAATTATTAAATTGCGAGCGAAGCCTTTTAATTATTATCATACTGATAGTGCTCGAAATATTTTTTTTTTATTAAGATCTTACGCTGCGTGCAGCTAGACCACACGACGTGTTCAGTCTATCTCTACGTGCGAAAGAGATAGCAGAATGTCGCATGATGCCGTGTCTCTTTCGCGCGTAGAGTTTATGACAGAAATAAACTCAACACGTCACGTGGCCCCGTTTAATGCAGCGCACGCCCTAACAGTTAAAATTTTGTGTTACAATGTTTTGGTATAGATTTGTTTTGAGAGTTGTGACGTCACGAACTTATGTTCTATCTATCGTTTATCTTATCTATCGTTATGACTTCTTCTACCCTTTGTCACGCAATGTCACACTTCATTGACCCGCCTCCCTTAGCGTGTGACATAATTTATGAATGGCCCCAATTTGGTATCGTGTGTCTGTCTGTCAACTCGTAATTTTAACAGCAACAACCATGAAGCACAACCATTACTGTAGAGCAGCAACGGCCATCCCTTGCGCCATCGCCGCCGAATGTTATATCACCGCGGTCATTCCCCCGCCTTTCTCGTCTAACACAGAGACCTCGTTCGCTATCCGCTGCTAGCCACCGTGACCGTTCGCGAATCTTCGTAAACACGTGGCCTTTATCAGAGCGAAACGCTGCCAAAATTAGGTTTTTGTGTGTACGAGTATCATCAAAGGATAGGGAATTAACTTCGTTTTGGATTATCCATAACGTCTATGTCTACAAAATGTCTTCTGTTGTGTGTTACAAAGAGAAAGAGGTCAATCTACTTTACCACAGAGAAGACTTACTATACCACTGTCAGTGGCTCTCTGTTGCGATTTCAGGCCAGGTAAAGATGGCAAATGAACTCTTTCTGATTGTTTTTGGATATTGAATGTTTGTCTATAAATAAATACGGTATCGTTAGTATCCAAGTCAATTAATTAATAACATTTTGCAGCCCTAAATTTCCTTCTCGGCCTAGGCTTTCGTTTCTTGCTGTTTCATTGCAGAATTCGTGAAACTATATCATTAACCAAACAGATTCGTTAGCAAATTCTCGAACTAGTTGACTTTGGTTTCTCTTAACCTCAGGCAAGATACCGTCAAGTTACCCAGTTGTATTTGTTAGACTGCTAACGTTACGATGACCCAGATTAGCCTCGTATTAGACCCTTCACCCACAGCCACCCGTCCTTTACAAACAAATGGTATTTTTTATCTGGATCCGAGAAATTACACTAAATTACACTGCTCTCAGAATTTCCTGAAGTCATTTATTTGAGGATCACCGACTTTATCCCCAATTTTGCTGTCAATTTATTCCGACTGCTCTTTCTAGGTATTAGGACTGTCGAATGTAATGGATTCACGTACAATGGCATTACTGGAAAGCTAGAGTAGTGAGCATATTTTTGCGGGCCGCTACGCATAAATCCGCCGTGGGCCACCCAATACAATTTACTATTCCATTTCGATTGGGATGCGACTCGCCTTGTTCCTTTGCGAATTTCGTATTCACGACCATGACAAGCTTCACTCTGGCGTTCAGGATTGGTTTTGTCGGGTTGTTCTCTAAGCATTCGCTCGCTTTTACGTCCTTGCATCTTGTTTGCTTATTGATTTTAAAAAATATTTGCGGGTTGTTCACATTAATTCGGTGTAGCTATTGTATTCTTCCTGTTATCTAAACTACTTTCAACCTGATTTAATTAATGTATGTGTATAATTCATTTATTTCTGTTTGTCCTAAAGGCTGACTGGTAGAGAATGCATAAGCATTGTGTCCACCATTTGTGCATTATGGTCAGTAAAGATTTAATAAATAAATATTATAATTTTGTTTAAGTTAAAAAAAACTAAATTTTGTTTATTATACGTCAAAAAACAATAAGTCTTATTTCGACTGACCTACATTGTTAATTGTACCAACACAATCAGTCAGGACACTCAGGACATACCTAAAATTGAAAATGATTTCTCGAGGACAGTCCATGAATCCAGTGCCTTTAAAAATACATTTATATTTTCCAGGCATGACTCATAATTGCTTCGTTAATTCTAACTTCTCTAGCTTCTTTACGTTTTATCTACTCGTAAATATATAATTGCTTTACAACTTGTAGTTTCTTCTTACGCCAGTAATGTATAAGACAATGTTTCTTCTATAAATAATGGAAGTTAACGGTTGATACTTTCAAATCACTCAAAATTCAAACGAAAATGTATGTTAACGATGGCAATCACGGAGGCGTCACACCGTCCTGATGCGCCATTAGGGCCGTTAAATACGAGGGTGTCATTTCGACAGCATTACGCAATTTATCATCACATTCGTGAATTCGCATTGCCTAAGGCCTGGAAGGCTGCGTTGAAGCCGCGGGGACTCACGCATGCGTCGCGCCATGTATCGATTGTGTAAACCTCCCTAGCTGTCTATGTGCCAGCCTAAAAGCGGTTTTAAAAAATTAACATCACAATACACGCAATGCGACGTCTTTAAGCAGTGTGCATGAGTAAACGCTTCGACGACGTGGATATTGTTCTAAAAGTCAACTGTTCGTTGTCGAAATATCAAAGTTTAAACTTGAGTAAACTTCGACAAAGAACACTACTTGGTTTTTAGGTCACTGATATTTGTATGTGCTTCATCTTGGTGCAGTAACATTTCAATATATGCTGAACCAATTATGTTAAAAATAAATATCACCATATAAAATTTAAGCAATGCCCTTACTCCACGCATTGTTTTTTTTTCTGCCCTCGTCTAGTCGACTAAATTGTTACAGCCGCTGTTATTAGAACTTATCTTTCCGCCTATTCGGTTCCATGTATTTGTCCTGCTTTATTCCAAATTATTTTCTTTGTAAGTATTTTTTATTTATTGAATTAGTAACAATCCGATCCAAGATGTGCTGAATATCACATCACATGAGGTTTTCCCGTTTTGATACACAAGGTTTTTTAATCGCTAGTTATTGTGAACTACGCCATGTAATTACGCGTTTTTCGTCGTGATTTTAGATTTCTTTACTTTACCTTTGCACTCTAATCCAATTATGACGTTGTCCGATTGCATTACGTACACATGTAATTTTGAATCAATTCCTCATCTCTTATTATTATTACTTAACCTACTTCGTGTAAATGCCAAGTTGTAAGTTTGTTGCGATTTCATTTCGTCATAGCTCGTAACGTAATATTTGCCTACAACCTTTAGATAATTCACAAATCGTATTTTCACCATTTTTGTTTTCTAGGTGACTGTTGGTGTTAATGTTTTAAGCAATTGTACGAATGTATTTATTTTGTACTTTTGATTCGCGAAAAGTGAATCTCAATGTAGACGTTTTGCGGCAGTCCAATATGGTCAACGTAGGTGTAGGGTCTGCGAGAAGCACGAATGGTGTTGGCCTGCTTCATTCAATTATATAAAGCAAAGTAATTCTGGACTTCGCCTACTACTTATTACGCCTGTATCAACAGATGTGTTTTGGTATTAGATAGAGTTGATACACTTCGTTATTTTTCCCCTTGAGTTCAGATTTATTTTAGTGTTCTTCTTTATATTAGTTGATTTGATATTTATTTATTGTTCTCCTAAGGTTTCCTTTTCCTCCAATTACTTTTGTCTTTGCTTCATATCTGTATTATATTATAATTTCGTTTTAGCTAATCGGATTTTTCTTTTACGATTTGTGGACATTTCAATGGGTTTTGCGGATTGGATCGGGTCGAATCGCACCGAGAACGGAAAATTGTAAAAACTGAAGAATTGGCGGATCCATTTCGTTTCCAATACATTTTCCCCTGCAGTGGAGCCCTTTGTTCGACAGAGGCTGGAGAGCCTATTGTCTCTTAATGAAGACCCCGCCGGAGCTATGCTTTGTTCACAGCTTTTCACGGGATATTTTAAAAGTTATTATTGTCTGTTCTATACGTTTATAAAAGAGATTTTTCACAGCTAAATTTAAAACTCTTCTTCGCGATATTAATGTCGCGTAGAGACCTTCCTTTTTTGTACACCCATTTTAACTATAACTACTGTCATTTCTACATTAGCGTTAACTTCAGGTTTAGTAGCAGGTAGTTAGCAGACTTTCTAGTGACTAGTTGTTGGACCCTTCCATATAGCGTTCAGATTTACGAACTTAAGAATCTAGATACATCATCTGCACATGTAAAAATCTTTTGTTCTTTCGTTCGCTTCTTGAACAAGGCCGGCCACTATACGCTAGGCTAGAGCTTGCCAAGATCGATATGCAGATAACCCATACGAATGCATCGGATGTTGTAGGGTCGACGACCCCACTCTGTTGACTTGACATTGCAGTGGGGGTAATGTGGGATTTGAAGTCTTGGCAATCTGAAATTTATGTCCGAAAATTAACGTGATAAGGAGAAATAAATAGTAGTACAATTAAAATTCTGTTGTTTCGAGTACAATTTGTAAATTTTTATATTTTGGTGTCATGTCGTGCAATAATTGAGTACAGTGTTTTTGTACGGGAATATTTTTCTTGTTTACTGAGCGTTTATTGAATATTTGGTGTTCTAAATCTATTTAATTTGGTACTCCTAATAGTCATAAATTGTCTCGTTATATTCATTTGTAAAACTTTCCGTATTTTTCGAGTCTTGGGCTCGAAACCTGAATCCTTATACTGCTTTTGTCTTGCTTCGATAGTTTCACATACATCATTGCCATCGGTGGGCGTTGCAAATTTTTCAGAAAAAGTTAGAATCCAAAATCACAAGATCGTGGAAGTTGAATGGGCGTAAACATGAGGTTCAGGTCAGGGTGGGGTAAACAGGTGAAGGGCTAGCAAGCTGTCACTTATTTTTACTTCCAGATCTCCGCCTACTGTGCCCACCAACTAGGCGTGATGACCTTTGAGGTCTTACGATTTTCGGCTCTGTCTGCGCCGTTAAGGATAGCGTGATACTTAAATTATGTAATTATAATCAATCATCTTTGCTAAGATTCCGTTCTCCTAGAAATCTCAACATGATAGTTGAAGTATTTAAAGTAAATTGGTGTTTCCGTAAGTAAACAGTAATTGTACCTCAGCTAGCGGTCCCTTATCGATCGACATTGGCCCTCTTATCAGCAGTTACTGAGCAGCCTCGTAAACCAAGAATAATTCAGAACTAGAGCAAGATTAAATGCGGCGGTTGCTTGTTCTAGACCGCATTGCCACTATTGGCCACCGCAGCAGGGGTGGTGCCACTATCGGTCATCGGTCTGCCAACCCCGTTCTGCTGGCTCATGCAACTAGACAGACAAATGTAATCGACCTTGACTCGTGTCGCAAGCTGCGGCCGGTGCCATCTCGTCTCGACTGCTTGTTGTCTCGACTCGACACTTAGGTCACAGAATACATTAAGAGTCTTAGGTGTAGAACAAACGATTACTTTCTGATTTTAAACATGGTTCTCTGCTTTAATTTCTCCGAATTCGTGATACTTACATGATTGATCACATGTTTTTTGGAAAGTAGATCTTTACTTTTGCGAAAAAAATGTTACCATATTTGTAACTCGCATATACATAATTGGTAGTTTCCTGGGTCAAAAATAAATTATGTTTTTTTGTTTGTTTGTAATAACTTTATTGTACTAAGAAAACACATAATTAAAGACAAAAACAACACATGGAGTAAATTGACAACGGCGGACTTATCCCATAATGGAATCTCTTCCAGTCAACCGGCGAATAAGTAGATAGGACAATTACTCACCAGAAGGGTAGAAGTGTGTACATAGAATAAAAGAAAGCATCAATTATACGAACTTAAACGAATAGAAACATGCAAACTAACTACGAGATATATATACATACATATAAAATAACTGTTAAGAGAATAGAACGTCACAAAATAATGTTACTTGTCATTGATCACATCCATTTTGAACGTGATTTTACATTTATTAATGCAGAAAAACTGATATTAAGAGTGCTATTTGACTTCAAAAAATTATGACGTCACAGTCCGATATTTCATACAAATCCCATAGAAAAATGTTTGTTTTGACGTTTAGAAAAAAGTGTCTGATTTGACTTGTTGGAAACTAGCGAATTGTAATTTTGAAAAAACATGAATAGTATTTGATGTTTTTTCTGTTCTAATCTTTAAATGTCGATATCGACTAATAACTAACAATCAGTTCGGCTAATAATGGTAAACTCGGACAAGCAATCGTTAACGAACGTGATTTGTTGACCATAAATATTGCATTCTCACCAATAATGACGAGAAAATCCTTGAATCTGGTCCAAAAAGCGTTGCAGGCGCCATTCAGTCTGATTGATATCGGAGAAAGGCAGCTTGCCTCGCGGGAATGGAATCTTATGTTAGAAGCAATCTATTCCTATAGCAGTTACCATAGAACTCACAAGCGTTTGATTACTAAGAAACAATCGAATCACGTCAAGCGATCCTGTAAAAGATACGTTATCTGATTTGTAAATATGTTGGGATTATTTCACCACATATTTTAAGTTTAGATATTAGTCCTTATGTTAATGTTAAAAGCAGATCTTATTTGCACAAAATGTGAACTTAGTATATGGTTCGATTTAGAAAAGCGATGATCTTTGTCTTTTACCAGGCTGTATGTTATATCATCATCATACTACTCACTGAAAACTTCTAACTGAAAAACTAGTACTAAACTAAAACTGAATGAATTAAATCGATGATATGATTGAGTGCACATAAGTATAATAGACTGGGAGGTAATTCCATAGGATAGACCTCTCAGCATGGGACAGACCTTAATTATACGCACGAGTACTCAGTCCTATTGAAATTTAAAAGGCAATCTGTGAATCGAATACCATGAATGGAGATCTGATGGGGGGATATTTACTTATTTAATTTATTCGTTTTCTGCCTTGGTTAATGACATGCGTACAATTTCCAAAATTATGTCACGGGAAGAAAAACTTTATACAAAAATGGATTTACAAGTAGAAACTAAACTTTATTTATTTATTACACTTACAGGGTTACGAATGTGGTTTTATCAATTTTGACATCTATAGGAAAACATGCCTAATGTCAAAATTGATACATTGATGATTGTACAGAATTTTTTTGGAGAGATCTTGAACTAAACCGTACTTAAAACACTGGTTTCCAGGAGCAGTCTGGTAACTGGCAAGTAATGGATTATTCAGCGATTATGCGTTGTGGCTTAAAAACTTTGCTTTGAGTTCAAAGCAAGTTTGAGGTTAGTTTTTTGCAATGTCTGCGGCAGAGCTTTAAAAACTGTGGTTTCCTTAAAAACTGCAGCTTTTATCTCTGAAAAGTTGAAAATGTAAAGTTTACAACCTTACAAAGTTATGAGGCTTATTAAAAATCCCCGCAATTTACTAAACGGCTTTCGAATAAAATAATATGGTCAAATCACACGGTTTGAATTATCTTACCGTGGGCTGTAGTATTTACTACGGCTATGACCACAAATGTGGTCAGGGTAATTTTATATGATTATGGCGATGGCTGATCCACGCGTCAACTCGTGAATGGGTGCCGCCAGTAGGGACTGGTCAGCTCGGACTACTCAGTGTAACTTATTTCTGTAAATTGGATTTGGCACTCGTTCGCAAGCTTTACATGTTATATTGTGATAACATTGTATTAGGCATTATTGTGATATCTTTGTAACTGACAAAGCCCTCCCGGCGCGTAGACGACCAATACTGTGTAAATGAGTTTCTTTCGACGTTTCTTCTCAGCAGTGGTCGTTTCGAAACGCTAGCATCGGTAGCTTTTGCACTAAAAATAATAAAAAATAATGACCTTCAATAATTGATATATTTTATCCTACACTAGCTGTGCCCGCGACTTCGTTCGCGTGGTTGTCGGAACGTAATGTTATATAGCCTAAAGCCTTCCTCTATAAATGCACTACCCAACAAAAAAAGAATTTTTCAAATCGGTCCATTAGTTCCTGAGATTAGCGCGTTTAAACAAACAAACAAACAAACTCTTCCGCTTTATAATATTAGTATTGATTAAATAAAAAATGTTGACTTTGACTATGAGAATTTATAATTATAGATTTCGGTTATGCATATTTATTAGTGCCCAGGCTAGTTTAATAATTTCCTTTAAATATTTTTATGCGACCTTAATGACTTATGAAATACTCTCCCTGGTGAATATTTTTTCTTTGGTAAGTAATAAGAAAATAAAGTTTCTTTTGCAGCGCAAATTGTAAAAGAATTTGATCCTTATCAGCGTTATTTAACCTTGCGTCTGGATGCCTGTCGAAGGGTGAAATTCAGCGCGGGCATCATAAATGGGTCCCTAGCCGCCCTGGTTTATGCTGGGCATGTTGATTACGGTCCAGCCGAGGGTCTATGCTCGGCACGGGGCTAATATGTGGACTTACCTCTAAGGAATTTTTTGCTAAATTTTACGAGAGGAATTTTTTCGGCATTCTGCAAGACACTATAAATATGGGTAGTTTTACTTTAAATTTCGTAGTGCATAGTAAGAATTTTGAGTTCTGGGGTTTTTGTTCGTTCGTTCTTCAATTAATTTGTTAATATGGGTTACATTTCGTAATGTAATTTTAGGTGCTTTTTACAGTATTTTGCAATACACTTGTAAATATGGGTTTAATTTAGTGTTAGGAATTTTAGATGCTGGGAAATACTCTGTATGTAGTGATGTACGTAATAGAAATCCAGAAATCCAATTCCCATTTCTCATAAGACAAGAGTTGCTGTTATTAATGATCTTCAAACGCGATGATCCATACTAATTGTCCTGAAGACAAATGATTGTCTGAAACAGAAGCATACTAGATTATAGATGAAGCAACCATCGTTTGTTTTCCAAGATGTGATATTTATAGTGTACCAACGGAAGCTGAGGGCTGCAGATAGTGACAATGGAAGTTGGCAACTTTGTAGCGACGTTATTGTTACAGAGTACGCGCGCGACGAAAGATAAAATGCCATTCAGGATGCTTTGTGTGATATCTCGTGTGCTAGATAGATGAGCCTTCTAATGATCTTGCGCTAACGATCTTTCGGGCTAATTACTCTGTGTTTTGGTTATGTCAACCGTTTCATGAACTTATATTATTCTTACTTTTATGCCTTTTTGAATTTAGTTCTGTGGTTTTTAGAATTTTGTATTATCTCCTTTTCTAACCGAAGTCTTATGTTGTAAAGTTTGTAGTCGTAACTTTCGTATCGGTGATCAGCGATTCTAAAGAAATTTGATTCTTTCACTTATCATCTCGATCGATGACCAAAAGAGTTTATCACGACGACCAGATGCTCGGCTGTACTGTGCTGTTTGATCTCCTTGATCTCAGTATGGTATGGAAGCTAGAAAGAAGCAAAATACTATGGTGTCTGTGGTGCTATCTCTACAAGATCAATATCTATTTTAGGTTTGTAAGCCAGCACAATGATCATTATCATTATATTCATTAGCCTATATTCCAGCCAATTCAGCCCAGTCACAGAATTAGTACAAGTACTAATACTAACGTACAAAACGGAAGCTCACCCCGTCCAATGACTGAGATGACTTTCCTGAGTGGCACCCGCAAATCGGTATAATATCGTTAAAATAAGGGATGCCTCTTCAAATCTAACCTAGCTAAGGACTCGAGCATAGCTTCACAGCTGTGACACAGTAGTTATAACGTGAAAGAAAAAACTACATATGATATGCATTGTAAAAATTGTAATTAGAAGCCGGACGGACGCAACTGGAGCCGACCGTGTTTTTAAACATTGTGCGACGCTTCCGTTGTACATGTGGTTGTCTCGCCACTCTTATAGCTATTGGATGTCGCTACTAGGCCATTGTTTTTAAACATATGGTTGTTACCTTTATGGGTCAATTCAACCTTACAGTAGTCTAATTAGGATCATAAGAGGGTCACGAAACTAATAGTACATACAGGCACGGTCACGATTGACGGAAGCGTTTTTAATACGTGCTGTTGCTGGCATTGCAAGACATTTGTTTTCTGACTTAGCCGGATTCCGCAAGACGTGCCCATACCAGTGTAACCCGCTGCCCTGCATATAGTCTGCATATCTAAAATTAATAATTTCTTTAAAAGGCTGCCGCAAAAGCGACTGTTCCTAACGTGGTCTTTCAGCGATCTCAAATCCTTCTTCTCATCTCAGCGCATTCGTTTGAATTTGCCCAGTTGAATCCTTGGCTGTGCTGCTTTGGAGCCCGGCCGCGGTTTCCAGATTTTTCTCTCAAACTTATTCTACACATGCGCGATATTTATTACGGCGTTCAACGTTGGCTGATGTATGATTTGACCGCTGGACTATTTTTGTCTAAACAGACAGATGTATTGGTCTACTACTTATATTTTTTTTGAAGTAGTATTAACGATACTTGATAGTAGTAATATGCTGCGATATGCAAGTTGCATTCTTGTGTCAGGTTGCGTCCGCCCGGATCGCGTTGCGGCCTCGAGCCCTCTCGCTGGTGCATTCGATACGTAGCTCGAATGTAATTGATTGATGGCGTCCACGTTACAAGCGGTGAGCGGAATCACACTGAATCCGTCTTATATATTTTTTTATTAGTTTTATTACTTTATTCAGAGGGTACATTCCATGCTCTTTACTTCATTCAAATGACTATATTCCCGAAATGAGCTGATATCAAGAAATAGGTACGTCATTTATCTAAAACAAGTTGATACTTACTTTGAGTCGACTTGTTCTGGGTAAAGAATAGTTATTTATACCAAGTACTACACTTAATATGCGTTTTATGTAGAAAAACAAATGGTGGATTATAGAGTCTCATACAGTTCATACTTAAACAGGCAAATCTATAGTTATTATTATTAACGCAAGTAATTCCACTGCCTTATCAACGTTTGTTTACATTTCAAAATACCGATCAAAATTATTGCACTTCAGTGCAACACTGTTAAAGCTCTTATCTGTAACCTTGAAGTAAATTGTTACGCAACCTCAAGCATTTTGTAATTAAAAAGTGCAAGTCAAACCGTAAAATTAAAACTGCAGTATGATTATAAAATGGCGTAATAACTGTACGTGAAATCGAAACGATAAGGATTATTTTTTAAATTTTGTTTTTTTAAAACTATAATTGTTTTACGAGTAGATACGCATTTAACGCAACTTGGATAGTTGACACGGTCATTATAACAGGCACGATTTAAACGAACTCTAGTGAAAACGCTTTAGTATATATTACTTACATGAATAAATCCGCTGGTAACCAGTAACTTGCACCCGGGCTGGTTGATAAGTGAATGTCACACGTGTTGTGTAAACAACATTTGCTACTGCAACTTGTAAACTGACCATTCTCACTAGCGAATTGATATCTTACTAGACAAAATACTACCTATTGACAGCTTTTGATCTAACCATTCCTAATACTAGACAAAACACCAGAATACGGAGACTAACTTTGTTTTTGCAGATTCTTGTGTTCCGCACTAAAATACCACAATTCACACTAACCAACCAGTTTAGTGAGAATTGGTAATGTGGTGCTTAGAGGTTGACATTGCATTATATCGAGAATCAGTGAATAATCATGAATTCTGGTTGAATAAGAAAAATCCAGAAAGCAGTCCTGAGTTTCGAAGCAACACGTCTACTGATGCTAATGACAGGATGAGTTTTGACTGTAACATATAATTGATATCATAAAAGAACTACTGTACAGAGTTTTGGCTGCTTTCATGAAATTACATAGGTAATTCATGGATACGAAAATTACTGCTTTGGTGGTATGGAAGGTTGTACATTGATCCTTACAAACAATGACATGTATCTGGACGAAGGTTTATCGACGTTTGTTTCGGCTAATGGCATGTTGCATTGTGCTGCTCGTTGTGTTATGTTGATTTGTTCCTGTGATTTGATATGCTCTGTTGGAAATGTTACTGTTGCTAAAGTTTCGTCAATTGATGATAGCGATCCTCCATTTACATAGGATGCAAAATGTCCAGTGCTTATCTTACCTAGCAAGCCAAAATCAGCACCGGACATTGCTCAAAAAATCCTTAAGAAAAAACTGGGACTTTGCCGGCACTTTTTACGTTAATAATTTTATTTTAATTTTCATTTCATGTATCATGTACATGATGTGGACTGAGTACTGGCCAGAAAAGCTTTCTTATATTTTTCTTTCGTCTCAGCTGTGGTCTTAGTTTTTGTGAAACTTGTCTGTACATTTCCAAAACAACTCGAACTATTAAACTTTCATCTAAACCAAATTGTAAACTTTCTATGCCTTATTTGATTATAAGGGTCGTTGTTAGCTCAAGTTTAAATTACTAGATGAAATTATTCAAATGTGACCTTTGGGTAAAAGTGATAATACTGAGCATTACCAGAGACAAGTTTATTTATCAACTAGAGGTCGATAGCAGAAATATATTAAAAGTCAGTCTGTAGACTTCTACGTTATTCTTATTGTATCAATGGCTAGAATGTTAACTGTAGCTGTAACCACTTGGTTTAGATATTAGTTTCCTCTGAGTGTCCACTTAAAGCTGGTCGTGTCTAGTGTTCATAATTAAATTTTTGAAGAAGATTTGCCAGCGACTCGGAGTTACTAGCAGCTTGGGACCAGGCTTGCTCCGATCTCCCAAAAGAAAAATGGAAGCAAATTTTTGATGATTGGTTTCTACGAATGAATAAGTTTATGAAATGTGATGGGAATTATTTTGAAAGATTGTAATAAATAAAGCCGTATTGCAGAACTTATCTAGTGACCTATGTAGAAAAAGAATTATCAAAATCGGTTCACAATTGGCGAAGATATTGCGTTACAAACATACATTAAAAAAAAAAACATACAGTCGAATTGATAACCTCCTCCTTTTTTAAAGTCGGTTAAAACATGACAAAATATTAAATAAATAGACTTTAACTTAGCATTGCTATGGACCGGCGAATCTAAATGGAAAATAGGCTATCAAGTAGTTGCTATTTCTGACTGACCCTTTGCTCTTGTGAATGTGCTTTTTGTAGTTGTTGAACTCGTTAGGGTTCACTTATTGTCCACAGCATCATTATGGTCACTCTTCATTCACTAAAAACAAAAAAACGTATCCGTAAACGTAACGTGTCTGTATAGTCTTCGATGCGGAAGCTATTCAAGTGGTGATGATTATAGTAAGTAACATAACCGCGCTGATGTCTAAGCTAGCATTCCAGCCCGCACTCGCTGAGAAAGTTCCGGTAGTCACCTTATTATTTCGGTCTGCGTTTACACGTATGGTTTCCTATATTTTTTCCCCTATTTATTTGTATATGCGCGATTCACCAGCGTACCTGCTTATGCACGCGGTGCGCGCCTATTTCGAATTCTGCTCACGGTAGCTACTCTGCCTGTGAGATTTTCACGTACCATTTAATAAGTTCTTGATCTGTGACGTGTTTTGAGTGCGCTATGCGTATCAGGTATCTTCCAAGTAAGCAGAATACACTGTCGAAGTTTTAACAAATCGGGACATAAAACCATACCTGCTGTATAACTGTAGGTATAGCTATAATGTGGTCTACTGTAATAAATATACCAGATTATAACAATATCAAGACACATTTCAGCTAAGTAGCTTTTCAGTAGTCTTATCTAAATAATAGCTTGTAATATTTGGCAATTGAATGAACCTACCAGCAGAACCAAGCAGTGGAATGAAATAATCCATTAAACTGTTCTTAGGTATTATATTTTCTGAATAAACGTTTGGACTTTGAATCATATCGATTTACATCAGAAAAAATCTGTGACACTTCGATTAAGCTTTGACATCATAAAATTCAAATCTGCCCTGCACATTATATCGACCTGCAGCAACGAGCCCAATGCTTTCTAGTCATCGTAATTTGAAAATGTTGTTTTTAAATTTTTTCAGGATAAAAAGTACAGGTTGTAAGCTATTTAAATGGTAGGCATGTAACCAGTATCACGGACTGACCTTTCTATAAAATGTGTGCATGAGTATCATGTATTGATGCGAGTCCTGAGACACGTGAGTGGAGACCTCAGGCGTGGCGATGGCGCATTGCGGTCTTCACTCGCGTGATTGGAAACCCCACCTTGGCATGTCGATTATCAGATCTTTTTACATAAATCTTACTCATCATCATCATCATCATCATATCAGCCACAGGAAGTCCACTGCTGGACATAGGCCTCCCCCAAGGATTTCCAAATCTTACTGAATATCCTATTAATGTTATAAAAGTTTATGTCTGCGAGTTTCGATGGGGTCAAAAAGAGTTTGGAATGAAATTTGGCTAATAGATGGCTTACAGCAGTTACAAGCACAATCACAACGTCAACGACGTAATGATGGATAACCGTCGGTAATTCGCCTGCATTACACAGTGCTAACAGCATTACTAGCGTTTTGAGGCACTTGCTAGAGGTTGAATCCATTTGATGGGGCATGTTGAGATTCACTGCCAGATGTTTAAGCACTAATGGTTTTTATCCCTCGAAAGGAATATGTTTTCTGTGAGAAGAGATGTTGGACTGGTCCTAAGGCATAATTGTCCATTCCACGTGACTTCTTCTTCTTTTTCCACGTGACTACTATACAAGTTTTACTATACATCCGGTGGGAATGCAACCCTTTTCAAGGTAGCGTCCGATATAAATATAGGCTCAAGTTGCCTATGATATATGTCGGACGCTACCTTGGAAACGTTAGAATAGTGAGGGAACAAACATATGTATAATATTGAATGAACAAACAAGATATGTATAGTAGCACTACCTAAAGCAGACAACGGAGTCAGCCTAGAAGCGGTTAAATAACTTAGGAATTAGAAGCCTTTATATTTAATCCACCAGCGGCATCCATAACTAGCCGATAATATCAATGGCAGCGCTGGTTGGCGCGTGTGACATAAAACTAATGCAAAATGCCGGTGGTCAGGCGTGACGAATCGCGTGTGATTGGCGGCGGTAGCCGTGAACTTGCGACACTACACTCTATCGCAGCGTACATTGCCCTTTTAGTTCCCAACTTACTTATAATCTCTCCTGCCAATATTTCATTGCAGTGAAAACGAGTAAAAACTTCCAAATTTCAACTTTACACACGCATCATTTGACCAATAGCGAAGCGGCATTTCAAGGATACAACACACAAGATTTGAAGGCGTTTTGATTTTGCGATAATGTCAACACTCGTGCACGCCTTGAGACCTTTCGCTCGACGCTCCGGAGTCGCGGAGATAGTAAAAGGTCGTTTCACAAGTCTCAAGCTGGGTTTACATGGACCTAGGTTTTGGAGTAAGTCAAGCAATAATAAATATACGAGGATTTCTAAATAGAATACGATTATGGATTTAAGCCCCGTTCTCCGCCATAACTTTGAAAACAGTTTTCATGCGTCTTGTATATCTTAACTCTAGCCTTGGTTGGGGGAAGCAAAGCAGGGCGTATAATTCGCAATATAGTTGCAATTAAAGAGTAGATTACATCTGACATCCAACTATTGGATACTTATAATTGTGTTTAACGCTGGTACTGAGACATTCATGATATGCTCTCAATGCCATTGCTACACGTAACTTCCTTGAGCCTATGATGATTTTACCATCAACAGTAACTATGTAAACTGGGAGCCTTTCGTTATCTGTTAGTCTAATACTTCCAATATAATACGTCACAGTTTGCTCACGATTATTGGCTTTGTTCGCAAAAACCTGATAACTTGGCTGATATGGACGTCATGCACTCTGTTGGCACAGTTGAGTTATGGCTGGGTTAAATTCAGTTTATTCAGTTTGTTTAACGGTTTGCGTCACAGCATGTACTCGTGTGTGGTAACAGTCATTTACTAGTTCATTAGTTGCAACAGTATGCAAGTTTATATACGTCGGTGACGTTCTACCGTTCTTGTTATGACTACGAATTGCCTGTTACAAAAATATTTAGGCCTAGATACGTTTAAGCCAAAGCAATTTGATGGAAAACTTATGAAACTTCTCGTAATAGAATTCTTGGGCAAACGTCAAATCACAGATAATCAATACCGAATACAAGAAAGGTTTCCTTGAATGAAGTTTTCATTTACGATATAACACTATTTGTAGCGTGTTCAAAATTTCTTATTTTACGCTCATTTGTGATGGCAGGAAGTACACTGTTTACGTAAATCTTTTTTTAAAATAAAACACCACTGTCCTTAATATCCCCCCCCCCCACACATAATGGAGGCTTCTTGACGCGTGGACGTCATCGGCAAAAGAAGTGCCGCTAATGCGCCGCTGGGCTATGAGATCCCAAGCAAACTTGATGCATTTTGTATCGATGAGTTTAAACTGCATTGGAGTTCTTTTTGTGATGCATTCTTCCTTCTTTACAGAGACATCAGTACAGCGCGAGGAGAGTGGTCGGTGTGTCGCGACAACAGGAGCGGCCGGCTGCCGTCGAGCGTGCATGACGCTTCACACACCTAGCAATACTGCCCGCAGGTATGCCACTAGCGAATGCCGGTGGAGGTAAGGTGGGGAACTTCGAGGATTTACCAGTGAAAACTGATTGTACAGTGAAGGGAGGCAGCACACCAATAGTAGTCACACAACACAACACAATGTCTCAACTAATAAAAAAGTTTGAGATACAAAACAATACAAAAATATTGCACATAAAAATAAAGGTCTTAAAACCCTAGGAAATGCACAAAGGCGGCCTTATCGATGAGCAATAATGCAAAAAAATGATGATAACCAAGATGTCAAGAAAAGTTTACTAATACGTCGTGATCTGCTCGACAGACGCATGGCACTTTGAATATTGGTACCTAGATCTTTTGCTCAAAAATAATGAAACAGTACTGGTGATAGAGTTTACTGCTAAGTATCTTAATTCCTCATTTGTTACCAATTCACTAACCTTCAAGATTGAGCTTTTAACTAAAATATATCACGGACAATTGGATGGCTTTTGTGCCTTGCATTTTGTCTCCATATCCTGGGCCAGAGTAAACGAGTGAGTTGCAATGCTTATGTTAATTATTGTGAAGATGAGCAGCTTAACCTTAAAAGTATTTACAATTAATACAAGCATGGCATATCGCTCGATCTAGACTGGGATACAAATGCGACTTATCAATATTAAGCTATGCTTTCTTGTGGGACATTTATTTTGAAAAAAGTTAATACGTAAAAGTACCGAAGATGAAGTATGATTGGCAAAATGACTCAGGACAACACTCAGATTGTCCTGAGTCATTTTGCTAATATTTTTTTCTACTCCAAACCTTACTACTCACCTTGAAACCTTTTGAAGTAAGTATGATTTTGGTAATTTATATTAGAAACAGCATAGCATAAGGTTGATGAGTCAAGTGGTCGCGGGTTGCACAGGGTGTAGACTAGTCCGGTGGCGGTCCCTTCCGACTCGGCGTGACGGTCGCGCTCTGTTGCAGAACATCAAAATTTTGCAGTAACCGGCATCGCAAGTTGCTACCGCTTCGGCAGACGTGACTGGCGCGCCGCGCGGGACCTCTCGCCCGCATGCCGCCCCGCTGACCGCACCGCTCAACGCTCCGCTACCGCTACTCGACGCGCACACACTCTTGTATATAACCGGTGAGTGTGGCATGTGTGCGTCTTCATTCATTCCGGGTGCATTTTTTTGGGTCAGAATACCCTTTTTCAGTGAATTAATAAATTTCATATTGTTTGATTGGAATTTGGAACTAGGATTTGTTCCTAACAAGGTGCACTCTTCATAATTAATACACCAAGTTCAAATTGAGGTTGTCTACGTCAGCGGCGAATGTTCTAAAGTTAACCCGAAAAGCCATAGCTTAAACTAACAAATTCAGCTTAAATAACTTATGGCGATTTGGTCATATATTTACTGAAACAATTTTAATGAAAAGCTAGATTTAAATTTAATGGGAACCTTTGTTCCCCTTGCAGGGATTGATCGCCTTGTAGAAACTGCCCTATTCCCAGTCTCATTCATGTCATGCTTCTAATTGAAGTCTACAAAATTGGCAGTATTTGTATGCCGTAAACTTATAACTTTGCCTGAAAAACGTTTTCTACTGATATTCTAAGATCCGAAGAGAGGTCGAACTTCACCCATCTGCTAACCAGATGAAAATTATTTTTATCAAATAAAATATGTTCCTGACCTGAACATATATCAATAGGGGTTATCCTCTACTATAAACGATAATGGTAATAATAACTCGAAAAAAAGGTAGGATTTAAATTATACACAAGAGTAAACAGGTCATTTTGCGAATCAGATATATTACGCCTACAGTATTTGTGCAAAGTAACTTGCAAGTGTGGATAATACATCCCAAACAAGTTACATATTCAACACAGGTTTGCCACTAAGTGCAATGTTTTGTTCAGTAAATTATTAAGTAACCAGTTTAACTCATTTCTGTTTATCACAACGAGCTGTCGATCAAACGATAAGGGACATGAGTCATTGCAATTTTATTGTTATTTCCGATGATAAACTTGTAAGTACCTACTTGATTCTGAAAAACCTGGCATGAATTATTTATACTCTTTAAATTTTTTTACGATCCGTTACTGCGTTGCCTCCACAGGTGAGTTTATCGCGGCAATATAATGTTCGTGCCACCTTATTTTATACTGACTCAATAAACGTGTCTCTTCACACGGCGATATTATCGCAGCGATGTGGTTTTTAAACAACCACCGGGCCATGAGCTCCCGTGGACCACATGGAAAAGCTTAAACAGCCTCCGAACTGAGGAAGGCCGGTGCAGGCATAAGTTGGCCCGATGGCGTTTCATTGTCCCAACTGCAACAGTATCAATATGGTCATAACAACGAGACCGTTTCGACGCGAATGGTCAAATTAGCAATCGGTCAAATTCATGAAAATCACATTCCGGCACCCAGACTATGCCACACCTCCTCACCTGCACATCGTGCCCCACCAGATGCACTAAGCGTGACCTATTTTGAGGCTACAGACAACGCTGTGAAAGTAGCAACTTTCCGGAGAGAAAAAAAATTATTACATTTTGAGCTTTCGTCAAGAGAAGAAAACGAAGGTATATTGACTTATGTTTACTTGTCGCGATAGTCCCGTGGAAGCAACCCCTCGAAGAACTTTGGTGTCAGTTGAATACTAGTGCTTATTGGCGAAAAAGTCGTCCATAAATTAAATAAAATCTAACAAATAGAACTTATCATACGAATAGAAGATAGAACTAGAATAAATGGCAAGCGCAATGTTAGTTTCGCATCGACGAGCCTAATTAGTTGACAATAAATAGGACCATTAACTGTATCCGCCAAGTGAATTATAGCCGACATTCGATTTAAGGTTATCCTAGATCTTAGCCGCTTGATTTGGCCGACTACAATTACACGTTGTTTTTACGCAGCCATAATTTTTGATCACGATTTTGTAGAATTTAATTCGAACAATTGGAATCAATAGAAATCGAATAAGTTTTTATAGGGATGCGAATTCTTATCTATCATGAAATGATTCATGAGCAGTATGACTAATAATAAGTCTAGAAAAAAGAGGCGCTACTGTCTTGGCCCGAAATTAATAAAACTGCAACCTATTTTAACATATTTTGTATGGAGATGCGCAAGAATTCCTAGGCCTTGGTCGGCTCAGGTACACTTTAACTATTTTCAATTTTGTCTTGATTTAATCTATATTTTAAAGCCTAAACAAACGAAATGTTACATACTTCACTATGTTCTGCTTCCAGATCCAGTGTCAAGAAGAAAAAGAGATCATTAAATTCGCATATAATTAGTTAGATTAGTACGGAACCATGGGGTCCGTTAACGTCAACCGCAATGTCGCGGACGCGTTCTACCGGTACAAGATGCCGCGCATCTGCGCCAAGGTGGAGGGGAAGGGGAACGGCATCAAGACTGTCATCGTAAACATGCCAGAGGTGGCCAAGGCGTTGGGGAGACCTGCTACATGTGAGTATACACCTTATTGTGAAGAAATTAAGGCACAAGATGCCACGCATCTGCGCCAAGGTGGAGGGGAAGGGGAAAGGCATCAAGACTGTCATCGTGAACATACCAGAGGTGGCCAAGGCGTTGGGGAGACCTACTACATGTGAGTATACACCTTATTGTGAAGCAATTAAAACACAAGATGCCGCGCATCTGCGCCAAGGTGGAGGGGAGGGGAACGGCATCAAGACTGTCATCGTGAACATACCAGAGGTGGCCAAGGCGTTTGGGGAGACCTGCTACATGTGAGTATACACCTTATTGTGAAGCAACTAAGGTACAAGATGCCGCGCATCTGCGCCAAGGTGGAGGGGAATGGGAACGGCATCAAGAATGTCATTGTGAACATGCCAGAGGTGGCCAAGGCGTTGGGAGACCTGATACATGTGAGTATACACCTTATTGCGAAGCCACTAAGGTACAAGATGCCGCGCATCTGCGCCAAGGTGGAGGGGAAGGGGAACGGCATCAAGACTGTCATCGTAATCATGCCAGAGGTGGCCAAGGCGTTGGGGAGACCTGATACATGTTAGTATACACCTTATTGTAAAGCCACTAAGGTACAAGATGCCGCGCATCTACGCCAAGGTGGAGGGGAGGGGGAACGGCATCTAGACTGTCATCGTGAACATGCCAGAGGTGGCCAAGGCGTTGGGGAGGCCTGCTACATGTGAGTATACACCTTATTGTGAAGCAACTGAGGTACAAGATGCCGCGCAACTGCGCCAAGGTGGAGGGGAAGGGGAACGGCATCATGACTGTCATCATGAACATGCCAAAGGCGTTGGGGAGGCCTGCTACGATCTGCGGTGGTGGATTATACACCTTATTTTGAATCCAACTGCGATCAATATGCAGCTCATAGCAAACTTATTGAGTCTTAACGGCCAGGCACTACCATTCATATACCGCCTAGGGAAAAGACAAGGTTCCTTGAACTCCCTGAACAACCCTACTTATGAGTTCCGTGTGCTTGCAGACCCGACGAAGTACTTCGGGTGCGAGCTGGGCGCGCAGACCCAGTTCGACTTCAAGAACGAGCGGTTCATCGTCAACGGCAGCCACGACTCTGCTAAACTACAGGATCTGCTCGACGGGTGAGTTACCGGAGAGTTACCTAGTAGTGTTATAGTACTTCTCGCCCACCATCACGCTAACAGTGTAAGATGCTACTCTTTGCCTTAACATCTCATAACTTTAATATGAATATAAAATAATGTATGTATTGAATCATAAATAGTGGTGGAGTAAACATTTGAAATAAAACCGAGCTTTTGCAATAATTTAACGAACCCCGAAGCGTGGATTACGCACGTGTTTGTCACACATTATTTTAGTATTTATGTTGTGTTTCAAAATTCCATCCAAGAATAACTGCAGCCCCTGTCAAATAAAAAAATATGTTTATGAGCCGATTAAAAAAATATATTTGAAAGATAAGAAATTTATTTTGAAAATATAACTTATTAAAAATTCTGTGCAGGCGTAGAATGTTCTCTTCTTCTTCTTTTCAGCCTTTCAGACCACTAGGGTGTAGGCCTCCTCCAGATAATGCCATCGATCTCGATCTTGAGCAACTTCTATCCACTTCGATCCTGTTGTCCTTTTGATATCATCATACCAACGCATCTGCGGTCTCCTTGTGGGCGTTTTTCTCCCCACGGTCTCCACTCTACCAACGCTTTGCACCACGAACCTTGTTTCCTGGCGACATGACCAGCCCATCGCCATTTAAGCTTCGTGACTCTTTTGATGACGTCTGTGACTTTGCTTTGTTCTCTGAGCCACTCGTTCCTTTTTCTGTCTTTGAGCGAAACACCTAATTTTCTTTCTATTGCTCTCTGTGCGACACTAAGGTTATTGAGTATGTTTCTCGTGAAAACCCAAGTCTCAGCCCCGTAAGTGAGAACTGGCAAGATGCATTGGTCGTGTATGCGAGCTTTTTGTTCAGGTGTTAGTCATCTTAAACACGTAGTCTATCTTGGAATAGGCTGCCCATGCTAGTCTTATACGCCGTTTGATTTCATTGGTCTGGTTTTCTTTTCCCATCATCACCTCCTGACCTAGATACACGTATTTGTTTACCCTTTCTATAAGGGTATCTTCAACTTTGATGTTAACTGTGGTATCTGCGCAGTTGGTCATTATTTTAGTTTTGCTCAGATTCATCTCTAGTCCGCACAGTCGAGAGGCTTGGTTAAGTTCTCGTATCATAGTCTGGAGCTCTTCTGGGGTTTCGGAGAGTAACACAATGTCATCGGCAAATCTCAGGTTGCTGAGTCTCTTACCCTCAATACGCAGCCCATACTTATCGCAATCCAGCTTTTTAAATATGTCCTCCAGTACTACTAGGGTGAAAAGTTTTGGAGAGAGTGTCTCCCTGTCTGACGCCTCTCTCAAGCTTAATTGGTTCGGTTTTAGGAGGTAGATTGACCCTGCATTGCAATGCAGGAATGACCTGCATTTTTGTAGATGTTTTGAATCAAGCTGGTGTAGCGATGGTCAATTCGCGCATTTTGAAGGGACTCTACAACTGCCCAGGATTCTATGCTATCGAAGGCCTTTTTGTAGTCTATAAAGCCTATCCACAGGGGCATCTGGTATTCTGTGGTCTTTTCGATAACAATTCGCAAAGCAAGAATATGGTCCATTGTGCTTTGGCCGCTTCGAAATCCTGCCTGCTCCGTAGGTTGATAGAAATCAAACTTTTTGGTTAGTCGCGTTGTTATTATTTTCGTAAACAGTTTGTAAAGTTGTGATAACAAACAAATGGGTCTATAGTTGTTAAGGTCACACTTGTTCCCTTTCTTAAACAGCAGGATGACTGTTGCGCATTCCCATTTTTCGGGTACTCTACTGTCTTCGAGGCATTTGTTAAAAAGATCTTTCAGAAAGGATATGACCGCTTCTCCACCTTCCTTTATCATTTCCACAATTATATTATCTTCTCCCGGTGCCTTACCATTAGACATCCTGCTGAGAGCCGTCCGAATCTCAGTTTTGGTAATTTCGGGCACATCTTCGGAACCTACGTTAGTTATCTTTCGTTCCGTCATATTACTTGGCTTGGGATTCTTTGATCTATAGAGGTCTTTGTAGTATTCCTCGACTACTTTTAGTAATTAATTTTGTTGAGTTACTAAGGTTTTGTCTTTGTTCCAAAGCTTCGTAATTTGCTGTGTTCCAGATGTTATCGCCTTTTGGAATATTTTTGGGCCTTTATGTTTTTTGATGGTGTCCCGAACTATCCTTTCCCGGTATGCCCTGATGGCGTCCTCTAGAGGACGTAGAATGTTAGAGTATCAAAAATGTCTTATTCGCATAATGTCTCATTTTGCAAAGATGATGTATTTTTTCGTTGGACATTTTGCAATGCAGATATTCTGCTGCTAAATCGAAATGAATGAGTACGCCAATTTTGCATTCCTCAGGCAAAGTGGTACTCACTTCAGAGATTCGAAATGGATCTTGGCTTCCGAGACGAAAGAGCGCCACAATTTTATATTCTGAGCGATACCTTGCCAGCTGACTGCTTCCATCTTCCGCAGATCAGCCAGCGCCGTATCGCTCCAGCGATATCTCAGGTCTCTTAATTGAACCTATTTTATAATTAAAGACCTGTATGTACATTAAAGAAGCAATAAATGATTGAATATTGAGTTTTGAGTATCTAGGGCGACCCACTGGTCTTCAGCATGATACCTTTCCCATATAGGCTGCCTTAACGCCACAATACCCCTTCATTCTTTCCAGGTACTATTGCATGCGGAGTGCTTTAGTCATCATCATGTCTTTTTATCTTCACTGCAGGAGCTCGACCTTCTCTATACTATTAGAGCCAAACTTGGCCAGAGCAGCCAGGGGATTTGGTCTACAATCTCCACGCTGTTAAGCTTTCCTAAGTCGCCTTCTACGACATCCACGGGAAGACTTGGAGTGGTCCTATTCTGCTCTGCCAGAAACCACACGTACAGTGCTTTAGAACATCAGGGAAAGTGGCACAAGTCACAATTTACTGAATGTGTGTGTTTAATGTGTCCAATCCAGCTTCATACGATTGGTCACAATTTACTGATTTTGTGTATTTAATCTGTCCATCCAGCTTCATCCGCAAGTTTGTGCTGTGCCCCGAGTGCGACAACCCGGAGACGGAGCTGATCGTGTCCACGAAGCGGAACACCATCTCGCAGGGCTGCAAGGCGTGCGGCTACCACGGCCAGCTGGACTTCAACCACAAGCTAAACACCTTCATCCTCAAGAACCCGCCCGCGCTGGACCCAGCCATGCAGGTACGGACTTCACCGACATACATTTTTAAGGCTTGAAACTGCGTTAAGCGGAGTAAAAATAAATAAATAAAAATTTGTATGCCGATTGTTGGTGCAACATGCTTGTTCAATAGATTTAGGTGTAAATGACCTGTAACATTAAATGTATTTCTACCGTGTTTGCTTACAAATAAAATTTTTCATTACATTCCATTTTGAAAGTAAAACTTATTGAAAATTCTGTGCAGGCGTAGAATGTTAGAGTATCCAAAATGTCTTATTCGCATAATGTCTCATTTTGCAAATCTGAAACTGCGTTATGCGGAGATCTGCGATAAGTTCAGTCCGTCTCTGTCTCAAACTCTAGGTGCAACAGAGACACGTGACCCGCGACGGTTTCAGCTATCTCTATCGCACGTAGGGTTGGGATCCTGACAGTGTTGGCCACCCCTGACCACCTATGTAGATTTGTTTGAAAACCGTCTAACCTAGAGTGTATATAACCTACGATTTAATATTTTTTTTACTGAGGTTTATATAATAGAAAACGTTACTTGTTGCAGGGCTCGTCTCTGACGGAGGGCAACCGCGGCAAGCGCTCCAAGCGCTCCGGGCCCGGCGCCGCCAACGGGAACCACGACGGCAACGACGACAAGCCGGTTAGTACTCCTGTATTGCTGCAACTGTCTGTTCGTCCAAAATATCCCAGTGTCTCAACACGCACGACAGTCTTATCTATGTGTGTTTTGCTCTAAAACTTTAGTCCCTTAGTTCTTTAGGCTTAATGTAAGTTTCATAAGAAGTCTCAAGGTCGCTCAGGGTTTAAAATGGACTGTGCTTGGTGTTTATCTACGTCATCGAATTGGAAATGAAATAACTTACTTCTTTAAAAGCGTTGCAACTTTGGCGGGAGCGATGTAATATGTATGTGCGACCGTCATAAAGGGAAGATCTTCTCGACAGTCTCTCTCACTCACCGAACGAAGCATAGAAGCGGTGAAGCTACTACTCGGACGTCGATTTTCTGTGAGAGTGGTACTTCCCGGGACGAGCTGACCCATTCATGCTACTAGCAAAACTAAGGTTTGCCGGTAGCGTGGCTCTCCATAACTAGTAATGTAGATATGATGTGAACCTGTGTGCAGGCCGAGAGCGAGCCCCCGCTGACGCCGGCGACGCCCGCGCCGGCCGCGCGCAGCGGCAGGAAGGGCCGCGAGCGCGCTGACTCCGACGACGAGAACTGGACCGTCGACGTCAGCGAGGCCGCCGTGCGCGCGCGCATGCAGGGTCAGTCACAGACCACTCCAATCTGATACTCTAGCACTCTTATCACCACTCTATCTTCATGGACAACTCCTTCCAGCTATCCGCTATGGAATACAAACAGTTGTTCATCATCAGGTCTTTTTTAGTCTTCACTGCAAGAGCTCGACCCTCTTTATACTACCAGAGCCATATTAATATATGGCTCTGGTAGTACAGAGAGTGTATCCTCTGGCAGCTCAGGGTAATACCCAGAGCTGCCAGAGGATTTGGCCTTCACTCTCCACGCTGGCCTGACGTATTGGAGAGGTGTCATTGATGTTTACAAACTTTGTTTAGGTTGTGTTTCCTAAGTCGCCTCCTACGACGTTCACGGGAAGACTTGGAGTGGTCCTATTGTCCGGGAACCACACGACCAAAGAAGATATACACTAGGCGAAAAGAAACGACACTTAAACATGTGTGCACGTAAAATCGCTTGCGGCTATGTGTGGGTGCCTGAATGTGCGCGGGGGGGAGGCCTTGAGAGGCGCGCGGGGCGGGGAACGAGCCATCGCTGACTGCTTTGGCCGAGGGCTAGTACCTAGTCCGCGTGTCTCTCACACACCGCACGATATTCTATTTCGGTTCGGTATCAACCCTAGCGTTACGCACTCCGGCTCAAGGTCACCGGCGTTCGAACTCTCACGTACAGGAAGTGTCGCCGCTGTGACACGGCTAAACAATTGTAAATGTTTATAAAATGTTTTGCAGACCTGACGGAGGGTGCCAAGTGCATGACCCTGTCGGAGGACAGCGAGAAGAACGAGAAGCAGCGCATGGACCTGTTCTACTCGTACCTGACGCAGCGCGCGGCCGCGGGCGACCTGGACGGGGGGCGCGCCGCCGCCGACGTGCTGCACGAGGCCGAGAGGTACCGTTACTTTTTATGTCGTAATATTAATAGTATGCCATTTTCACAGAATTAATAAGAGTATTTCGTACAGAACGGAATCTCCTAAGGTCATAATTTATTTTTGACCCACCATAATACCCAATTGATTGTAGAATGTAGTATACAAAATTGGTGCGCGTCGCCCAAGAAACATACACGGAACGCGCGCGCAGCTGTTCGTACGGATCACAGAATGACTCCGCGATCTGTTACTGTCACTGACCGACGTGAAGTGCGCCGCCCGTCCACTCTGACGTTTGTCGTTTGTACGATAGAATTTGTGTATTTCAGACTGGAAGTGAAGACCAAAGCCCCGCTGGTGCTGTTCGAGGTGCTGGTGCGGCCCAGCTCGCTGGCGCCCGACGTGAAGAAGCACCGCAACCTGCTGCTGCGCTTCACCCGCGGGGAGCCGCGCGCGCAGCGGGCCGCGCTGCACGCCGTCACCGCGCTGTGCGCGCACCACGCCGAGCTGCTGCCCAAGGTGCCCGCCATCCTCAAGGTGAGCACCTCCCTGGTAATGTCGCACCACGCCGAGCTGCTGCCCAAGGTGCCCGCCATCCTCAAGGTGAGCACCTCCCTGGTAATGTCGCACCACGCCGAGCTGCTGCCCAAGGTGCCCGCCATCCTCAAGGTGAGCACCTCCCTGGTAATGTCGCACCACGCCGAGCTGCTGCCCAAGGTGCCCGCCATCCTCAAGGTGAGCACCTCCCTGGTAATGTCGCACCACGCCGAGCTGCTGCCCAAGGTGCCCGCCATCCTCAAGGTGAGCACCTCCCTGGTAATGTCGCACCACGCCGAGCTGCTGCCCAAGGTGCCCGCCATCCTCAAGGTGAGCACCTCCCTGGTAATGTCGCACCACGCCGAGCTGCTGCCCAAGGTGCCCGCCATCCTCAAGGTGAGCACCTCCCTGGTAATGTCGCACCACGCCGAGCTGCTGCCCAAGGTGCCCGCCATCCTCAAGGTGAGCACCTCCCTGGTAATGTCGCACCACGCCGAGCTGCTGCCCAAGGTGCCCGCCATCCTCAAGGTGAGCACCTCCCTGGTAATGTCGCACCACGCCGAGCTGCTGCCCAAGGTGCCCGCCATCCTCAAGGTGAGCACCTCCCTGGTAATGTCGCACCACGCCGAGCTGCTGCCCAAGGTGCCCGCCATCCTCAAGGTGAGCACCTCCCTGGTAATGTCGCACCACGCCGAGCTGCTGCCCAAGGTGCCCGCCATCCTCAAGGTGAGCACCTCCCTGGTACTGTCGCACCACGCCGAGCTGCTGCCCAAGGTGCCCGCCATCCTCAAGGTGAGCACCTCCCTGGTAATGTCGCACCACGCCGAGCTGCTGCCCAAGGTGCCCGCCATCCTCAAGGTGAGCACCTCCCTGGTAATGTCGCACCACGCCGAGCTGCTGCCCAAGGTGCCCGCCATCCTCAAGGTGAGCACCTCCCTGGTAATGTCGCACCACGCCGAGCTGCTGCCCAAGGTGCCCGCCATCCTCAAGGTGAGCACCTCCCTGGTAATGTCGCACCACGCCGAGCTGCTGCCCAAGGTGCCCGCCATCCTCAAGGTGAGCACCTCCCTGGTAATGTCGCACCACGCCGAGCTGCTGCCCAAGGTGCCCGCCATCCTCAAGGTAAGCACCTCCCTGGTAATGTCGCACCACGCCGAGCTGCTGCCCAAGGTGCCCGCCATCCTCAAGGTGAGCCATCTCAATTGTAGTAGTGTTAGGTGACGTTAGTCTAAAGCGGGTTAAGGGATTTGATATAGTGGAGGAATTCGACGTGCGGGGTAGAACACGTGATAGTTCAGTTGGCAAGAGCATTGTCGTATTTAGACCAAGTTCGCAGAACCACTACTTTTACTGTATCGTACAGTAGACTAGAATATGAAGGTGCAAGAATACGTTCGCATAAAGTACTACCGTACAGAACGGGGACTCGCAGCGTCCCCCGCAAAAAATTCGTCCTCATACAAAACCCCTTTTGGTTAAACGCTGATTTGTAATTTAGTGTCATGGACTAAACTCGAAACTGGAATTCAAGACCAAAAAAACTACGACAATGTTGCCACTGCAATAAAATAATCGTACAATAGTATATCCCTTTTTTCTAAAAACACACGCCGACATAATTTATTTATTGGTAATTTTAATTCTATAATTTAAAGAAGTAATTTTATTTACTTTTTTTTACATAAATACAGGATGCTTTAATAAAAACTTCATCATCCGTAATTTTTGGTTGCAAAACTGGTATTGCGCTTGTAACACTTCAGGTGTTAATAACATTTGGTACAACATTTTAACTACATGTAAGTTATTAATAACCTATTTTTGCATATATTTAGCTAATTGAGGTGACACCGCAGAAGTGGCAGTCATGTGTAAGTCATGTCATGAAAGTAGAGGATGAGATGTGCAAACTGGACGGATTAATTACTGGAGTGGTGGAAAACTTTATTATACAAGTGACCGACTCAGATTCCGAAGTTAGTGATTCTGACATTAGTGATGGTGAAGATGAAGATAAATAAAAACAATTTATTAAAAAATGGTTTTATTTAACTTTTCCATACTGTCTTAATAATATGGCACACTGTCGTGTGTGTTCATTGGTAATAGTACTTGTTTAAGTTCTTTACAATAAAATTTTGTCAATGTTAGTTTAGTTGAAAATAAAGTTTGTAATTAAGTTCCTTTTTTTGAGAAAATTGTAATGAATTATTTGTGCCAGCCAAAACAAAGAAGCATATAACAAAAAGGTTGGCGAAACCTGAAAACTTTATTTGACAATGACATAAGTGACTTTGACAGATTTGACAGTGACGTATCTGTCGTAGTTTTTTTGGTCTTGAATTCCAGTTTTGAGTATAAATTTGCTCCAAAAATTTGGCTGGTGATCAAAAACACTCACTCTGTAGAATTAAAGGCGCCCGCTACGTTAAGCGGGCGCACGCGACGGGTTCAGTCTATCTTTGTCATAAATTCTACGTGCGACAAATATACGTCATTACGCGTTGTTTCTGCTATCTCTTTCGCACGTAGAGTTTGTGACAGAGATAGACTGAACCCGTCGCGTGCGCCGCCCACTTTACGTAGCGGACGCCCTAACAAAATATTGTTAATTTTATCATCAAGTCTTTTTTAGTCTCCACTACTCCTGTAGTGGAGCACGACCCTCTCTGTACTACCAGAGCCGTATATTAGCCAGAGCAGTCAGAGGATTTGACCTACACTCTCCACGCTGGCCAGACGGGTTGGAGAGGTCTCACTGATGTTTACAACCTTTGTTCAGCTTTTGTTTTCTAAGTCGCCTTCTACGGTATCTACGGGAAGACTGGAGTGGTTCTATTCTATTCTTTCGGGAACCACACAGTTGAGTTGGTTACTGTATAAGTATTGTTGTACTCGCAGCTGCTGTACGACAACGACATCATAGAGGAGAAGGCCATCCTGGAGTGGGCCAGCAAGCCGTCCCGCAAGTACGCCAGCAAGGAGGTGGTGAGCGACGTGCGGCGCCGCGCGCAGCCCTTCCTGGACTGGCTCAACGACGCGGAGGAGGACTCCAGCGACGCGGGCAGCGAGGAGGACATTGAGGTACTCGCAGGGGGACTCGTAGTAGCACGGGGTGTAGTAGGACATTTCAAAATATTAGATAATAACCAAAATATGGACATAAGTAATAAATAAATAAACAAAAAAAAATTAATTAAAAAATTACATTTCATTAGAAATAAAATGTAAGTTCAAGTATTTAAATAAATGGAGCTAGTATTTAAATAAGTAAATAAACACTGACATTTTTTAAAAAACAAATTGACATTATGTAATAAACTACCAGAAAAAAAATGATCTATACTTGGATAATTACATGATTTCAGCATAGGTATATAAAAATAAGCATTTTTGCAATGCCCGCCCTATCAGGGTTCATGTTGTACCTACTAACTAATGAATTGTCTATGTAGTGTATTGTAATATATGTACAATATGAAAAGCAATAAATAAATTGAAAATTGACTAATCTACTAGTCTAGACTGGACTAGTCCGTCCGTCCGTCCTTGCATACGCAATGACATGATTTTTTGGTTAATCTAAAAACTTCACTACATATCACCAGGGGGAGGTGGGTTAAAATCCTTATCTGCACTACTTCGTACCGTTCTTAAATTTATTTATTTTTTTCCCCTTAACAAGTACGTTAATAATATTACAATCTAGCCTAAACTTAGACTAATAAGTAATTTAACATTGACCTAGTTTTATACTGTAGACTAAGAATGTGTCCATTGGCACTTTTCTTACTGTTCTTAAATGATAAAATCGATAAACAAGCGCGTGGCCCCGCGCGCCGGCTCCGAGAGTAATACCCTTCGCGGAGACCAGATTACGGAGTGTCGGCTACCTCAATTTTAACGGCGTTCATTCACCTGTCAATGGAGAATTTAATCTATTACTACGTAGAAATATGTATAAGCAGTTCGTCGTCTGATTTATTGTCTGCTCTATAGTCTATGCTGAACAAGCGCTCCCCCGCTGGCGGACACAGCGCGTGCCTCCGCGCGGCGACCGCGTAACCCAGTTTCAAGTCTAACTAACAATTTACAATATATTGGTGTTTATAATATATTTAGTATAAAATACAGTATAGCTGAGAGTATTCCATAACAGAAGGTTAAAACTTACTTTGCGGTTAGCTTAATCAGTGTAATTTGTCCTTCCTTTAGCTCGACATATTGCTTGCTTTGCTTGCCGTCGACTCTCCTTGAATAGTCCATATTCACACTATTGTGTTGTTTTTTGTTCAGATCCAATACGACGACCGCGCGAAGGCGACGCCCATCAAGGCCGTGAGCGCGGCTGCGGGCGCGCGCGCCGCGCCGCGGGACGATGACGACGTGGACGTCGACATCGACGCCATCTAGAGCTCCGCCCGGCACCAGACTCCCGCAATAGCCAATAGTCTACAGCGTAACTTAAAAAGCTTATAATAGTTAGCCCTCGATATGAACTTGCGTAATGAAGTTAAAATGTACCTCTGTAATGAAATTGAAACTATCCCTGCTCTTGCGAAACGAATGCCCAGCGTTCATAGTTATTCAGACGAGATTAATATCAATATTTAAGATAATGTCCTTGTTACCTAAACGCCAGTTTAGCTGGAAATTCGTGCCGATTAAAACTCTTAGTGCGATTCTTCTTTCTCAAAAACTTAACCTACGCTTACCATAAAATACTGGTTAGTTAAATATATGAAAGAGTTAATAAACATAGGAATGAATTTTGATCGAAACAATTTCCGTGGACTACTAAAACTGCCAAATTCATGAAATTGTGCTTATCCAAATTTTAATCCATACATTGTCCCCGTGGAAGCGTTTTCTGATACTCATCTTCTTATAGCCATCTCTCTTTCCCAATGCCTATCCTTCTGAATATTTGGTGATTATCTATATCTATAGTTATGACAAAATTATAAAAACGCTTTTACATTAACAAAATTTAGAACAAAACAAATAGTAGCTGAATTAGACTATATGTATTGGTCTAAATCTTGTGAAGAATCTTTGATACTTACATCATTATCATTATTTGAGCCGCATAACGTCCACTACACTTTTGTGAATATTCAGACTGGCAAATTATACACTTATCTGTAAATATCATGGGTCAGTCATGAAATTTAAAGTAAAGCTGAAAGATAATCCACGCTTGTAAAAAATATGACTGATCGGTTCCGTACTTTTTATAAGTCTGAATAAATAAATGTGCGCGACGATTCTAACCTCAAAGTAGGTTTAAATATGCAAAATCGTCATAGATCTCCCGTTGTAATAGTGAACCCGTATATTCAATGTATTGATGTTTCTCGACGTTAGAGCAGTTCAGTGGCCATCTTGAATTAGCGGTAAACGCAATGCCATTGTACACGAAATAGTATATCAATTCTATGATAGTATCCTTGCTGGTAGAAGTGTCTGCCCCATCCTTAGGTCTGGTTTATGGACACGCGAAGACGGACGCAAATATCTCGCCAAATATCAAATTTTTGGAGCAAGATCAGTCCATGATACTGAACTACTTTCCAAAAATGAAAAGAAAGTATAATATTGCCTTCCGCCATAAATCAGCGCTCAGCCAAATGGATTTTGTATGGGAGGATATTTTATTTTTATCGATTTTTTTTTATGGAAAGCAGTATCATGCACTGAATTTGGTCCAAAAATTTGGCTGGTGATTAGTCACCCTGTTAATATCTTAAAATAGAAATTTCGGTAATGCTTGGTGTTATGACATAGTGCTAGTGAGAGGAAACGATGCTAGTAGGTATCTACGTCCCTCTCACTCGTTCGCAAGACACAGTTACAGGTTACCGCATAGGTGTGTGTGTACTTATTGAGTGCTGAACTTTTAATTATGGTCGTATTCCGGTAAAAATCATGTCATAAAATATGTTTGTCACGTCTATATACCACTTATGCATATATATACATATTTGGTCGCGTCCCCATTTGCTACGCATGTCCTGTAACCGGCCTTTACGTCTTGTAGTGAATATGGAGCGCCCTCTAGTAATAATGTAACCTATTTCCATGTCGAGTCAAACCGTAAGCTTTCATTAGGACAGCTTGTTAGAGCTACTTTTATATTTCCAATTTTGTTCCTATATATGTATAGATTTTTAATGTTACTTTAATCATTTTTCCGATATATATTTTGAGGATTTGCACGAATAATGCCGCACACGCGGAATGTCAATTCGTATAATGTCAGAAATTTCACAAATTCCATACAATGATTATTTTGTTTACACAAAAAAGTCGAAAAGATACTTTAATACTCTTACCTGTTAAAATTTAAACGGATTTCCTTATTTCTAGTATTTTGTTTCTTTCATTTTGTACTTGTATTTTGCGTATGTGACATTTTTGGTGCAAATAATTTTGGGATGCAATGTAGTGCGCCGCCGCATCGCGATCTCACGGGAATCGTCACAAAAGTGAACTTTAACGCGACAGCAATACGGTTGACGCCGAACTCGGGCAATACGCGTTTGTAAGGAATATTTATGGTATAGAAATTGATTTAGTATAGACATTTGTAAAATCTGGGAGCGGCGATCGCGCGGGCCTTGCGACTACCGACTGAAACACGCAATGCTAAGACCAGCTCACACTGACCTTTTAAACGTATACATTGCCTCTTTTGTAATAATTAATCTAAATTTTATCATCACAAAACAGGCAATATGACATATTACGTTAATAAGTTAGGTATTCAAAAACTAGAATCAAATGAAATTTCGATTATTGTAAACTTTGGTAGTCATAATTAAGGCTCAATTTTCGTCGGCGTTGTCGGTGTCATGTTGGTCCGCGCGGGCGCTGTGTGTCACTGTGCCTTCCTAATAAGGATAACATTGAATTTGTCTATCTATATCGTCGTCCTTATCATACTCATATAAGGTGACAGGGATGGAGATATAAAATGGATCCGCCATTGCATATCGTCGTCCTTATCGTGTTTATGTAAGGTGACAGGGATGGAGATATAAATGGATTTAGATGTATTCTTTGCTGGAGCGCATAGTTGTGTAGGTTAAGAGCGCGGCGGGCTAGCGTCCGGCGCCCGGTGTAATATATAGTGATGTACGCGACTGCGCACGGCGGTCCTCTTACGATTAACTATTATTATAATAGAATATTTTAAAATTGCCACCTGACAATTTACTAGATTTGTTTTGTATTCAATACATTTGGATTCTGAAGATGTTTGGCTTTCATTTCTTGGCTTTCCTATTGCTTTAAAAACACGTGACAAATATAAGTGAAAATATTAAAGATATACCTAAGCTGCCAGGTAGCATAGCGAACATCCAACAATATCTGTCCCTTTTACTTGCGTAGACGTGGTTGCCACTTCAATAAGGGATATGCATGTAATAAATACCAATCCGGCTCGCTCAGCTAATTATTTTTTCTTATTGACTCGTTTAAATGAAAATAGGCAAATATTGCGCGGGAACTTTTAACAAACTAAAAGGAAATGACTGTACATTCGGGTACGTTCGGCTGTCTATGTGTAGTTTGACTATAGATGACATACAAGATGTATGCACTTTCATATAAAGGTTTGATAAACATTGCTGGCTGATAATATCGAACGTACCCAAAAAAGAAAAACATGCGTTGACAGACTTTCTGTAATCTGTTTCTAGCTAAGTTGTCATAAGTCATTGTCTCTACGCACACAGAGACAATTTAGATACACGTATAGCACACATACAAACATTATCGCCCGACGGCTCACGGGCGTCCGATGGTGCCGCCAGCATATCGGTGTCGGCTCCGATATCCGATATCGGGCCGGACAATATGAAAGACAGGTACATATTTCATACATTTTACTTACCCCGATATCGGATCGGAGTCCGACACCGATATCGGATCGGATAATCTGAAAACGCTCTGAGGTACGTCGTATTTTAAAATGGCGTGTTTTAGTTGTTGTAATTTACATGCCATTTTTACTACGAATAAGGATACCACATTTTTAATATTTATTTTATACACCATATACATGTTTCTCAACACTGATATATTTTTTGCAGCTATTTCTGGACCAGTACTGTCAAATAAAAATATTTAAAAAATGCATGCATATTCTCCATTGTATGAGGGAGACAACGTTTGGGCTCAATTTACATCGCGGCAGAGTCGCAGCGATTCGCCGAAAGCGTACATAGCATAATGAACTTTATGTCCTGAGTTTATGTCAATCGTATAATGTTGAATTTACCGCATGACGCGATGACTTTTTGAGCTCACATTTAGTTTGAACATTATGCGATTGACATAATGTTCATTATGCTATGTACGATTTTGGCGAATCGCTGCGACTCTGTCGCAACCGAGAAGCCGCGAGTGACAGCCCGCGGCGAACTGAGCGGCAACTGAAATTACGAGTAGTATCTTTTTGTGTAGTGAACAAGGTCTATTTTTCTTCAAACGTGCGCTCCACGTCGCTGCGCTTTTCGGTGACTAAGGGACCGTGCTAAGGGTTCATTTGCATTCGCAATAGTAACGTGAGACGTACGTAAATTAAATTATAATATAAGGTAAATTTTCCCCCTATTGAAATAGTAACTGGCACTTAATGCCAGTACTGTACTAGAAAGGTACTGAATAAAATAATTAAATTAAAAAAAACTAGGATTTAATTTTAATAATAAGGAATATGCATGTAATACCAATCCGGCTCATATTTTTATTTTACAATTTCTATTATTACGTTACCACGCCTAGTTAATTATTTTTCTTATTGACTCTTATTTGGATTAGAAATAAATTATTGAAAATATGCAAATATTGTGCGGGAACTTTTGACGAAAAAAGGGAAATGACGACAAAGTTCACAAAAGGGAAATGACAAGTTCGGGTGCGTTCGGTAGGATTGTCCGTCCATGTAGTTTGACTATCGATGACATTCGAAATGTATGTACTTTTATATAGAGGTTTAACAAACATCACTGGCTGATAATATCGAAAGTACCCAAAAAAGAAAAACATGCGTTGACAGCTTCTGTCTCTAGCGGATATTGCAGACGTTGACGTCATATTTTAAAATGGCGTGTTTTAGTTGTTATAATCTACTTGCTATTTTTAATATTGAATTTCTACACCATATACATGTTTTTCGGCACTGATTTATTTTTTGCGGCTATTTCTCGACGAGGACTATCGATTAAAAATATAAAAAAAATGCATGCATACTCTCTATTGTGTTTATTTACAGGTGATATATTTACAAAAATATATATCGAGTTGAGATGTTAGAATTTATTTTTAGAAGATTTGCGAAAGAGTACAGTCTTATATCACAGTCTTTTATAGTCTGTTGTATACATTTTCGACCTGGTTTAAACCAAAAACATGCCTACTGTTGAAACAGACTACTATTTCCAAAAAAATTAACAATAAATACAATCTAAAATGACCACGATTTCTCGTAGTCATAAAAAAAAAAAACAACATTGAAAGTTACTTAATGCCACGTACATAAAGTTTATATTTTCATAATGGTTATTTTTTAAGTACCTAAAGTTCCCTTAAAATTAGTAATACCACTCAGTGCAGTTTGCGGTAAAAAGGGAAGCCTACGAATTTTGCCGAGAACGCCTTTGCGTAGGCATTTAGATTTTAGAGGTAGGTATATAATTTCTTTGAGCCCGACCTAACCTGAAATCGAAGGTGAGAGTGGGGAGTTCTAGGAGCCGCTTCAGCTATTGGTTTTTCTCTGCTCAGGAAGGTCCACTAACTACCTCCCTGAGCAGAGAGAAACCAATAGCAGATTTAAAAACAACAGTAATTCTACAATCTATTTGCAGTAATAGTATTTCTGTACAAAAAGAAATATTCTCAGACGTTTTGTATTGTTAAATTGTCTACTTTGTGTGGGGTATATCTATATATATAAAAGAAAGTCGTGTTAGTTACTTCACTTATAACTCAAGAACGGCTGAACCGATTTAGCTGAAAATTGGAAGGGAGGTAGTTTAGAGCCAGGAGAAGGACATAGGATACTTTTTATCCCGTTCGACATCATTCCCGTGTGACTTGACATGTAACGTCAGTCAACATAGGATACTTTTTATCCCGTTCGACATCATTCCCGTGTGACTTGACATGTAACGTCAGTCAACATAGGATACTTTTTATCCCGTTCGACATCATTCCCGTGTGACTTGACATGTAACGTCAGTCACTATAAAACGTGGTATAACAAAAAAGAATCAGACTTGGAATAACAAAAATGGACGTATAATGACAGCTATTTAATGACGTATGGATGACAATTTTATATTTGTAAGAAATCAATAATAAAACTATTTCTATTAAATAAATAATTAACATTATTGCCCAATTGCCCATTCGTATAAACAGTGAAGTGAACTATAAAACTCGGTATGGTTGAAAAAGTTAAAAGTGGTTTATGTTTCTAAGCATGATAATAAAACAAAAAATGTCGTGTATCACAAGGTACTTAAATGAAGAGCAACCTATGTACTAAAATACAGAAATAATTATGAATGATTGATGTAGAAATTTAATTTTTTTTGTATTTTTTCCAATAAAAAAAAAATCTGCTTATTTATTGACATTAAGGCGGAACAAAGTTCGCCGGGTCAGCTAGTTACCTTATAGTTATTTCTGTTGAGCATTATTACAGAAGTGAAGTATTTAAATATAATGAGATTGAACAAATGCATTGAATAAACCTATCGTTTGACTTACAATAGTAGATAATGACATCTAATAATATTTATAAACATGAAAACTTAAAAACTAAAACATTTTGACTTTGTCCTTATAAACTCAATGTACTTTACGACCTAAACTTACTGCCTTATTATAAAAACAAGACTAACTTTGTTACTACGTTTAAACCATTATCCGCCCGAATCAAGTTAACATTGACAGGTGATATAGGTACTAGATGTCAACTTGATTTGGGCGGGTAATGGTAACAAAGTTAGTCCTGTTTTTATAAGACGGATTATTATTAAAAAGCACCAAATCTAATTTATTATACTTAATTGACATTATAATGCCGTTGCTGGTGGGCGCTACGCTGAATGCGGCTATGAAGACATTCACGATGGTGATGAGGAAGATGACTAGGACAGTCATGTTGTTGATCTTGTCCGCTTTGTAGATGTCCTTCTTGTATGTGACGTAAGATTTCACCACAAGCAAGACACTTTATCTGTCTGGAATCTTGGCAGTGTTATGATGAATCTACGGTGAGTAGTTTATTATCCAGCCTGCTGAACAGGCGCCGACGGTAAGGCTGGAATGCCGGTGCTGGTGGGCGCTACGCTGAATGCGGCTATGAAGACATTCACGATGGTGATGAGAAAGATGCCCAGGACAGTCATGTTGTTGATCTTGTCCGCTTTGCAGATGTCCTTCTCGTCTTTGACGTTGTAGCGGCTGTTCAGGATGAGACCGACGCCGACTGCTATCTGAAAAGAAAATTGTCATTAAATGAATTATAAATAAACGTGGCAGAGGACGCCCCTCAAGACTTGGTCCGGTACCAATAAAAAAGATATGAAGACGATGGGGGTAGCCCCTGACATGATTTACAATAGGGAAAACTGGCGCGAGACGATAAGGAGAGCCGACCCCAAAATAAATGGAACCATGGCTAGGACTGATGATGAATAAAAAATAAATGTGATGAATAAGAAATGTAGCAAAAATATAATGTGTAGCGTAATGTGAGTAAGATTTAGAAGAATGTCGGTGCTCAGAGTCGGCGTTCTGATTTTTGAAGACGTGGAAATGAAGAGTGTTTTATTTTCACTATCAAGAGATTTTTTCATCTGGTTACTATCCATGCTAAAAGACTGCACTATTAGGTTTCATTGTACCTCCTTAATATGTACTATGAAACGGGTGATCCTGCTTCAGAAACCACGGTATCACATCATTCGGAATTAGGAATGAACGATGGAGTACTCTGTCTTCCCCAAATAGAAGTGGAGAAAAGTCAAGAAACGAGTGCAACCGAGCAAAGAGGGACATGAAAGACATCGTGTTAATAGGGAAGTTTTAGAGAGAGATGAAGTACCTGTAGGAGCAGACTTAAGGCGATGGACACCAGACTGAAGTAATAGTAGGGGTGAGCACTGGAGGTCTCGATGACATATCGCAGCTGGTTAGCATTTGCAGTAAACAGAGCCAAGTCCATCATGCCTTGTGCCAAGTTCTTCTTCTGCTGGTATGTGTTCACGTCTGGGATCACCTGAAAGGATATTTAAGGATTTCTTAAAGACTTAGCTCTTTACATAACACTGGTACCGACTGGTATTCTAAATTTAAGTGTACCTATCATCCTTAACCACCATCAGATTGTCTCTAAGGCGATTCACCCACTGGCAACGCCCTGCCGCGGTGCGCGGAATCTGCCGCGTTTTTAGTAGGTTGGACTAGGCGTGTTTTCTATACAAACTGAGATAAGTATCTCAGTTAAGTGTCAGGTAAGTTGTTATGAGATTGCTTTTTATTCGCATTTAATAGGTAATTAGGGAAAAACCACTCAAAAACTTACTCCCGGCATAGGAGAACCAGGCCGATCGTCGATGCCAAATCTGGTGCCAATGCCATCTGTAAATAAGTACGTATAATTAAAGTAAATAAAACTCATGTTTTTCAAGTGCACATACATGCAACATGCATCGAGACAATTGGAGGGAGATGGACCTTTAGAAGAGAAGGAGAGACTTGTGGCAGCAGTGGGACTGTCCCGTTAGACTATCTCTTAGGTTAATTTAAAAAAATATATTTTATGCTCTGCAATAGTGAATAAGAATGGATTTTGATGCTGTTTTCACTATCTAGATTTTTTGTACATGGGACGGGTCCGCGTGTAAATAATAAAGTATATTTTCAATAGAAATATTGTAATTAAAGACACGAAGGCACCTTGAACGCCGCGCTATGTCGTCTTAATCAGATTTGAGTTCGTGCTAATGACAGTTTGTCATAAAGATTGCAAAAGCCATGCAACACACAACATGCAAACACCTAATCACTGGTTAGTTCTATTGTGCATCTCTGTGCCATTGAGATCTGCTGGATTTACCAGTTTAGGCGCCTTCCTGATCGAGGAAATATGATCAACCGGTTTTCAAGAAAATATGACTACAAAAAATATATCGTCAGTTTTCTTGATTCGGAATTTAAAATATCATGCCATCTCTTGGTAAAATTTACATCGTAACCTGTAAGTACCACCAGATTAGGTAAGTTTTAGACCTAACTAGAAATGCGAAAAATTTACTTAGATCTAAATACCAAATCAGGAATTTTGATAAACATTCCAATATTTCCAATAGAAAAATTTTGAATAAATTCTTCAAAGCCAGGGTCGTAGCTAAGGTGAACGGAGTAGACAAGACAAAAGTGTCGAGTGCTGTTGCATTTTCGAGTTGTCTGTGGTAGGTGTGGTACAGTGGCATACACATTACACAAAGCTTTTGTGGGTATAGTATAATACTCTTAGGTCAGAGCCAGACAAAGAGATTGGACCTCCTGGAGCCTTGATTTTTTTTTAAAAGAGTGCTTTATCTGAAAGATACGTTTAAACACTCATCACTGCAAGTCTCTGATTTTGTTTGCTACCTCAAAGCAACTTGTAAAAATAAATTTTTGAAACTTTATTACGCTAATTTTTTTTCCACGTTGAACACGTATGAGAAAGACAAACATTAATCAAGATCCCAACAATGATCCTTTAGGAAAAGATGTTCATATTGTCAGGCACAGACACCCCCTCCAAGTACGTATCCATGCTGCTGACTTCATTGCAAAGTATCTCTTAAGAATTCATGCGACGACTTTTGTCCCAAGTATCCTAGCTACGACTTTGGCGCGAATTGGATTAGTGCAGTCACCATAAGGATAGTCGGGCTGGTCGTTTCCCGAGAGCCACCATTTACCCTCGTCTGTGCCGTTACCCTCGTCGTGGGTGGGGTGCAGCTCCTTCTCCACGTCGCCATCTGAAACTAAATTAAAGAAATACGGGTAAGCATTATGCCATATTTTTTAAATTCTTTTTATAGTTTCAGTGGCAAATACTGTATTGAAACATAATTTCGGCACATCTACAAGTCTATCCATTTAATTGGCCTCCATTAGATCGTTTCTAGAGCAGATTGCGGTGGACGTGGGGCATGACAGCAGATGTTCCATGAACTGGATGCATCCACAGGCATATCTGTCGTCGTCGGAATACTTGCACTTTTTCTTTAGCTCATGACATCTTGCTATGCCACCGGAAGACATTTAGCGATTTCCAAGTGCGCCAGTTCCAGATTGTGGCCTGGTGGAAGCTTTTCGCTTTTGGGAAAGCTGCTGGGAAGCTTCTTTAGACACAACCCTAATCATTAGCAAGCAGCGCGGTGTGGGGGATAAAGCTATGTCGGCTTTTGAGTCGTTCTTTCGAATTTTGACTTGCTTAGCAAAATAGTAAGCTCTCTCTTTTTCAATTGAAGTTATTATTGGAAGAAGACAGGGATGCGTGGAAAGTTAAGAGGAAGGCCAAGCACTGGAACATGGAAACTTATAGGGTAGCAAAAAATGTATTTTTGGCCAACACAGAGTGAGATTTAAGCATCTGACATCTAACGATAACAATAGCAACTCATTCGAAAAACAGAGGCCAACTCGAGCCTGCTCTGCTATGTATTTTTTTTTAAAGATTTTTCTGTGAGGCAAAAGCTTGTCAACCTATTTTCACTCCGTTTCATTCATCAGACCAACTTGCTACATCTAAATGACGAAGCTGTTAGGAATATAATGTATACTGTACGTAAGTACGTAGACGTACCTATATTGTCAGCCAAACTATTTCATGAAATGTCGTAATAATATTTTTTGCTTGATGATTTATTGCTCATAAGTAGGTGTTCTTATAATGAGGATTTAACCAAAAGCTGTATGGGCGTTGTTGGTAAGTGACTCATGATGCTATTGACCGGGTCGTGTATATGCACGTGTCATATAATAGCTACCTACCTGGTTTGTTCATATAAGCTTCCGCAGCATGTACCTCATTTTTACCAAAAGTTTGAAGGTCATTACTGAATTTGTGCAGTGTTTCATATCTTTAATTTGAATGTGCTTTTGGCGCACGCAGTTTTCAAGCATTACTTATATCTAAGGTACCTACGCATGGGTCGAATATGCTCACCTAAGGTTTGGTCTCTTTTCTTATCTTTATTTTCAAAAGACTTAGGAGTTGTCTTTATTAGTTTTCGGTAAAATACCCCACAATCACCACAATAGAAATATATTTATATATAGACATGTTTTTTTTTTAAACGGCAAATTGACCATATTACCGACTATGTTGGTAAATATGGTCACACTATGGGCATATTTACCTAATGAGATTTATCCGATTTAAAGTTACTGCTACATTTGAAATAACTAATTAAAAAGGAGTCTAAACTGAATAAAACATAAAAGGTTGAATCAAACTAATTTCAATAATTTTAAAAACAAACAAAATTCTTAATCTTGAGACAAATAACCGGTGCCGGTAAAATGGTCACATCCTGTCTATATTTATCAGCACCATGTGTTTTGTTCTCCTTCTTTGTCTAGCGTTCCCGGTTGCATCCTCAGCTGCGCTGCTTTGGAGCCCGGGGTGCCTTTTCCCGCTTTTTCTTCTCCAAATGCAGGGTGACTTTTTATCCACCAGTCAAATTTTTGGAGCAAGTTCAGTCTATGATACTGAGCTACTTTCTATACAAAAATGTATTGAAAATAGATAAAAATTTTTCGTCCTCCCATACAAAATCAGTTGGCCTGAGCGACAATCTGTATGGGAAGGCGAAATTTTTTTATCGTTTTTCATTAATTGTTTTTATGCAAAGTAGTTCAGTATCATGGACTGAACTTGCTCCAGAACTTTGGCTGGTGGTTAAAAAGTCAGCCTGTATAACGTGCATATCAATGGTCACCCAAGGATGACAAAGACCTTGCAAAATGGAGAAGAAATAGCCGGAACAGTATAAAGGATTTGGCTATAGTTTTACGACCGGCCGCCTGCCTGATGGCAACCCTCTTTGGGACCATGTGTTTTGTTCGAATAACCAAAAAAAAAAAATTATGATAACAGTAAAACCAGTTAATCGAACCAAATAAATTAAATAAGAAAACTTTAAAATTGAGACAAAAAATTCGTAAGAATTTTAATAAAAGTGGCCGTCCTCCTGTAATGTGTATACGTCCGACTGCGAGGCGTGAGGGCGGGAATACGTGCGCTCCGTTCAAGGACACTAGTACCCGCTACGAGTACCCGAGACTGAACTTTTCAAATTTTGCTCGCCGTAGGGCATATTTAGTTATTTACCGGCTTATATTTGACCCAAGTACAATGGAACTAATTTAAAATGGCCTCACTAGATATTTTTTAATATTTGAACCTACAAGATTCATTTGTAGTTCTTTTGGTATTCCGTACAATATTTTTAGGGTTCCTGACCCGAAGGGTGCAAACGGGACCCTATTACTGAGACTCCGCTGTCTGTCCGTCTGTCACAGGGCTCTATCTCTTGAACCGTAATAGCTATATACTTGAAATTTTCTCAGATTATGTAGTACTATGACCGCTTTAAAAACAAATACTAAAAATAAGATAAACATAAAAATTAAAGGGCGACCCCCTTTAATTTTTATGTTTATCTTATTTTTAGTCATACAAGAAACGTGTTTCTTCAGCGTTTTAAAACATTGCACGGTGGTACGGAACCCTTCATGTACGAGTCCGACTCGCACTTGCCCGTTTATTTATGTACTTAGTTAGTGTAACAGTGTATCTACCTCTTTAAATAAGTATACATAAGATTCTGAGCAAAGTTGTACTTTCAATTTTTCACATAAGTACCTAATACAGATACATTATTAAGTCTTTATTCCCGACGGGGCAGACAGAGCCGCAAGACCCAAGGGCCATGTTTATCATGTTGGTGGTTGTAAAGATAGAAAAAGTTTTTTTTATTTTTATTATTTCATTGGTAAGTATGATAAATGATACACCTTCATCTACGAATAAGGATACTAACCTACATAAAATAATGCGAATCTACGTTACTAAGCAAATTTGTTATCTCGTTGTTAGGGAAAAATTTATTTTAAGCTCATTTATGTCATTACAAACATTGGTGTGTTGTCTTTATCAGTCCGCTCCCGACACGGGGCCATCGCAACTACACTGAAATTAAATTATAAGTCCTTGAAGGCAGAGCCATGACTACTCAACTGGTTCCTCTGAAAACCAGCGTCTTGGTCTCTCTTATTATTATTATTATAAACTCTTAATAAAGATTTTCAATTTCATTTTGAAAATTTTTAAACAACTGGGTACCTACCTGCCAGATTAACCTAGGTATAGACTTGAAGAACGATAAAATGTTTTATGTCTACTAGGTATACAGAATTTGGTTGAGGATCAGGAGACATAGAAACTTCTCCACCGACAAGAACATAGTTCTTAAATATATTGATGATTAAATTAGATTACACAGAAAGAAAAGTAAAATATCTTAATTTGGGAAAGTTGTTTTCGTATCATTGACTGAACTTGTCCTTAATTGAAATGCAATAGGTATTTATATGAAAGTAGGAAAACAAAATTTATAGTTCCCACAGTAAATAGTGACTGACTGACGTGACTGCTGCGGCGTACTCTTTTTGTATGGGTATTTTTTTTCCACATTTCCGTACGCATTTCTTATGAATAGTTGTAGTTGCTTGAAATTATTGACTGAATTGCAACTTAAAATGTTTGTACCGATTTAAAAAGACCATATTACAACTTTAAAAAGTTAAAGCTATGTATAGATAACGTCATTTCTATAATTACCCCGTAATTAAGCAAGTTATCAGCAATATTTTATCAATGAAACCGCATCCCTCGCGGTCGTGGCTTCTGATAACGTTGCCCTGAAAGTGTGAACTTTGGTGATAGATAACTAAGTTAAGGAAAAATTTTTCCATTTATAAATAAGAAGGCATTTTCTAGGAGTTCCCCTCTTCTTTGAGAGCTAGGATCAAAATAATCTTCTAGTCCAGACATCTATCCAAGTGGTTCGTTAACAATATACTTACAGGGACTTTTTAAACACTAGCCAAATTTTTGGAGCATGTTCAGTCCATGATGGCTGATCCACGCGTCAACTCGTGAACGGGTGCCGCCAGTAGGGACTGGCCAGCACGGCTCCGTTTTTAGGGTTCCGTACCCAAAGGGTGCAAACGGGACCCTATTACTGAGACTCCGCTGTCTGTCCGTCTGCCCGTCTGCCCGTCTGTCCGTCTGTCCGTCTGTCCGTCTGTCCGTCTGTCCGTCTGTCCGTCTGTCCGTCTGTCCGCCTGTCCGTCTGTCCGTCTGTCCGTCTGTCTGTCCGTCTGTCACAGGGCTCTATCTCTTGAACCGTAATAGCTAGACACTTGAAATTTTCACCGATTGTGTATTACTGTGGCCGCTATAACAACAAATACAAAAAATAGCAAAAAGTTAAAAATTAAAGGGGGTCGTCATACAAAAAACGTGTTTTTTCAGTGTTTTTAACTAGATCTTTATAATGGCACTAAATAGATACTTGAAATTTTCACCAATTGTGTATTACTATGACCACTATAACAACAAATACTAAAAATAAGATAAAGTTAAAAATTAAAGGGGGTCGTCATACAAGAAACGTGTTTCTTCAGCGTTTTAAAACATTGTACGGTGGTACGGAACCCTTCATGTACGAGTCCGACTCGCACTTGCCCGTTTATTTAAGACTACTCAGTGTTTCTCAACTTATTTCTGTAAATTGGATTAGGCACTCGTTCGCAAGCTTATATATTATGTTGTGATAACATTGTATTAGGCATAATATCTTGGTAAACTGACAAAGCCCTTCTGGCGTGTAGGCACAGGCCGGAATCTCCTAAGGTACGCGCAATATGCGTCCCCGTTCCCCGTCCCCGCACCTCTCCCCCGTTTTCGCCTCGATGATTCACGTTGGCCGTCAAGAACCAGGGGAGAGGTGCGGGTGCGGGGAACGGGGACGCATATTGCGCGTGCCTTAGGAGATTCCGTTCTGTTTACTCTTACTGTATTCTGTGGTGTAGGCGAACAATACTGTGTAAATGAGTTTTTACGGCGTTTCTTCTCAGCCGTGGTCGTTGCGAAACGCTAGTATCGGTAGCTTTTAAACAAAAAATAATAATTTAAATATACCTAAATAAACATTACACGTAATGTACACTATAATTATTGAAGTTTAAAAGTGCCTGCAAAGGCCTAATTACTGAATAAATATTTGATTTTTGATTTTGATTTTATGATGAAGTACGGTATCATGGACTGAGCTTGCTCCAAAGATTTGGCTGGCAGTTAAAAATTACCTGAGCTTTACTTTATCTGAGAATCATAAAAAAGCGTAGAAAAAAGAATGACTTAATGATGTACAAAGATTAATAAGTAACCGCCCGCAAGAATTATTAATTTGGAAATCGTTTAGCTATGCTTAGCATTCGACTTTTTACGGTTGAAATGATTGCACATATGCATAGATGTGAAAATATCCCTCTTTTATACTACAGACCGACCGCTTCAACGAGTCGTCGCCTGCGGGGTACAGGGGTGCGGGGTATGACGACTAACGGGGCTGAAAGGTGCGGGGAGCGGGCGTGAACAGCGTGATACACTACTTTCGTTTTTGTATTGGGACCACGGATCAGTTGTCCGTTGACGTGACCTATCTTGCCACAAATTTTCATAACAATGGTTTGATAACTACGTAGGTACCTAATTTCTTACTTATCATATCTTTATGTAATCGTGTTAATTTACATACAGATATCCACCTCGGCCGTTGGAACACGCAAGAAGCGACAATGGAAAATAAAACTCGTCAAATGCGAGTCCAACGCACGTCGAGAGGGTTCCATGCCTTTCTTGAAGATTTTTAATAAGAAGTCTGCTTTTCAAAATTGTACGCGCCATAGTTTCAATAAGTAGGTACCTACTTATGTAGATATAGGTACATGATTTATAAAAAAGATACGGACATTTTTATAAGTAAATCGTTTTTCTATCATACTTGGGTGCACTCTATCCAGTTAAATGCCTTCCGATTTCAAAGAAGCAGTAAAAAGCTAGGATTTCTACCTTCATCATGTGGGTCTTTGGCTGGCTTGTCTTCAGGCTCCAGCAGGCCGTCGTCGATGCCTGGGTAAGGCTTGTTGTTACTGACTGGTTTCTCGTCGTCCAAGTCGTCAATTTCAGGCCCTGGAAAAGAAGACACAGTTATTGTGGCAATTATTGAGGAAGAGTTCAAACGGGAAGCTGAAGTAGTTACTTGGAACTTAATGTACAGAAAAGTTCCATATAGCATCTGAAAATTGGCAAGAGGTGTATAGAATTGGGTATGTATGTATATCTGAAGTTAGTAGAAAGATCTTTGCCTCTTTTGCAGCACTGCGAAGACTTAGTAAGTTCCTTCCAATGGATACCAAAGTTACGCTCGCGCACACCCTACTTTTCCCTATCCTAGATTACGCTGATACTTGTTATCCCGGGCCTACTGAGGAGCAACTTGATAAGCTTGAGCGTCTCCAGAACATGTTTATTCGATACATATATGGCCTTCGTAAATATGACCATATTTCTCATTTTCGCAATGAACTCAAGTGGCTTCCGATCCGACGTCGCCGTGACTGGCATACCCTATCAATGTTATACACAACACTTTTCAATCCTAACTCTCCTTACTATCTACGAGAATTATTTATTCTATTTAGTGAATCTCATGGGCGTCCACTACGCAGCGCTGAAAACCTTCTTTTAAGAATTCCTGCTCACTCCACCGACTTTTACTCGCGGTCTTTGTCTGTTCGAGCCGTACGTCTATGGAACTCACTACCACTTACTATCCGACGCGCCCAAACGCTAGCCAGCTTTAAATCCCAAGTAAAATCGCATTTTCTATCCTTATGAAAGGTAATTTCCTTCCCTTGTTTCCACTTAGTTTCTTCATTTTGTCTTGTTATGTTTTCTTTGTGTAAGTTGTATGTATGTATTTAAGTATTAGATGTATGTATGTTTATTATAATTATTGTATATAAGTATGTTTATTATATTGACCACCCCGCACTACCTAATTTCCCATCATTTTTTTCTATATAAACGAGGTTGCCTGGAAGAAATTGCTTAGCGATAAGGCCGCCTTTTGCGCATTTCCTATTTTTTAAGATAATTATGTTCTGTTTTTTACTTTTGTGCAATAAAGGGTATTGTATTGTATTGTATGTTCGAATGTCTAATCTTATGAATGAATAATAATAAGTTAAAATTTTAATTATTACTACGTTAGTATTTCTATTCTCGAATCTTCTATGCTGGTCGGGGAGAATAGAAAAAACTTAGAATGTACCAGCTACTACTTTTTCCGCGTAGGTCGTAAAAGCCGATCGAGGGAATGGGTGAAAATGCGAATCATGTTAATAAGTGATGCGGCTAGCAAACCATCAATGTTTTGATTCCTTTTTCCACCTTCTCCCCCACCGTCACACTAAAAGTGGAGCAAGTCTTGCGGCTCTGGGCTCTGTCTGCTAAGAGCCGCATTTCTCAAAATGCTCTGTCTGCCCCGTTAGGAAAGACGTGATAGTGCATGCAAAGTATTTCTATTAAATCAACTTCCATATATGACTGTGTCAACTCATCTCCCTCATGTAAGTGTCTTCCCAGTTAATTTTTTGCTGTTACTTTTGAGTTTGGGTCCACTCTTTCCATATAATATTAAGGTGAATATATAAGCAAATGGCCTTGAAGTGTGAAATAAATTGTTAACTCGTAAATATGGTGATATATATATATATATATATATATATATATATATATATATATATATATATATATATATATATATTATATATATATATATATTTTTCCATATTGCTCTTCGTCACGCACTAGATAGCCCTTTAAATTATTTTATGAACCACCGTTGAAAGTATTTACATTAGTCCGTCTAGCTTTAAAACTTGCCTCCGCCGAAAATGGCCACGGCAAATTTTAAAGCTAGACGGATCACCGATAATAGTTTCAACGGCAGTTCATAAAATAATTTAAAAGGATATTTAGTGCATGAAGAAGAGCAATATGGAAATTATCACCATATTTACTAGTTAACAAATAATTTTACACTTCAAGGCCATTTGCTTATATATTCACCTTAAGGTAAACATATCATTTCATACAGGTGACATCAGACATGAAGGAACTAAAGATACAAAATACTTACATATTAGTACACGGTTAGTAAATATGGAGATTGTGAACGACAGGAAGTTATAGAGGAAGTTGATATAAGAAGCCGTGTGGTTCCCGGCAGAGTATAATAGGACCACTCCAAGTCTTCCCGTGGATTCGTAGAAGGCGACTTAGGAAACAAGCTAAACAAAAACATCAGTGAGACCTCTCCAACCCGTCTGGCCAGCGTGGAGAGTGTAGGCCAAATCCTCTGACTGCTCTGGCTAATATATGGCTCTGGTAGTACAGAGAGGGTCGTGCTCCTGCAATGGAGATGCAATCCTAAAAAAGACCTGATGATCATCACATAAGAAGAAGAAGTACCTGCGAGCGGTGGTTTCTGCTTTCCTCTGTCGGGCTCCAGCAGCGGCTGGTTGGGCTGCGGAGAATCCTGCCCTTCCACTTTCTTTTGCCCATTACTTGTCGGTTTCTATAACAATAAACAATCTAAGTTAAATGCCTAGAGATTTAAGGAAAAGTACTACGCGTAATTCAACAAATATCACACACATCGCGCTGCATCCTCAAGCCATGACATTTTTATTTGAAAGTCAATTAACTTCATCGATGGTTCACTAATGAACATAGTAGTCAGTATCGCTTTAGTAGCGGCGTTAGGGTAGGGCGCGGTTGGGCGACCGTCCAGGGCGCCAGATACGAAGGGGCGACAGGGGGCATTTTTGGGCAAGGGCCCCCCCCCTTCACAGGTAATAATAAATATATAAATAGCGGCTGGTTAATGGCGGCAACACCTAGACTCTTATTTGTATGCACTCCCCGTCCCTCCCTTCGTTTATAATGAGGCGGCAAATTTGAAGAATCCTATATTGTACTTGCACCCCTCCCCCCCGTCGGCAAAAATAAATCCTATAAGATTGAAGCCTAAGTCAGAGTTTGAATTGCAGTTTGGGGGAGGGGGGCGGGAAAATCTCGCCCGGGGCGCTTGTAGAGCTAAAACCGGCACGGTATCGCTTGATGCTTTCTTTAAAATAAAATTATCGCTCTAGCTGTAGTACTAGATAATTAGTTACCTAACTTTAGGCCTATAAATGTGTATCATCTCAATCTCAATAAAAATTCAGTCGAACGTTCAAGTTTTGCTAGTCACGTCACCAGCCGCCATTTTAAACTAAACCTGACCAAGACTTGTAGGTGTGAATTAACTATACTACGTTTGATTGAACCAGTTAATAACTTCCTTCCAACTGCCCAATGCGTCACCAAAACGTAATGTCGCCACAAACTAGATGGTCTCGGAATTATTGGATTTCCCTGCTTTTCTAGATGTTGATCAGATTCCATACGGTATTTCACTCAATTTTTTTTCCGTGTGTTTCCGAGTTAGAATAGGACCACTCCATCTCTTCCTGTGGATGTCGTAAGAGGCGACAGGACTAAGTACAAACATCTCGTGCTATAATTGCATTCCCAAGGAGGGTTAACGTCGGGCGGCGGCCGATTGTAAAACTTTTCGCACAAATACATTCCCAAAGAAGTTGACTTCAGGCAGGCGGCCGGTCATAAAACTATAGCCAAATCATTTAAACTGTTCCAGCTATTTCTTCTCTATTTTGCAAGGTCTTTGGCATCCTTGGGTTACCATATTGACATGCATATTATATTTGGAGAAGAAAAAGCGGGAAAGCGCACACCGGGCTCCGATGCAGCACAGCTGAGGATGCAACCGGGAACGCGCTTAGACGAAGAAGATTGCACTCATTTTAATTATGCTCATTAATATAATAAGCCTTGCAAATCTGGCGTAAAGGGAAACTGTCAACTTACAGAAAAAGGATGCACATACTGCGCTTGAGACATCACTGCCATTAGGTATCGCGCGTACGAAAGAGATAGCGAGATATCTCCATGCTAATTGCTGCTCTATTATTATAATCAATTTTAATGGTGTTTTCAGAAAAATATTTCATTTTTGTAGTTTCGGTTTTGTATATAAAATTTTGTCCAAAATTAAACACGGTGAAATACCCTATTGTCAAGTGTGGCAGATAGTCTGTTATTCATAGAAAGAGGACTATTCCTAGCGTAGTAGTGGGAGGTTGTGACTTGAGTAGGTACATGAAATTTTTAACCTTTTCGGGACAAATACTTTGGCGTATGACGTATAACGTAAACCAAGATAACTATATAAATAGTTTAAAGTTTTGCATGGTCAGTACCATGCAAAACTTTGTTGCTAGAGTAGTTGATTTGAGACACTTAGGTACACCAAAGATACCTAGATAGTAACGTCACTGACGCATCATTTGCTGTGAGGCTTCCGGCAGAGTAGAATAGGACCACTCCAAGTCTTCCCGTAGATGTCGTAGAAGGTGACTTAGGAAACAAAAGCTGAACAAAAGTTATAAACATCAGTGAAACCTCTCAAACCCGTCTGCCCACCGTAGAGAGCGTAGGCCAACTCCTCTGGCTGCTCTGGCCAAGTATGGTTCTGGTAGTACAGAGAGGGTCGTGCTCCTACAGTGAAGACTAAAAAAAGACCTGATGATAATGACGCATCCTGGACTTTAATGACAAGTTTAACGTCGACTATATTATAAACTGTATGCAGTGGGTTTTCCTACTCGAATGCACTCTGAATGAGTAATGTAATGAGTGCAGTATGTCCGGACCCCGAATGTATAACAGATGTAGGTAAGGTGGGATGCAATTTTGGCTTGTTAAATTATGACTAAAATAGAATAAGGAAAATTGGAATAATTCGTCAAGCTCATATATGTTATCTGAAATAAAATAATCAATTTTGTCCAATGTTTTGGTTTCTAATTAAGCCGCTTTTAAATTATTTGGCTTGTTAATTAAATTATGACTGAATTCAAATGAGGAAAATTGAAGTAATTAGTCAAGCTACCTACTGTATGTATATTTTATGAAATAAATAGCAAGGTTCTTCGATTCTTTAGCTTCTAAATTCTATTCATGTCTGATAGACAGATTAATTTTTTTTTGTCAAGCAACGAATTTAGGGTAATGAGGTCCTCAGTCTTCCACTACATTGGAATATCTTGTTAACAGTGACATTGACCCGCCAACATAATTAATATTATCATTTAAACTAGGTCTGTTTACATTGGTCTGGGCACCGATAGCTTTGTGGTCAAAGTAGCGACCGCTCTAGTTCCCACAATTTGTTTAATTCATTTAGTCATTATAGTTACTATAGCTAAGGTAATTTCACTACTAGGAATTCGGCTATTCGCGATCCTCGTCATGTTACGTTTAAAGATAATCAAACCATTATAGAGCTTGCTACTCATTATACTTCAATAACGTTTTTGGTAGATTATAACTGCTAATACAACATTTTAACTTAGTGAATTTCATCATCACCATCATTAGGTCTTTTTAAGTCTCCACTGAAGGAGCACGACCCGTCAAGATCATCCTTGATGACGTGAAGCCAGAATTTGTTGATCCTAAATTAAATTAATTAATGCGTGCCAATCAATGATGTTACTACTAAGGAAGCCCCTGACCGTGCGAAGTGGAGAAGAAAAAGCCGGAAAGCGGTTCCCAAGCTTCACCGCTTTACGGCTCAGGATTTAACTGGGAACACGTTGAGATGTTAATTTAGGAGCTGTTTGGTTTCCAACGAATAGTGGTATTAGTGGTGGAACTAGCAAGGAATCGTGCGCCTTTAAAAGATTACTTGTAATGAAATCTGGATTCGCAACATTTGTATAGTAAGTAGTACCAAAGGCTGTCCATAGCAATTCAAAGAGGTAATGCGGCGAGCATAATGGGTACCTTTGAGCTGGGCAAAATTCGGGGTGGTATTTTTGAATAATTTATTTCATATTGACGAAACTGTTTCTTTATTTATTTATTTATTTATTTACAAATTTATGTACACGGACAATATATACAGAGAATACATAAACAAAAAGTTGTACAAAGGCGTGACAAAGGCACTACTTATCTCAAAAGAGATCTCTTCCAGTAGGCCCGTGAGGGGAGATGTTCATATATGAAAGGCATACAGGCGTGTTCGTTAAATAAAGGAAGAAGAAATTAACATACTATGAACTACAGATAAACATACATATACATATGTTACATACATACTTAAATAAATACATATGTCTATTTAGAAATAAATATACTTAATATGTTCCATAGTCTGACCGCATGTACCGAGAAGGAGTAGGAAAAGGTAGTGGTGCTGTGTGAACTGTACTTAAGGACAGTTTTTAGGTGGGATCTGCGAAGAGAATTTGGAGAATATAAAAAGGAAAAGCGCTCACGTAGATAGGAGGGGAAAGAAGAATAGTGTAGGACGTTGTAAAGGAGACAAAGAATGCGACTGTTTCTACGGAGCCGTATAGGTAACCATTTTAGCTGAACACGGTACCTGGAAACATGGTCGAACTTCCTCAATCCAAAGATGAAACGGAAGCACAGGTTTTTTAAACGCTCCAGCACAGCGCTCCAGTTTATCTAAAAGGTCTTCTGTTGCATCCAAGTAGCATGCATCCGCGTAATCCAAGATTGGTTGAATAAGGGATATAGGGCGCAAGGGTAGCCCCGAAGTATGGGAGCTCCTGGGCAGAGCGTCCCAGATAGATTGTGTGTATAGGGAAGTAAGAGAAACAAACAAATGGAAGATGTAAATAGTTTTTTATGTACACACAAGAGTAAAAAGAAATAAGCAAAACAGAAGGTGCACGAGCGATAAAATCAGTGGAAAATAAGGTAGAAAAATGTAGAAGTAGAATAGTCAAGACAAAAGAACTGAAAACAAAGTAAATATTAAATTAATTTAAATTTTTAACAGTAAAAAATGCTGTTACCACAAATGACAAGACATGAGAGCCCTGAAGGATGGTCATTGACAGTCGACCAAAACTCAGTACTAAAAGTATGCGCGCGCAACATGACGCCGCGAGGCAACATGCGCGCGCAACGCAAAGTCCGTGGTCGACTGGTAAAGACCATCGCTTACAATAAAGAAGTATAAATAAAAAAGTATGAATACAGATAAATAAAACTTACTGACTACAGATAAATTTATGTATATACAAGTGGGAGAAGCCCACAGGGATTGGGCCAGAGCAATCCTAGTCTCGAAGGGCAAGAAGTATTAGAGGCATCTAAGGGTGTGGAAAGAAAAGTGGATCTTACGACTGACTTCGTTAATGTGAGCTGTCCATTTGAGGTTAGAGTCCATTAAAATTCCCAAGTGTTGTGAATTTTGTATATTTTTTTTTTCCATTAAACTGCATGTTAGTAGTACCAATAATACTTAATTCTGCTAGGATTATGTTGAGTAGATAGTTTACAGTGGTTATTACTGTAATCAACCAACTTTAGTACTTAAGTCATTCATATTAGATGAGGAAGATATCTCCTACAGGCGGAAGACAAGTGCATACTGCAATTGCTATGTCATGTATCATGTTATTATTATAACACACTCATCAACTGTAGTACAGGCGACCACACATCAAGCGTAACAGTCACGTAATTTAAATACGTTGGAGTACCGTCAGTTTTTAAACAAAAAAGTTACTTTATTTATAGCCCTTCCTATTAACATGTGAGTAGGTAGTAAGTTTTGTAAAAAGTTTGGAATTAATTCGTCGCACCAATGACGTGTGTTGCCTTGACTTTGACTCCATACTATAGTCACCTCGATGAAAATAGATAAGACAACCGTACGTAGGCGACATGGCGTTTGCCAAATTATTGTGAAAACCTGTCTGATGATATTCTGAGAATTGCTTGAAATTTTCTTTGAAACCCCAATTAGTTTCTTTTCATGTATGTCTTATTCCTAGCAGTGCTCCTTCGGGGGGGGGGGGGGGGGGGGGGGGGGTGCGCTCTCGACGTCAGTTCCTTGGAAATGTTGCACAAGATGTTTACGTGTTATCCTAAGTCGCCTCTTACAAAATCCACAGGAAGAGAAAGAGTGGTTCCATTCTCCGTTAGGCTACGTTACGTTTTTTTCTTCTAAGCAGTACCTGCAGAAATTGTAAAGAATTGGTGCCGTTCTTGTATTAAAAAGACTTACATGCTGTCCCGACCCCACGTAATGTGGGATAAGGTGAGGAAGAAGAGAGAGTATGTTTTTGTATTGTTTCGAGTAATACTCCGGAAGGTCAAATGAAATGTTAGGTATTACCTAGGTACTATGAGGTAGTACCTATACTAGGGTACGGATCTGGCGAACAACTCATGTATCAGGTGTTGCAGGTGTATTGTCCACCAGTTGGATTTTATTTATAAGTCACAATAGATTTATTTGCATAATTATGCTACTACCTAGTTATGTATATCATGTAACGTCACTATGTGAATCCGAATGATTGGAATTATCGGAAACAACGACTGAGGAATAATAAAATAAATAAATATGCATAAGTCTGGCTCATCATCTAAATTGCTAATTCTGATGGTGTGTCTTCAAGCGGCTTGAAGAAATACCATTATTGCGGGATAAATATATTTTAGATTGTAATTTTTAGGGTTCCGTACAAAAAATGAAAAAAGCGGAACCCTTATAGGATCACTCGTGCGTCTGTCTGTCCGTCCGTCTGTCACAGCCAATTTGCTCCGAATCTACTGGACCGAATCATGTGAAATTTGGTAGTATGTTGTAATCCTATGACCCAAACACATATGTGCAAAGTAAATAAATATTTTTTTAAACAAGGGTCATTTTCTGGGGACAAATTAGGAAATTAAAAAAAAAGTTTTGCAAACCTTACTGTGTCATATATCAAATGAAAGGGCTCGTTATAAGGATCTCAAATATATTTTTGTTATTATTGTAAAATAAATAGTTTTGATTTTATTTATGAAAGAAGACGGAAATTGACCATTCCCCCCCCCTTGATCTCCGAAACCACTGAGCTTAAAATTTTGAAAAAAATACAAAATATAGTTCATTGCTTGTAGATTACAGGAAAACCTATAAGAATTCAATCAATTGTACGCAACCCTCTCCACGCGAGTTTAACTCGCATTCGCCGGTTTATTATCTTTTGGCTAACTCGTGCGTGCGACTGGCATTTTGGTTTGTCCACTTGACCGATGAATGTAACTAGGTACCTATATGAAACGTTGGGTCATACTAATAAATGAATAACCTCATGAATTACGGGAACAAATTAAACCTAACAATATTAATGTTACCTAATTTAAAGAAATGTTTCTTGGGCGATACCTTTTTTTTTAATAAAAAAATAATCATATAACATGAATCTAACATCATCTAGTTTCTAAGTATCAATTTTAATGTTCTTATGCTAAGTACCGATGTTAAAAAATTAATAACATAGGTTTATATACAACGTGTAACAAAAAGGGGGTATCAACCCGAAAGGGTGTAAAGTACTAATCAATGTAAACAACTTTTACTATGGACCCATCCCTGAAATCGTGAAAAAAATGCCACCCCGCATGGAATAAAGGCGTGATAATTAGTACCCATTTCATCATCATCGTCAGCTTTCATTAAATGTACAGGAAAATATATTCAAGAGTATTATCAAAATTGTAGCGTTAAAGTTGTTGTTGTAAAGTTGTTGTTGCGAGTGTTAAAGTTTTGTTTACCCTCCGCAGTGCGTTCACTCCAGATTTCTCGCAAGTCTTTGACTCATCGTCGATTTCCACACTACTTAGCAATGAAAACCCAGTTTTCGCATGAATGAGCACATAACTCTTTTTTTACAGATCAATGATGGATTTTTAGATTCGAGTGTCTAGTCGTCTCATAAATAATGCTAAATGCAATGGAATTCAATAAATCAAGCGCTCGAACTGTATTTGAAGAGAGTTTCTGTTTTTGGTGACAAATAATTAATTATTAGAATTAAAACAGTTTGACAATGCGCTAAAAGGTATTCTGGAGGACATACTGAACGTCAAACTTGATGAAGGGCAGTGGAGGCAGGCTTCTTTGCCAGTGCGATATGGAGGTCTCGGTGTCCGCCGCTTGGAGGAGGTATCGCTCCCGGCTTTTTTGGCCTCCTCACATGGGGTAGTCAATCTAGTCACTCAAATTCTCGCTATTAATGGTGACAGATTGACCTTGCCGCATGTAGATGGGGCTTTAACGGCCTGGTGTGCTAAAAATCCGGACTCCTTGGTTCCTGAAAAGCCCGAGGTGCAGCGTCTTTGGGATGAAAAGTCATCAAAATCAATTTTTGAAGAATTGGAAAGTCAGGCAGTCGGGGCCCATTTGGCACGTTTAAAAGCTGCAGTACAGCCAGAATCTGGGGCTTGGTTACATGCCATCCCTTCTCCGCAAATGGGAACCTTTTTGGATAATGATTCCCTAAGGGTGGCGGTGGCTCTGAGATTGGGCTGCGATGTGTGCGAACCACATCGTTGCGTTTGTGGGAAGATGGTGGAGGCCGACGGACATCACGCTCTTGGGTGTGTGAGGTGTGCGGGCCGTTTGTCTCGACATCATTCCTTAAATGATATTATTCGTAGGGCACTGATTTCGGCGAACATACCTTGTCAATTAGAACCTCCTGGTCTCTCGCGTACAGACGGCAAACGTCCAGACGGACTAACTTTAATACCGTGGCAGAGGGGACGGTGTTTATTGTGGGACGCAACTTGTGTTAGCACATTTGCGGCGTCCTACCTCACTAATAGTATGCGGTCACCTGGTGCGGCTGCAAAAGCGGCAGCTGGACTTAAAATTGCCAAATATTCTGTTTTGTCCAACTCGTACGAATTTGTTCCGGTTGCCGTAGAAACAGCAGGACCATGGTGTTCAGAAGCGAAACACTTTATTAGTGAGATAGGGCGCCGTTTAAGGTGCCGCGGATATGACTACCGCTCCGGATGGTACTTGGTTCAAAGGCTATCCATAGCCATTCAAAGAGGAAACGCAGCAAGCTTAATGGGTACTTTTGAACCGGGTACAGTCCGGGGTGGCATTTTTGATTGATTTAATTTTAAGATTTTATTTTATTAACATTATTGTCGAGTTATATTGTAAATAATGTATGTATTATTGAATAAACGATAATAAAATCTAGAATACTGACAGTTATCACGGAGGCGAGATTTTAATTTGTAAATAATTGTAATATTGATAAAGAAGCAAGTGTTTTCTAAATACCAACTACTTAATAAAAAATCATCTATAGAATTTAGATGTAAACGAAGTGATCTAAGAAAAGCTTTAGATCTAGTCGTCAGCGGCTGAAATAATGAAGTGGTCAAGAGACCTCTTAGCCTCTTACCTAAACAAGTCTTTACAGTTTTTGTTGCGATTATATTTTGTACAAGCTTCTATGCGTTAGACAAGAGATCTATGCTAGTAGAGTATTTGGACCCTAATTGACTTATAGAAAACGAAAGCAGTAACATCTGTTAATGAAATATTTAGAAATAATGAAACTACTTATATTGAGATGAGTAATTTAGTTGTGTTTTGTTTTTACTTGACTGCGCTGCTAAAAGGAGGTTATTATAAGCTTTTATTTAATTTCACCTGTCCTGTTGCCTGTCTGTCCGTAATCAAATCTTGCAAGCTAATTAGACCCACTTCCCATTATTCGATTGACCTAAAACTTGACATACATAAGTAAGTTGGGCGATAAAGCAATATTATGGTACAAATGACCTGATCTCATGATGAAACGGGGGCATCTCTGTGATAAAACAACATAGCTCCAACGAGTTTGGGCTCAATTGATTCGTCTTGAGTAGAATTTTAAACTTTTAATTCATCGTTTCAGATAAAAGCTTGTATTTAAAAATATTTTTTAAATAATTACTTGTTTGCATTTAGAGTATCTAGACAATAGTGGTGTCATAGAAGCTGCCTAGAAGACATAGCTTGACGTAAACCATATCGAATGATGACCGCCAGGGCCATCGGCCTTCCGAAGTAGGTAACGAAGAGCCTGTTGTTTCGATCTGTTACATATATTGATACAATGGAATCACCGAGATGATGCGTAATAAGAGGCTGTATGTAGGTATTAATACAGAGTTTGAAGGCCACGTTACGTGATGACGCTAAGCAATTGAGTCAACCTCGTGGGCGAGGTCGACGACCCGGCTCATCATGCATCCATACACCACATTACCGCGTTTCGGCTAACAATATCACTTCATTATGCGTCAGTTTACTCGTATATTAGTGGTCTTCTATCTATAATTAAAGAACTACGTTCTTGTCGGTGGAGTAGTTTCCATGTCTCCCTCTCTTGAGCCATCCTTTTGACCTACCTATACGACACGGCGTCAACTTTCTACTTTATTTGATCTATAAATGCTCTTCTTGGTCTTTCCTTTCCTCTTCTTGCTTCTATTTTTACTTCTATTATGTATAAGATGACCAAAAATCCTTTTTTTATTATTATTCCTTTTCTAATATCGATTGTTTTCAATAAGTTCGGTTTCTCATTAACTAATTTAAGTACTTCTTCATTTGTCTTTTTCTCTATCCAACTTATACCTTCCATACGTCTCCAGCACCACATTTCGAATGCCTCTAAACTTATTAGTGGTCTTAATGCGTAATAAATCGAACTACCTACCTATAATAAACTTTAAAAAATTGTCATTCTCATACAAGCAACACTGCTAAATGCAACACTGATATAAATACTTTAATCTCACTGATTGTTGATATAATTATAAAATTACAATATAGAATAAATTAATAGGTAAATTCTCCTGAATGTGTTAACTAGAGGAGAGATTAGGTAGATAGAAATGAGGAGTAGAAGTGGAATGAGTCAAATAAAAAGATTGTGAGTGTGAATGACTCGAAAATGGAATTAGGGAATTTTTGAAATGAAGTTTTGTAAAGCGGACAAGATGAGATGAAGAAATGAAACAGCATGCGTGGCGTGCAGCATCGTTACAACTCGTATACTGCTTTTATTATAAGTCTACCAAGTTCTCTTTTGGGCTCCTCTATTTAAAAGACCTATTTTCTCATTATGTACGTTACCACAGAGGATGTGTGAGTGCGTGAGCCTAAAACCATTGGAACTACCGACCATTGTAAAAAATAATCTATACTTAATATTATAAAGCGGAAGAGTTTGTTTGTTTGTTTGTTTGTTTGTTTGTTTGTTTGTTTGTTTGTTTGTTTGTTTGTTTGTTTGTTTTTTGTTTGTTTGTTTGTTTGTTTGTTTGTTTGTTTGTTTGTTTGTTTAAACGCGCTAATCTCAGGAACTAATGGTCCGATTTGAAAAATTCTTTTTTTGTTGGGTAGTCCATTTATAGAGGAAGGCTATAGGCTATATAACATTACGTTCCGACAACCACGCGAACGAAGTCGCGGGCACAGCTAGTAACCCATAATTCCCCTATTTAAAAGTGACCCAGCTTGTTAACCATATAAGTCATTGCCACACAGGGCATATTTTTTTTTACATTGTTCCTAATTGCAGTGGTCAGGCAACAGATGAAAAAATAAACTGAGTTGTTGCGAGGTACTTGCACATCATAGGTACAAGTACATTGGGAGAAAAATGAATTTGTCAATGAAATGCGCGTAAGTAATACAGACAGGGTCTTATAATATATAATGAAACTATCTTAAGAGTATATTCAGTTCAACAACTGAACAACTGTCCCACAGGAACAATATTTTTTGACCTCCCATACAAGTTGACCGATCAGCTGATCCGAATTTTTAAAGAAAGCCTATTGTTCCTTGACAAAAGTTGATAAGTATCATGGATTGAATTCATCTTTTAAAAAGTTTCTGAACTATATTTTGTAAGAAGTTATAGATATGTTAAAAATATAATAAATGTGAAAGTTTGTAATGGAAAGCATCGCCGAAATGTCTGAATGGATTGGAATTAAATTTGGCATGTAGATAGATAGATTGTTACATATATACAAACACATATACCAAGCAGCGGAAGACTTGTACCCACCAGGATAACTACAAACATATAACAATATTAAGGCCGTACTTGAATTTTCCGGGGTCCAGTGCTGCCCCCATTTAAAATAAATCATTTTAAAGAAAACGGAGCCATTACTTAAAATTTTGCAACTACCAAGTTCTAGATAACCCTTCAAAGTATTTTATGAACTACAGTTTACAGTTTAAAGTGAAAACGTTAAGCTTTACTACGCACATTTGCGAAAAACGGCCACTTTTGGCAAATGTGCGTAGTAAAGCTTAACGTTTTCATTATAAACTGTAAACAGTAGTTCATTAAATACTTTAAAGGGTTATCTAGGAATTGGTAGTTACAAAATTTTTAATGGTGTCTCCGTTTTCTTTGAAATGATTTATTTTAAATGGGGGCAGCACTGGACCCCGGAAAATTCAGGTACGGCCTTAACGTTCTTACTTTAAATTGTAAACAGTAGTTCATAGAATACTCTGAAGGGTTATCTAGGACTTGGTAGTAGCAAAATTTTAAATGATGTCTCCGTTTTCTTTAAAATGATTTATTTTAAATGGGGGCAGCACTGGGCCCCGGAAAATTAAAGTACGGCCTTAACTTAAATACTTGAATTTTCCGGGGTCCAGTGCTGCCCCCATTTCAAATACATCATTTCAAAGAAAACAGAGACTACATTTAAAATTTTGCTACTACTAAGCCCTAGATAACCTTTCAAAGTATTTTATGAACTACTGTTTACAGTTTAAAGTGAGAACGTTAAGCTTTACTACGCACATTTGCGAAAAACGGCCACTTTTGGCTAATGTGCGTAGTAAAGCTTAAAATTCTCATTATAAACTGTAAACAGTAGTTCATAAAATACTTTGAAGGGTTATCTAGGACTTGGTAGTAGCAAAATTTTAAATAATGTCTCCGTTTTTTTTGAAATGATTTATTTTAAATGGGGGCAGCACTGGACCTCGGAAAATTCAGGTACGGCCTTAATCTTGAAAGGCAAACCCTGAAATATAATTGTCTTAATCTTCTTTTTGGCAATAAATAATAATTCTATTATGATATAACACTTATATAAAGTCCGCAATGACTGCCTCCGTGGTCCAGTGGTCAAGGCATCTGCCTTGTGATCCGGAGCTTGTGGGTTCAAATCCCACTAGGAAGCATACTTTGTGAAAAGTTGTTTCTGTCTGGTTAGGATATTGTAGGCTTGAATCACCTGATTATCCGAAAAGAAAGATGATTCCGTGCTTCGGAAGGCACGTAAAGCTGTTGGTCCCGGTTCTGGTCTACCCTTTGGGTTGCGGAGGTAAGACGGCAGTCGCTCTGTGTAAAAAACCAGCAACCTCGTCGAATCACCTAGGTAAGGTAGCGGACCCCGGGCTCTAAAGTGTAACCGCTGACAATGCAACCGGGAATACGCTCGGATGATGATGACGAAGTCCGCATTGCACCGCGCAATTCGCCTGGGGGATTCAGACGGAGGCGGATCCACCCGCCTGACAGCTCTTGATCACTGCCCGTCCGTTGGTTTATTTGTTTATCCCTAATCACCCCCCAAATGAGTGGCGCCACTTCCCCAACCACAATAAAGATTTTCTTTCTTGTGTAGGTACTAGCTGTTGCCGTGGTCAAAGGTTTTCAACGAACGAAAAGATATTATAGAGCACGGCCTTCTGTCTGTCTGTCTGGGACAAGGTATGGTATGAAAGCATAACCAAGATTGACTTGACCTTGGGAGATGTAGGCGCTAGCCACCATCTTTTATTTAAGGGGTCCTTTTTAAATAACGCCTCAACTGTTGATTGTGTGACAAAAATGTCTATACGTTATATGCCTTTATATTTATTCTGTAACTCGTAATACTTACGTAAAAAGTTACAAGCAACGGAAAAAAATTAAACCAGAAATATTAAACTCTATTTTACTTAAGTTATATCATGTACTAATATAAAATATTATATTAATAACACTTGTACAATATAGCATATTTACAGAGTAATCATATGTAGAGTGGCTCTATGTAATACTTTCTGTACTAATATGAATTCTGTAATATTACATACAGATGCGTGTTATATGGTGTACTATACATCAATTTAAAAGTGTATTAATCAATTGCATTGTACTGGTATAACTTAGCTATCTAAAAAACAGCTCTAGTTGATTAAAAATTGGCAGCTTTTTTCTATACGATTTTTACATTATTTCGCAATTCTCTTTGCCACATTCATCTTCATCGAAGACAATGAAATGTTTTTTTCAATGCAGATCAAAACTGTCAGAAACTAAATAGGGACGTATTCTTTTCCCTTATAAAAGCGAATATAAAGATAGTTGAAATTCTACAAAAAATTCTACTAAAAAGCCTTTCACATACGTTCTGCGTGCTCCACTTTATATGTAAGATTGTAAATTCCATGTCGTCCAAGACATGTATTATTTTTTCTTATTTAAGTATTTTCCTAGGCGCATTATTATTTCTACCTTAGTAAAATCTTTAAAATATAATGCGCCTAATTTTTATAAAGAATTTCACTAAGGTAGAAACAGGTTTTCGCTAAATCTTTATGTTTTTAATATCTGTGTGTGCCACTTTACTTTAGGAATGCCATGGACAGGCATACATTGACCATAAAACAGGTTTCGTTCGCTTCCGATTAAAGTGAGTGACGTCAACGTCTCTTGGTCTTTGTAAGGACTTTGTGTAGTAAATATTTTATATATTTGCAATTAATGTCTTTTTTAGTATAATAAATATTTATAAAAAACAAAACAAGAGCATTTGAAACAATTATGATCTACAAACAACTACCAACATGAAAATGGTGAGGAAATTTTTAGGGTTTCGTACCCAAAGGGTGCAAACGGGACCCTATTACTGAGACTCCGCTGTCTGTCCGTCTGTCACAGAACTCTATCTCTTAAACCGTAATAGCTAGACACTTGAATTTTTTACCGATTATGTATTACTGTGGCCGCTATAACAACAAATACAAATAATTAACGGGCAAGTGCGAGTCGGACTCGTACATGAAGGGTTCCGTACCACCGTACAATGTTTTAAAACGCTGAAGAAACACGTTTTTATATGACGACCCTACTGGATAAAGACTCTTTGGTATAAAAAGAAGTAAATATAATTAGGTGTCAAACATCTGTCTTGTGTGAAAAATATACGACATCGAACAGTTAGCAATTTCTCTTATTTAATTTACCATAAATTCAAGCTGCGCTCCTAATAGGTCATGGGCCCAGGATCAAAGCGAGCAGAATTACGTAAATTGGAATAAAGAGTGAAAAAAGTATTCACGAGACTTTGTGAGTTGCAATGGAGGTCTCGATGAAAGTGGCAATATTCGATGGTCAACATTTCAAACAGTGGAAATTTCAAATAAATTGTGCTTTAAGAGCAAAAGGACTGGACATAAATCAAATAAAACCAGAAGACAGTGATGCTAAAGTTCAGTGGAATAAAAACGATGGCATGGCCATGTTTATACTGACTTCGTCAATGGATCGGAATCAAATATCCCTGATAGAAAATTGCCAAAGTGCGAAAGAGGTAATGAATAAGTTAGAAACGATATATGAGCATAAGTCCGAGTTTAGTAAGATGTTGTTGCATGAGAAATTTTATCAATACAAATATTCTTCAAGAGACTCTATGGCGCTGCATGTTTCTAAGGTAGAGAGCTTGGCTAAGCAGTTGCGAGAATCTGGAGAAAGTATCAGTGAGACAGCGGTGATTACCAAAATACTAAGTTCATTGCCAACGTCCTATCGTTGTCTTCGACAGGCGTGGTTATCGCTCGATCCAGAAAGCCAGACGATTAGCAATTTAACGTCAAGGTTGATTGATGAGGAAGCGAGTCTAGCAAATGAAACAGCTAGTGAGATAGCTCTTATGAGCAGTATCAATATTCCGAGAGCGAATGTTACTCGAAGTACCAGACATAGATTTGTATGTATTGTAATAAGAGAGGTCACTTTGCACGAGACTGTAGAATACCAACGAAGTCTGGTCAGATAAACCAAGAGCAATCAGTAGCGCTCAGCGCTGAGCAAGATTTATTGTCAGAAGTAAATGAAGATGTGTGGATTCTTGACAGTGGAGCATCAGCTCACATGTCATATAGAAGAGAGATATTTTATGTATATGAGTATGTGGATAATAGAACAGTGAAATTGGGAGATGGTAAAGAAATTGTTGTGCAAGGAGTTGGCAACATACTTATTGAGAGATGTGTCAATGGGGAATGGAAAAAGATGATTCTGGAAAATGTTCTTCATGTTCCTGATTTAAGAAGAAACCTAATTTCAGAAGTTGTAATAATTAGAAAAGGCGCTGTCATTATAAAGGAGAATAATGTTGCTATGGTGATGAAAGAAAATTTGTCATGATTGCTACATTGGAAGAAAACAATATGTATACACTCAAAATAAAGGTTTTCAAACAAGTTAATTATGGAAAGTGCAATAAAAATGTACAGGAATATCGGAGTGTTATAAAAGAAAGAAACGAAATTTTATGTTCTTAGAAGTGGGTGGAGAAGAAGGGGGAGAGAAAGTTGTATCTTCTCCACCAGAATGTAGGAAAAGTAACCAAGAATGTAGTTCCCAAGAATTGTTGTCGGATAGTTTGCAGAATAACTATAAGGATAAATCTTATAGTCGGTCTGAAAACGTAGTGCAAACTATGGGATTGGGGAATCGCAGAGGGGTGCCGATACGACCCCAAGTTAGGAAAAATTTAGAACTGAATGTCACGGTGGATATACCAAAAACTAGAGGGACTTCAACGGGCATACTTAGATTTCAAACTGTTATGAAGAACAAAACGACTGCTACAAGTATGATAAAAAGTTCTATTGCACGCCAGGTTAATTGTGGTTATATCCAGATGAGAGGTTTGGGAAGAGATGAGAATTACTATCCTAATAAGAGAAAGAAAATGTTTTATTCATGTAACAGCAGTAGAAAATAAGAACGATTGAAATACCAGTGTATTTTCCGCTAACGAAAGTGGCGTGTGCGCGCATGGAGTGTTGTTATACTGGCAGTGGGAGCTTATGGTCATAGAAGTAGTGGGAGCTTGTGGTTTTGGTTCTAGTGGAAGATTTAAAAAAAAAACCAACTAAGCTGTTCGTGTAATTATTGGTTTGATGTAGTCATTTTAAATTGCCACCTAATAATTTAAGTGGGAGTATTGGATAAAGACTCTTTGGTATAAAAAGAAGTAAATATAATTAGGTGTCAAACATCTGTCTTGTGTGAAAAATATACGACATCGAACAGTTAGCAATTTCTCTTATTTAATTTACCATATATTCAAGCTGCGCTCCTAATAGACCCCCTTTAATTATTAACTTTATCTTATTTTTAGTATTTATTGTTATAGTAGTCATAGTAATACATAATCGGTAAAAATTTCAGGTGTCTAGCTATTACGGTTCAAGAGATAGAGCCCTGTGACAGGTCGAGTTAAAAACGCTGAAAAATACACGTTTTTTGTATGACGACCCCCTTTAATATTCTTTTTATTTATTTTTAGTATTGTTTGTTATAGCAGCCACAGTGATACATAATCGGTGAAAGTTTTAGGTGTCTAACTATTACGGTTCAAGAGATAGAGCCCTGTGACAGACGGACAGACGGACAGACAGCGGAGACTCAGTAATATGGTCCCGTTTGCACCCTTCGGGTACGGAACCCTAAAAATAAAAAAAGTAAAAATTACAGGGGGTCGTTATATCGTGTTTTTTCAGCGTTTTTAACTAGATCTTAATAATGGCTATAAATAGATAATTAAAATTTTCACAGATTATGTATTACTATGGCCGCTATAACAACAAATACTAAAATAAAAAAAAAGTTAGAAATTAAAGGGGGTCGTCATACAAGAAAGTTTCTTCAGCGTTTAAAAACATTGTACGGAGATACGGAACCCTTCATGTACGAGTCTGACTCGCACTTGCCCGTTTATTATTTTTAAATATGTTATATACATATAAGTAATTAGAAAGGAAATAGTTACAAAGTTTTTGATGCGTAAGTACATACGCAAAGAGAAAATATAAATAGTAAAATGCCGCTTTCCCAAATAACAAGATTCGTAATTCCGTTCATCGAACAGCAATAGAATCCACAAAATTGAAGTTTCGAAAGAATTTTGTTCTTTCAGTATTTGAATAGTGCATGAAATTTTTCAGTACCAACTTGTTTATTTTAATTCCGCTATTTTCCAAGCTGGCATAACTCACCATCGTTATTATAACGTTTTACTCGTAACTGGCTGGGAATTAACTGCACGAGATCTGTGCGGTTTAATTTGAACTACTGTTCCACCTGCAGAAAGTAACTTTTCTAAAACAAAAACTGCTTTGTTGTGCGCCATGCAAAATAAAGAGAATAGTTTCAAAGTACTTAATATCCACAATATAAGAGTCCTTGAAGTAGTGACTTTGTTTTCGTTTTCGCAAAACACATACGGTGTGTTTTTCAGCAGTTGAAATGTTTGTTTTACCTGCATCTTAGTGTATTTATTTACAGCTTTACCTACTTACCTAATATTTATTTTATTTTACCTTATATGTATATTATTTAATCGTGATTTAAAATCTTGATCGTGACGTCATGCAAAATTTAAATGCGCTGTATCTTCGATATTATTTGCTAATCATCGAAAAGAAAATAAAAGTAACTATACAATTCAGTTTAATAATCTTATAGAGCCAAAAAAATTTTTTATCCACATCCGAATTCTTATCACTCATTTTTAACTCAAATCTATTACCTAACCATTAATTACATCATCTAAATCATTGACGTCGTGGCAATTACTTCTTAAGAATTGATTTGCGTACGGCCGATAGTGACAGTTCACGCCGCTGGCAAGGACTTCCATTTTTCTTTTGTTCCATAATCTGCATGCGACTAATGAGTAGTAATGAGCAGGTGATAGGGTATGCATTTACCTAATTACTAAATAGACCATAGGTAAAGTACTTGCATTTGTATTTTTAGGGTTCCGTACAAAAAATTCAAAAACGGAACCCTTATAGGATCACTCGTGCGTCTGTCTGTCCGTCCGTCTGTCACAGCCAATTTCTCCGAATCTACTGTACCGAATCAGGTGAAATTTGGTATAATGTTGTAATCTTATGACCCAAACACACATGTGCAAAGTAAATATTTTTTTTATAAAATAAGGGTCATTTTCGGTGTACAAATTAGAAAATTAAAAAAAAAAGTTTTGCAAACCTTACTGTGTCATATATCAAATGAAAGGGCTCGTTATGAGGATCTGAAATACATTTTTGTTATTATTGTAAAATGAATAGTTTTGATTTTATTCATAAAGAAGACGAAAATTTACCATTCCCGAACTACTGAGTTAGACTCAGTAGTTTCGGAGAAAAATTTTGAAAAAAAAATACAAAGTACAAACAATGAACTATTCATTGTTTGTAGATTACAGAAAAACCTATAATAATTCAACCAATTGTACGGAACCCTCTCCACGCGAGTTTAACTCGCACTTGGCTGGTTTTATTTCTCAGTAAAGTAAACACTCGTAAATTGGCGTGACTTCTGACAGTTCGAAATTGATTAAATTGGCGTGACTTCTGACAGTTCGAAATTGATTATGACACAATTTTTATTGCAGGTCATCTTGTTTCATATTGAAGCAAGATGGGTCGACATTATGGCCGACATCCACACATTTTGACTAAGGTGTAGGGTTTGTAGAGAACTTAAGACTAGGATTCTCGCAGAACTCTACGCTATGATGAGAGTAGAGTTAGTGAGTGTTAGGTTAGGATGTGTAGAGTTAGGAGCTTGGCGCTTCATGAGATCTGATTACTTCTGACATTGGAAATGTCTTTTCGTTCGCTCCAGTGTAGGCTCCGATTTCACGAAAAAGTGCGATCCCCTTACATCTCGAAGAGTTGTGAAGATGATATTCATAAAAGAATATAGAATGTACACGGGGCTTACCGCCGAAAGCGGGTTTCCCGGTTATTACTCCATTTCGTGCAATACATTTTCACCCTGGAGCGTATATTCTACTGTTGCGACTCCACTCTGGCCGGCCGGTTAAGGCAAGACAGTGGCGGGGGGTGTGTAACTGTGTATACGTTTGTGTGTAAGCGCATGTGTGTATGGTCCCCCTGGAGGTAGGGTACGTGGTGTCGCCACTCACCACCAGCTCGCCACAAGCTGCCCTGCGTTGACTGACTGCACTGGGAATCCAGTGGGCGATTGGGTCGTCACGTCCCGACTCCGTTGACTGACTATAGCTATACATTTGAAAGTTGGCATGTTTATTTAATACTATAATATAGTCTGTTGTTGGGGAAGACCAAGGATGAAGTTTTCCCAACAAATTAAAGAAGGGTTAGGAGTAAGGTCCTACCTACCAAGACATTAAAAAGAGAGGCAGAGAGAAGAGAGGAATGGAGGCATCTCCACTTAACTCCACCGAAAAGAGCAAGCTCTTAAATTAAAGAAGAAGAAGAATGTAGTCTGTATCCAGACTGAATCTATAGGTAATGGTACAATAATACGACGAGACGCATCGAGTAAAGGTAGCTGCCCTCGTCTTGCTTGGCCGGGCACGGGAGTGCCCCCAGATTGTAGATATTATAAGATCCTTTACAATTAGAATGAATGTTTCAAATTTGAGAACATTACCGCTGCATCCAGTCATAATTCCGGTAAATTGTCACAAGTGACGCACGGATTTCATGGTAGGTATTTACTATAAATGTTTCTGCCAAAGCATTGCATCTTGAATGTCAAAAAAACCCTGTACAAAATATCCCAAGGGACTGACTGACCGGCATCAGGTCTTTTTATTGTCTCCACTGCAGGAGCACGACCCTCTCTGTACTACCAGAGTCATACTTGGCCAGAGCAGCCAGAGGATTTGTCCTACACTCTCCACGCTGGCCAGACTGGTTGGATAGGTCTCATTGATGTTTATACCTAAGCTTTGTTTAGCTCGTATCTCCGGATCTGACTATATAATAAGACTGCGGTTTATGTAAGCATTTTATATAAGTAGGTAAGTTTTGAGAAACTTTAGAAAATGAATAAGTAGGTACCTACTTAAATGTGAGAAGGAAAGTGGAGAATAGAATTTTTACGCCGCCCCGATGCAATCGAGAAAGGTAGAGTCTGTGTGGAAAGAGAACCGTCGCGTCGTGGCGTAAAATGGAACAGCTCTACAATTTTTATATTGCCAACTGAACGGTACATTTTCCATTCCATTCCACATAAACTCGGATTAAATTAGCAGCAATGCGGTATCTTTACGGTTAGCCAAAAACTTTTTTTTAATTATTTTGTGAAGTTTCATGCGGGATAATTGGCATCGCCATTTATAAACTTGTCGTTTGTGTTGTGAGTGTTGTGACTGATTAACATGTGTGAGATATTATATATTCGTCTTCAACTTCATATCCTTCTGCATTGAACTGTATTCTGAGTGGGTATCAGGTATAGTCTACTGTCTAAAATTATAGACCTCGCTAGTTAAAAACATCAGACGTCGAGCTTTTGATTTTTTGATTGAATCTTCTTCTTCATCCTAGCGCTTTCCCGGTGACATCCTCAGCTGTTCTACTTCGGAGCCCAGAGTGCGCTTTCTCTATTAGGACGCCTCTTACGACACATTTACAGGAAGAGATGGAGTGGACCTATTTCTAGGATATAGCTACACGGCAGATTACAAAATACAAAATCATTTATTTACCGATAAGTTAATACATATAATAAGCTTAACAAACGACTCCCGCACTAGGCAAAAGCCTGTATCGCAGGCAATCAGAAAGAATTAGGTATTTATTCTGTGATTATACTTTTTACAGTTTAGGACGAACGGCGTGGAAAATTTAAGTTTAACCGCTTTGCTATGGCTACAGAAAAGAAACCGGCAAAGTGCGAGTTAAACTCGCGTAGAGAGGGTTCCGTACAATTGATTCAATTCTTATATGTTTTCCATTTTAAGCAATGAACTATATTTTGTATTTTTTTCAAATATTTAGGCTCAGTAGTTTCGGAGATCAGGGGGGGAATGGTCAAATTTCGTCTTCTTTCATGAATAAAGTCAAGACTATTCATTTCAAACAAAAATATATTTGAAATTCTCATGACGAGCCCTTTCATTTGATAAATGACATAGTAAGGTTAGCAAAACATTTTTTTTTATTTCCTAAAATGTCCCCCGAAAATGACCCTTATTTTAAAAAAAATATTTATTTACTTTGCACATATGTGCTTGGGTCATAGGATCGCAACATTCTACCAAATTTAGCCTCATTCGGTCCAGTAGATTCGGAGCAAATTGGCTGTGACAGACGGACGGACAGACAGACGCACGAGTGATCCTATAAAGGTTCCATTTATTTCATTTTTTGTACGCATTTTTTGTACGGAACCCTAAAAACGAAAGCCCAAAATTAAATTAAAACTGTAAGTTAAAAATGTGAAACCTACGGTACTCCAACCTACTAAGTTGAAACAAGCGATGCCACAGGGCCAGGGCTAGCAAGAAGGTCATTGGTATTAGGTAATCATAAGTTTATTTATAATTAGTTTTAGTAGGTTGCCATGTATTTTACCTCGAAACTAATAAATGAAATGCATAATGTATTTAAACAAAAATTTAAAAAAAATACTTTTCATTAATAATGAAATTATGTGTCAACACACATTTAGATTTTTTGTAGCGCTGTACTCGTACTCACCAGCTCGTTGTTTCTCCTCTCATTGATGATCAAATGAACATCTGATTCTGAGTCCTTCTTGCCGTCAGAAGCCCCGAATATCATCTCCACATCAGACATATCCAAGGGTTTCACTTGTCTTTTGTCATTCACGTCGGTTCTTGCACTAGACATTATCGCACTTCTGATAATCTCTAATTAATTAATTATTGAAAAGGAAAAAGAACTTTAATAAAGCACCACGTTTTGATATTTTTGTCAAAATTTCCGGGTTTTCTGCCAACAATTACTCTGCAATATTTGTTTTCACGCGTGCGCGTGCGTGGTACCAAACTTGAGACAACACTGCACTTCAATCAACTTAATATTCTTATAAAAGCCACTTAATGACAGTATTTTCGGGCAATCTTCGTATTACCGCGTTTTCTGTCAACATTTACTAAGCAATATTATAATTTTGGAATGCGTGCGCGCGGCACCGAACTAGGTCGTACACTGGAACAAACCATGCTTGCTGTTGAGTCTTGACACCGCCAAAACCAGTTAGCGGGTTTTCTCGCTTGTTTGCATATAATTACCGACAATTACTTAGTCATCTGTAAAACCTTAAGATGCAACATGGGAAGGAAGATGGGACTGAGGGCTGTCTAGAATGCGTCATAGCTACACGCCTCCTAGGAAGTCTAGAAACTTGGTACAAAGGGCTTCAGGCACAGACAGGGACGGTTTTTAATTATTACTTTACCATTATAAATTGTTCTCGTTAAGTACTTACGACCTCCGTGGTGTAATGGTCAACACGCTAGTCTGGTAGTTCTGGGTTCGATCCCCAGCCAGGGCAAGTTGGAAAATGGCCTTTTTCAAAATGTCCTGGGTCTTGGGTGTTTATCTATATATGTTTTTATTATAAAATATAGAATCGTTGACTTAGTATCCAATAATACAAGTTCTGGAGAACTTTCCATAATGTAATAAATACTTTTATTCCGACAAATTACAGCAGACATGTGATCTGGTTAGATTCTATTGAAATAGTTTTTGTGTACTAATGATTACCGTGCCGTGCGTCCACATGCAACGTTGCTCTAAGGTTGGTTGACCCAAGGAATGCTGGCTTGACTTTGGCTATGGTCTTACTACGAAGGATCCTCAAAACCGTGTGAAGTGGAGAAAAATAAGCCGGAAAGCGGATTCACAGCAATACAGCTGAGGAAGCAACTAGGATGAGAAATACAGCAGCTGTCACGTGAGGACGTCTGCTACAAAAACCTGACAAAAGCTTCTCACGCACTTGGCGAAGAAGAAGAACTACAAATTGTAATTGTCTGGAAGAGTCCAGTGAGTAGTGGAGAGCCATTAAAGCTGAACGACATATGAATCAAATCTAGATATTTTTTACTTCCAGCCTCGGAATACAAAAGAAACATTCAGCTTATTTTTTGTTAACTTGTGCTGTTCCATTGTTAATTATTTTATTTTTATTTTATGTACTTATATACAACGTGGAAGGGACGTACCCGTAATAAATCAATCCACGGTCTATACTAGATCATTATAGTATACTCAAATTAAAATAACAGCCAAAAAACAAAAAAAATCGGCATTTCCATACAAAAGTGTGCGGCGGCCGCCCGGGCGATTTGTATGGGAACGTCGAAATTGGTTTTGAGACTTGTTATTTTAATTTATAAAAATAGAATACAAATAGAAAATCTTTATTTGGAGCATAAAAATAACAAATGACATTGAACATGAAAGAAAAAACAAAATATGCTACCAAAATGGTTACTCTCAGCATTATGTCGAGGCTTCCTGCGGCCAAGACGCTGGAACAGAATGACCAGTTGAACAGTCAGAGGAACCAGTTGAATAGGCATGGCTAGTATAGCCCGTGGTTCGGTTTATTACTTACGGGTATGTCCCTTCCACATTGTATATACTTAAACTATCATTAACAATAGACCTTGAGTACCTTATATGGGTATATTATATTACTAAAGCAATAATTAAATTTTTAACAAAAAAAAACAACCGACTTTAATTTTTTTAGGAGTTTCTTCCATATCTCCAAAGTTCTTCATCATATCTTCACCAAATTAAAATGGGACCAATTTGATAGTAAAGGCTTTCAAATAAATAATCAGAGAGAGCGAATCAAAAGCCATAGTAATGTCATTGTGGATTGGTCGAAACTCGAAAGTCTCAAACGCCACTACCAATGCAAGTACAGTTAATTTAACTTCACTTCGAACATTAAGGCCGTACCTAAATTTTCCGGGGTCCAGTGCTGCCCCCATTTAAAATAAATCATTTTAAAAAAAAAGGAAACATCATTTAAAATTTTGCAACTATCAAGTCCTAGATAACCCTTTAAAGTATTTTATGAACTACTGTTTACAGTTTATAATGAGAACGTTAAGCTTTACTACGCACATTAGCCAAAAGTGGCCGTTTTTCGCAAATGTGCGTAGTAAAGCTTAACGTTCTCACTTTAAACTGTAAACAGTAGTTCATAAAATACTTTGAAAGGTTATCTAGGATTTGATAGTAGCAAAATTTTAAATAATGTCTCCGTTTTCTTTAAAATGATTTATTCTAAATGGGGGCAGCACTGGACCCCGGAAAATTTAGGTACGGCCTTAAATAAGAAACATTATTGACTGAATTTTCTTTTTACTATCATTGAGCAATGGGAAGATCAAGATCTTACTCACAAACAGTTATGCTACTAAAATGAGTATTATGTTGATTATAGACTATATCGTGCACACAGCGCCCTCTGTCGTCTACCTCAAGTTTTATTTAAACCGGCAAGTATAACGTGTCCCAATCCCAACTTACTGCTTTTATCTTGTGTGAGCGACGCATCTATAACTTAGTTATACAATAAATACACAGATGGAGTGTGCTGTATTTAGTTTGATTTTAATCTAATACCCAGTATATTATTAATCTGTGCTTATACTATCTGGAGAGGCGCAAGGTCTCTGAGGACCTTGTTCTTTCTCTGGGCCGTTCTGGTTAATGCAAACAGTGCCACCTTTTTTTGTTAGCCAATTAGATCCCATTGTTGAGCAAAAGCCTGCCCTAAGCTCTTTCGCTCCATACATTCCGGTCCCTTGATATCACCCTCCACTTCTCAATATAAGCCAAATCATCCGCCTATCTTTTTCTGTTTTCTTCGTCCAACTGGAATCCCATTTGTGGTAATGTTTGCCTATCTTATTATAATATAATGGGAGTGTGCGCAGGAATTACATAATTTAATTCCCCCTGCACCATTCTATCATCGGACAACACGACGTGGACAGGGATTCCACCCATTTGTGGTCGATATTCCTCCTCATCGTACCTCTCGATTCGCCTCCTCCTTAATTGTGCGAACCGCTAAGGTGTGGAATTTCCTCCCTGCGTCGATGTTTCCCAATACATATGATTTAGGGATTTTCAAGGCAAGAGTGAATAGGCATTTTTTGAGTCTGCGTGTAACACCGACCTCATCTTAGCTTCCCATCAGGCAAGATAGAGGTCAAACGCACTCAAATCTCTAATTTATAAAAAAAAATATTTCGGGGTCCCACCTAGGCAATATAAAAGTCATGACAGGCTAGCCCATGCCTGCTGCTGTGTACTTTCTTGCCTAGAAATTAACCATTCAGTTTCTTCCTGTGGAGACTAAAGGACACAATTTCCAAATAGGATTGAAGTCAAGCAGGCAGGTCGAAAAACTACATCCAGTTATTCTTCGTTGGGTGACCATTGATAAGCAATGACTACATGCAGACTATATTTGGTGAACAAAAATCAGCGTCACTCAGCTACTCAGCACTTAGATCAGCATACTTACATGGTCTGAGAGCAAAGAGTTTGGAATTTACACTTTATTCTCTTTCTAAAAAACAAGGTCTATTCGGAGTGATATAGGTACCCGTTGGTTAGGCTTTATGTTTAGGGCACTTTAGGGAAATACACAATAATGATTTTCTAGATAAGCGTGTAACGATGCTGCATGCATCATGTTTAACCCTCCTTTCTTTATCTCATCCTGTCCGTTTTTCATTCTTCATTTAATTTCAAATTCCCTTTCATTCCGTTTTCAAAACTGATCCCGTTTCACTCATTCCACCATCATCTCTGAAGCTGATCGCTCACTTCTCTCTATCTGTTGTACCTTATTAAATATTATTCTTTTATACTCTGTAACAGTCAGTATCAGATATTAAATTATATATAATCTGTGTTGTTATCGAGTTTATTCTCCACTTCTCCTAATATCTTCTATGTGGGAACTCGCCTAGAGCGCCGGGACAGATCGAGGTCCCACAAGCGATATTGTCTGGAAGAAATTGCTTATATAGCGATAGGACACCTTTTGCGTATTTCCTCGTTTTTAAGATTTACCTGTATTTATTTTTGTGTAATAAAAGGTTTGTATTATATGATATAAGCCGTGTGGTTTCCGGCCGAGTAGAATAGGACCATTCCAAGTCTTCCCGTGGATGTTGTAGAAGGCGACTTAGGGAATACAAGGTAAATAAAACTTGAAAACATCAATAAGACCTCTCCAACCCGTCTGGCCAGAGTGGAGAGTGTAGGCCAAATTCTCTGACTGTTCTGGCTAATATATGGCTTAATTACTACAGAGAGGGTCGTGCTCCTGCAGTGGAGACTAAAAAGATCTGATGATGATGATGATTGTATCATACCTACAGTACATAAGTGCATTACTTACATCTTCTTCGTCTAAGCGCATTCCCAGTTGCATCCTCAGTTGTGTTGCTTCGGAGCCCGGGGTGCGCTTTCCCACTTTTTACACTCTAAATATTATGCATGTCAATGGTCACCCAAGGATGTCACCCAATGATGACAAAGATCTTGTATAATAGAGAAGAAATAGCTGGAACACTTTCAATGATTTGGCTATAGTTTTACAACCGGCTGCCTGCCTGACGTCAACCCTCTTTGGGAATGTATTTGTGCTAAAGGTTTTACAACCGGCCGCCGCCCGACGTTAACCCTCCTTGGGAATGCAATTGTAGCACGAGATGTTTGTGCTTAGTCCTTTAGTCGCCTCTTACGACATCCACAGGAAGAGATGGAGTGGTCCTATTCTAACCCGGAACCACACGGGTGTACATAAAGTACATTACTTACATATGTACCTCATTAGGTCTTCTTCTTAGCGTTGATAATTGAGTTGATAGTTGAGCTATTTAATATTGTATGCTGGCTGGCTAATAAATTATATATGAAGTAAAGATTGATTGATTGATTCTTAGCGTTGATGGTATTTTTAGTTATATTTTGTTTGCTCCAGTAGTGGGTTCCAGTGGTAGTTTGGAGAACCAAAGTGCAGGTATTTGTGCACTTAAAAAACCGGCCAAGTGCGAGTTGGACTCGCACACAGAGGGTTCCGTACAAAACTGTAGGTATGTAAGTAAGTTTTAAATTATTAAAAAATATTTTTATAATATGATGTAACTAAAAAATGCTTTTCGCAATTTTTCTTTATCTGTGCTATAAGACGTTGGCTTCGTACCAAATTTCAAGATTCTGAGTTCACGGGAAGTACCCTGTAGCTGTAGCTTTTGATTCCTTTGCGAGTGTCGAAAATTTGCGGCATAAACGGCTGTATCTTTTGATTGCGTTCGTTTAGAAATTTGATTTTTTCACAGCTCCAAGGGACAGTAGATTTGAATATTTGATATGAATTTCAGCTTGATACTTTCACGCGTTCTTGAGAAAAAGGGACAGACAGACAGACGGATAAAAAAGTGATCCTATAAGGGTTCCGCTCTTTCCTTTTGAGGTACGGAACCCTAAACACGATTAATTTTGATGCAAAGGATGAATTGTACCGTTGTGATGAATACATACACTCATTGATAAATACATATGATCAATTGATCATACTAATAGTAAGCAACCCATCATAGTCACAATATGACTAATAAGTAAATTCCTTGAAAACAAAACATTGTCGCAAACACCGTTCCCTAATACGGATAATGTTCATCACAGATTGCCCTGCTATCAGTTGATATTCAACGTCCAACGCCAACGCGCGTGAGTTTTTTTAACCAAAGTAAACATAATTTTCAGTGAAAATGGGGTGTGGTGAATTCTTAGTGAAATACATTCTTTTCTTCACCAACTTGTTCTTTGCCGTAAGTTTTATCTTTTATTTTAAGCTATTTTCATCGAGAAAACCGCAGTTGTAACAATGTGGTTTAACTGTGGGTAATAAAACTGGACGCCGTTGAAGAGATTGCAAAATTGTTTGATAATCTCACAATTTGTGACAAACAGTAGATAACAATGGATCGGATTTTAGGACTTTTTGTTAAATATTCTAGAATTGACTTAAAGTTAAAGAAGAGCTTAAAAAACCAAATAAAATCAAACAACTTATTTTAATTCACCGCTAAATATTATTTATTTTATCATGGCCTGAATATTATCACATTTATAAAATTTTATTATATATCTATACTTATATAATGTAAGTACTTATAATAATATGTTTTTGTACTATGCTTTAAATTTTACTTTTTATACATATTTTGTAGAATCCTAACCTAAGAAATTAAATAGGTAAATTAAGTATATAGGTAAATATCTTTAATGCTGGTCTGGTAGAAAGGAAACAAATGAGAATGTACCATCTGCTTCTCATCGCAGATCGTAAAACCGATCGAGGGAATGGGTGAAAATGCGAATCATGTTAATCCAACCCATCACGATTTGGATTCCTTTTTCACCGTCTCGCCCACCATCACTTTAAAAGTGGCCTTTGGATCTTGCGGCCTCAATGAGCTCTGTTTGCAACACCCAAAAGGCTGCCTCAGGGATAAAGGCTAGATAATATAAACTTAAATAACTAATTTACTATAGGAATCGTTAATGTTTTAAGAATCCAAGGATTATTTTTTGCTTCAAAGAAAGAAAGGCAATTACATTGTTATCAATCCATTATAAGATTGTGTGCAATAAATTTAAATAATTAAAAAAATAAAGAAAAGTAATCGAATGACTAAGTAGGTAACTACCTACTATTTTATTTTTTCTTTAACTTCTTGACTGACTTGGATGCATGTTCACTTTTTTTAAGGAAATACCCACCAGTTTAATACCATAATGGCAAACAACCACAGACCTAAGTGGTAGGTATGTGCAAACAACCTTTTGAGGAGACATATTTGCTGGACCTAGTGAGACTTCTGAAATAATGATTTTGATGTATAATGAGTTTAATTGAAATTCATTACTCATCAAAATACCTATTTCATATTTTTTTATTATTTCAGAAGGTTTAGGTATATAATCATACTGGTTCGTGAAGAAAGAGAAAAGAAGAATGTGCCAGTTGCATCTCATCCCACGCAATACACTAAACCAATCAGAAATGGGGTGTGATCCTTTTTGTAATATGCTAGCTAGCTGTCACTATTCAAGGTAATATTTAGGCTACAGTCTCCTCCCCCCCTGTGTAAAGCAGAAGGTAGCCAATTACCTTCAGGAGGGTCGTACAGATCTGTATATACTACTAAATAAAGAAAGTCCTTCAATTTGTATGAAAACCTTGTGTGCCAATTTTCAGTACAAAATTTGATAAGAAATTCACTTACAAACGGAAGGAATCTTTTTTATTACTTCCTCCAACGTTTTTCGACGAGTTTCTACAGCTCAAAACGGCAGATTTAGGTATTTTACAGTAGAGAGCTCAATGTCCGATCTAATGAATTGACATACACGGACTAAAGTGACGTTTCTAAATGAAGTCAATTTGACGTCAGATCGACACGCAAATTCATACAGAGGCTGTATCTATCTTGATCCATGGAACTTGATCATTTAAACTTGATGGACAGAATGGGCAACAAACTGAATAATGTCAATAGGCGATCCGGCTGGCAACCCATCACTATTCTGATTCTTGTTTTCACCTTCACGCCCACCAATTGCACTTACTCTGTCTATCCCTTTAGGGATAAAGACGTGATAGTGTTAAGAGTATAATTTAATATTAGCGTGCAATGCCGAGTTGAGCTAAGTACTAGTTAAGGATAAAATAATGCTATTAAAAACTGTTTGTGATCCTGTACGGCTATTTTGCAGTCGCACCCACAGATAAGATAAGATACGAACCGGGCCAGATAAACGTAGGTATCTTTATTGATATGTAAAGCATATAGGGCAGACGACGCTATCGCATTCAAACATCACATAAGGTTGAAATACTGAAAATGTTTTAGATGTTCGTTGTTTTGCGTGTGTGTAAGTGGCCAGCACTGGTGTCAGATTCTTCAAGCTGCCTTAAAACATCATAGTTATCTTAACCACTGTATTCTAATGATGAAAGCCGGGACTAAATGCTTAGCGTGCTTTCAGAAGCAAGCTCGCGATATTTTATATAATACCATTTATGACCCATCACGACACGACACGACACGCCCAGTGTCGCTTTACAAGGGAAAACGCCCATATTCTAGACTTCTTTAAGGTATATAGAAATTTCTATGTAAACAGCAGGTAAGATCGAAAAAAAATGTTTACAGGGTCGACTGAAAAAACTTTAAAGGGTTAATTCAGTCCATTATGCCGAATAACTTTTCTCAAGGAACATATGTCGAAATATGAAAAATAATTTTTGGCCTCCCCTACTAGTTGACCGATCAGCTGATCCGAGTTTGTATGGAAAGCCAAATATTATTTTTCATATTTCGATACATGTTCCTATGGGAAAGTTGTTCAGTATCATGGACTGAAATCACCCCTAAAATAGTTTCAGTATATTTTGCTAGACGTTATGTAACAAATACATAAATAATAAATCAGTTTTGGACTCCCCGTGCGGGTAAATTGCGCTTGACCTGCCCGAGGGTCGACCATATCACTACCTAGTATTGATTACATATATTTGAACATTACGCACTTGAACAGTTAACAACGTAATTTATTTGATTTATCAAAGTGGAAGTATTTTTATTTATTTATTTATAAGCCTATTGTCGGCGTGTTTTCAGACACAAAGGCCTTCTCCAGCTTCTTCCAAGCTTCTCTAAATTTTGCAGTTCTCTGCCATAGTGGGCCCCCAATCTTTTTTATGTCGTCAGACCGTTGTTACGGTCTATACTAGATCATTATAGCAAATGAAATTAAAATAACAGTCGAAAAACCAAAAAAAAATTTGACATTCCCATACAAATTGCCCGAATGACTGCACACTTTTGTATGGAAATTTTAAATCTTTTTTGTTCTTTGGCTGTTATTTTAATTTTATTAAACTATAATGATCTAGTATAGGCCGTAATGTGGTTCGATTTATTACGGGTATGTCAAGGGACATACCCTATCTACCATAACGTGGAAGGCCACGTTGTATATTTATTGACCACAATGGTACAAAAGGTGGACTTAATGCTAATGCATTCTCTACTAGTCAGCCTTTAGGAAAAACAGAAATTAATTAATATAATTAGAGATAGGCGCCCCCTTCGCTCGGGGATGATGCTTTTTTATACAAAGACGCGCGCATAAATGAGCGCCCCGCGAGCGAGGGGGTTAAAGATAAGTATTAACTACACACCATATACATACATGTCTACATACATACATTTCCATTTATATATTTTCCTTGCTGGTCTGGGAGAAAAGAAAAACATTAAACGTACCAGCTGCTTCTCTTCCCGCGCAGATCGAGGGAGTGGGTGAGCGCAACCCATCCATTCCGTTTTACCATCTTAACTCCCACACAAGAAGTTGTTATTTCCAAAATTTACATATCTACTAAACACTTTTCTGCTTGTCACCGTCTGTGCAATGAATACCACTGCAAATAGGAGTCTCGGGTGTCAATCTCCTCCCCCCCATCCCCTAGCTACGCCACTTGGTATTAGTTTTAGCTGAAATTTTGTATGCACATGTAAAACGATGACAATGATGTCATAGAGTGGTCTGATGAACCAATGACTATATGAACTTTGTAACAAAACCACGTAACTTCATCGAGTTCTCTTGGGGGCCGTCTATATATTACGTCATCCAGAATTTTGCCTTCTCGAATCTTTTGTTACGCATTTTTCTTATCCGTGTAACACGTAGTCACATTTGGCATTTGGCATAGCATGATCACCACTCCCCAGCGCTGTTAAGTAATATACTCGTATGGATTGCCCCTTCACAAGTACTTTAGTCTTAATATCAATCTAACTGCAAAACTGGAGTAACTCAGAAAAAAAGCAATGTACAAAAATACAATGCATTAAACTTACTTAGTACATTATATTGAAATTACACATTTACACGAAGGAAGGTAATTACGCAAAATATATGTAGGTATATTGGAATCCAGAGATGACTTATTACTGTTATATTGTATCACGAATCCTGATTGTCGATGACACATTGGTGTGTTAGCTCGCCGACTGCTGGTGATGATTTTTACTTAGCTCAATGTCCAACGAAACGACACAAACATTGAGGGAAATAATTATATATCCAGCTTCAAAATCGGAATACGATTTTTCGATTTCTGCTTTTCATACAACTCGATCAGCTGTTTCCGCAACCACTACTTCCGCAGATTCCTACATACTTAATTCAAATCCATCTTTCTCTCTTTTGTCTAAATATATCTTGTGGATCATGGCAGGTGTCGTTGTTTCTGTTGCAATAGCCCAGCATCAGTTCCTCCCAATTTCCATAATCCTTATGGATTCCTTTCTTTTTGCAATAGATCCTTCTCCTGTTGAAACCTAAGTATTCATGGGTATTAGTATATATCCAAGAATGGGTTTTGGTGGGAGCGCCTCATTACATCAACTTCTCCAAAGGGCCTCTACGTGTCGGATTTGTATCCCCGATGCAAGCCTTCCAAAGCACCAGGGTGAAAAGATCCGTGATTCCAAAAGAGATACAAATAAATATCAAAACTATAGTAATTAATCATTGCCCGAAGCAATTAAACTCATTATATTGGATATTAACTTAACGAAACTATATTTTATAATACCTACTTACATACATAAATAACCACCAAAGAGCCAAGACCCAGGACATTTTGAAAAGGCCATTTTCCAACTTGCCCTGGCTGGGGATCGAACCCAGAACCTCCGAGTGACAGACTAGCGTGTTAATCAATACACCATGAAGGTTGTCGACGTCGATAATGTTCTTGATTATCCAACTGAAACCCATCACACGCTCAAGTTATATTTTTTTTTTTATTAATTCCAGTTGGCCGGCCTAGCGCTGCTGGGCGTGGGCATCGCCCTCCAGCTACAGATCTCGTCGATCACCAACCAAATCGATGTGAACCTACAGATGGGCCCAATCACCACCATGGTGGTGGGTTCCATCGTGTTTCTGATCGCCTTCTATGGCTGCTGTGGCGCCATCAGGGAGAGCAACTGCATGCTGGTCACGGTAAACTATTTTTTATTCTTCTCCATTTTCTGTTTACAGGTGCGACCACCTGGGCAGCACCTGGGTGCGCTTTCACAGTTCACAAAACTTACATTACACAGTAACAATCTATACTTAGAAAGAATATTTTGCCAAAATCATGCGGAGATACGATTCACTAAGTAAACATAAATTAAATATTCCCTTAGCAAGGACCCACAAATTCCTGCGTGACCCAATTTTTTATGAGTATTACATTAAATTGACACTCGAAAAATGAACTTGAAAGAAAATATAAGGGTGTAGAGGTTTTCCATACTGATGGTCAATAACGATATGATAAGTACTATATATTCTTTCAAGTTCATATTTTGTCTGTGAAAACCAGTTTTATGCCTAGATATAGGCAATTTCTTTAAAATAACAATTTTTTAACAAAATCTGACTTATCGCTTAAAAATAAAAGCTAGACTACGTTAGTATGGGAGAGTCTGATTCTGTCTGGGGTAACTACTCTTGAAATATCGATAATAAGAGAAAATATGGAGTGTTGCTATTCTAATAAAACCATATACACGGCATACCTACAGTAGCCTACTGTCATATCAAATGTAGAGGTACAACGTCATCGTAGTCAAAGAAAAGAATGGACAAAAAATTATTTATAGGACTTTGCGACCTTGCCATGGTAAAAGTTCCAGAATTTCGCAAAAACACAGGCCAAGAAACATTCGGACCAACGGCATTTCAGGTTCACTACCTAGTTGTTGATCTAAGAAAACTTGTATTAGAAAAAGGTCTGATTACCAACTATAATTTTCTGTTACAGTACTCCATCTTCATGATCATCCTGATGATTGCCAAAATCACGCTGGCCACCCTTATCTTCGTAAATCTCACCGAGTTGACACAAGAGGTCCAGCGGCAGATCACACAGCTGTTCCAGGACAAGCGAGACTCTTTCCATGAGATTGAGACCGCGGTGAGTACACCGACATCTTCGTGAACGTCGACGAGTTGACGCAGAGTTAGCAAGTTCACAGCTCGAAGCGAACTAATTAGTATTGTTAGTTGTACCGATATTTTTTTAAAGGTGTTTTATTTATGATTTTCGATTTATTTATTTTTAATTGAAGATGCTTTAATTATTTCCAGTTCCAATGCTGCGGCCCCACGGGCGGCATTTCTTACGTGTCTATAGCCCTTCCCGAGTCGTGCTGCGCAACGCCACCCTGCAACATTGCTAACGCTTTCGGCGGCTGCAATGCCAGGATCGAGAGCCTCATGGATACCTATGGCCTAGCCATTGGCGTGGTCGCCATTGTTGTGGTGTCTATTGAGGTGAGTACATGTTAGCCAAAGGTAGCTTATTAATAATAAACCGGTTAAGTGCGATTCAGACTCGTACATGAAGGGTCCCGTACTTCCGTACAATTGGCTATGAATATCAATAATATATTCTGTAAAAATTTCAAGTGAGTATCTAGTTAATGCCATTATAAAGATCGAGTTAAAAACGTTAAAAAACACATTTTTAATTTTTAGTCACAATGAAGAAAAAAATGGTTGCCTGTAAAGTCGGTTTTACGGGCGAAGATTTTACGTGACAACGGCGGCAGACCGATCATAGTTGAGTGGGAGAGAGACGCAAGGCATTCGGCGGGCCTCTCTCTCGTTCGGTGACTCATCGTAACGTTACCGAGCGTTACACTTTTTCATAAGTGACTCCCAGCCGCAACCTAATTTAAGACGTTGTCACGTCAAAATGGTTGCCTGTAAAGTCGGTTTTACGGGCGAAGATTTTACGTGACAACGTCTTTTCATAGTTGAGTGGGAGAGAGACGCAAGGCATTCGGCGGGCCTCTCTCTCGTTCGGTGACTCATCGTAACGTTACCGAGCGTTACACTTTTTCATAAGTGACTCCCAGCCGCAACCTAATTTAAGACGTTGTCACGTCAAAAAGTTACTGCCTCTGTATATTTTCTATTATTAAGTATGCATTATTTTTTTTACCGTGTGGTACCCTGAAGAGTAGAATAGGACCACTCCAAGTCTTCCCGAGGATGTCGTAGAAGGCGACTTAGGAAACATAAGCTAAACAAAGCTTATAAACATCAGTGAGACCTCTCCAACCCGTCTGGCCAGCGTGGAGAGTGTAGGCCAAATCTTCTGACTGCTCTGGCTAATATATGGCTCTAGTAGTACAAAAAGGGTTGAGCTCTTGCAGTGGAGATTAAAAAAGTTTATATGATTATGTACCTATCTAAATTTCTTTCATATTGGTCGGGAAGAAAAGAAAAAAATATCTGCTTCCGATCCCGCGCGGATCGTAACAGCCGATAGAGGGAATTGGTGAAAATGCTAATCATGCTAATAAGCAATGCGGCTAGCAACCCATCACTGTTTGATTCCTCTTCCATGTTGTCGCTCACTATAACGCCACACAGAGTAATAATATACAGGCTGACTTTTTATCCACCAGCCAAATTTATGGAGCAAGTTCAGTCCATGATACAGAACTACTTTCCATAAAAACAATTAACGAAAAACTAAAATAAAAATTCACGAATCCATACAAATCAGCGTTCAGCCAAACGGATTTTGTATGGGAGGACGAAGAAATGTTATCTTTTACTAGTTGTTTTTACTAACTTTTTTTTATAGAAAATAGTTCAATATCATGGACTGTACGCTAAAAGTGTCATTATGCCAGGCTGTCACACCAGAGGTTATCAAAATGAAATATGATCTTTTTCAGACTGACCTGGGTCTTCGATTTTTATCTATAAGTATAACAAATACATTTGTTATAAAACTTAATATTGTTGAGTTAGTATCCCGTCACACAAGTCTCGAACTTACTTTGGGGCTATCTCAATCTGTGCGATTTGTCCCTATATATTTATTTATTTATCTAAATTTATTGTTTCTTTTTTTTCAGCTGGTGGCCGTGGTGTTCGGGCTGTGCCTGGCGAACCACGCCCGCAACAAGGCCAGGAGATCTCGCTATTAAGGCTTTTAGGCTAAGTTAGGTATTCTATTTCATGTGCATAAGATAAGCAAGCAATTTCATATTTGTAAGTATGAAAAACCTGTTATAAAGAAGATAAAACTTTCGCCTATATTTTTTTGTATTTTTGTGAAGCTTTAGGACTAGTATCTTTTTTAAACACACGGGACTTAGACCTAAATAATACATACAACATTAGTAAATCCACAAGTATTTTTTTGTGAAAGGCAAAAGCACTTCAATTTATTTTTAGTCAATGTTCTTTTTTTGTTTGAAAAAGAAATCCACGACATTTTTTTTATTTTTTGTCAGTTTTTTTTGTGATATTTGTTGAGTTAATAAACGTTATTTAGCTCAAAATTGTGTGGCTTCTTATTTCTTACTTACAATCTTAAAATATTATCTCGTGAGGTACGTCTCACTACTTAGTAACCAAAAGTTTATTTTCCTACAAAATGTATATGAGATAATAGGATGATGAATGACACACCTAATAAAAAGTCATGAATATACAGGCTGTAACAAAATGTACTGAAACTATTTTAAAGGTAAGTTCACTCCATGACAATGAAAAACTTTCCCCAAGGAACATATCGAAATATGAAAAATAATTTTCGGCCTCCTAAACAATTTAACCGATCAGCTGATCCAAGATGAAAAGATTTTTTTTTTTCATATTCCGATAAATGTTCTATGGTTTCAGTATAATTATTATTTGACGTTATACTACTAATACCAAAGATATGAGCCAACAAATGCATACCAAAAATCTCCAATCGGGTCTCGTGGCGGGCGGCGTCCGGCGAGTGGGATGAGTATAGTAAAGTCAGTAGGTTAACCATTTATTAGAAATTTGGAAGAATAAAAATAAAAAAATATATTTTTTTATCGGTTTTGTGTTCTATTAGTGATTCTGATTCCAAGATTTCAATATAAGCACAGAAAAAGTAGTTACTAATGCTCACGTAATATAGGTTGCTAAGAAGAACAAAATCAACCTGTATATTCCAAGTCTTCAGATATTAAAGCTTGTCGTAGCTCGTACCACAAAAATGCACGAATTTTGGAAACGTAAATCTATACTAATATTATAAAGCGGAAGAGTTTGTTTGTTTGTTTGTTTAAACGCACTAATCTCAGGAACTAATGGTCCGATTTGAAAAATTCTTTTTTTGTTGGGTAGTCCATTTATAGAGGAAGGCTTTAGGCTATATAACATTATGTTTCGACAACCACGCGAACGAAGTCGCGGGCACAGCTAGTTTAATATATTTCTTCGCTCGCCCTGATAAAAAAGTAAAGAAATTGAAGACCCATCTCTATCGAATAAAAAAATAGACCCGTTGATGTTTTTTCTTCTGAAAATCTAGGACCACATTTCTGTCACGTTATTACAATTTTTTTTTTTTTAATAGCTATTAACATAAATACATTCCCAAAGAGGGTTGACGTCAGGCAGGCTGCCGGTCGTAAAACTACGAGTATAGCCAAATCATTTAAACTGTTCCGGCTATTTCTTCTTCATTTTGCAAGGTCTTTGGCATCCTTGGGTGACCAATGACATGCATGTTTTATTTGGTGAAGAAAAAGCGGGAAAGTGCACCCCAGGCTCCGAAGCAGCACAGCTAAGGATGCGAAGAAGTTGGGCAAAAGCCTTCCCTTTTTGTTTCCAATTATTTATATCTTTAGCGGTTTCCCTCCATTCAGCGAACTTCGTTTCGCCCGTTTCCGTTTCTTTTTCCATATTTTCTCGCCATTGAAACCTTCCCAAAACCAAAATCAGCTAAATCAGCCCCGCCGTTCTCAAGTTTTAGCGAGACAAACGAACAGCAATTGATTTTGAATATATATATATACGGCATTAGCATCAACCTTTTAGCCATTCTTCATTAATTTTCGTTTTAAAAAGATCTAAATTTTATTCTTTCTCTAGATGTGTATTCTTCTTCTCGAGTCGAAAGGCTATTTATTAATTTAATTAAATCAAATTTGACCAGTATTTGGCCATGTGTAATAATTATAACTTTTTGAATTCTCTTTTCTTTTGTTCTTTATTTCTTTAAGTTATCCATGCCGGTTGTGGCTTCTATTCAAATCACTTGTACTAAGTGTAATATCGCTTGCAACAATTTTGGTATAATAACGCTGCGGTTTCGGTATTAGGTATATTATGCCACTGACAGAGTTGGTGAGCTTGTGTATAGCAATAGCAGCCAAAATTTTCCTCCTAAATGTCTCCAGCCTCCAAACCTTCTTTAGGTAATTACAAAGCCTGACCATTTTGAATAGCAATGATCGTCATTAAAGTTATTGACTGGAGAAAATCTCGTGAATACATATAGCACACTGGCGCTTAGTCAAAGATAAGGTAAATATATCACTTATTGAAGGCATTATTTTTAGATTATTTTAAGTGCAAAAGCTACAAAATACTACAGATTTTTGTTTCAACATAATCCCTTAGTTACTGATTATCATATTTACAGGATTCCATTTCTGCAGAGTTTTGTTTCTACAAAATCCCATATTTACTGATTTCCATGTGTACAGGATTCCAGACATTTCTGCATGTCTTAAATAAGTACCTATTTACTTCTTATTTACAAAATATTGTTTATTTTTATTAATTTATCACTGAATACTTTAAAAAGATTACATTTCGTTATACAAAAGTTACATTAAATAAATATCAAAACTAAAACTAAACTGACATCTAAATTCAAAAATAAATAAATCAAAGTGAACAAATATGGATATACGAGTATATTAGGTATGTTTTTATTTTAACAATATTGTGTATACTATATATGGCCCATTACCTTATATTGAACATGTCTGCAGTCTCACTTGTTCTGTTGTGTGGAGTACTAAAGACCACGCCTATTTCTCACATTATTAGTGTAGCCTAAATTTTGCAGAGGTACAGTCAGAGAGAAAAGTAAATGTTGGTTGATTAACTATTGTCATAATTGTCATAACCATTGACAACCTCCGTAGCCTAATGGTTAACAGGCTAGACTGCTATGTCGGAGGTTATGGGTTCGATCCCCAGCCAATGACAAATTGGAAAGTGGTCTTTTTCAAATTGTCTTGGGTCTTGATCGGCTTTTACGATCTGCGAGGAAGGAGAAGTAGCTGGTTTATAAAAAGTTTTTTCTTTTCTCCCAGACCAACATGGAAGTACTAGTACTAGAACCATACTTAAGTACCTATATAAAAATAAGAATAATATTTATTAATACATTAATATCATCGTGATTCGATAAAGAACGAAAGTTCAGGATGCCAGATAGTGTGTTTGCCGGACTCAAGTGGAGTTGGACAGGACACCCGGCAAGACGAGGTGATGGTAGGTGGAATACAGTGCTGACGGAGTGGTGGCTTAAGATGACAAGCGTAGTGTGGGTCGTCCGAGAGCTAGATGGATCGATGATATAAGAGAAATCGAAACTAGTTTCGTAAGGCGCAGGATCGAGGTGGTTGGCATGCACTGAGACAGGCCTACCCCCAGCAGTGGGATATAGAGAGCTGCGGATGATGATGATGAGATTATCACCAAAGTAGTCTGTATCGGCGCGCGTAGAAACTTTTGAGTATTAAGATCAGCCGTTAATGGTGGTGATTTTTGTGATAAATGAAAATGCAGAAATCTGATTGAAAGTTCGATGACGTGTATATTCGTTTTTATTGTACATACGTCACGAATAAAAGGTGGTGGGAACAATTAGACTAATAGTACGTGCACACATACGGAGTAGACAGAGTTACCCGCCCTTTTATTACATGGCTGACCTCCACTAACCGCCCGTCACGTGATGAAATTGGGCGGATGGTTGCGAGGTTCTTCCGTCAGGGGCTCCACAGCCCCACACACACAAACATAGTCTGTTTACGCAAATGGCAACCCTACCGTCATGGGTTTGACCAACGACTTTTATCTTTGACTGTACACAACTACAATACACCTATGGGAGTTGTAGGTGCTGGGTCATAGATAACGAACATTGTGTTGATAAAAAAAACCTATCGCAGATATCAATTTCAGTTTTATCTATACGATTCGGAAAACTGAACACAATGCCGACGTGACAGCTACAGTCGCAAGATTGTTTTCTTTTTCAGTGAATTGTAAAGTAAATATAACAAGATGTGTGTTACATTTCTAGTGAAATATATTTTGTTCTTTGTGAACCTCGTGTTTACTGTAAGTATTTAGTTTGTATATTTGTCAAGGTGGATGTTCATAATTATGTACAATCGAGTCTAGTCTTTAAGTCTTTAAGAAATATTTAATAACATCACTTAAAAAAAATACTATGCGTGAACGTACGTAAAATACGTTCTTACTAGTATAGTAACATGCACCGAGTACCTATCAGTTATTAAAATAAATTCTGTTCTGAGATCGGACTCACAACACTGAAAAGAAATATTGTTCTAAGTACCGAACAGAATATACACTAGTCCTGATACTCATAAAAAACGCCTTTAGAAATTTCTGGGACATGCGTGCCTAAGTGTACATACTGCACCAGAAATTTTAAGGCGCTATGAGTATAAGTAACATAAAATAACAAAATAGTATACTTCTTAAATAGTGCACTAAATAAGTTGTAAGAGAACTGTCTTAATAGACGAAACTGTCCTGGTACTAGTACAGACAAAATAGCTGTATACAACTGACATAAGTGCAATTTTTTTTTAATACAATTTGTGAAGAAATCCCTGTCCGATCCGTGACGGTCATATTGTGTAGCTTGTGTAGGTTCTATTTATCGGTTTCTTACCAGAGAAAAGGTACAAAAATTACCTATGATAAAATTAGAATAAAATTCAATTTTAAATTGTAACTTACGTGGCAACTCGGGGGCGGTTTCTTTTGCGGCTCGATCAAAGGAGCCGACTGTCGAAGCCGTGCTGTGATGTGACTAGATATGCCGCCACTTCTAAGTGGTTGTCACTTTTTTTAATTTGTTAGATTTTTGGGAAAATTAATGCAAATTTCTGATGGTTTAGGATCAGATAGATCAGATAAATTATTCGATTTCTTACTTTTTTGAACTTGTCATTTAGGTATACTTACTTACATGCCCTTTCCGATCGGACAGGGTTTTCTTTACATATTGTATAATTGTGTCATAATCGCCTTTTTCTCAAGCTCGCTGGTGCCGCTCTTGTAGGAGTGGGGGTGGCGGTCCTTCTTCAGATATCTGACATCCTGGACTTGATCCCTGTCAACCTGAATGCCATCCCCATCACCGTCATCGTGCTGGGCAGCGTTATTTTTGCCATCGGATTCTGTGGTTGTTATGGAGCGATCAAACAGTCGCAATGGCTTCTTACCATGGTAAGTAAACAACGACCATTGCACGTCGGTCCATAAAACATTAGTTATCTTTGATAAAACTATCTGAGACTGAATAGATGAAGATAAACTTGAATACGATTTAAATAGGAAGAGGTGTGGGGGGGGGGGTGAAATAATTAATAACGAATACTGAACCCAATTACCTTTTAATCTATCTAATTTTAAGTTTGTTAGTTTGCGTCCTTGGAGAAAATACTGCAGTGCAGTTTGTTGCCGCTTCTTCTGCACTAGCGCCTAGCATCGATCAAATATTAAAAAAAACATCGTTGTTATTATTCCAGTATGCAGTTGTCATGGCGGTACTGGCAGGTGGAAAGATATACTTCGCCACGGTCCTGTTTGATGGGTTAAGCAACATCCAGGAGACGGCGCAAGAATGGGTGGTCGACGCTTTCCGAAATCAGTTGGATCTGTTTCCCTTGTTGGAATTTGCCGTGAGTTCTAACATGAATAAAATTTGTATGCTTTTTTTTCGTGTTACAATACAATACAAAAAACTTTATTGCACCAAATAACATTTACAATATATACCTAGTCTAGCCATAAATATTGTAAAAAAGAAAAAAATATATTTTTCTATTGCAATTATCATTTATTACTTTTACAATGCGTTAGTTTAAAAAATAAATATAAATCAATTTAAAATATAAAAAGCTTATTCGAAGTGGGCTCCATTGGCTGCATGAGGCCAGTTATCAATAGAAGCACGCACTCTTTCCATGGGAAAATTCTTCACTGCCAAAACCAGAGATATAGGATATATTAATAATATTATACAATACAGGGTGATTGCAAAAAGATGGCAAAAATTTACAATTATCGAATGATACAAACAACCAAAGATAAAAATGATTTTGACTTTAATGAAGCTTTGATGAAGTCGGTTTTTACTTTTCAAACATTGTTTATCGTTCACATCTGCTCTGTCATCAGTTTAGCTGCTGCGGCACCACGGGCTCGTCCTCCTACGACGGCGTCTACCCCACCCTGCCCCCGACCTGCTGCCCAAACCCCACCAACTCCAGTCTGTGTCCTTCTGACGACGCGTTCGACGGCTGCGTCAGCATCCTCGGCAGCTACTTCGAGACCTTCGGAGACGCTATAGCGGGCATGCTAATCGCCGTGATCACCGCGGAGGTCAGTCTTCTCTTTGTTAGGGTTCCGTACCCAAAGGATGCAAACGGGACCTATTACTGAGACTTCGATGTCTGTCTGTCTGTCACAGGGCTCTATCTCTTGAAGGCAGCCTTATCGCTAAGTAATTTCTTATTGGCAACCGCTTATCTAAAAAAAATTACGGGAAATTAGATAGGTAGCTACTTAGTTACATAAAGATATGTGTCATAATTTATTTATCCCAAAGCATTGAAATGTAATGAGCCCAGCAGATAAGATTAATTTCTATTTGACGAAATCTAATAAATAATTTGATATGGTATATCTCCAAATCTAAAAATTATAAAATTATATGACAAACGGAATTAGAATTTAGATTACTAGAAACTTTCTTTTTGCGACTGAAAGACCTGTAGTGCTTGCTTTAATCAGGGATAAATAGGGGACTGCCTCCGTGGTCCAGTGGTCAAGGCGTCTGCCTTGTAATCCGGAGGTCGTGGGTTCAAATCCCACTGGAAGCAAACTTTGTGAAAAGTTGTTTCCAGTCTGGTAAGGATATTGCAGGCTTGAATCATCTGATTATCCGAAAAGAAAGATAATCCCGTGCTTTGGAAGGCACGTAAAGCCGTGGTCCCGAACGCCATCTAGCGTTTGTACCTATCTCAGGGTTGATTCTGGTCTACCCTTTGGGTTACGGAAGTCAGACGGCAGTCGCTCTGTGTAAAAACCAGTAACCTCGTCGAATCACCTAGGTTAGGTAGCGGACCCTGGGCTCTAAAGCGTAACCGCTGACGACGCAACCGGGAATACCCTCGGATGATGATGATGATGAAATAGGGGATACTTAGGGTAAGGAATAGGAGGCGTGTGCCCAATAGTGGACTTTTCATGACGACCTCCCTGGCGTATTGGTTAATATACGTAGTCTGTCATTCAATGGTTCTGGGTTGGATCCTCAGCTAGGGCAAATTGGAAAATCGCCTTTTTCAAATTGTATACTGCCTTGCCTTGGATGTCTATCTATACATGATACATAAGACTCAGTTTCACTTATTTCTGTAAATTGGATTTGGCACTCGTTCGCAAGCTTTACATATTATGTTGTGATAACATTGTATTAGGCATAATATCTTTGTAAACTGACAAAGCCCTTCTGGCGCGTAGGCGACCAATACTGTGTCAATGAGTTCTTCGGTGTTTCTTCTCAGCAGTGGTCGTTGCGAAACGCTAGTATCGGTAGCTTTTGAACAAAGAAAAAATAATTTAGATATAAATAAACATTACACGTAATGTACACTATAATTATTGATGTGTAAAAAGTGCCTGCAAAGGCCTAGTTACTGAATAAATATTCGATTTTGATTTTGATTTATAAAATATAGTATCGTTGAGTTAGTATCCCATAACACAAGTTTAAACTTACTTTGGAGCTGGCTCAATCAGTGTGATTTGTCCCTAAATACAACGTTTAAGGGACATATGCGTAATAAATCGAACCATACTAGATCACTATAGTAAAATTACAGTCAAAAAAAAGAAATTCGGCATTTCCATACAAAAGTATGCAGTCGCCCGGGCACATTGTTTGGGAAGGTTAGATCTAATTTCTTTTAATTTGTTTTCTGTAATTTTAATTTTATTAAACATTTTTTATTTATTTATTTAATCTGATGTGATGATACGAGTATAAATATGGTAATCTGGTTGGTTGCAGTTGGTGGCGATGGTGTTCAGCTTGTTCCTGTGCTGCACGGGCGGCAAGAGGAGATAAGGAAACTACGTATCAGTATTATTTTAAAATTAATTTGTTGCTAAGGAAGGAAATATGATGATTTTTATTTACTTCATTGTAGTTTCATTGAGTAAACTATTTTCTCTATTATATAGATATAGATGTCACACCGGAGGTCCCGCTTTCGATCCCCGGTCAGGTCAAGATGGAAAATGATCTTTTTCAGATATATATTTATATATATTTGTTCAAAATATAGTATCGTTGAGTTAGTATCACATGACACAAATTTCGAACTTACTTTGGGGCTAGGTCAATCTGTATGATTTGTCCGTATAAGTATATATTTGTTTATTTTATTTAGACTTCATCATGGGATGGAATCTCTTTGCCATGTTAACGGCTAAAGCTTGTGTCAGATAATCCACGCACCTGAATCAAGTTTATAGACGCGACCGGGACACACGGCACGTCCCTAGTCCGGAAGCTAGCATGTAACTAAATTTGCTACAAGTACTGGCAAAAGATCCAAAACATATAGTAATATGGCGTAGGACCCACACCAAGGTCAGACGACCTGACCAAGGTCACTGGAAAGCGCTGGATGCAGGCCGCTCTAGATCGGACATTTTGGGAAACCTTGCGAGAGGCCTATGTCGCTAGACGCTATGTGGCTGAAATGATGATGATGATATAATAATATAATACTTTGGGAGAAAAAGCAGATCGTAAAAGCCTATCGTGTGAATTTAGTAAATAGGTGAGTTAAGTAAAACTTGATAGATACTCGTATGCATGTGTAGTGAGTAACGGACCGACCGGTCGAGTCACACACAAGGCACCACTCGCCAAACGAACTGGCAGTATAGCTGAATGCAGAGCTTTCCAGAAAGCTTGAGGGACTTTCAGCGCTATTAGCGGCTAAAACACGTAAATATTTCCTACACTTAGTATTGTTTTCATTGGAATATTAGTCGCTTTTAGGCACATTTACAATGAGATGGTAATATATTTATATACATATTTTAAGAAAAGAAAGAAAGAATATTAATATTATGTGGGTCGCGTAAATTCGCATGAAATATGATGATGATGATAAGGCATGAAAATAAGCAGTCCAACTCAAAAGAGATAATTTGTAGTTGTAACTAAGCAATACTTGTCAGTATTAGAACCTACTCGTATATTACCTACCTTTTGCAGGTTCGCTAGTAATGTGTGCTGCCATCTATGTGAGCAGTTGGTACTAACTAATATGTATTAATAATATATATTATAATTTTTATTTTATTTTTTATTTATTTATTCAGGTTCACCATTGTGTACTACATTAATACATGGATATATATTTAAAGGCTAAATATTATATTAATACTACTAATATGTCTACCTACATGCATGCACTATCATTTACAAGAGAGTCGCGATTGTCGCGAAGTCTACAGCTCACACAGCCAATAATAGTTTTATGATATAAGAGTGGTAGAGTTATACACACGGATTTCAGTAATAATCAACATTAAAAGATGATGTCAAAGACTAATTTAAAGTTAATCTTCTTCTTGTCGTCTATTAGTTTAAAACTCACTGTTTTTAAATATTGAACATAATAAGTACATCAAGAATACGTTGAAAGTTATCATGTTCATGGGGCTGAGTCTGAAATGGGTTTCTTTCGGCGTATCTTACCAGCAAATGCTGATGAATGATTAATAAAAATGTCGACTTTGACTTTGAGTGAACAGTTTGATTTTCCTAGGTAAATTATGGACGAAAAGCGACGCCTCTTTAACACCATCTATAGTATGTACCGGAATTCGCTGGCTGGTTTGAAAACTGAAATAGGCGGTAGCTTCAGGACCAGCCTATAAGCGCAAAACTTCATTCTCGACAAAGATAAATTAAGACCCTCGTAAAAACCACTGTTGCTATCCAATTAATAACATGAAAAAGCGCTGAAGCCGCTGAGTAGACACCGAGATCGGATGTTGGCGCCATGCGCCATCGCTCGTAAATACAAAAAGCGATTAATTGAAAAACTCGTCCGAAATGTAGCGGTAACGGGACGCGAAATGATGGACCCACTCCCTGCACCGGGGTCGACGACCTGTAGACAAACACTTAGCACTTGCAATGCAATTTATGTAATTACCATCTCGAACTGACAGCTGATCGGAGTCAGGAGTAATGTTAGTTTGCGAAAATTGGAAAAAACACTGTTGTGCACACCATGGTACACACTATACAGAGTCTAAACAAACTATACTGAAACGATTTTAAGGGTGGATTCAGTCCATGATACTGAACAACTTTCCCCAAGGAAGATATATCGAAATATGAAAAAATATCCGATTTTGTATCTTATGAATAGAAAAATAGGTTTTTGTAATTTTAGTTTGCGAAAATTGGAAAAAACACTGTTGTGCACACCATGGTACACACTATACAGAGTCTAAACAAACTATACTGAAACTATTTTAAGGGTGGATTCAGTCCATGATACTGAACAACTTTCCCCAAGGAAGATATATCGAAATATGAAAAAATATCCGAGTTAGTATCTTCTGAATTGAAAAATAGGTTTTAGTAAAATCTATAGAGTATAGAGTGCGACAGAGGAAACTGCAGCTCGAACCAAAATACCTATGAAAAGTACACAAAATCAACGTTTCGCAGTCCTCTGATTTCTCCTCCAAAACTTAAGCGATATAATTTCTTTTTTCATTAAAAATTAAACAAAAGCTATGGCTGTTTTTTTTTTAATAATATAAGTAGTCGTCAAATCTGTTTACTAGATGTTTGGACAGAGTGGAAAATCTTAACAATTTTTTAAGGTTTTTTTAACGAAGGTTTATCTCTCAAATTATGAAATAAACCGAGCAAGTGCGAGTCGGACTCGTACATGAAGGGTTCCGTACCTCCGCACAAAGTTATAAAACGCTGAAAAAACACGTTTCTTGTATGACGACCCCTTTAATTTTTAACTTTATCTTATTTTTAGTATTTGTTGTTATAGCGACTATAGTAATACATAATTGGTAAAAATGTCAAGTGTCCGTATGTTTCTAGCTATTTACGGTTCAAAAGGTAGAGCCCTGTGACAGACGGACAGACAGACAGACAGACGGACCAACGAACAGACAGCGGAGTCTCAGTAATAGAGTCCCGTAGGTACCCTTTGGGTACGGAACCCTAAAAAATACATAGGGACATGACAATATATCCATAGATATTTTTTGGAAGGGCCGAGTTGCAATACTGTTAGATAATATTACCGTGGTATAGTATTGTGTATGCAATGTAGCGGCTCAAATGACAACAAATGTCGAGTGCTAACTGTAGAACGGCTGTAAATTATGTGTGTTCCAAGTTAAATATAATACTTTCCTTATTCGATGCAGCTCTACCGAAAGTTTTGAAACCGAAAATGATTAGGTTACTTGCTAGTCTGGGAGAGAAAGAGAACAAGGTGGCTCCCGCTGGGACCTCACATTTTATTATTATTTAGATAATGATAGTATGTTTGTATGTAAAATTCGAAAAACATTTCCCTCGTTCGGTCGTAATCATGTCCGCAACTTAAAGACATCAACGCGCCTTTTTCATGTTATTTTTAAAAAAAGGCGTCTAGATGCGATCCTTTTTAACCCCCGCCATAAAAAGGCGTGTTATTGTAAGTTTATATGCGTATCTGTGTGTCTATCGGTGGTATTGTACCAACACGGGATTTTTTAATTAATGATGTGACGTCGCATTTCAAAGAGCTCCAAGTGCAATGGAAACCAAAGAGATCTGCTTATACTTAAACGGTCCCTTATACGTTTTTTTCTTTTATACCAGATTAGTATGAAATAATTTAGTTTTTATGGTTCCGTACCCAAAGGGTGCAATCGGGCAAACCTATTACTGAGACTCCGCTGTCTGTCCGTCTGTCACAGGGCTCTATCTCTTAAACCGTAATAGCTAGGCACTTTAAATTTTCACCGATTATGTATCACTGCGGCCGCTATAACGAAATATACTAAAATTAAAAAAAAGTTAAATATTAAGGGGGTTGTCATACAAAATAAGTGTTTTTTCAGAGTTTTTTTAACTAGATCTTTATAATGGCATAGGTACATTACAATTTTACAGAGTATGTATTACTATGACCGGTATAACAACAAATATTAAAAATAAGACTAAGTTAAAAATTAAAAAGTGTTATCATACAACTTGACGACCTCCGTGGTGTAATGGTCAACACGCTAGTCCGCCAAGCCGGAGGTTCTGGGTTCGATCCCCAGCCAAGTTGGAAAATGGCCTTTATCCAATTGTCCTGGGTCTTGGATCTTGGATGTTTATTTATATAACGTCTAACTAAATATACTGAAACTATTTTAAGGATGAATTCAGTCCATAATACTGAACAACTTTCCCCGAGAAACATATATCGAAACATGAAAAATATTTTTTGGCTTTCCATACTTACTTGGATCAGCTGATCGGTCAACTCATATGGGAGGCCAAAAATTATTTCGATATATGTTCCTTGGGGAAAGTTGTCCAGTATCATGGACTGAATCCACCCTTAAAATAGTTTCAGTATATTTTGTTGGACCCTGTATATGTTTTTATTATACTTAGGTAAATATAGTATCGTTAAGTTAGTATCCCATAACACAAGTTTAAAAAAAGCTTACTTTGGGGCTAGCTCAATCAGTGTGATTTGTCCTTATATAGGGTCTAACAAAATATACTGAAACTATTCTAAGGGCGAATTCAGTCCATGAAACTGAACAACTTTCCCCAAAAAACATATATCGAAATATGAAAAACATTTTTTTGGCTTCCAATACAGCTTGACCGATCAGCTGAGCCGAGTTTGTATGGAAGGCAACAAAATATTTTTAATATTTCGATATATGTTCCTTGGGAAAAGTTGTTCAGTATCATGGACTGAATTCACCCTTAGAATAGTTTCAGTATATTTTGTTAGACGTTATATAAGTATTTATACAAAAAAGTTGTTTTTTCAGCGTTTTATAACATTATATGGAAGAACCCTGCAAGTACAAGTCCGACTCGCACTTGCCCGGTTTTTTTTATTTACTTATACAAATAGCCTCCGTGAATTTGATGGACATTTTTGACAAGTTGTAATAAAAACCAGCTGTCGTAACGGTTCCGTCCCCCCATCCACATCTCCGACCTCCAGTTATTCCAAATATTTGCATTTCACGGCCGCGTACTACGCATACATTTGAATACATCTGTTAAACCAATACTATTAATTAAATACGTTATCTACCAGTTTGGAGTCAATGACCAGTGATCTGTCTCTAATTCTCTATTGAATGAGTTAGTGGCCAACACTGGTCGTCACATTTTCAAAATAGTTTGGAAAATCTAAAAGTGCACGCCTCATAATCTCATTTTTCACAATTAAATTGATTTTGATTGTTTTATTGCTAACTTAAAACGAAGAATAAATTCTTCTTTGCTGGTCTGGAAGAAAAGAAAAAACATAGAATGTACCAGCTGCTTCTCTTCCCGTGCAGATCGTAAAAGCCGATCGAGGGAATGGGTGAGAATCTGAATCATATGAATAGGTGATGCGGTTAGCAACCCATCACTATTATGATTTCCCTTTTCCACCTTCATGCCCACCATTACGCTAAAAGTGGCCTTTGCTTTACCGCCCTTGGCTCTGTCTACCCCATTAGGGATAAAGACGTGATAGTGTATCTGTATCTGTAAAACGAAGAAAAGTATGTGGAGATTATTTTTAACTTTTATTTTATTTTTAACTTCCCGTTGAGAAAATTGAAAATTTTCAAAATTCGGGACGTTATTAGTTTCACTCCGTTTTTGAAAAGTCGAGTTTTCATCAGATCTCGACGTTTAAAGGTCTCAGGAATCTTCCCTGACCACTCACGAGCAAGTGTCATGCACCCTATCCGTATGTGTGTGTGGGTGTGTATGAGACCCGCTTATAACTCTTGACCAACTAAACCGATCGGAACCAAACAAGTAGCTTTCCAAAGAGTTCTATACAACTCAGATTTCCTGTGAATTTAAACCGATTCGGACCGGTAGATTTTGAGAAATCTCAAAAAAACTAAGCAAAAACAAGAAAAAAATTTCAAATAAGTTTGGAAAATCCAAAAGTGCACGCCTCATAGCGGTCACTCAATTTTAACAAAAAAAAAAACAGACCTTGAATATTGCATATTTATCGGTGTATTATGAACAAAATAAAAAAATTACTTTTAAATCTTCGCGCCATTGCCCACACAGAAAAGAAAGGTACTGCGTATGTATTGTCAATGTCAAGAAGAAAAGAAAAATGAAAAGATTAACATTGTATCCAGAAAAAGAATGAAAATTAAAAATGGCTAAAAGACAGGTGCTAAACGCCGTAAAAAAATATTTAAAAAAAAATTGACAATATCAACGAACCTTATTTACATATATTTTTACATTTTACATTTAGATATACCAACGATAGGTGGATTTCAGTTTATTGCTAATTATAATTAAACTACATTGAATTAGACCGTGACCTTCGAAAGGACTTAGTTTTGGATAATACTGAAGCGTATAAAAAAAATGGACTTGATCAGATAAGTTTTTCGGGAGTTATCGTGACCACGCCAGTTTCCATACGTCCCGACACACGGACGTCCACAAAATGATTTTATTAAACATTGTTTTTATTTATTTAAAAGGCAAAATGTCTAAAAATATCATAAGTGTTGAAACTATTTTTTTTCCTTGACATTTATATGTAAATATTATTGTACAAGTGCGATAGAAAATAAATAGCGACACATTTAGTTAAAAAAATCATTTGATTTTTGTAAGGCGAGAGTAGAGCACTACCTCATATGCGCTTCGCTAATGAGGCGTGCAATATGATGTTTTTTGAGAATAACTATTAAACTACATTGAATTAGACCGTGATCTTCGAAAGGACTTAGTTTTGGATAATACTGAAGCGTATAAAAAAAATGGACTTGATCAGATAAATTTTTCGGGAGTTATCGTGACAACGCCAGTTTCCATACATACAGACACACGGACGTCCACAAAATGATTTTATTAAACATTGTTTTTATTTATATAAAAGGCAAAATGTCTTTTAAAAATGTCATAAGTGTTGAAACTAGTGTTTTTCCTTGACATTTATGTGTAAATATTATTGTACAAGTGCGATAGAAAATAAATAGAGACACATTTAGTTGAAAAAATCACTTGATTTTTGTAAGGTGAGAGTAGAGCACTACCTCATGCGCTTCGCTTATGAGGCGTGCAATTAGGTACCTGAGGCGTTTCCTTATAGCAGTGGTCGTTCCGAAATACTACTATCGGTAGATTTTCTTTAAAAATAAGTATAAGTAGTTAATAATTTAAAAAAAAATAAACTTAGAATAGGACCACTCATCCACTCTTCCTGTGGATGTCGTAAGAGGCGAGTAAAGGACTAAGCACAAACATCTCGTGCTACAATTGCATTCTTAAAGAGGGTTAACGTCGGACGGCGGCCAGTTGTTAAACTTTTCACACAAATACATTCCCAAAGAGGGTTGACGTCAGGCAGGCGGCCGGTTGTAAAACTATAGCCAAATCATTTAAACTGTTCCGGCTATTTCTTCTCCATTTTGCAAGGTCTTTGGCATCCTTGGGTGACCATTGACATGCAAGTTATATTTGGAGAAGAAAAAGCGGGAAAGCGCACCCCGGGCTCCGAAGCAGCACAGCTGAGGATGCAACCGGGAACGCACTTAGACGAAGAAGAATTAAAAAAAAATAAACAGACCTCACGGATCGCCGCGCCTAACCCACCCCTGTCTATGACGAGACTTTCACGAACTACTTTCCCCAAGGAATATACTTATATCGAAATATCTAATATTATAAAGCGGAAGAGTTTGTTTGTTTAAACGCGCTAATCTCAGGAACTAATGGTCCGATTTGAAAAATTCTTTTTTTGTTGGGTAGTCCATTTATAGAGGAAGGCTTTAGGCTATATAACATTCCGACAACCACGCGAACGAAGTCGCGGGCACAGCTAGTTAAAAATATTTTTTTGCTTTCCAAACAAACTCGGATCAGCTGCTCGGTCAAATTGTATTTGAGGACAAAAAATATTTTTTATATTTCGATCCTTGCGGAAAGTTGTTCGGTATCATGGGCTGAATTCAGCCTTAAAATAGTTTCAGTACATTTGTTAGGTCTATATATCTCTAAGACCACGTTTAGCATGATGATGGTCGTATTTTACGATCTGGTACTAGGTACTACATAATTTTCATCTCTCCAAGACCAGCATGGAAATCAGCATTAGTAATTTGAAATTGCGTCAGCTCACTGTAACATTTCCAAAAGCAAACAATTTCGTTTTCGTGACGTAACAGCTTTCGTGATTATCGACTTGCTAATGCTTTCAGCCGAGCAGCGGGTCAGGTCGCGAAGAAAGTCTATTGTGTGCGAGAAAGTCGGATAAGGACATGCCTACTGCAGATTGACGTGTACGTACGATGTTCCTAAAGATGAGGAACTTGGTTACGTATTACTATGCTATATTTAAAGGTGTTCTCTTCCCGTGACAGCTGATCACGTGATTTGCCCAAGAATACGTCATCAGTGAGGAGTGTTGCCACTGGGCGTGATTGAATTACCCGAGCAAAGTGTATTTTTTAACTTAACAAACCAATCAGGAGCTAATTCAATATACAAAATTAAAAATTTAACAGATTAATCACACGATATACGAAATAGTTAAGTTACTTAGTATTTTATTTATTCATATAATTAAAACTAAATTCAACAACAATAAATTAAATCTAAAACTAATGTACAGATAACTAGCTATAAAAAGTGTTTCTGTATAGTTTGTGTCGAGTGTATTTAAATGTGTAGTGTGTTGTAATTGTGTAGTCCTGTTTTGTGTATATATGTAATAGCTAGTCACCTGTACATGAAGTATGGAAAGAGAGAGACTGTAACCTACAATCAACCCTATTACCCTACCTACACAGCCTAGCCCTAACTATACACTACGAATAAATACACAAAAAAATAGATGCAGGATGTCTGTTACTTGCGACCTATAGTAACAGACGGAAAGTGGGAAGGATTCAAGGTATTAGGAAGATTTTCTCACTGCCGGTCAAGCAGACTCACAAGACCGTCACAGGCTAAGGGTGTCTTGGCCACAGTGAGAGGAAATAAAACCAGCAGTATGATGGCCAAGCGTAGGCAGCCAAAGAGAATATATTAAATTAAACATTAACTATATATACAAAAAATATCTACATGTGTGTGTATAATCTACAATATTTGTATGCGTCTAAATTAGTTGCGTTCATGCTTGCAAGTTCTTGGGTGATTGCCCTGGAGGTCACATGTTCATATTCACGTGAACAACTAATAATAAAAACAGCAAACATTAATTTATATAAAAAAATTAACCCAAAAATCGCCACCGTCAGCAGGCAAAGTCCACAAGGCTGGCGGCATTTTCACGTTGTATGGCCAGGCTAAGCCTTTGGTCAAAATGCGCACCAGCTCTTGGGTCCCCGGAGACGTCGATCAAACGTGCGGAGATCTTTTTGAACAATTGACGAGATTTATGATCCTGGTTGTCATCATTGTTAGACAGACGTCAAGATAAGTCAGATTCCTTAAGTCAGCTTGAAAGATCTGACACCATGTTTAGCCACTTATCATAATTAAATTTTTAACAAAAAAAAACAACCTACTTCAATTTTTTTTTAGGGGTTTTTTCCATATCTCCAAAGTTCTTCATTATATCTTCACCAAATTGAAATGGGACCAACTTGGTAGTAAAGGCTTTCAAATAAAAGATATCGCGTAAGAAACATACTTACATAAAAAATAAATAAAAAATTCAAAAACAACATACAGTCGAATTGATAACCTCCTTTAACCTTTTTTGAAGTCGGTTAAAAATGCTGTAAATGTTTTAATTTGTGGGAGTAACAAAGTCAGACAGACGTCACCTTTGAAGAGAGTATATGTGTTAACCATATCTTTATGATATAGTATATACGAGTACAGCATCGAACAATGGTGCACGTAGTTTCGTGGTAGTGCTAAAATCCCTAGGACCTATAATCGCAGCCAACGAAAGAGCTCTTGAGGTCGGCCTTTACCGAAGCAACCAAATATAAGTACTATCGACACGCTAAGAAAAAGTATCAGACAGATCACAGAAAACAGGTCAGCAGCCTTATCGCGACTACAGTATCTTCCAGGTAACCAAAGGAGGTCAATTTTCAAATTCGATCGAGTTAAAACCGAGCACGAAGATCACAAATCAGCACTCGCGTTCTCGATTCGCATTCACCGCTGGGATTGTTTTCTATTGATAGAAAACAATTAGTACGGTTTTGTGCAAACTAAGCACGCTAAGTACTAGCTAAAGTGACCCTTCAGACGTCGGAGCGTGTCCCGAATTCCCGCCTCTGTGTACCCCGTAACCTTTGCTTTCAGTGAACTTGCGTTATTGTAGATAGTTAAGTATATAACTACTCCTATCTATAACAAGGATGCCTGTAGTCGCATTATCTAAAAATCTGCGAGAGTATTTTTTACTTCTCGCAGCATGAAATCTAAATACTGATTAATTTATTCTTTATTATTGTTATATATTCCATGCTGGTCTTGGAGAAAAGAAAGCAGCTTCTCTTCCCGTGCAGATTGTAAATGCCGATCGAGGGAATGGGCGAAAATGCGTCGTTAACAGGCGATGCGGCTAGCAACCCATCACTATTTTGATTCCTTTTTCCACCTTTTCGCCAACCATCACGCTAAAAGTGGCCTTCTGCTTAGAGCCGCGATACCCAAAAAGCTCTGTCTGCGCCATTAGGGATGAAAACGTGATAGTGATAATGAATGTCAAAGATTTTAGTCGGACCGAAACAAGAATAGAAAAATAAAGTAAAAATATCTACTTATTTAAAATATATATGAAAAGGAGTAAATTCTGAAAATTCCTCATTTAGAGAATCAGTCTTCAGTAAGAAATATATCACTAAACTAGCAATATTTTTTGAATGAAAATCTACTAGGATGGGACATATTATTCGTAAATAAATAAATATAAATATATGGGGACATCATCAACATCACACAGACTGAGCTAGCCCTTTTTTTACTTGGAGAAATGGCCAACCCACACCACTCGTCCTCGGGGATGGGGAGCGGTAGTGTGGGGCTCCAACCCACTAAAGTTCCATGTGCTAGTCGTCTTTGCTCGATTCGCGTGGTAAATTGCGTTATGGGATACTAACTCAACGATATATCATTTATAATATATTTTATAGTATAAATACATATATAGATAAACAACCAGGAGACTACCAATTTAAAAAAAAACAGTGGCACTCCGGAAGTACTGAGAAGTGAAAACTTGAACAAGGTGGTGTCGGTTAAACGAACGGTAACAGTGTTGCGAGTTAAGCGATTTTTTCCCATCTCAAAAAATGCCCAACGCGCCTTAAGGAGTTTTAATTTAAAAACCGCCATTTTCCAACTTGCCCTGGCTGGGGCTCGAACCCTGGGCTAGCGTGTTAACCACTACGCCACGGAGGTATAAAAAAACTTCGTTACAGTTTCGATAAACGGTAGAACTGCCACAGAAACTGGTCTTATTTCCATTTATTTAGGCCATTTCTAGCTAACGGCGCCATAACTCATTGGTTCAATGCGAGATTCATTCAAATGTCGCATGTTATGGCTCACACCGCTACCCAATTAATGTGAATTGTTCCAGTTAATGTGTTTGTCTTGTCTTTCAAGTCGCCGAAACGTGGTGACAGCTCTTATCGTTGATCTACTTAGTTTTAGTAATAGTGTCACTTAGTATGTATGTGTTCTGTATTTTTTTTGGCCTTGTATAGCGTGTTTTCTTCCGTTTTGTATGACAGTATTTTTTTTATTGGAATACAATCTGTGACTTTTGTCTTATAAATACTACTTCTTTAAGTTTACGAAATACATAAACTATCACGTCTTTCTCCCTAACGGGGCAGTCAGAGCATTTTGAGTCTTGTGCGTCAAAGCAGAGGCCAGGGCCGCAAGTCTCAAATGCCTTTCGCACATTCCCTCGATCGACTTTTATAAGCTGCGTGGGAAGAAAAGCAGCTGGTACATTCTATGTATTTTCTTTTGTCCCGAACCAGCATGGAAGAGTTCATGAGAGCCAGCGCTTTTAAAGATTAGAGTGTACCTAATGTAGAGATCATGATTGAAAACATTGGAAAAATACCTTGAAGAATCAGCCTTCTTGAATAATTAAGGATGACTTTGGAATTTTCATAGATCATCAGATTGACTGAAAGAGTTCAGTATGTAAGATAAAATCTTGAAAAATATTGACCCACCAATTGACAAACTTTCTAGAATGCATTTCTCTATTTTCCTGTTCCAATTTCTCACGAGTACGTTTATTTATGTGCTACTTGCCAAAAGTCCACTACTTACTGACATCATTTACTTAACGAATACTGCCTATGTATACTTATATGATTAGCGAATAAGTCATTTGTTTTCAATTTCTTATTTACGAAACTACCGGACACACTTTGTAATACTTTTAACCACATTCAATCGGGGACAGGCGTTTAAGTCCTAAAAATAGCAAGACCTCACCGTAAACGCGAAACTTATTAACCCATTGGAAGCTCGGTACAATGCACGCTGGTCGGACTTACAGTTAATTTGCGAACCTGCAGTACAAACACAGGTAATGACAGATACACTGAGCGCTGCCCGGCCGGCATACTGCCCGGCGCCGGCACCGTTACCCACGGGGTATAAATGCGGCGCCCCGCCCGCTGCCCGCAGTCCACCTGCCACCGACCATGAGGCTGTACGCGTTCCTAATATTCACATCTTGCGTGCTGCACGCGCGCGCCGCGACCGTTCCTAAACTAGACGTCTCAGATCTACAGAAGAAACTCGTCGCCGTCGCGCAGGAAGCCGCCAAAAAAGAAGTCTTACCTCTAGAAATTCCCTCTACTGAACAGGAACTCACTGAAAAGGACATCGCAATTAACGAAGTTCAAAATAACCTGAAACATGGCAAAATACCCGTCAAAGTCGTCGTGGAAGATGCTAAGCCTGCTGTAGTCGAGAAACTCGACGACGTATCACTCGACGATGGTGCTGATATTAAAAGAGTAGAGATTGACCTCAAAAACCCAGGGGCTCCGCAGCGCCAAGAACATGAAACTCAAAATGCGGAACACTACGAAGAACCCGCCATCAGCATCAAACAATCAGTTGACAATGCCCAAGCTGCAGTAAAGCAGGGTTTCGAAGGCGTCAGCCAGGGCATTCAGGACTGGATCTCTAACAACGAGCAGATTAACAATCTCCAACAAGGCTTGCAGTCCCTCCAAGATAACTTTAAGGAACAGCTTTCTAAGCTTAACCAGACAGTTCACTCCTATTTGCCTCAGCAAAGCAGCCCTGCAGTAGAACCGGCGGATCCTCCCCAACAGAAAGGTATAGAGAGCGTTGAAATCAGTCTCAAGTCTCTTGAGAGCAGCTTCCAGAACACTGTCCAAACTCTCACAGAAGGAGTCCAGTTATACGCTCTCCTCCCTCCAAGCCTCCGTCAGGCGGCAGAGGGAACAGCTGGAAGTGAGACTACCACTAGTGTTCCTTCAAGTGGCGGTTCCCAGAGCAACAATATATTTGTGCAGTACCTGCAACAACTACAGGCCACAATATCCCAGGGCTTTGCTAACGTCACTAGCTCTATTCAGAACTCTTTGAATGCCGCCAACCAACCCGGCAATGGCAGCAACAACACGTTCACCAACCCCGGCAGCTTCATCTCCGGCATCGGCACTGGAATCCAAAACATCTTTACTGGACAATCGCCGATCGCTGCAAATCAATCCGATGAAGGTGCGTCTACGACTGCTAGGCCAAACTGGCCTATTTTGCAAGGAATCCAAAGCTCGCTGCAGAATATTTTCAACCCTGGGCAAAACCAGCAAGCGGGTCAAAATGGACAAGCTAGCCAGACCCCAACAGCAGGACCTATTGCTCAGGCGATCCAGAACAATCCTATAGTTCAAGCTGTTGGTAATTTGATTCAGCCGAACAGACCAGGCGCCCAGCAGCCAGCTACTCAAGCTCCAGAACAGGCTTCGCAACCCGCCGAATCCACTCAGTCCGCCGAAGCTCCCTCAAAACCCGAAGCTGAAGGCAGCAACGCCGTCCCCGCTTCAGACTCCAAACCAGAGAGCACGGAGGAGAAGAAACCCGATGTTGTCGATGGTCCGATCAGGCAGATCATCCAGAATAACCCCATCATGAAGGGCATCTCCGGCGCGGTGCAAAGGATCCAGAACATCGGGAACCCTGAGAAACCCAGGGACACACTGGCGGGCGAAGCGCCCGAGAAAGAAAAGGGCCACTTCGGGCACGATGGCTCCCACTCAGGTAAATGAACAAACTTATTTTATTTACTTTATAAAAAAGCTATTTCTTTTTATCCACATACCGTTTCTTGTTGATCTTTCTAAATAATCTCAAAATCTAAGGGAAAATAATCAATAATAATTAGTCGTATATATAAGATACAAAGTTAATGTTAGATATTATTTTATATATTTACTTATATGTTCAATACATACTTAGATAAATAACAAGAAACAAAGGCAATTCAAAATATAAATTATTTCGATGCCAGTGCTATGTGATACACTACAGTACATTTACACTTAAGCAAAATATTAGTTGACTATACTAATTTGACTTGAGACTCAAAAGCTAACCATACCTTTTGTTTTTCGTGAGTGTAAGTGGCCAACACTAGTATTAAATCAAGAAGTCGCCGCAAGCTATATCAAACGTCTTTAGGCAGTTTTAAAACTCTGACACTATTGTTTGCCACTCGCGAAAAACTGAACAAACAAATCCTTACAATACTGACATGACAATCTTCCCCATTCCCCGTGACAGTGACAGCCTGGAGCAAATTCGTGAACAGTCTGATAGGTACCATCGCCGCCGCCATCAATGGCTCCACGGATTCCATCTCGATGGCCGTTAATAGCGCCATAAACACCCTGGGCTCCAACATACAGGTACCGGCCAGCAGCCAGCCAGCTTTTGGTGTCAATCTTGATCAAAGGTTAGGTCACACCTGGGAATTAGTTTGTAGTGTTTGTTCATCCGTACCATAAAAATAATAACTATTTTAATTTTTTTTTTTAGCCATGCATGTCCCACTACTGGGCAAAGGCTTTCAAAAAGCAAATCCAATAATAAAAATATAAAAATCTTCTATGTGAAAGGATACACAGTACGATACTGAAAACAAAAAGAAAAAAAATTGCTTCTCAATCTTTTTTTGCTAGTCGAATAAATAAAATCTTATTTGAAGTTGTTTAGACATAAGTATATAATTTGACTTAATTTTTTTAAGTTTCAATTTTAAAAGTCTTTAGTATATTCATTGGTGTAGACAGACGTACTTACATTAACTTACTTTAAGTAACTACTTAGTAGGCGGAAGTGAAAAGTAAGACGATCGATCAATATACGTATATTTATATTTTTATAAAAATCTGTTTAATACCAACGTTTATTTTTTCGTATAAAACTAGTCAGTTAATATACTTATTTTCTTGTTTGGGCTAAAATTTTAAAAGAATCCAAACTCCAACACTTTCTTATCAATTTTGACAGAATTTGAAAACTAAAAACACAGTTTAAATTAATAAATATTATTATATAAGAAACAAAGACAAAAAAATAATCTCAAAGAAAAACCAAGACAAAGGAAAATTAAATTAAAATCTATTACTAAAGATAAGGCCTAAAATAACATTTCAACAAAATCAAATTAAAAGTTGGGATATTCTATAGAGTTACTTCCATTTCACGACAAATAATGAGGTGGAACTGCTTACTTCCTCGGTGTGACCAAATCTACAATGACCATGCGCGAGAAAACAGCCTAGAATCCTAGATGTGTGCTTTTGTGTTCAATATGCAGGCTTTGTTGGCTAACCGTAACGTGTGTCCTAAAACTCCTAAACTCCTACACTAGTTGAATGGCAGAGCAAGCACGAACGCTCTACCATCTAAGAGTACAAAGTGAAAACCACTGTGACGAATTATCGTTTTGACTGACTGTTACTTACTGTCATAGACGCTTTTATTTAATTTTGGACATAATTTACAAGAGCTCATCAAGAATTTCGAAAATATTTTATTTATTTAAGTATTTAGCTTCATACACAAATTTATACAAGTGTAATTGCGGACTTAGGGCATACTTGAATTTTCCGGGGTCCAATTAAAAAAATTGTTTCTACCAGCCTTAGATAACCCTTCAAACTATTTTATGAACTACTGTTTACAGTTTAAAATGAGAACGTGAAGCTTTTCTTCGCACATTTGTGAAAAACGGCCACTTTTGGAAAATGTGCGAAGAAACGCTTCACGTTCTCACTGTAACAGTAGTTCATAAAATAGTTTGAAGGGTTATCTTCGGCTTGGTAGAAGAAAAAAAATTATATCTCTGTTTCCTTTCAAATAATTTATTTCAAATGGGGGTAGCACTGGACCCCGGAAAATTCAAGTATGGCCTTATCTAATCTACTCAAAATATTGTCTTTTATTTCGTCATAATCTTTTTTTTTAAATATATTTACTACCATGCTCTGTAATTGTAAATATTTGCGTATTGGATATATAAATATACAAAAATGCTTTAATATGTCAATATTATGTATGTATAATAATTTATCTAACGAATTAACGCACTTACATATTTACCGATTTATTCCTACTAACATATTAACGACTTTATGACCACTAATCACATCTAATTACTTTTATTTAGTATTTTATTGATATGTTTTATTTACCTAAGTACTTCATTTATTTAAGTTTAGTTCACGATACCACAGACGATACTGAACTACTTTCTTTATAAAGAAATTAAAATCGATAAAAAAATTTCGTTATCCCATACTGAATCCACTAATTTGTATATGGGAAGAAAAGTCACCCTGAATAAAAACGTAGGTTTTCCGTCTGCCACAGGGCTCTGTATCTTGAACCGTAATAGCTAGACACTTGAAATTTTCACCGATTATGTTTTACTGTGGCCGCTATAACAACAAATACTAAAAATAAGTTAACGTTAAAAATTTAAGGGGGTCGTCATACAAAAAACGTGCTTTTTCAGCGTTTTTAACTAGATCTATATATAATGGCATAAACTAGATACTTGAAATTTTTACCGATTATGTATTACTTTGACCACTATAACAACAAATAGGAACTAAAAATAAGATAAAGTTAAAAATTAAAGGGGGTTGTCATACAAGAAACGTGTTTCTTCGGCGTTTTAAAACATTGTATGGTGGTATGGGACCCTTCATGTACGAGTCTGACTCGCACTTGCCCGTTTATTTGTTGTTCTTTGATGTAACCTCTGCAACATCAATCGTAAGACTTATTAGTCCGGTTGTTCGTTTAGGCGTAACGTATAGCGTGCACGCCACGAATTAATTCATCTGATTTACACATAGGTATTTTATATGTACGTCGGTACCTCATGTTTCTCATATATATTATTAGCTATTTGTTTATTTATAATTAAAATATTAATTAAATTAATGCATACCGGAATTAACGCGAAACGTACCCTTTTTATTAATTTATTTTGCTGACGTTTCGTTCGGGTTTCACCGAACGTGGTCCCAGCTTGACTGAAGCAGCGATGACGCCTACGCCTCCCCCTGCCCTTAAAATAACTCAATATAATCAGGCCTGTGTCACTACCCGTTTATGTAGGTATCGAAAATATACCTACATTATTACTAAGAGTGGCGTCGGCCCCTCCAAGTGGTAAATTCAGTTATACGAATCGTTTGTCCAGAGCATTGACTTATATAAGTATATTACTAGGTCCAGAGAATCAAGAATGAAATTGGCCTGCAATGGATGTCTAGGTATCTAAACGAAGAGGTGCTGAGTTCTAACGTGAGCTAAATTAAACCATATCGCTAACCATATTGAGTAGATATTTCTTTGAATTTCTTTGCTGAGTGAGACTTCTGTACTAGTATCCTATTCTGTGATATAATGCCGTAGCATGCACAGAAAAACGTTTACATTATTAAATACTTTTACAATAGAGATATTGAATCTAGATAGTATAAAGTTTTTTATCTATAGATAGATACTAAATCAAATTTAAATCGTATCCTAATAAAAATCATTTTCATCAGGTATGTTAGTGACGACCTCCGTGGTGTAATGGTCAACACGCTAATCTACCAATCCGGAGGTTCTGGGTTCGATCCCCAGCCAGGGCAAGTTGGAAAATGGCCTTATTCAAATTGTCCTGGGTCTTGGGTGTTTATCTATATATGTATTTATTATAAAATATAGTATCGTTGAGTTAGTATCCCATAACACAAGTTTTAAAAAACTTACTATGGGGCTAGCTCAGTCAGTGTGATTTGTCCTTATATATTTATTTATTCATATTATTATATTATTTTTTTATTTGTTAACTATGTACATTTATTATACCAAAGTAAAAAAAATACTTTTAACAAATGGCGGAATTAATGTTAAGAGCATTTTCTCCCAGTCAACCATAGAGATACAAAAACAGAGAAAAAAGAATTGAACATTACATAAATCCCTTTATCCTTTGCCTTCAGATTAACAAGCAAAAGTAGTTTATTCAAATACCTTGCTTTTGAATTGGCTCTCAGACTGACTGTGTTCTCTTATTTTTTTTAGTACATATTTTATGTTTGATGACCTGCAAATTCTAAAATATCGATCATGGTCGATCAAGACACCTTTGAAATAAAAAAGACTGTATCAAAATCGGTCCGTCCGTTTCGAAGCTACCAAGCTACTTTCGTCGCATCGGAACTTGCATTACCCACCCAAATCAAGTAGAATTGACACATACGATAATGCTATTTTACGTAATATTTCTTAGGATGTATAATGGTGATGCGTGATTTGCCACTTTTAGCGTGATGGTGAGCATGAAGGTGGAATTCTCTCGATCGGCTTTTACAATCTGCGCGGGAAGAGATGCAGCTGATACATTCAATGTTTATTCTTTTCTCCCAGATCAGCATGGAAGTAGAAAATAATAATGGGTTTCAATTATAAAAAAAGGTTTAAAAATAATAACAAGATGTTTCTTAGGATGTATAATAATCAAATAAAAATAAAATAATTTATTTAGGTAAATTGTGTAACAATTACAATAATCAGGTGTTGGCCTGTAGCCAGGAGCCTACTTTTAAGTAATAAAATACTTGTACCAGTAGGTCGCGTAATAATAATGGTTTAAACGTGGTTTAAACAAAGTACCTACAAAGTAAAATAAGACGGATTGTGTGCTTAATTTCACAAAATTCATCCGCTTCTTACATACCTAGGAAATTTAGTCCGCATTAAAAAAAAAACACGCGTTGTTATGAATGTTTATGTTCGCTTATCTCTGTGTTTCTATCGTCTACATCCGCGAATGTGGGCCGTTGAGTATGTACATATTTATTTATTAAGTATTCTTTTTCACAGTCGATAGTAACGACGGCAACAGCGGCGGGCAAGTAGCCCAGAATGAGCCCGTCAAACCAGAGAGTGTGGGGACCGCAAAGGAGAAGCAGCGGTTAGAAGCCATGAAGACTGAATAGTCACGTAGTGTGATACTTTAGAGTTAGGGTAATTAATTTAATTATTGTAAGCCTACTTGTAAATAAAAAATAGAGATTTTTAAAAATGAAATAAAATCTTCGTTAAAAAACTTTTAAAGTATTTTTTTATACCCGCAGAAGTTAACTAGGCACTGGTAGAAAGAAATTCCAGGTGCCAAGTTGATTTTTTCTTGGGGAAAGTTGTTCAGTATCATGGACTGAATTCACCCTTAAAATAGTTTCAGTATATTTTATTACACGTAATATACATTTTTTTAAAAGTCCTACAGTTCGTTTGGTATACATTTATCTTGATGAATAGAATCCCACAAAAATCCATAGTTATCCCATACAATTTATTACAGTTCTACTCGTTGGAAAAAGAATAGAGGTATATTCGTGATTTTTTTTAATCTAATCAAATTAATAGTATAGACGGTCAATCAGATATCTGTGACTCCTGCATGAAAAATATTTATTTGTTTATTTATTTAACTTTATTACAAACGTAATAGGCGGACTTAAAGCCATATGCTTTATCTACCAATTAACCCACAAATGAGTCGGTAACGTAGTTATATCCTGAAAAAAATTGTTTTGACTGTTTTAATGTAGTGGATCTTGTAGTTTTACGCATAATAAAACTCTCGTTTAGTTAGGTCCACTAACTACCTTAAGTATTATGTATGTAGTGGTTGTTTGGCAAAAATAGCGATGTGATATAAAACTACATGCGACAAAACCACTGTTTCTGAATGTTATCACTTATCACCCATTGTTCATTCCGGTCTGGTTTGGTTAGTCATTCCCTGAGGTCATTCCAATGACCCCGTCTCGTGTGAGCTTGTGTCAGTAAAGTTCAGAATAGAATCAACAAACCTAACCACGGGAGTGCCCGACCGGCTCGAGCAGTGTTTACAGCGTTCAGCTTGTGCCGAAATACGCAATATAACGTGGAAGAATTTGATGACAAAACGGTAAACATGTGTATTTTAAGTATAATAAATTATTGTACGTAGGTATTATTATATACTTGTGTATTGTGTATTTTAAATAAGTAGGTACGAACGAGTAATTTCGCTACATATTGCCATACTGTTGGCTACACTAATATGGCAATCTTCGTAGCGTACCTATGGGAACTGCGAGTATTGCGATTGTGAGTGCGAAAATCTTGTGGGATGGTTTTCATTTGGATTGTTTGCTTAATAAAGGTAAGTACTTATGTGCTTTGTGAAAATGTGTACTTATGAGTGTTGGTATAAATAAAAGTAGTCCATTCAGGGGAAAAAACTGTTTTCTAATTATTCTGCCACGTAAAATTTTCTGTAATTAAGTATTTTTCAACTGATGGCGACATTATCAAGCTACGGCTTGGTGGTCGGGAAATAGTAAACATTTTTAAAAAGAAGATATTAATTATGGCAGCTACAAAATATATCTGTCCCTGAGTGCTTCTTTCGAGTCGATTACTATTATATTCACTTTTTTTTAGGGTTTCGTACAAAAAATTAAAAAACGGAACCCTTATAGGATCACTCGTGCGTCTCTCTGTCCGTCCGTCTGTCACAGCCGATTTGCTCCGAATTTACTGGACCGAATCAGGTAAAATTTAGTAGGATGGTGTAATCCTATAACCCAAACACACATGTACAAAGAAAATAAATATTTTTGTTTTTAAATAAGGGTCAATTTCGGGAGACAAATTAGGAAAAAAAATTTATTGCAGACCTTACTGTGTCACATATCAAATTAAACAGATCGTTATGAGGATCTCAAATATATTTTTGTTATTATTGTAAAATGAATAGTTTTGATTTTATTCATGAAAGAAGACGAAAATTGACCATTGGCCCCCCCCTGATCACCAAAACTACGGAGCCTAAAATTTTGAAAAAAGTACAAAATATAGGTAATTACTTGTAGATTACAGGAAAACCTATAAGAATTCAATCAATTGTACGGAACCCTCTCCAAGCGAGTTTAACTCGCACTTGGCCGGTTTATTTATAATAGGTTTGACCGCAGTGCTTGGCTACATTTTATATAATATATTTTATAATCAGTCAGTAATATGAGGTTTCCGCACGCTTAATCGATGCCTCAGGGAATCCAAGAGCTGGCGCGCATTTTGGCCAAAGGCTGAGCCTGGCCATTTAACTTGGGAATGTCGCCAGCCTCTTGGGTACCCTACCCTGCCAGCGCAGCGATTTGTTGTTATGATATTGTTGTTTTATTTATATGTAGTTTAGTTTTATATACGTATGTAGTCATAGATTAATTTTAGTTTAATGATATTATTTTTAGTTATGTTATGTATGAATAAATGAAATTCCTTTATTAATATGTATTTATTTGTACGTACGTTTATGTAAGTATGTTTATTGAATTACTTTCATAGGTATCTTGTCTATTCATTTAGTTTTGTATTGTACACGCCATTTAAAACCTATTTCTTCCCATTTCCTCTTGCGGGCCTGCTTCTTTAGAAATAAGAAGCACGTGGTACTATGTACAAACAATACTTATATTTAAAAATTTAATGTAAATGTATATATATACATACATATATACATATATATGGACAAATCACACTGATTAAGCTAGCCCCAAAGTAAGATTTTTTAAACTTGTGTTATGGGATACAACTCAACGATACTATATTTTATGATAAATACATATATAGATAAACACCCAAGACCCAGGTCAATTTGAAAAAGGCCATTTTCCAACTTGCCCTGGCTGGGGATCGAACCCAGAACCTCCGGATTAGCGGTCTAGCGTGTTAACCATTACGCCTCGGAGGTCGTCGGAGGTATACTTAAACCGACTAAATTAAATAAAAGGTTTGAATCTTTGTATAGGCTTAGGTATCAAGATTATTACAAAAAAATTAGTTAAAACGACAAATCAATCTTTTGTAATACTTAATGCATTTCTTGATGTCGATCAAGGAATGCATTATTGCAAAGATTTAATTGATGACCCTGCCAGGGAGAAGAATATACTTAATTAACTATGAAGCAAAACAAACTAACTGCTCTTCTGCTTCATTTCAGACACACCTTGACTGCGCTGTTTGAAGCAATACCCGAAATTCTGGAAGAACGACCCACCTGTCCGGTCCGGATTTTGTGCTTTGAATAAGCGAAGGTAAAGCTGACAGTGTCAATCTGAGATACGAAGGCCACCTTAAAGAAACCATATCTGCACCAAGGCTTCTTCTTGCCAATCAGGCCAATTCGATTGTGTGCACAACGAACGTTCGGCACCCGAGTTTACCTGTAAAATATTTACAGTTTACCCACGAGGGGCGAAGGTCTCGCATTTCATTACAGGCAAGCGTCTTTCTCCGGTAAGCGTTGCCGATTCACCAATGAATTTCATATCGAATGTATTAAATTCCATCCCAGGCGTGGGTCACGTAAAAGGAATCATCCATTACGCCACAGGAGACACCAATAGAGGGAATAAAGCTATGTACGAATCTACGAGAGTTACTGCTATCTTAGCAGGAGGTATGACAGCAGGACCAGCGGGAGGCGCCTGCGCTGGCATAGCCACAGACAGCTTAGCTTCTATAGCTACAAATAAACCACAAGGCGTTATAAAATCCTGCAAGCGTGTCGGCAAAGATATAGCATCAGGCAGAGATGCAAGTAAATCAGTACTTTATACTGGACTACAAGTTGCGACAGATGGATTGGATGGCGTCGGAATAGGCGGGTATTTAAGAGCAGCGCAAACAATAGACAGAGTTGGAAGGATAACAATTTCTGGTGAGTCAAAGAACGATAAACACTGGCACGTCAAGAAAACAAACACCGAGAAAGGGAGAGGCGAGACAAATAAGAAATACGGGAAAGACGGAAATTGTAAGAAATGGAATGCAGAGAAAGGCAGGAGTGACCAAAAAAAGAACGACAGAGACGGTTACGGTAAGAAAAGTAACGCGGAAATGAGGAGAAACGAACCAATCAAGAACGATAATAAAGGCAATGCACAAAAAGGAAAAAGCGAGCCAAAATGGAACGAGAAACGTGATAATGGCAATAAAGGGAGCGTAGAGAAAAGATACGAGCCAAAGAGGAATGAGGGAAGCAGGAATGGCAATAACGGGCAGGCAGGGAGAGGTAGACCGACGCAGCAAAACACCAGGGTCTTCAAAGCTCGGACCCAAGATCCTTGCAGCCACCGCAATTAGTAATTAAGAATAACTGAATGACAAAAGTGCTACTATTTTCTTTAGATGTACCTAAGTATTTTGTTCTTTTATTTTTACTTTGTTAAGTTAGTGCTTATATTGATCTACTACTACATAGTTTGATTATTATGTAGGTAGGTAAATAGAAATTAAAGAATATATTTTTTATAACAACCTAAGAATAATATTTTTAAGTATAATAATAAATCAGACAGAATACGCCTACGTAGCTATTGTATATATTTAAGCTACGATTGCTACGAACTACGAACAATAAGTACGTTGCCATCTTGTCACAATCAAAAGATACTATTCAATTGCTATACTCAACCTAATAAAAACCTAAATATTCATCGAGGTTTTTATACTTACAAGTTTATTTGCTTTGCTAGGCAAATTAAAAAAAAACCCGACTGTCAGAAACGTCATCTAGTGATGAGCAGCGGAACCTAAGAACAATAACAAGCGGAACTACCAATATGAAGTGATATCCGTAGCGCCATCCCAAGCCCTGACTTTCAAGTGTTAACCCCCAAAAACTTTTAAACGGCTGAACCAATTTTCATAAAAATTAAATATAGCTAAGAACCACCGCAATGCACCGCAATCATCATCGTCATCAGGTATTTTTAGTCTCCACTGCAGGAGCACGCCATATCTGTAATTCCAAATCAATTTAATAGCCAAAGCAGTCGGAGGATTTGGCCTACACTCTCCACGCTGGCCAGACGGGTTGGAGAGGTCTTATTGATGTTTATAAGCTTTGTTTAGCTTGTATTCCCTAAGTCGCTTTCTACGACATCCACGGAAAGACTTAATCTACTCTGCCGGAAACCACACGGCACGGCACAACCACCGCAAGGGAACTTGCATTGCAATGCTTTTACGTAAAAAAAACCACATCGACATCGATCCATCCGTTCTAGCGCTACGATGCCACAGACAGACAGACAGACATTAGCATCAAGCTTATAACCCCCCTTAAAAAATGAAGTCAGGTGACAGGCCAAATGACTTGTATACAGGACCGTAAGTATAATTATTTAAAAAAGTAGTTTGTCAAGTTTGACATTTATAGTGATGGGCAGATGCTCAGATAATTGGTCTTTTCGATAAAAGCTCATTTCTCAGCATTTGCATGTTGTTTGTTTGGCAGACTTTTAATCAAGGAATATAGTAGTCTACACTTCGATTGCTGGAAAACATGCTGAATGTGTTTTCGTTTCAGCAAAACACACACGGCACGGTGCGTTTATCACTTATTAGCAGTATATGGTTCTTCTACGCAAACGACAAATAGTCGTTAAAATTATATCGATAAAGTTTATGTGACAGACAAAATGTGATGTGATTGACATCTCTACTCTACACGTGTTTACATTTTTGAGTTTGGTCTTTATCCTTTTCCTTTTAAATAAATAAAATAAAACAATTAATTTATGTATGTATGTAGTCATAAATAAGTAAATACTTAAGTTAAGCAATATGAACGGATTAACACTAAGAATAGTTCGTGGTGGAGCGAAGAAATCCAAGAATTTAATTGGTTACCCGCCGGTTTCTATTGAAAAATCTGTCTTGACTATTTTAGGTAAATAAATACTTTTATATTATAATAGCTACTATTCATGAGGTAGCCAAGCTAGCTTTATTTTATTATCTCATTGTCTACATGTCTTTAGTTCCTTTTACAGGAAAAGATCAAGTGGTAGGCGATTTCGCCAATGCATCTAACACAGATGAACAGATGGCAATATTAAAGAGAATGCTACAGGAAGACGCTGATAAAATAAGTGAGGAATTGTTCAAGTTCCTTGTCGTTGTGTTTCTGCTGTCTGAAGCCAAACATCCAGTCAAATGTTTTATTACCAGGTAACGCACTCCTGAAACTTTGGAAAGATACATTTTGTTATAACATATATGCAATTAATATTTTAATAATAAATTAAGTATTTCATGAGAAGAAAGAAAGTTGTTTCCCGCTACATAATGTCTCCAATTAATTATATTGAATTTTAAATTTTTTGGTTGATAGTTAATTTATTATTTTGATTTGTTATTTTAGATATACCTACATTTTGTAGACTAAATTAATATGTATGGGTGTTATAAGTTTGATTTGTACTTTTATATCGGAGATGAAGCAAACTTAGTTAAGTTTTTTTTGTTAGAAAGGTGATATGTGCAAGAGAGTACGTATTTATGATTGAAAATATTTAAGTTTGGAATTTATTCGTAATTTTCAGGCACATCACCAAAACTGACCACCTTCAGCAACCATTCTCCGATGCCTTGGCTGAACAGTTACTTTCGCACACAGCTCACCAACCTGCTACCTATGTGGAGTATATGGCTATAGTGTCTAAAGTGGCCACATGCATTGAGAACTTCCCTACCGGAGCGTCTGCTGTGAAGAAGGTGGACATTGAGCTGGCTGGCTACTTGACACAGTGTTTGGAGTGCTGTATTAGGACTTTAAAGTAAGATAAATTCCAATAAATAATATATCTTAATCCATAACCCAGGTATCCGGTCCACTAACATCCCATCCACATAGCCCAAACCAAGTAAATCCCTCCCTGGCAATAATTTGGCAGCTATGGAGGACCGTCAGTTAGTGCATATCAATGGTATATTAAGGGATAGACCTCCATAGATGCAGCCATCTCACATTTTAGTTAAAAAGGCCTCTTAAGTTGGTTTTGGCCCCATGAACGCCTCAAAAGACCGGGTCCCCATAGACCCGTGGCTGAAAAGCTACCTACATAATAATAGCCCTGATTTGGTCTTTTTATATTTAACAAAAACAATACTTAATTTCTTTTTGTCCGTTTGTCTATTGACAAAAGCCTCCTCCATTTCTTTCGACGTCCCTCTGTTTCCTGCTTTTCTAGTCCAGGTAGCTCCAGCCACTTAATGTTATCCACCCATCTTTTGCGTGATCTTCCATTTTTTCTTATCAGGAGACGCTCATTATGTTTAGACCACTTATCCTACCCCTAACCTAATTATATGACCGGCCCATCTCCATTTAAGTTTCTTTATTGATAGTGTTACCTCACTTGTCTTTGTACTTTTCCGTAAGCATCAAGATCTCACGTAATTTTAACTTACATAATCATAATAAGTGATATATTTATCCTACATACATTGAATAAAAAATTTGACTTTGACATAATTGTACTTTTTCAGAGAACAATCTACTTTGTCTCCAACAGAGAAGAATGAAATATTCAACCTATCCCACTTGGCATTACGTCTACTCTTACACATTGTACAAAAGTCAGGCGAAAGTAACGGCAAACTGAGCTCTATGTTCATATGCATAAGGTTGTATATAAAGGAGCTGGTGTCACATGAAGACGTACCCATGGATACCAAGTCAGTGTCTGGCATTCTATTCCTGACTATGCATATAGTGGAGAATGGAGCAGACTCTTGGATGGACGTAAGTATATTTATTTAAAATTTTAAGTCCCTCAGGCTGCAAGTTATGTTATGCATGCTAGGTGCCTTGTAAGTTCACACTTCCTGACCTGGAATAGGTAGCATTTTGATATTACAGCATCAACGCCCGCTACCGTGGGCTCGTGGCGGGTGGCAGGCGGGGAAGAGAGGACGGTCGCGCGCATAGTAAAGGCAGTAGGTTAGCTATATATAAGAAATTTGCTCGAAAAAAAATTTGCCAAAAAAAAAAGTTTGATACCAAGATTTAAATTTTGCTAAAGGGGTACAAAATGTACCTGTTTATCAACTTATTGTTATATTCGAGCTTAATTTAATTTTACAGGTTATTCAACATCAGAATGCCGCAGTGCGCAGCCTGCTCTCCCAGGACGCGGGCCGCCTGTCGCTGCAGTGCGCGGCGGTGACCGTGGTCCCAGCCGACCAGCTCACTGCTCACACTCTGATGGGTAAACCAGCCGTCATCTGGCTCGCCGAGAGAATCATGGAGATTGGGGAAAGGTGCGTAGACAATGATTGACATGTGAAGACGGTCTCCTTGATGTCCAAGGTCCCATTCGCACAGCAGCTGAGGTCCCGGTGTCTCACCAAATTGTCGCAGGTATTTCCACTTGTCGCAGTTTAGTTTTTTTTGCTTCAAAGTAATCGCTTTGGTAGCTCGTATCGAACTGGCACGGCCTTGTCTCGGTTCGAGTTTGTTCGACTTCGAAAACTATCCATAGTTGACGAATGTCAGGAAACATCAAGGCGCCAAGTAAGTTTGCGTATTGGAATCAAAAACAAGACAAACAATTTTAGACTTTATGCTATAATACATAAGGCTTATTAAATAGTTTCGTTTGCCCCATCCTGAATAATTTCTCTGGACTTCTGCTCACGAAACTTCTACATCTATCTCGTTCGTGACATTATTCTTATTTATTCTTCCAGAAATTCCTCAGAATCTCCATTCACTCTGGCCGTCACGCGAACGCTGCTCCAAATCAGCAAGCTCGTCGACACCTCGCAAGGTCTGCTAATAGTGGACACTCTCCTGCCATTCATATGGAGTCACCTGGACCACCACATGGACAGCGTGAGACACCTGGCGGCGCAGATGTTGGGGAATGTCGTCAAGTTCTGTGCCAAGCTTAAGAAAGAAGGTTTGTCTTTTATCTCTTAAATCTTTGAGTTGAAATAAAACATGTAGTAGTTCTTTCTCAAGAAAAAAGAATCAAAGATTGTATGTAATGTTTATTTATATTTAAATTATTAATTATTTTAAAGAAAAGCTACACTTGCGTTTCGCACCGACCACTTCAGAGAAGAAACGCCGAAAATATACTTATATATAACTGTTAATCTGTGTGTAATTTCAATAAATAAACAAAAACTCATAAACAGTATTTTTGGTCGCCTAATCCCAGAAGGGCTTTGTCAGTTTACATATATTGCCCTAATACAATGTTGTCATAATATAACATGTAAAGTTTGTAAACGAATGCCAAATCCAAGTATAGTAATACTGTGTAGTTCTTAAAAAATTAAGCCAAGCTGATTAAGCTCTACTGGCGCCACCCGTTCACGAGTTGACGCGTGGATCAGCCATCGCTGAACTCAATTACATAAAAGGGAATCCTGCGATTGATTTGTAAGGCGTACAATCTATAGGGGGATCTATAGCAGATTTATGGTTGTGACAATCACCTAGTCAAATTACTGTAATTGCCAACCCTATAGATCTGTTCATCAGTCAGTTTATACTCTACCTAGGATGTTTATAAACATTTATTAAATTACAGTAATAAATCCCCTTTGCCCAGCAGTGGGACACAGAAATAAGCTATAAAAAAAAGTTACATTACGAAAATTTATGTTAAAAATAACAAAAAAATTGCTTGTTTAAACTGCCCAAATTCACTATCTGACATATATTTTGTTCTAGGCGACGAAGCCCCATTAAACAACCTATTCACGGCACTGTCGTCTCTCGACAAACACCGCAAGAGTTACTACGTCAGCCTGACATTGGTAGGCAACTCGCTGGGCGCCGCCGAGCTGACGCAGAGGCTGCCGGGGCTGGCCGCCAGGGTCATGGCTGCCTTGGGGGAGCAGGCCGTGCAAGCCAGCGTAAGGAATCATTTGTTGTCTTGTTCGTAAATTAATTTGAAATCAGTTTTCTCAATCTTTAGGCTTATGGTTACAATTATTTTTAACCCCCGACAAACAAGAGGTGTGTTGTAAGTTTGACGCTAATGTCTGTCGGTCTATCTGTCTGTGGCGTCGTAGCGCTCTAACGGATGGACCGATTTATAATCCAGTTAATCCCTTGCGGTTGTTCTTAGCTATGTTTGATGAAATTGGTCCAAGTCAGGGCTTTCTCTAGCAAATAATAGATGGCGCTACGGATATCGTCGTATCGGTAGTTCCGCTACTCATTACTAGACGGCGTTCTTGACAGTCGAGGGTTTTTTAATTTGCCTAACAAATAAACTTGTTATATTTAACAAAATAAATACAAATTCCCTACACGTCTATCCTAATGCGGCAGACACAGCATTTTGGATCTTGCAGCTCTAACACTTTAGCGTGATGATGGGCGAGGCGAAAAAAAAAGGAATCAAAATAGTAATGCGAGCTAATCGCATCGCCTGTAAACATGGCATTTTCGCCCATTCTGTCGATCGACTTACTATCTGCGCGGAACAAGAAGCAGCTGGTACATTCCAAGATTTTCTTTTCACCCGTCTGGGTGTCAGCATGGAAAATTAAAATAAATAAATAGATGAAACAAATAAATAATCTTTCACAGGCGACTACGACGCTGGAAACCCTCATGCAGCAACACATCAAGGAGTCCGACCCTTACACCATCCACACAGAATGGATAACGCCCATCTTGGCTCACATCTCGTCCAACGACGTGGACTCCACAGTCCTGAGCTTGTTAGAGACTCTGCTGGCGAAAGCTGTTGCCAAGGAAGAAAAGCTTTTGGATTATGTGTAAGTAAACAGAATTACCGTGCTGTGTGCTTTCGGGCTTAAAAAAAATTGTAATAATAAATGTGTTGTTAAAATTGTAAAAAGCGACATCTGTTCGTCACCACATGACACTATTTATAACGCTCGATAAGCACAGCACTACAAAGCACCTAAAACACTCTGCTATTATAGTAAGTCGTTGACAGTTTCACCAAGTTCGAACAGATGGCGCTTTCCCGCTTACTATAAAAGAGCGAATTTCTTTGTCAAAGATCTCTTTCGCACCATTGCCTCTCTCCTGTACAAACCGCTACGAAGACAATACAAGCTGGCCACCACACCACTGGACTACTCATTTTCTCGCCACGTGGTGTGTCGCAATGAAGATAAATAGACAATGATTTTATATTAATTTTTTTTTCGCTTCAAAAATTTTAGCCAAAAAGAAAAAAATCTATCACCAGTAGTAGTATAATATTGTTTAACATCGTTCTTGTACTTTTTTCCCCAGCTTACCACACATCCTTGGCTGCGACGCTGACAGTGCCTCTCCGAGCGACCTCAAATGTGTGTTGATGTTGGCCAGCGCGGTGCGGAAGTCACGGGTCTGCGTCAGAGATGGCGGGGCGGGCGCGGTGTGGCGCGGCCTGCTGGATTACGCGGTGTTAGAGCGAGCCGCCGGGGAGGCCGAAGATGAGGTGGGTGTTTTGTTTTGTACAAAAAAAAAAGTGCCGCGGTAAAGCTAGGTATCAGGTACTCAGGGACTGCCGCGGTAAAGCTAGGTATTGCATACGACGTTAGACGATGCATGGCTTTTAACGCCGCGCCGCTGTGCCGGTCGGTAGGGGGAGTGGGGGGTGTTAGGTTTTATTTTCGTTACGGAATTTCTTGATTCGGTCGCCGCGCTCAAAACCCGCGATAAAAGCTATGCAATAGCTTAAAAGAGGTTTGACTCTGTTGGTCTGTCAGTCTGTAGCATCTCGAACGGATGGACCTATTTCGATGCCGTTCTGTTATGTGAAAGCAAGTTCCCTTGCGGTGGTTCTTAGCTATGTTTGATGAAAATCGGTCCAGCCGTTAAAAAGTTATTGGGGATTAACACTTGAAAGTCACGGCTTTCTCTAGCAAATAATAGATGGCGCTACTTATATTAAGTCGTATCGGTAGTTTCGCTACTCATCATTAGATGGCGTTCTTGATGGTAAGGGGTTTTTTTTATTAGCCTAGGAAATAAACTTGTTTGGTTTTTCTTTATAATGGAAAATAATAAATTAGAGGGGAGGCTTTTGCCCAACTATGGGACACTACAGGCTTATAAAAAAAAGGAAAACAACAGTAGTACAAAAGATTAACATAAAGTTCAACTTACATATAACTTATATAACGTTGACTAATGACTTTAAGAACGCCTTTACCTTACAATATTCCATACAAACGTATTTTTTTTTAAACGACGTCAGACAAAATTTTGTAATTTGTCTGACATATTTAAAAAATCATTTTGGGTCCGCTTTCCAGCTTCTCCACTTTGCACGGTCTGAAGCATCCTTGATTTGTAACACCATTGGTACGCATGTTATCCTTGATTGTAACACCAGTGGTACGCATGTCGGCAAGGATAACTCCATGACATCAAGTCAGCATTTCGACGTGAATTTAGCATTTCTTGGGTCTACCAAGTTAGCCGGGGCCCAGCAGAGGCGACATTAGTTTCCCACTTACCGATTCTCAAGATATTGTACATCATGAAATCATACATTTTCTCTTCAGATTCGAATCTTGTCCCTCTCGCTGATAGCAGAGTCGTCCCGCACCACTGAACCCTTCACCCGTGGCGAGCTGTGCCTGCTGCTGTACCACATGAGACACATTGCACACGCCACGCCTAACTTCAGGCAGCTCCTGCAAGCTCCATTGCGGAAGGTACGAGTACAATCATACAACAACAATCATCATGATACACATACACACACACATACATACATACATACATATAAAACATCACACACATATCCATAAACATATATTCACACAACCATACACACCCTCAGGCTATATGGTTTTTTATCAAAACAAACTGTCTTGGGATGATGACTGGGTCAATAAAGTATTACTCTAATAAGTCCGTTAGTTAGATTATCCAAAAATAATGTACCCATATCTTTCAGTTTTTCGATAATTGTTTTTGTGGAAAGTGTTTCAGTAACATGGACTGAACTTGCTCCAAAAATGCTGCCGGTTTTTTAAAAGTAACTGTATTTGGTCAACTATGTATTTATAAAGTGTTAAAGATAAGAAAGAACGGAGTCTCCTGGCACAAGCATATTCTGTAAGGAAGCTCCAGCAACAAAACATTGTAATTTAAATAGTTACCAAATAATTTTTTTTTAAATAATCTACAACGTAAAAAACACATTAGCGTAATAAACGAAAAAGAAAGTACTTTGAGAAGGCCTAATATAGTACCGATGACTACCTTCAAGACAAAAAAGTCCGGCTTGAGCTTGGCGCAGGTCCCTCTTAAATATTTGTACACTCACAAATGTCATAATTAAGGTAGGTAAATTAATTTTCATTATAACAGTTCATGAAACGCCTCGAAGACAGTTACAAAGTCCTCAAGCGGCAGAAGACGGAATGTCCCTTAGTGGAACACTACCAGACATTCATGGAAGATCTGCGGGCGCTGTGCTGCGGACACTTGCTGCGCGGGGCCAACTACAGCCGGCGGGCGGTGGCGCTGCAGCTGCTGCGGTGGACCGAGGACTTGCAGCTGGAGGGCTACCACAGGTACACCATATCTATTATACCAATGTCCCTTATGGAATACTACCAGACGTTAATCTGTTAATCACGCAAATTGAAAAACCTCCCGACTGTCAGGAACGCCATCTAGTGATGAGTAGCGGAACTACCGATACAGCTTGATACGGATATCAAGTCGCGCTACGGATAGCGCCATCTATTGTTTGCTAAAGAAAGCCCTGACTTTTAAGCGTTAATCCCCTATAACTTTTAAAAGGCTGAACCGATTTTCATTAAACATAACTAAGAACCATCGCAAGGGAACTTGCTTTCACGTAAAGAAACCGCATCGAAATCGGTCCATCCGTTCAAGCACCACCATGCCACAGACAGACATAACTTAACACCCCTCATTGTCGGGAGTTAAAAAATAAATCAAGTAAAAAAAAATAATTTAGTACTCTGAGCCAAACAATGCAATGGTGAAATAATCATATATCTTTTCTTCCACTTCATGTTCATATGAGAGACATTTCCAGGACGTGGTCTGAAGAGTACATAGGGAGACTGCTGCGGCACCTGGAGGACAGCTACGAGAACAACAAGCTGCTGGCGCTGGAGATACTGGAGCGCTGCCCCAAGGAGATGCTACTGGTGAGGTTACACCTTTAGCTTCATACTGAATTAATATTGTTACGGAAATGGGGTTCGAATTTGAAGAAAAACGCCAAACATCGTATGATCATGATCAGGTCTTTTTTAGTCTCCACTGCAGGAGCACGACCCTCTGTACTGCCAGAGCCATATATTAGCCAGAGCAGTCAGAGGATTTGGCCTACACTCTCCACGCTGGCCAGACGGGTTGCAAAGGTCTCATTATGTTTATAAGCTTTGTTCAGCTTGTGTGTCCTAAGTCGTCTTCTACGACATCCACGGGAAGACCTGGAATGGTCCTATTCTACTCTGCTGGGAACCACACGGATTCTTTGGAGCCTGGCATCGCACGAATATACAACGTGGAAGGGACATACCCGTAATAAATCGAACTACGGTCTATACTAGATCATTATAGTATAATAACATTAAAATAACAGCCGATGAACGAAAAAAATTTTTGACATTCCCATATAAATCGCCCGGGCGGCTACACACTTTTGTATGGAAATGTCGAAATTTTTTTTTGTTCTTCGGCTGTTATTTTAATTTCATTACACTTTAGTGATCTAGTATAGCCCGTGGTTCGACTTATTACGGGTATGTCCCTTCCACTTTGTATACTAGGTTCTAGTGTGTATGAGAATCGCCCACCTAATTATCATCCGCAGTAATATATAGTATAAAATTTTTTTGTTCTTGTATCATCAAACATCGTATAAGGGTATTTATTCACTACAGAACCCAAGATTGACACGTGAAGATGGTCTAAAGTCCAAGGTCAAGGCATGTTTGTTTCGCTTCGGTAGCTCGTATTGAACTGGCGTGGCGCACACTCGGTTCCCATTTTATATGCGCCGACAAAGACCACATTATTCTCGAATATTCCCCACACTTGCAGAATGTGTTTCGAGGTCCGGAATATACCCTTGCATATAAGTGAATAAATCGACAAACAACTTTCAACTTTATAATCTATGCTATATGGTCTTGTTTCGCTTGCATCCTGACATATTTCTCTAGACTCCTGCTCCCAAAACTTCTTAGTGTATTTTGTTCGCGACATATATAATTTGGTTGGCTAATTCCAAAACCATTTCTAGATATTTGCTCAAATATAACAGTGACAACTTTGACATTGATATGATATGATTCTTCATCGTAGCGAGTTCCCGTTGCATCCTCAGCTGTGCTGCTTCGGAGTCTGGGGTGCGCTTTCCTGCTTTTTCTTCTCCAAATATAATATGCACGCTAATGGTCACCCAAGGATGCCGAAGACCATGCGGAATCGAAAAGAAGTAGCTGGGCCAGTTTAAACGATTTGGCACTCTACGACGTGTGCGACAGACACACGTCCGCTTGACGTAGTTTTATAGCCTGTTATTTTGCTGATCTATTTGATTCCAGAACAGAAAGTATTCAGTCAGCCTGGAACTAGAAGATATCTTGCGAGAAGCATCGTCCTTGAAGCCCACTGACTGCGTTTCGGCCGCGTACAAATTAGAGCTGCTGAGAAGAAGGTTGCCTGAGAATATCCTGAAAGGAGAAACATGGTAAGTAGATTTAAATTAAATGTAAATAATTAGTAAATTATGCCTTTCGAATCTTCTGGGAATCTGTAAAGTAACAGAAGATCTGGAAAGTAAGAAGAACAGTGACGGCGCCACTACTGTTAAGTTTGGCGCGTACAAAAGAGATAGCGAGATATATGTCCCCACCACGCTCCCACTCTTCTTCATACCAATATTTGAAATGCTTATTACTGCTTCATTTAATAAACCTTTTTCTGTTGTTTTCAGAAAAACTTTTCTTTTAAGGTGAAGATATAGGCAAATGACCTTGAAGTGGCGCCCTCATTTGAAATAAATTGTTAACTCGTAAATATGGAGATAATTTCCATATTACTCTTCGTCATGCACTAGATAGCCCTTTAAATTATTTTATAAACCACCGTTGAAAGTATTTACATTAGTCCGTCTAGCTTTAAAACTTGCCTCCGCCAAAAGTGGCCACGGCAAGTTTTAAAGCTAGACGGATCACCAATAATAGTTTTAACGGCAGTTCATAAAATAATTTAAAGGGCTATCTAGTGCATGACGTAGAGAAATATGGAAATTATCACCATATTTACGAGTTAACAATTTATTTCACACTTCAAGGCCATTTGCCTATATCTTCGCCTTAAGTGTGTTTTGTAAAGAATATTGTCCTAAAACAATAATAGTTAAATACCCTATTAAGTACTGTACCATTTCAAACTGTTTACGGATACAGATATACTATCACGTTTTATTTCTAACGGGGCAAACAGAGCTTAAGGCGGTAAGGCCTAGGCTATTTTAAGCGTGATGGTGGGCATGAAAGTGGAAGTAGGAAATCATAATAGTGATGGGTTGCTAACCGCATCGCCTATTGATATGATTCAGATTCTTGCCCATTCCCTCGATCGGCTTTTACGAATTGTGCGGGAAGAGAAGTAGCTGGTACACTCTATGTTTTTTTAGTTTCTCCCAGACCAGCATGAAAGAACTGTTTGTCGAAATTAAAAATATGTGATGAAAAAATCCGCCACGAGTTTTTTTCATCACATATTTTCAAGTTGGATAAATTTCCGAGCATGTAACGCTATTACATATAATAATTAATGACTGTTTCTCGGCTGAAAATATAATTTCTCGCGAATGTGTCAGTTTCCAACAAATTAAGGAAGGGTTAAGGTCCTACCAAGACATTAAAAATATGGCAGAGAGATGAGAGGAATGGAGGCATCTCCACTTAACTCCACTGATGAGAGCAAGCTCTTAAGTTAAAAGAAGTGTCAGTTAATAACCTTATTTCCCTCAGTACAGCTTCGCAGCCGGCGTCGTTCGCCCTGGCCCGCGCCCTGCTGTGCGCGCTGCGGCCGCAGCTGCGGGCGGCGCGCCGCAGCCTCGCGCGCGCCGCTAGGGACGGCGTCATGTACGGCCTGCTGCACTGCATCCGACGCTTGATGAGGAACATCGACGCTGAGTGAGTCAGTTTCACTTCTCTATCAGCCTATAACAGGCCACTGCCACAGGTATGGCACTTCATAGAAGCGGAATATCATTTATGCTTACACCACTACAAACGAAACTATACATCCGTGCACACGTCAATGCGTGTGTGTTCGCCCGCTCTCGCCCCACGACAAGGCGAAAACGGGGGAGAGGTGTCGGACAGGGAACGGGGACGCATATTGCACGGAACCTTGGGAGATTCCGTTCTGTATGAAACACTTTTATTAATTCTGTGCCACTGCTGAACTTATTGCCTCTTTCAATTAAGAGCGAGTCGCAGCTTTTATTTTTTTATTGTGGAGTAGGTACCCGGTTTACTCCAGGCTGATTTGAAAAAAGATTACTAGTCGTTTATATGTCGAAAATCGTCGTGAACTTTTTTGATGTACTTATGAATTGGTTATGTACATAAAGTGTGATTTCCCACTATCTAGCTGCGGTATATTGAAAGCATGGACTCAGAATCACTAATATAATAGAACACAAAATCATAAGATATTTTTTTGTTAAGGCGAAGAGATAGGCAAATGACCTCGCTTGTTTTCACTCACACATGCACAACCTAATACGCACACTGAGTGTGCACACATAGAAACATGGCCAGCGCCATCTATCAAAAAACCGGAATTACATACAATGGACGGCAAGCAGATATCACTTTTCAAAAAGTTTTTTGCGCGTCGTTAGTTGTTACACACAAACTTATTCACGTTATAGATTCGCCCAAAATATTTTACAGAGATTATAAGATTGACTATTTTAGTCTATTTTTACGAGAATTTAATACAAATGTATATACCCATGTTTTGACGTAAAAACATTATTTGCTATTAAATTCAAACAACTTATTTGTTGCCAGAAATATATTGCTTTAAACAAAAAAATCCGGAATAATGAAATTCTAATTCTAATAGTAGGTACCTACTCCAAACAAACAATTTTTAGGGATCCGTAGCCAAATGGCAAAAAACGGAACCCTTATGGATTCGTCATGTCTGTCTGTCTGTCTGTCCGTCCGTATGTCACAGCCACTTTTTTCCAAAACTATAAGATCTATACTGTTGAAACTTGATAAGTAGATGTATTCTGTAAACCGCATTAAGATTTTTACACAAAAATAGAAAAAAAACAATAAATTTTGGGGGGAACCCATACTTAGAACTGAAACTCAAAAATTTTTTTTATCAAACCCTTACGTGTGGAGTATCTATGGATAGCTCTTCAAAATTGATATTGAGGTTTCTAATATCATTTTTTTCTAAACTGAATAGTTTGCGCGAGAGACACTTCCAAAGTGGTAAAATGTGTGTGTATCCCCCCCGCCCCTGTAACTTCTAAAATAAAAGAATGATAAAACTAAAAAAATATATGATGTACATAACCATGCAAACTTCCACCAAAAATTGGTTTGAACGAGATCTGGTAAGTAGTTTTTTTATACGTCATAAATCGTAAACCGCAAATAACTTAAAAAAAATACACTATCATTAAAACATCGATCAAAGTTACAACGAACTACATGAACTTTAATATTATGTTACTTGCTGCTACGGAACCTTCATGGGCGAGTCTGACTTTCACTTGACCGTTTTTTTTCGTGTTCCAACGGACCAAGAAACTATAAAAAAGTGGATCATTGTTATGAAGAGAGATCCACTAGCAAGCAAGAGTAGGTACTTTTTACTGTTGCGAAGATCATTTTGACATATTATAGTACTTATTTAGTATTAATTAAGTATGTACCTACCTACCTAAACGATCAATAGAAATAGGTTATATTATAGGTACCTATCTATCTCTTTTTCTCATTATTGCTAGATTTATCTAATTCAACCTGGTACAGCCTTTTAATAACCCATCGGCCATTGCTTAAAATCTAAAAGTAAACGTTTGGGTTATCTGAACGCCTATCTACCTACGTAGGTACATGCATAGTTCAGGAGACAACTGTATTTTAACCTTCAATAAATGTTACGATTAACAAATTTTCAGGGTTCCGTACCCATAAATATATAAAATACTGATTTATGGATAGTCCTTTTTCAAATCCATCTTTCAATTTGTTACTTATTATTACAGTTACCGAAACAATGCAAAAAACCAACAGTGTTGACCACTAACCACGATATTTGCGGGCGGACGGCGCGCGGCGGTGGCGTGCCGTATGGTCCGGAGTGACGTCATCACTACTTGGCTGGCAGACGCGTGTTTTTAAATCAGGTCCAATAAAATATTGAATATCTTCTGCATTTATGAACGGATTTCAAAAATTCAAAAAGTACCGTACTAAAAAAATCATGATGCATGCGAAACACTAGTCAAAATCTGTTTTCTGTTAATTTATTGATTCTCATTGATAAAGATATAAAATGCTGAAAAAATCTGACCACGAAAGTCACACCAGTAAAAAAAACAACCATTTCTGTTACTTTTCGCTACAATTAAATAGTCTTGTGCATTAAATATCAATCAATTAAGACCAGTACATGCTTTGCACAAGCGTTGAGTATTTACATGTTGCAAAAGTACTCACTTTGTTTCATTTTACATCAACTATCTTTATAAAAATACAATAGGGATGACCCCTATTGTATTTTTATAAATAATTAATACAGGGTATGTTGATAGTTGATGTTAAATGAAACACAGTAAATACTTTTCGAAACAATTTTTCAAATTAGAAATTAAAACATAATTCAACTTTTCTCTTACTATCCAAAGAATTTGTACGAAACAAAATAGGTAAAAAATGGTTTCACATAAACATTATTATCTTATACGACGTATAAGGCTTTCTATGATGGTAATAATTTTACAATTCATTTAAAAACCTTTATTGTACGTCAGCGATAGTTACACATAATAAAATAATTGATATTACAAATGGTGGACTTATCCCAGAAGGGATCTCTTCCAGTCAACCAGTAGGTAGGGCAGAGGATAGTTACAAATTTAGTAGGAAGGCAGAAGTACGTACAGAGCAATGAAAAAAAAAACAAGTATAATGATAAAGCTTAAACGCTACAAATACACTACATACATACCTAATGAATATGCTACATATAATATATAAATAAATATTTTATATTACTCAAGTCTAGATTTAAAGGAGCCTAATAATTGAGACATTTTATCTCCACTGGTAAAGCGTTCCATAAACGCGCAGCGAGCACAGCGAAGGACTTCGCGTAGGTCTGTGAGGAATGTGATCTGGGATCTGTAGAAGTGGTTCACTACGAACGACGACGGCTATCAAAAACTTTAAAGGAGAATTTTTCATGAAGATATACGTGTGAGCGAGGATTAAATAGAATGTTAAAGAGAAAGAAAAGAACGTGAGTGTGACGGTGTTGTCTGATAGATAAGCCGAGAGGCTATTGTACTCATACAAATTAACTTTAGTATTTACATAACATTAAATCTGTAAATTTCCATAATTGAACCAAAGTTAAAAATGTAAGTAGTAAAGAGGTAAAATGTAAGTAGTATAGGGTAAATAAAACTAGACAAGTTTACTCCTCTTTACTTTGTATATGGATATATCATATAGGCTTAACTTTTCCTATGAAATTAGGAAAGGTTTTAGATCTTACAATGCTTCATATTTTATCTCCAACACATACCAATACTTATCAACACATACCAATAACTACTAATACATACCAACACAAACCGTTCTCAAATTTTAAATGATATCTCCGTTTACTTTGAAATGATTTATTTTAAATGGGGGCAGCACTGGACCCCCAAAAAATTAGGTAGGGCCTTCAGAAATTTTGAAAAACTTGGATACATATACACGTGAATTTAATATACACGTGTATTTTTTTTCCATGGATATCATCATTATGCCGAGGGAACAGATGAACACGTACCATACATGCATAGCGGCGAAACACATGCATGAACCTCTTTTTTCGTTCGACGTAGTCGGGTAAAAACAAAACGAATTTAATTATTTGGATTATTTGTTGTAACAACTTCAGTAGGTATAATTTAAACAATGACGTCTCTGAATCGATATAACTCTATACATTCACGCAATGTAGGTACTGAGTCAAATCCTTTGGTTGTGTGCCGCGCAGTTAAAATCATAGAAAATCTAAAACATTGCAATTCAGATGAATGCATATCAGATTACTACTTACAAAATGAACATGAGTACCTACCTATTATACTTATTCTATTTGTTCAACTTTCCAGTGTGGTCCAGTCCTATTCCAACCCGGAACGGGTTAGAATAGGACTACTCCATGTCTCTTCCGTGGATGTCGTAAGAGGCAACTAAAGGACATCTCGTGCTACAATTGTATTCCTAAGCAGGGTTAACGTCGAGCAGCGGCCGGTTGTAAAACTTTTGGAACAAATACATTCTCAAAGAGGTTTGACGTCAGGCGGCCGCCCGGCCGGTCGTAAAACTAAAGTCAAATAATTTAAACTGTTCCGCCTATTTCTTCTCTTAACAGTGCCGGTTTTAGCTCTACCAGCGGCCCGGGCGAGCTCCCCCCCCCCTCCCCCCTCAAACTGCAATTTAGACTCTGAGTTAGGCTTCAATCTTATAGGATTTATTTCTGCCGACGGGGGGGAGGGGTGCAAGTACGATATAGAATTCTTAAAATTTGCCACTCCATTGTGAACGAAGGGAGGAAGGGCCCACCCCCTTCCTCCCTTCGTTTACAATATGCATACAAATAAGAGTTTAGGAGTTGCCGCCATTAACCAGCCGCTATTTATATATTTATTATTACCCCCCTTGCCCAAAAACGCCCCCTGTCACCCCTTTGTATCTGGTGCCCTGGGCGGTCGCCCAACCGCGCCCTACCCTAACGCCGCTACTGCAAGTTAAGCAACCCCGGGTGTGGTCCGTACTTGGATGGGTGACCACAAGTGATACAAAAATTTCTCGAGCTCCTCCGTGCTTCGGAAAGCACCTAAAAGCCGTTGGTCTCGGTTGTCATTGTATGGCAGTCGTCAAGCTATGTCTGATGCCTTAAGGCAGCTTGAAACATCTGACACCAGTGTTGGCCACTTACATACACGAAAAATAAACATTACCCATTTTTTTAAAATCAAATATACAACAGCTCGAAATTATCACATTGTGACTTTTTCCATCAAATATATCACAATACTCGTAGGTTAGGTAGCGAAACGTGCACGAGCTGGCAACAACGCCGCGTTTACAAACGCTGCACAGATCGGCAACGCCGCGCCGCCGAATGCTTTTGCGCCTGATAGTTTTTGCAAGCAAATATAGTTTTGACGTTTTCATGTTTTCAGTAGGCGTAAATTCTTTTTTCTAAATTATTCAATTGTTTGATTACTTTTTCCAACTATTGGAATGTTGAATAATAGACACAAACTAAAGTCACAAATATATCCAGTATAGGTTTAAAATGGATTTGTAATAATGATAAAAAATTTGCCCAAAAAATAACAGATCGACGCTTTTCAAATTATTTCTGGATGTGAATAGAAACTAAAAGCAAGCATTTTTAATCGTAAAGCAACACTTTAGGATATCCTATACAGTATATAAATATTTCAAAACTTCACGTTCTATATTTAAGCCAAAATATTTGCCCTAAATCACTTCGATTACACTGTTTCTCTTATGTCTTCACCTTAATCTGGGTTGAAGATTTAGATAAAACGCCTGTACTCTTCTTAGTTTATTTATTAACTACTCAACTCAAGATTGACACACAAAAATGGTATTCCGAACGTCTGATGTCCAAGTCGCCAAGCACACGAAGTCCTTTAATTCGTTGTTAAAAAACTAATTTTCGTACAAACTGATGAGCTGATCGAGTCAATTTGTATGAAAATCCGTTTTTTTTTGGTTTTCGTGAAAGTTATTGAACAAAAGTTGTTCAGTTTCATGGGCTGAGGTACCATCTGAGAGGCTATATATGTATATATGATTGTTTCAGATCCATATCTGAGTGCACGCTGTGGCGACAGCTGGTCAGCGAGATCATAGACACGTGTATGTCCGTGTGTGCGGCCGCGGCCTGCGTGGTCAACAACCCGTCCCCTGAGGGCCACCTGCCCGCGGGCGGGGGGCGGGGGGCGGGGGGGGACCACGGGAACTCTGGGTAAATATTGTTACGGAACCGGGGTCTTCTGAAGATTGACTTTCGTGCATAGCGGCCGATGCCTCTGACGCAAAGGCTTGCGAGCAATGCGTTACGAGTAGTTGCGGCCATAGTCATAGCATGTCTGGTCAGTCTCATACATTTAGGTTTCGTATAGACTTGACATAGACAGATGTCGTTACAGGCATCATTTAGACTGATTGAGAAATATAATCGAATAAAAATCGAATATCGCTCTGCCTTCATGGATAATAAAATAAACAATGAACTGTACGTGTTTAATAAATCGTACCAAGAGTGTAAAGAAATATTGACAAATTGGATAAAAGAAAAAAACTATGACGAAATTGAAACATTATTAATAAGTCAAAAATAATAAATACTTATGTAAAAAATTTAATAAAAATAATATATATATATATATATATATATATATATATATATATATATTTACATATATAATAAGTATATATCTTATATCTTATTCTATCTTCATCATCATACACATTGACGCGCGCACACACACACACACACACACACACACACACACACACACACACACACACACATACACCCATAGGCTATATTGTTTTTCATCAAGACAAACTGTCTTATAAATTGGTCAACTATGTTATAAAGTACTAGAGATAAGAAAGAGCGGAGTCTCCTGACACAAGCATACTTTTTGCTTAAAAGGAGGCTCCAGCAACAAAAGCTTGTAATTTAAATAGTTACCTAATAAACAAATTTTATTTTATTTTATTTTTATTTTTTAAAAATGCTATTATATCACTTTTGCATAAAGTTTTTTTTTACGAAAATATTTTTTTTACGTTATTTCTTAGATAATTTATTAAATTAATGTAAAAAACATGAATAAAAAATATTTTGTTTATTCACTACGGAACTCAAAATTGATACACAATCCGATGTCATCATCGTCAAGCATTTGTAGTTCAAAATTCGTCGCTGAAGTCGTTTAAGTTACTCGTCGGTATCACTTGCTTACTCACTTCGAAGTTATCTCACTCAAAGCTCACTTAGAACTGACCTGGTTGGTGACGCATTCTCTTTTATATACGTCCGTCTAGGTATCTAGATATTTCTAGAAAGTATTGTACTTGAAATCTCCGTGACCCCGACGTAGAATGTTCTAGAAGGAATGACATCGTGTCCTGCGTGAACTCGGGATTCTTCCAGAATATACCACATTGGAACTTTCCTACTGTTAGACTGTTCTGGAACATTGCCGTGTGGTTCCCGGGAGAGTAAAATAGGACCACTCCATATCTTCCTGTGGATGTCGTAAAACGCGACTAAAGGATTTAACACAAACATCTCGTTCCCAAGAAGGGTTAACGGGTAGCGGCCGTTTGTAAAACTTTTCGCACAAATACATTCCCAAAGTGGGTTGACGTCAGGCAGGCGGCCAGTCGTAAAACTATAGCCAAATCATTTAAACTGTTCCGGCTATTTCTTCCTCATTTTGTATGGTCTTTGGCATCCTTAGATGACCATTGACATGCATGTTATATTTGGAAAAGAAAAAGCAGGAAAGCGCATCCCGGGCTATGAAGCAGCACAGCTGAGAATGCAACCGGGAACGCGCTTAGACGAAGAAGAGACTGTTATGAAACATTCTTCTAGCAGCTCCATGAAAATATTATCTAAATACTATAAAATAATAAATAAATAGACAACTTCGAATAGACGAACAACTCACACTGATTGAACTAGCCCCAAACAAACGCCTTAATTTAAATTAATTGGTAAATGTTCTGTTTCAGAGGTATTGTTCTGGACGATGGTCGGCCGGTCACGGCTCAGATGGTGCTGCTCTGTGCGTGGAGATCTGTCAAAGAGGTGAGCTAAGAAAAGCGGAAAAAAAGATTAAATTTAGCGTATTGGTACTCCTTCTACATTTAAGAGCCACGCTCTTGTAGGTGTCACTGTGTTGAAAGAGACGCACACAATGTCAATTTTTAGACAGAGAGAATGGAGTGGTTTGCTATCGCCTTCTTCATTTTACACACTAGTAAAGTAAGTAACTGCTCGGATACCACCCCTTCCGTGTATTGGCACACCAAGGATATAAAACCTACTTAGCACCTCAGAGGCACGAAAGAAATCAGAAATAAAGAAAGTCAAAATCATTTATTTATATTTGGATGTTTGTATCGCTTGATAATTGTAATTTTTTTCTTTCGATTTGATAAAAGTTGTTGACTCAGATCATTTACTTACAGCTACGTTTAGTACCGCTTCCTAAGCACACGTGCAGAAAAATGTAGTCCATTTTTAGTGTTCCGTACCCAAAGGGTGCCAACGGGACCATATCACTGAGACTCCGCTGTCTGTCCGTCTGTCACAGGGCTCTATTTCTTGAACAGTAATAGCTAGACACTTGACATTTTCACCGATTATGTATTACAAATACAAAAAAATTATATTATAAATTTAAAATCCGTCATACAAGAAACGTGTTTTTCCGCGTTTTTAACTTTATCTTTATGGCATTAATTACGAGTAGATACTTGAAATTTTCACAGAATATATATTGCTATAGCCAATTGTAGGGAGACACGGAAGCATTCACGTACGAGTCCGACCTACACTTGATCTGTTTTTAAATACAAGATGACGGACGATTTTAAACTTGAATTTCTTGAATTCTCAGCAAAATCTCTTATATTTGATGATTTATATTGTCAGGTGTCACTACTACTAGGCACGATGTCGTCTCGGCTGACGATATCGTCCCCCGAAGCCCCCACCACCGGCACTCTGTCGTGCGAGCAGCTGAGTCGCATGGGCGAGCACTTCACCACTCTGCTCGCCGAGACCAAGCACCGAGGCGCTTTCGAGCAGGCCTATGTCGGGTTTACTGAGTTACTGGCAAGGTAGGTTTCATGTTACTACCTCTACTTAATGTAGTATCTGTTATCACATCTTATACCTAACGGGGTAGAAAGGGCCTAGGGCCGTAAGACCCCAAAGGCCATGCTTAGCGTGATGACGGCCGTATAAATTGAAAACGGATTTAAAATTGTGATTGTGTGGTCGCCGCTTCGCCCTCTATAAGCCATGAAGTAATGAACTCGAAAAATAATAAAATCACAGCGTGTTGTTGGGTATCAAATAAAAAATCTCCATAAGCAAATTTTAAAAATATATATAATATACATTTTTAGTTGTTGGTTGTCGGGTAAATATACTTTCAACCGACTTAAAAAAAATGAGGAGGTTATCAATTTGTCGGAACCTTTTTTTTATGTATGTTCCCAGATTACTCGAAGACGCCTGGACCGATTTGGAAAATTCTTTTTTTGTTTGAAAGGGTATAGGTACTTTTCAGTTTGTCCCATAGAAATTTTGTTAAAATCTGTTGTGTGGTTTGTGTTTTTTAACGAAAAAAATCGAGAAAAAATACGTCGTTGAATATTTAGCTTTTCTGGTATTGAAGTCTTTTTTTGTTGTTTTTGTCGGGTTTTAGTTTTAGTTTTTTCTTGTCTCTCTTCAGGCTGTGGCGCAGTCGTCTCCCCTCTCTGCACGCGCTGCCCCGCCGCTGGCTGCAGCAACTGATGCTCAGCATCGCAGCCGGGGACAGCAGGGACGCTACGCGCCGGAGTGCGGGCTTGCCCTTCATGATACAGGTCTATCGGTCTACATATAGAGTCTCGAGTCTTACTGTTCAGCGAAAAAACGCCCTTAGTGACATTCGGCCGAGAAATATGCCTCAGCAACGCCATGTACCTACTCCTTATCGTATCTACTAAATTCAATAAACAAAATATACCAACGCTTGTGTGTAATGATTCATACAGATGTTACGATGTAACTCTCGCCGTTTTAAACTATCTAATAAATAAATATAAATGGACAAATCACACTGATTAAGCTAGTCCTAAAGTAAGTTTTGAACATGTAAGAGCCAAGCTCTTGCCGGTGTCATTGTGTGAAAAGAGACGCACACATTGACTATTTTTGGCAGAGATAATGGAGAGGTTTGCCATTACCTTTCCCATTTCACACACTAATAAACTTAATAGTCAGTCGTGTACAGGTATCCTCAAGATGTTCTCCTTGACCGGAACAGTGGTTGAAAATGACCTTACATGAATACAAAATCAGAGGTACAAGTCGCGTCTAGTGAGTATAGAACTTGTGCCTCACAGAGATACATAACCAGTGCCTAAACCGCCCTGCCACCTACATGATATAGGCAGGTTGGAATTTACGCGCTTGAAAGATTGGTTCATTCATTCCTATATTAGCAGCATTTTTCTTCAATTTCAATTTCTTTATGCTTTTCACATTGTACATGTATTACATGTCACTACATACGAGTAGTTATTGCTTCAGATAGTAGATACAACATAAACCCTGATAGGGCATTGCAAAATAAAATAATTGAACGGCATCCGGATTTTTACTTGGAATGTATTAATGTTAACATTTTTATGTATTAAAATGTAGATATTTATTTTATATTTTTTTTTTGTCGATTTCTTATAAATTTAATTTTTATGTCTACACTAGCTTTTACCCGCGGCTTCGCTCGCGTATCCCACGGGAACATGATATTTTTCCGGGATGAAAGGTACCCTATGTCCTTCTCAGTACTCCTAACTATGTGTATGCGAATTTTCAAGAAGATTGGTTCAGTAGATAAAGCGTGAAGAGGTAACAAACAAACAAATATACAAACTCACTTCCGCATTTATAATATTAGTTGGGATGGGATTGTTTAAGAGTATGGTCAATATTTCAACTATTTACATATGTCCTTTATATTGTTGTTTTTATTAATTTAACTGTCAATTTTTAAATGTCATTCATTCCAATGTATAATATTTTTTATCCACAAGTAGTGCTTTTAATCTTTTATTAAAAATTGAATCCTTTCTTATTAGACCGATGTAGGAATCGTGTAGTAGTAATCGTCATAGAGGTAAAGTGGTTCTCGTGCTATCGCTACAGTTATTTAAGCAAGATTTTTTTTTTCAAGTTATTCATTGTCACTAAGAGAAAAGACATTTTGCGCCGACCCCATATACCTAAATAAAAATAAATGGAAACGGTAAGGAAGAAGTAGTAGTATCACTAACTTGACTCATCCTTAAAATATAAAAGTTAAAGAAAATAATCTTAATATAAAAATATTATTTTATAGGCACTAGTAACGACAGAAGTACAAATACAAGGCAATCCGAAATGCTTCCACCACTGCATGACCACCCTGCTGCGGCTTGCTCGGCCGTCGAACTCAAGTGGTGCCGAGACCAGGATTCACTGCCTAAACATCCTGAGAGCTTTGTTCAGGAACTCCGCATTAGATGAGAGTGTGGCAGGGTATGTGGGGGAGGGATTTGTGGTGGCGCTGAGTGGATTCGAAGGAGATACATGGGCCGTGAGTATTTAACTACAATTTTTATAATTATTGTATATGGCGTTGTGGGCGCAGATAGCTAAGATTACGTTCTGATACCAAGATATTTTACTAACTACGCTCTTGGTACGAGTCCGGCAATCCCACCGGCAACAAACAAACACCCAAACAACCTACACAGTCTGCTACCACCCTGTATAAGGTACAGGGAACCTACTAACCTAACTTAACCTAATTATGAGTTGAACTTAATTCTAATTAAGAGTAATTACACTAATTATAAAACTTACCGCGTCCACGCAGTCTTCAGGCAGCCTCGCCTGGCCTTCGCGTCGATCCTGAGGTCCTCCTCAGGGCTGGCGACGGCCTTAGGTCCCACTATGGGTCCCAAGGTCAGTAGTGAGGAGAATTGGGTCCCTACACTAACCTCCCCATGAGCTCATGTATGTCGCCCCAAACGAATACGTCGTATTTATAACACCACTTCAAAACCGCACAATAAGTTTCTTGTTCTTCTTTTCTTGACACTTCTTATTCACATAACCTTACAGCGGAACGTAACATGGAATGTCCCTCACTCCGATTCAATCACTTATCAATGTTTATAGGTTTATGGGCATTCACGCCACCACAATTAGTTCCTTTTATAGTCAATTTACAAACACTTCCGTATCACACGGGAAATAGACAAAACTAACAATTTACACGGCCGCATGGCACGCGTTTTACATTTGACACAAATCACTGTTCTTTACGTAATATAAATAATTTCGGCTCCACGCCGTTCCAAACAAATTGGGCACAAAACAATTAACGACAATTCTCCACGAAACATTCGCTATATATATATCAAAATTACAAAATTAGTGCTGCCATGGCTATCTCAACCGGGGAACGCGCCAGGACCACCCCAAGTTATTTTTCACAAGACCTCGCTCGCAACTTGACATTCCCAATGTCAGTTGAGACTTTGACATAAAGACAATGATTATTTTTCTGGTCGGGCAAAGACAATCCGCGCAGGGCGGGATATCGATGAATCGATAATCTTGTCCGTGTTTGTGGAGATCACACGCAGATGGCGCTAGTCTCCTAACAAAGCACTTTTATTCAAAACAGGCGTGAAAGAAACTTAGTTATTGCAATTTAAGACTTTGAGTGGTAAAAAATAAAAACGTGGTTGACATTCGTTACATCTACGACACATTAAGTATTTGGTGCCGTAATCAGGCTACATTGTATGATCGATGATAATATCATTTACGATTTCTGCCTCAGAAGTGAATAAAGCACCTACTGCTCTTTTATGTCCTATTCCCATTTTTTTTTGCAGGAACGTAACGCGAGCACGTTAGCGTTCAGCGCGCTCATGAACAGGGTGTTCGGAGCGCCGCGCTCAAGGGATCGCGACGCTCTGGCTGTTAGGAATAAGATGACGGGCAGGATCTTTTTCCTTAGATACCCGTGCTTGTACGACTTCATGATGGTGAGCTAAAACATACACACTTATATTAAGCACCCGATTGTCCCATCACTAGTTATAACTCCCTCCTAAATACTTAAAAATACACTACAACTAGATAGTAACGTAACTACAACTTATTATTGGTGTTATTTTCTGCAATTACTATCTACCAATAAGCATATTCTCCAGGTGCCATTAAAACACTCCCCCTGTTCAGGACAAGCTGCAAGAGCCGAGCACCAGCCCAGTTCTCCGGCCCGGGGTGTTCCCCGTGCTGGTGCTGCTGTCGCGGCTGTACCCGTCCTCGCTGGAGGGCTCGGAGTCAGCGTTGCGGCTAGCCGCGTTGTTGCCGCGCGCCGCCGGCGTGGCGCGCGGCGCGGCGTGCCCCGCGCGGGTGCTGGCCGCCAGGGCTGTGGTGCCGCTCGTGTCTCCTCTCATGTAAGTTAAAGCCCATTTACTTCTTAAATTCTTTCAGAACGTCATTTCTTCAAAGCACAGACATTTAAAGTCAAAATCATTTATTTATCTTTGGTTGTTTGTATCACTTGAACATGCTTTTTTGATATTTTTTTTCCACTTGTGTCCGATTACCAATCCAAGTGCAGACTATGGGTGCGGCTCAATGTGCGTAAGCGATTGTAATGTTTTTACCAGGCCTTGGAGTCAAGTCTTGCTATATCGCAAGATAGTATTTCAAACCTTTAAAATATTTCAACCGCCTCTCTTACCGGATCGTAAAATCCGATAAAGGGAATGGGTAAAAGTGCGAATCAGGTTAATAGGCGATGCGACTTGCGAACCAGCACTATTTTGATTCCTTTTTCCACCTTCTCGCCCACCATGTGGCCTTTGGGTTTTGAGACCCTGGGCTTTGTCTGCTTAGAGCCGCAAAACCCAAAATGCTCTGTCTTCCCCATTTGGGATAAAGACGTGATAGTGTATATTTAATACATGTTACATTTTAGGTTCTACTCCCACATAGAAAGCCTCCTGACAGCCATCCGCGCCCGCAGCACCCACAACCACACCCACGGCGTCCTGCTGCAGCTGACGCGACTGCTGGGGGCGAAGCCCGAAGGCGTGCCTATTCACAATGTTCAGGCTCTGTCGACCTCGTTGTATGGGGGGAGGTGGGTGCTGGCACAAGCTTGTGGAGACACGCCTGATTATCTGTTGGCCGATGAGTATTTGAAGGTGCTCAATATGGTTATTTGGCGGTGAGTACAGATTGATAATTTATACGGTAAACTCGTCTATTTGTGATCGTTCTCGAGTTGACGCCCGTTTCAATACTAATCAAAACGTTTCATTACAGACTACCATCTCTGATATCCCCTGAAATAATAGACTTTACTACAAAGACTCTCGAGTCTTTACTGTTCAGCGAAAAAACGCCCTTAGTGACATTCGGCCGAGAAATATGCCTCAGCAACGCCATGTACCTACTCCTTATCGTATCTACTAAATTCAATAAACAAAATATACCAACGCTTGTGTGTAATGATTCATACAGATGTTACGATGTAACTCTCGCCATTTTAAACTATCTTTTGATTTTACATAATAAATTACCAGGCGAATGTAAATTCCAAGAGCATTTACAAGCATTGAGAGACGAAAGTATTTTAACGAAATTGAGAGGATCTTCCAACTTTATACCCACATTATGCAAAGTATTCGAGAGTAGTAAATACTTAGAATGCGTACAGAAATCGTTAAAAGTACTTACTTTACAGAAATACACTCAACAATGTATAGTACAAATTAAAACGGGTATAAAAGATTTATCAGACGAAATGATAGTAAGAAAACTGTTTGAATTGATTGAAAATGAACACGAGAATTTGACCCATTTGTACTTAGAGAGTTTATCGAAGTTTGTCACCGAGAAACTGAGAGAAAAGACGATCAGTATGGAGTTGTTATTGGATGTCGTAAGGGTGATATTCGCATGCAGCACGCCGGACAACGGGGAAGATGTGAGGGACGTGGTCGTGAGGTTTATGGAGACAAACTTTCTGGAGTTGGTCGAAATGGGAGACGGATTGAGTGAAGAAGATAAATGTAAGTAGCTATGTTTTGAAAATAAAATTCTATTTAGGTATACAGGCTTACTTTTAAACCACCAGCCAAATTAGTAGTTCAACAAAATAGTTCAGTATCATGGACTGAACTTGCTCCAAAAATTTGTTTAGTGGTTTAAAAGTCAGCCTGTTTAATTTACACCATAGATTTTTTTTTTGTTTTCACCTTTGAAAACTTCTTCAGGCGCGTTGAGCATTTTTTTAAATGGAAAAAAACCGTTGTACTCGCGACACCGTTACGAAACCGACACCACCTTGTTCAAGTTTTCACTCCTGTCAGCAGTCCCGAAGTGCCACTGTTTTTTTGTTTAGTACTGTGCAAAAAGACCACTATTAGTCAAGTGCGAAAAATAATATGATATCGGAGGAACGGTTTATGGGTCATGGAATAAGGTTGCTGATGCTGGGCTATTGCAATAGGAATCAACGGCTTCTGCCATAACATGATTACTGACTGTAGTGTAGGCAGGTTGTAGCTTGCTTATTGCCGCCTATTAGATGGGTCGTTAAACGAACCGATAATAGTTGCCGGCAAAGGAGCAAGTCGAGAGGTGTGCTGCGCTTTCTCCGAAGTTACTCACGGCGTGATGCCCTTTAACACTTCCATCCCTGGAGCAACATCTCAAACAACTCCTCTTTGCACGGCCAATTAAGGCAATGCAGAGCTGAGAGTCCTGCGAGCCCTCTTGGGTCTCCACCCGACCGATGAAGGCGCGTCGGGGACGAGGGCTCTGGTCGACTCTCTGGAGCTCTCGGGTCCGTGGTATCAACAGCTCACCACAAACTGCCCTGCCCCTAATATTATTATTTTTAACCCCTAAATCTTTAAATCGTAGCGCTTGCACGGATGGACCGATTTCGATGCGGTTTTTTTCACGTAATAGTAAGTTCCTTTGCGATGGTTCTTAGCTATGTTTGATGAAAATCGGTTCGGCCGTTTAAGGTGAATATAGAAGCAAATGGCCTTGATTAACTCGTAAATATGGTGATAATTTCCTTATTGCTAATCGTCAGGCACTAGCCGCCGTTGAAACTATTATTGGTGATCCGTCTAGCTTTCAAACTTGCCATGGCCACTTTTGGCGGAGGCAAGTTTTAAAATAATGGTGGTTCATAAAATAATTTAAAGAGCTATCTAGTGCCTGACGATTAGCAATATGGAAATTATCTCCATATTTACGAGTTAACAATTTATTTTAAATGAGGGCGCCACTTCAAGGTCATTTGCTTATATATTCACCTTAAAAGTTATGGGGGTTAATGCTTTCAAGGCAGGGCTTTCTCTAGCGAATACATAGATGGCGCTATCCCTAGCGCGACTTGATATCCGTATCAAGCTGTATCGTTAGTTGCTTATCACTAGATGGCGTTCTTGAAGAGTCGTTTTTTTAATTTGCCTAGCAAATAAACTTGTTATTCCAGTTGAATATACAGCTCTGATGTGGTGCCACGCCGTGGCCCTGCTGGAAGATGAGGACCCCTCCATCCGGCAGCGCGCCGCCGGCGCGGCGTGTGCCTGGCTGCGGCGGGCGGGCGGCGCGGCGTGGGCGGGCGGCGCGGCGCGGGCGGGCGGCGCGGCGCGGGCGGGCGGCGCGGCGCGCGCGGCGCGCGCGGGCAGCCTGCTCAGGGAGAAATTGCGCGCGCACGAGCACGCGGAGGCGCTGTGTGTGGTGCTCGCGTTGCTGGACTTCAGGGCCGAAGTGTGTTTGACGGATGACATCAATGATGAGGTTTGTTGTTTGTTTTTCGTGTGAAACACTGGTGTTTAGTGAAGTCATCAGAAAGGGGCAAAATTAGCAACATTTTGGCACCCAGAATTCGGTGGCGAGATGAAGAGGATAAGTTTTTGTCTGGACGGGAAAATATTTCAGCGGGCAGGGGTGCGGGGAGAATCTAAGGGGAGGCCTTTGCCGGCCAATGGGACATAACACTAATACACTAATAGACTAAAAAAAGGCATCTGTCATAACTTGACAACTTACTATACGATGATGACAGCCAAAACGGGAAAAGTCACAGGTCGAAACTAGTTTCGATAAGGTGAATATAGAAGCAAATGGCCTTGAAGTGGCGCCCTCATTTGAAATAAATTGTTAACTTGTAAATATGGCGATAATTTCCATATTGCTCTTCGTCATGCACTATAGCCCTTTAAATTATTTTATAAACCACCGTTAAAAGTATTTACATTAGTCCGTCTAGCTTTAAAATTTGCCTCCTCTAAAAGTGGCCACGGCAAGTTTTAAATCTAGACGGATCACCAATAATAGTTTCAACGGCAGTCCATAATAGTCGATTTGTGCTTGTTAAATAACGTAAACAAAACGCAGACAAGAAAGAAAACAAAAGGCAACTCCTACGCGGGCAACACCGGGGGAATAACTTCATATTCAAAAAGTGATGAATAACGCAATTCCTTTGTCTACTTCAACCCTTTTAACGGCTCAATCAACCACAACTTTGTAATCTTCTTCTTGCATAAAATCAGTCCTATGTATACAGTTCATTTCATTTACTTCCCAGTATAGTTAACTTATATATAATCAGTAGTTAGCAGATAGGGAAGTCTCATTTTTTCTAGTGCTACAAGGCGTAAAGGTGATAGTTTTAACGCGAGGGCATTACTTTGAATCCAGAGCGAAACGAAGGATGCCACAATAAGAATCACGAGCGTAGCGAGGGATTCTACGGTGGAATCCTGAGTGAAGCGAGGGATTCAAGTATATCGCCCGAGATAAAACTATTACCGTACACCGTGTAGCACATTCTTCTTTTCATCTCCATCTATGAGAAAGGTAAATATATACCTATAGCAAAAGTAGAATACCTACATATACCTTATCAGAGTTTAGCAGTCAGTTACTAACCTTTATTTAGTGGCATTTTCATGGAATAAGTACTATGAAAATATTTTTCTAGGATCACCACATCTTATACATTTTCCAGACATTACAATCGTTTCATTACTTTTTCCTTGTGTGTTAAGTCTTTATATATTTAAATATGTATATTATAACATAAACTTCATATTTATTTACTATCGACCTCATTGTCGTAAAGCGCATGTCATATTGTATGTATTTATGTAAAAGTCTATGTGAGGTAAGGTTAATAACCTCAGTGGTAAAGCAAAAAAATAAGAATCGTGACATGCGCCCACGATTTGCAATGAGACAAAAGATGTATGAATCTCACCTTCTATCTCCTTCTTCTCCTTATATAAGTGTCTTATTGCTTCGCATTACGTTCGCCCAGCGTGAGCCACACCGGCGGGCCGTATGGCAGCACCTGTAGTTTAGATGGGTTCCCTGATAACGCTGTCACCACTGAGCATCTCCGGAGGTCGTCAAGAGGCCGTCGTAGATACTAATTCAAGATCTCAAAGATTAAATCATAAGATCATAATACTGGGTTAGCTGGAGTCATTTCATTTCACCAAAAGCTTAGTCAGTCGGTCCTGTGGGGTACTCTCCATCTCCAGGAGTACTCTATTCGCGCGCGCATAATGATCCTTTTTGGATCTGCCAGACTGCTATAGTGCGGGCTTGACTGGAGGATCTGACCCGACATCTGTCGTTCGGGTAGACATATCGGAGTACCCGCTCAATCGCTTTACAATACGCGACAGCCACTTTACAACACGTGACATCGAGTCCTACCGCTTTACTAAACGCAGTACTTGCCACGCATCCCGCGTGCACAAACAAGGGACATCGACAAGGGCCTTTCCGTACCTACTGACTCTGTTCTGGAGACAATTGGGGAAAGATCTGTACAAGATCATAAAACCGTTCTATGGGATTCAATAACTAAGTACACTGTAATATCAAATGAAACGGCTATTATGATATATAATAAACTAGGTTATAAGTACCTTTCAGGATCTCAACTGTAGGCCAACCAATCCACGTAGTCCTTAGTATCGTGGAATTTCGCCTCGATCATTATTGTCGGAAGCGAGTTAGATATAAAGGGACCTACAAAGATATTTGCAGGGAGAGCGGACATTACGATTAGAGGTTGCAGCCCGGTATGTTTCTCACCCGGCCGGGCCCGGACCGCAATCTCCAACAACGACTTACCGCTCCCTTAGAGGTCACCTTCAAATAGCACTGTCCGAGTAGACCAATCTAGACTGTAAATAAAGAGAATACTCAGCTTAAGAACCGGATCTTGTAGTGTCCTGCCTTGCAGGATAATCCTCGGAGACCTCGTTTAATGTCCCCATCTGTGTCTCCCTGCCGCAAGTTCCCAAATGGCGGTTGAACAAATGCATTTGGAAAAGGTAAGTGACATCTAGCGGATTGAGTCTCATTCACCATAAACTATCTCGTTCACTTACAACAGATGTCCTACTTCCTAATATTGTCAGCAGTGAAAATCATATGTCAGTGTCATCGCGATGCACAGCATTCGCGACACTCATCAAGAAATTAGTCACATTTAAAATAGTTATAAAAATAACCTAATATAAGCCCCGCAAGTTGATATTGCGATTGGCCGCCATCTTGGTGACGTAGTCGACGCGCACCGTCAGTACCGTTCGCAAGGTCAGCCCGCGCTTACGTGCTTACGCGCATCGAATGTTTGTTACCTATAACTGTTTGTTTTTGTTATCCTGTTTTATTGTTTAGTTTTGTTACCTGTTACCCGTTAAAATGAGTAAGAAATTAATTAACAGTCGTGCTCGTGAAATGATAGTTAAAGTGGATAATTATTTTGTAAAGGAGAAAGAGGACTCTAAGTTGGTTATACAAAATATAAACCGTGCCTTAAAAAGTACTTCGGACACTACTGAGGACATTTTAATGTCGAAGCAACTAATAATAGACATTTTGAATATTTTGCAAAATTTTTTGCTATCTGTACTTTTTTGCGACCGATGACGTCACGCAGCTGTTATTGTGACAAGGTTCCATCGCAATATCAACTTGCGGGGCTAGTAGTCCCTTGATAACATTGCTATATTATTATCAAAGACAACAATTGCGCGTTTTTATTGGTTTTTAATAAATAATTATTTTGAAGCAAGAGAACCAAAACATTTTGACCTAGTCATCCACGTAAAACGTGTTGTATTCCAATTTTAAAAAATTACGACGCCCTTGCCTGTATTTTATAATTTTAAAACTAAATTCTTTTTTTTAGCTGACTGCCAATATTATTTTTGATTCTACATTCGTGTTCGGTTTTCAAATGTGTTTTAACGCCTAGGGAATTTACTTTTTACTTTTCAGTGTCTAAAGAAAACCAGTGACTTTAGCCCCAAATATTTGGGATAAAATCATCGTTTTTCGAATAGATGCGATGAAAAAAAATTTAAAGGGCTATCTAGTGCATGACAAAGAGCAATATGGAAATTATTACCATATTAACGAGTTAACAATTTATTTTACACTTCAAGGCCATTTGCTTCTATATTCACCTTAAGTGCAGAACCGAGGTAGTGTTGATATACACTGAGAGAGGCCTATTCTTTTTATTTTATATTTATTTTATATATATAAATTATCATGTTGTTCTAATTTTGCGACATTCTTTTTCAGTGCAGAGTATTCGACCAAAACGAGAGACACAACGTCATCCTAGAAGAGACAGTGTGGACCGCCGCCTGCGCGGACACGCTGAGCTCGCGGGCCGCGCACGGCGGCCAGCTCGCGCACGTGCTGGGGTTATGTGCGCACCCCATATACAAACGGACCATAGACACACTGTGCAGAGACAACGTGGTCATGTTCAAGAGAATAGCTAACGGCGAGAAAGTGCCCAAAACGGCGACCTTGAATCCTAAAATACAATTATTTGTTGACAAATTAACATTGTAATGGTGATATTCGACCGCCTCAAAGGCAAAATCTTACTCGTCAGGCTTAGTATTTTGCGGGGAACCGCAACTCCGACGGTGTTTCCGGAGGTGGTATATATTGGAACCAATCGCAGGAACTCTGATATCGAGATGTAGGATACTGTCAGCGCCATCTCGTAGGCTTTTTGTGAACTATTTCTGATTAGTGTCAGTAGTTCTTGTATAGTGACGTAGAGGTCGCCACAGCACAATAATGCGTTTCGTTTTATTGGTTCCGGCCTTCGATTATACAACGTGGAAGGGACATACCCGTAATAAATCGAACCACGGGCTAGATCCAACCAATACTAGATCACTAAAGTATGATGAAATTAAAATAACAGTCGAAAGAACAAAAAAAAATTGACATTCCCATACAAACCGCCCGGGCAGCCGCACACTTTTGTATGGAAAAACCATTTTTTTTTTGTTATTTGGCTGTTATTATAATTTCTTTATACAATTATGATCTATTATAGACCGTGGTTCAATTTATTATGGGTATGTCCCTTCCACGTTGTATATTCTATAGATACAGTTGTAAAAATGGCACCGGAAAAACAAGGCATAAAACAGTATTATGCCTTGTTTCGCTGTCATACGCTCGGTGGCCGCGCGCGTGATGACGTCAAAGATGACCAATCTAACCAGAAGGTAATATGTAACGAACTTAATACGGATTTATTTCCACGCTTATCTCAGTTACTTAAGGTTTAAATTAGATTAAACTGTTTTCGCAATACTTGAAATGGTATACACCTACCTATGTACGTACGACACGGGGACAATATTTCGTTTGATTTTGCAAGGGACTGTGCATCTATAGAATATATGATCGAAGGTTCCGGCTTTTTCTTCTCCACTTAGCACGGTCTTTGGCATCCTTAGGTAACCGTTGACATGCATTCATAGAAGAAAAATCAAGTGCTCACACCCCCTGGCTCCAAAGTAGCACAGATAAGAATGCAACCTAATAAGACGGAAAGAAAAGTGAAACTTTCCTGACCAATTGTACAATTGCGTTTTGTAAATACTCGTATGTGTAAATATTCTGTTTGAACAATTTTAGTAAAGAAATAACATGACATTAAATGTCATGATTAAACTTCAATGAGTAAAGATTTATTTATAAACTGAAATATATGAATTTAATAAATAATAAACTATATTTGTTACGTAACTATCTGTTTATTTACAATTTCTCAGATTTAACAAACTTACAAAATATTCAACATACATTTCACACATTTGGTCCTAAAACGATATCTTACACAAAATAAACAGGCAACACCATTCTATCACAATTATGTAATATAATAGTTATGGAACGAGCTGCATTAACATCACAAGACTTATCGGTCAGATATTTCAGCGACATAACCGTCATGGTCTCTGGTTGACACCCTGACGGTTGTAATGTCGAAATATATGGCCCAAACTAAAATTTATCTCGTAATGTTAATATTAGTAATTGTGACCGCCAGTCTAAACTCATATAAATACAGACTATGCATCATGAATTTATTTAACGAATAGGTAAGTAATAATATTTATAGATCTGTGAGGATGGTAGCAAGTCTTTACCTACCTCTGTGGGAAACAGGCGTGATAAATGTATGATAATTGTGAACATGTATGTACGTAGGAATTTCTACAAAAAAGGACTCTTATTCAAAATGAATTCTTTAATCAGTGGATCTTTCTGATTAATTGTATAGTATTAACAAAAGTGTCAAGACAGTAATGTCCGTAGTATTTTGGCAATCAGTTTTATTGATTTTTTTAAGAATTATTTTACGGCCCTGGGTACGAGTCCTTTAGAGCCTTAGATATATATCCAGATTCCTAATGTCAAAACAAAAAATATCGCGTTCATACATTTTTATACACACACACCATACACATAAAATAGTTCTACACACTTCAGCTCCCCCAACTCATACCATCTTGTCCCTTCGTATTCTGTATACTTCACTAGCTACCTGACTATTCTTGAAGTTTACCTTCCTATCCTTTTTCTCCCTACTGCTGTCCTTTTCTAACCTATCTTTTAACTCTTTTGCACTCTTGTCTACATTCTTATCAGATTTCTGTGTCAGTCTTTCCAATTTACTCTTAAACCCTTCCTCTTGTTCATTTTCCTCGTTATCGTTGAATAAATCTTTTACTGATACGAGACGATGTGAGTTCCCTACTCGCAGTAACCGTTTCAACCCTCTCGATGCTTTTCTTTCTATAAGTCCAAGTAATCCCCAATCATCAGTCTTCTGTCCTTCTAAACCAGCTTCTAACTGCCACGCAGCGTTCCTGACTTCCATTTTGAGTCGTTCACATTCATCGTAACTGACATTTCTGCTCACGTTTAACGTTTGTTCCAGTGGGTTTACAATGTACAGAGGTAATGAGTTTGGTTTCCTTATAGGTTTTCCTTCGATGATGGAGATGGCTTTTTCAGTGAATTCAAACTGTGCGTAGAACTCGAAGAATTGCAGGAGCAATGTTTCGAGGCTGGCCTGGTTCTGTGCGTAGCACTCGGGCGGCAGCTTGTTCATGTCGCGGAGGAAGGTGCAGTTGACATTCTCTTCAGCTATTCTGATGTCTTCTTTGCCTAAAATATTATAAAAAAGTTTTTACTAAAAATTGTGTCGTTTTCGCAGATCAGTACTTCAAAATATAGATATGGACTTATATGTGCTCAACATATTATCAGTTTATCAGTAACGGCAGATCTATGCAACTCATGATCAAGTTAACATGCGCTATTAATCGTTGAAGTTTTAAAATAATAAAGGTTAGTTAAAATTTCTTTTTTTTTTATTAATTTAATTAAAAATTAACATTTCTTTAACAATTTGGTACATAAAAACATGTGATTGTGTCCTAGGTGTTCCCTAAAGATTTCTTAAATTACCAATTTGTACCCTTAGCACAAATATTTGCGTCGAAAGTATTCGTATCGCTTTCGACTAAGTTTAGTATGCAAAATGAACAGCGCCTCTAATGTACGTAAAAGGAACTTTCATTTTTAAATACAAACCGTAGACGAAGGCGATACGAATACTTTGACGTAAATATTCATTTTAAGGGCACAGAATTAATACGAGTACTACATACAGAACGAAAACTCCTGGGGTCCCGCAATTATGGCATCGCCGCACCTCTCCCCTGTTTCCAGGTGCGTTTGATGGCTTTGAACACTCAAACTCACACATTGACGTGTGCACAGATATAAAGTTTCGTTTGCAGTAGTATAGAGGTACATAAATGTTACTCGGCTTGTATGAAGCGCCGCACCACAGAATAAATACTAATACTAACGTACGGAAGTCTCACTCAGCAAAGAAATTCAAAGAAAAATCTACTCAATGTGGTTTAATTTAGCTCATGTCAGAAATCAGCACCTTTTCGGTTAGATACCTAGACATCCATTGCAAGCCAATTTCATTCTTAATACTCTGGACAAACGATTCGTATAACTTAATTTACCACCCCCGGAGGGCCGCTGTGCGCATAGCAATTATTTTATTTTATTTATTATAGACGAGCAGCTCAGAGCTGATATGTCTATTTCACACAGTGCTGAGAGTCCATAAAGTCTTTTCACAGTTAATAATGTAGAAATATTTTCGATACTTAAACAGGGAGTGACACAGGCCTTGGCTTAAGCTAAGGGTACAGAAGTGGCTTCCACCCAGCGTTTTCCTGCAACCTCGCTTAGATCATCTGACTTCCTAGGTGACATACTACGGTTACGAAATTAATAGAGTATTTTATAAAGAATGGAATCTCCCGCAGTGCCTTGCAATATGCTTCCCCGTTCCCCGTCCCCGCACCCTCCCTGGGCGAACGAGCGGGCGACCATGCATTGACGTGTGCACGGATGTAAAGTTTCGTTTGTAGTAGTGTAGGCATAAATGATACTCCGCTTCTATGAAGTGCCATTCCTGCGACGGTGGGTAAATAATAAAGTGTGGCACTGACCAGCCCTCCTGACCAAGTTCTTCACGGACGGCAGTACGAATCCCTCATTAGTCTTCTGCTGCAGGAAGAACAGCACCATCAGCGTGAGCGGGAAGTTGGTGACCCAGCGGCCCGGGTGCGCGGACGTGAGCCCGTGGGCCGCCGCCCAGCGCCGCACGGCCAGCACCAGCGGCCGCGCGCGCCCGTCCAGCGAGCCCAGCGCCCACAGCAGCTCTGACATGTACACGCCGGTCCTGCGCAATCATCCTACAGTTTATGGCGAATACCGTACAGACACTTCTGTACGGTATTCACCATAAGCGGTGCTACAATGACGGTTCTGATTGACAGAAAAGGACAGTAGCATGGGAAAATGCTGTTCCTTGCTGACAGCTGTGTCCCAACCCTTAACATTTTACTAACCTTCAGGTATTAGATAGCACTTTAAATTATTTTATGAATAACCGTAGAAAGTATTACGTTAGTCCGTCTAGTTTCAAAACGTGTTTTCGCCGAAAGTGGCCACTTCTGGCAGGAACTTGCTTGAAAGCTAGACGGACCACCATCAATACTTCAAAGGTTATTCATAAAATAATTTAAAGAGATCTAATGCCTGACGGTAAGAGAAATGTTGAATAACACAAATATTTGTGATAACATTTATTTTAAATGAGGGCGCTTCTGCGGCAACAAACTGCACTGCAGCATTTTCTCCAAAGTCGTCAAGCATTGTCAGATGCCTTAAGGCAGCTTGAAAAATCTGACACCAGTGGCTTATACAGAAAAAAATCAGTGGCACTCCGGGAGTGCCGACAGAAGTGAAAACTTGAACAAGATTGTGTCGATAACAGTGTCTCGAGTTCAGCAGTTTTTTCCCGTCTTAAAAAATGCCCTACGTGCCTAAAGAAGTTTTCACTTTAAAAAAAGATGAGCACTGACATGCTGCCGCAGCACAGGTCGCAGTCCAGGTCGGCCAGGTCGTGCGCGCACTTGACGATGGGCACCCGGGCGTGCAGGATGCGCGCCACGCGCCGCGCGCCCGCCACGCGCAGCTCCAGCAGCTCGCCCACCAGCTCCAGGTGCCGCTGCCACGCCCGCACGCCAGACTCGCACTTCTTCCCTTGGTATACTAAACGTTTCCTGGGGTCAATCTGTCAAATGGACAATACATGTTAAGCAGCGAACAAAAGATTTAAAACATCTTATCTCTACCAGGAAGACCGAGGCATAGCTGCATGTAATAAAACAGTTGGTGGACGAGAGGAACAAATGAAAGAGAATTTATACTCAAGAGCTTAGCACTTAAATATAAATAGATCTCTACCTACTACAAACCAAGGATTACACAACCAAGCATACATACAGCAAAGCAAGCAAAGTTCTCCAAGTCTACCTGAACAATCTGGGGTTTGTATGTATGTTAATGTGCAACAATAATTCCAATATTATCTTTTTACGGTACTTCATAACTTTCTATTTCAATAATATTAAAATATGGTTTGTGAACAGAGAATACCAATAGAATTCATAATTTCAAACAAGCCAAATAATCAAGATATTACCGAGATATGAGCAGTTTTAAAGGAATCGCGAATTCACTACTATTTATAAATTTTTAGGGTTCCGTACAAAAAATTAAAAAACGGAACCCTTATAGGATCACTCGTGCGTCTGTCTGTCTGTCCGTCTGTCACAGCCAATTTGCTCCGAATTTACTAGACCAAATCGGGTGAAATTTTGTAGGATGATGTAATCCTATGACCCAAACACAGACGTGCAAAGAAAATACATAATTTTTTTTTAATAAAGGTCATTTTTGGGGTCAAATCAGGAAAATTAAAAAAAAAGTTTTGCAATCCTTACTGTGTCGTATATCAAATGAAAGGGCTCATTATGAGGATCTCAAGTATATTTTTTTTATTATTGTAAAATAAGTAGTTTTGATTTTATTCCAAAAAGAAGACGAAAATTGACCATTCCCCCCCCCCCCCTGATCTCCGAAGCTACTGAGTCTAAAATTATGAAAAAATTACAAAATATAGTTCATTGCTTGTAGATTAAAGGAAAACCTATAAGAAGTCTATCTATATATACTAATATTATAAAGAGGAAAGATTTGTACATATTTTTGTATGTTTGTAATGAATAGGCTCAAAAAGTACTGGGCCGATTTAAAAATTCTTTCACTAATGGAAAGCTACACTATCCCCGAGGGACATAGGCTATGTGTGTACCACGGGCGAAGCCGGGGTGGACTGCTAGTTGAAAATAAAGTAGTAAACTCAATATAAAACTCACTTACGGAAAAAGTTCACTAAAACATCACTAGATAGCGCTAGTAGTAGTAAACTCGCGTCTTACTGTGAGGATTTCAAATGTTATATTTTGTGTATATTTATTTAAAAAAAAACCCTGCTAAGATGTTATTCTACAGGCGTTGTCCCGTCAGCATGGAAGACTGCCTTAGTCCACCCGACGCCCAAAATAGGGGATTGCTCTGATCCTGGCAAATACAGGCCTATGGCCATTACCTCCTTACTCTCTAAAATAATGGGATCTATTATTAACCGCCAGCTCCTCCTGTATCTCGAGGAGCAGCAGCTCATAAGCGATCGCCAGCATGGTTTTCGTCGCGGACGGTCTGCTGGCGATTTTTTGGTGTATTTGTCCCATAAATGGGCAGAATCGGTTGAGAGTAAGGGCCTCCCCCTTACTTTTACCGGCCAAGCCAATATTTCGGGGTATTTCCAACTTAGTCCAATTTAACCCCAATAAAACACAAGTTTGTGCGTTCACCCCAAAAAAATGGTCTTTTTGTCTTATCTTCCTCGTTTCAGGGCCCTTGCCTCGATATTCAGCCGAAGATCGGAATTCTCGGCGTCGAGATTTCAAGCGACGTTCGATTTGGCGGTCATCTGAATGACAAGGCCAAGTTGGCTTCTAAAAAACTAGGTATCCTCGGTAGAGCAAGGCGATATTTCACATCGGCACATCGCCTTCAGCTGTATAAGGCACAAGTTAAGCCGCATATGGAATATTGTTCCCATCTCTGGGCCAGGGCCACCTAAATACCAACTTCTTCCTTTTGACCGTATTCAAAATCGCGCAACTCGTTTATTCGACAATGAGACTCTCGTCGGCCGTCTCGATCCTCTGGCTCTACGTAGGGATGTTGCATCCTTGTGCATTTTTTATCGCATCGAAGAATTGTTCGACCTAATACCTGCTGCAAAATTTCACGACCACACCACCCGACTGAAATTAAAATTTTATCCGCACCACTTGGATAGTTGGCAATCAACCACCGTACGTTTTAAAAGGAACTTTCTGCCACGTACGAACGAACTGTGGAATCAACTTCCTGCAGCGGTGTTCCCGAACCGATACGACACTGAAACGAGTCTATAACTTTCTGAAAGGCCGGTAACGCTCTAAAGAGGGTTCCGTACAATGTTGGCATTGTACGGAACCCTCTCTACGTGAGTTCAACTCGCACTTGTCCGGTTAATTTATTACCATTTACAACCCACTAAATTCCATTGTTGGAAAACGATAAAATAAGATAAAACTACACACGCGGTTTTCCATCCCTCTCTTTCATTAGTTCCACAAAGTTGAGTTTCGGCCCATAGTTTGGTTGGCATGCGGCTGCCATGTCCTGCCCAGTCCCATTTTAATTTAGCAGCAGAGACATTCACGTCGTTTAACAAATTGTTATTGTTTCTTACCAGCTCATCAGTGAGAACGTTGGTGAGAACCAGATCGAGGTCGCAGCCCATCCTCCCGAATCCGTTAACAGACGAACCAAACGGCCGCACCTCTATGTTGGCGTATAAACTCTCGAACACTACCTCCAACTGAAATACATATTGGAAAGGATAGCAATATTGTTATTTGTAAGAAAAAACGACGGGTTGCACTCCGGGAGTGCCGGCTGAAGTGAAAACTTGAATATTAACGTTGTGCATTTTTGATATTTTGGAATGGTAAGGGAATAATTTTGCACGAATTGCTTTAATTATCAGTATAAAAGTACTATCATTTATGTGGTAGAATACTGTCGCGAATGAGAAAGAATCTTCCCGAACAATATTCGCGAACTACGAACTACTACGATAGAATGATGCAAGCCAAATTGGCCTATATGTCTTGTGTCATAAAGTCTAGAGTTGCTTGACCATGTTACACTCACACACATACCCGGCGCCTGGATGCTTCGAAACACGTTCGTCGACTATGTAGAATATTCGAAATTAATGTGGACCTATTCGATGGCGCATATAAATAGGGAACGTTGAGTGCGCCACGGCAGTTCAATACGAGCTATCAAAGCGATCACTTCGAAGCGAAGGAAACCTACCTTAGTGCGACAAGTGGAAGTACCTGCGACTACCTTGGCGAGATACCTGGACCTCAGCTGCTACGCGACTTTGACCTTGGACGTTTGGAAGACCATCTTTGCGTGTCATCTTTGGGTTCCGTAGTGAATAAATCCCTCATACGAAGTTTGGCGTATCTCTCCAAATTCGAACCCCAGTTTCGTAACATTTGGTGTCGGAAGTGGATTTAGAGATGCCAGTTTTTCCGAGGGAAGAAGAGGATACCACCAGGGAAGGTGTCAGGACCAGGGCCCAGCGTGCCATGGAGGCTCAAGGTACGTGGCTCAGGCCACGTCTACTGAACCTTAAGCCACGCCCACTGACCCTGAGGCCCCGCCCACCGGGCCACAAGCCCCGCCCACCGGACGTCAATCCACGCCCACCGGACGTCAAGTCACGCCCATTGGACCTCAAGCCACGCTCACCGGACGTCAAGCTCCGCCCACCTTGGCCAGACCACGCCCACTGGCCACGCCCACCAAACAGTACCACGTGCATTAGACGCATCAGTAGATTGAAACACCTTAATGCAGATGTTACAAGGCATAAGTGAAAATCAAAATGCAACTACAAAACGACTTCAACAAAGTATAGAAGAGGCACAAAATGCAAGTACACAACGACTTCAACGTATAGAAGAGGCACAAAATTTACGATTTGCACGCTTGAGTCAGGACCAGCAAATAGTTTTGAGCACTGTCAGCAAGCTCAACAAGGCAATGGACCATATCCGTGAGGACGTTGATTTATTAAAGAATCGAATGACCGATGTTGAGATTCGGTTAACCGATCTGGAGAATAGGGTTGAAAAACGAATGGCAAGTTTGGAAAGAAAAGTTGTGCAGTTTGAGACTATGGAAGAAAAGGCCATTGTAAGTGCATCTGGAGGTCAAGTTCAGGGACTATAGGGCAAGGTGCCACCTTTTGATGGTACAACATCGTGGGCTGTGTACAAAAAGCAATTCCAAATGGTGGCCGCTGCTAATGGGTGGACCAATGAACAAAGGCTGGCCGCTCTCACCGTTGCCTTGAAGGGTTCAGCTCTGTCTGTACTGGAGGTACTGCCTGGCTCAGGCAGCACCTTTGAAGAATTAATGGAGGCACTTGAAACTAGGTACGGGGAACGGCACTTGGAATACGTGTTTCGGGAACAGCTGCGTGACAGAGTTCAACGCCCTGAAGAAGGATTACAGGAGTGGGCACTAGAAATTGAGAAACTAGTGCGCAAAGCCTATGCTTCGGTGGATTCCAGAATGGTAGATAGTAAAATCTTAGAATTCTTTGTGGATGGAATCCGAGATAAGGAAGTAAGGGTCCTGTAAGCATGAGACATCATACGTCGCTCAGAGACGCGTTGGCTGGAAATTGAAGCACTGCGACAGGACACACAAGTGCACAGCCTGCAAGAATCGATAATGGAAACAAAGGTTCTGAAAACTCCGTCGAAGAAGATTATTTCAACAGGGCCCTTATGTTACAAATGTGGGCAAAAGGGCCATCTGCAGCTTAGTTGTACAAAGAAAGACGATCTTATGGATAAAATAACGAAGTTAAAAGAATTGCTCGACGAAGTGACATTGGGACATGATACCTCATTTTGTGGAGGGAATTTTGACAAGAATTCTAATGAGGCTAATTGGCGAAGATCGAAACTCTTACGTGTACGATTTGGTTAGCGAAAATAGGTTGCAGGCAAGCGAAAACATGAAACTAGATATGACCGAAGAGCGAACACCAGTGGCTTTGAAGAAGGAGCATTAGTTTGGCTTCATAACCCGATTCGCCGGAATGGAAAGTCACCGGAATTACAAACGAGATGGGAAGGTCCATATAAGATCATCACGCGAATGAACGACGTGACCATATCGGATCCAACGTCAACCAAGAGGAGCACTTAAAGTGGTGCACATAGACCGTCTAGCACGATATCATGGCAGCAATAGTGACGCTCGGGACGAGCGCCTCTAAGAAGGGGGCAGTGTCGCGAATGAGAAAGAATCTTCCCGAATAATATTCGCGAACTACGAACTACTACGATAGAATGATGCAAGCCAAATTGGCCTATATGTCTTGTGTCATAAAGGCTAGAGCTAACCATTTCGACTCGATAAGAAGAAGAAGGCTAGAGTTGCTTGACCATGTTACACTTACACATATACCCGGCGCCTGGATGCTTCGAAACACGTTCGTCGACTATGTAGAATATTCGAGATTACTGTGGACCTATTCGATGGCGCATATAAATAGGGAACGTTGGGTGCGCCACGGTAGTTCAATACGAGCTATCAAAGCGATCACTTCGAAGCGAAGGAAACCTACCTTAGTGCGACAAGTGGAAGTACCTGCGACTACCTTGGCGATATATCTGGACCTCAGCTGCTACGCGACTTGGACCTTGGACGTTTGGAAGACCATCTTTGCGTGTCATCTTTGGGTTCCGTAGTGAATAAATCCCTCATACGAAGTTTGGCGTTTCTCTCCAAATTCGAACCCCAGTTTCGTAACAATACAATATTTATTTATTGCGCTATCGTACACAAACATGACAATTTATATTACATTAAAAAGTTTATCTCTCAGCTAAACGAAACAGCAGGCGCAGGCATACATTTTCGCCACGCCGTAGAAAGAGAGGGCGATACTTCCTCTTCTACACAGCGCCGGCTGTCTACTCTCCATCCGTCTTACGAATTTTCGATCAGGACACGTGTCCTGACGCGAGTTTAACATTTTTTACCCATTACAAAAAAAGTACACAAGGCCGCTAAAGAAGTTTTCACTTCAAAAAAAAATTAGCAATTATTGTATTAGGATTTTAAATATTATAGATTTTTTTTCTAACCCTTTATGTCCCATTCGTTGGGCAAAAGCCTCTCCTGGTTGTTTCCAGTTACTTCGATCTTTAGCTATTTCTTTCCAATCCTTGTCAAAAGCAGACAGTTTGTCCCTCCATCTCATCTTAGGCCTTCCCCTTGATGGTACCTCGTATTATAGATTAATTTTGCAATATACTTTTGCCAGTCAAGGGTGAATGAAAACCTGAATGTTAGGTAAGGTTAGGAATATTCCTTTAATGCTGATTTCGGGTTACGAAACACTTCATTCAGAACATCTAGTTTCTTTAGGAAAAGGCGTGAGAGAGGCCTAGGAGAGAGATACAGATAGGAGAGGTACAGACAAAACGAAATAAACTACCTCGATAATTACTTTCCTTAACCAACTGAAAAAAAATATTTTAACAGATCAAGATATTACCTGCCTGGCCACCATATATCTCAGTCTCACTCCCAAATCATTCAGTGCTGTTCTATCATACAACAACTGTATTTGATCAGATACCGATGAACAAGCCAAGAGCTCTGCATTCAACTTCTCTTCCTCAACCATGGCATTCCCGTTTTGTATGACTAGAGACACATTAGGGGGTATTGTCAACTTGGCTTTTTTTTCTGTGCTTGCACGGAACCATAGGAATGGAGATCTTAGAGCCATGACTTCAAGTTCATTTTGGTGTGAGCTGCAGCTGCGTAGGATTTCTTTCATGCAGTCTTCAGAACTGAATTCAATGAGCATGAAGTGCTAGGAAAGAAAAAGTTTGGTAAGAACAACAATCAATCAGATTAGAATCAAATTATTATCACATGGCTAACATGGCATAACAAACATGAATAAATAATACAATAACTATATGTATAACAGACGGAATAATAACAATATAACAGCTATGTTGATATATTTTTATACATTGCTGAAATATCAATGCCAATGTTATACATACATACAATCACGCCTCTTTTCCACAGGGGTAGGCAGATACTATGGACCTCCACTTGCTACGATCCTGACAGACCTCTATCGCTTCATCTACACTCATCAGCCATTGTAATGCAGTGCTTTTTGTGAACAAAGTGTATTTGTGACCAGCACTGAGGCCCTTTATTGGGAACGCTGAATCACAAGACAAAGACCATTTTTTTGTGACTTTAAAAACCATATTTAAAACAGGTCCATTGGATGTTTTTAAGAAGCTTATTACTGTTGTTTTATTGGCTAAAATTTCCAATGTGGACCGTCGCTTTAAGGGGCGGGAGGGGGAAGGTTGCACCCCCACCCCGCGGAGCCCCATGGTTACGGAGATAGGGTTGGATCTTAAAACGAGTTCCCTTTTTTTAGGTTAAAGAGGGGGGGGGGAGGGGAGAAAACCCCTAATAAACATCCCCACGCGCGAAAACATGTTGTTCTCATTTTATGAATTTTTGAAAATCAATATTAACAACGATGACATCGACATATACGCAAACGGGAAATTGCCAAGTCGCCTTCCTTTTTTATGTTTTAAAGTAAATTTAGCTGCCGGTAATGAGTCTATAACAGTTATATAGTCGTGTTGACACAGAAAGTTATGGGCAAATCCGAACTGGCCAACCCCGACTTCACATAGTCTTGGCTGCTCTGCCCTGTACTCAAGTGTTTTTTTGCGGAGGGATGGCAGCCAACCAACCAACCAATGAAAACTATGCAACTCTGGCAGGTGGGGGGGGGGGGATTTAAATGCTTATCTCAAAACTTTAACCATGAATATCTCCGTTATCATGAGGCTCCGCGGGGTGGGGATGGCACAGGGGGTAGCGCGACTTTGGATAGCTCCATCTAGCTAGGTGTTACTAAGGGCTACTACTAGCTAGGTGTTAATACCGCGAAGCGAACAACTAGTATTAGTAAATTTCAAGTTATTGTGAAGGGATTGTCCATAAATAAATTATTGAATATACATTCAAAGAATAACTAGTTGGAAGACATAAATACCTCTCCGCCTGAGTTTTTATAGTGGTGTATGCCATTTATGGAGGCATATTTGGAGCAATAACCATATAATTCACTAAACGAAGATTCTGAGTTGACCTGAATGACAAGGCTTCTCCGCGCCTCATCTCTTCTTTGAGCCACGACCTCGTCAAACGAAACAAATTTATTAGAAGCATCTGAAATTGTTGAAAAGTTACAGTCATAACCTCGAAGCCACCTTCACATTACAATTTCACAAAAAGTTATAAACATAACGTAACCTGAACATTTTCTAAAAGAAAAACATTTGCAATATGATAACGAAGGACGTACAAATTTTCTAAATGAATATATATTCCTTGTATTTATAATTTTTTGAATTAATACAGACATTTTTATAAAATCTAAAATGACAAGTAAAGATACCGTTTGAAAACAAAAAGTTTCGAGTTTTCGACCACAGAGACAATGAAATAAAAATAAAAAATAATATTGTAATGAAGAGATGTTATAATATTTTAAACATAATTTTACATAACCAGTGTTTGTTTCTCTAAAAATGGAAATAATACGAACGAAACTGGTCTAAGTTTCGTTGTTGTGCACCAATCCGAATCCGAACCATATTCAAATCAAATCCGAATCTGACTCGAATTGGCCTTCCTAGTGATTGTATGGACGCGTGTGCACTTAGTCGTAAACGGTTCAAATCCAATTCGTATTCAAACCAAGAATTCTCACTTCGGGTCGTTTTTATTTCGGATCAAAACCGACTCGAATTGGCCGCCGTAGAAATTGTACGTACGGCTGTGCACCCACTCGAATTCGATTCATATTCGAATTTCGGGTGAGGTACGGGGAGGGAAGCACACGTTGCACGCCCCGCCTACTGTCCCGTCTCGCCCGAATGTTTCTGCTATTGCTATAACAATCGATACTATTTATAGTTCTTCTTTGCTGGTCTGGGAGAAAAGAAAAAACATAGAATGTACCAGCTGCTTCTCTTCCCGTGCAGATCGTAAAAGCCGATTGAGGGAATGGGCGAGAATCTGAATCATATGAATAGGCGATGCGGTTAGCAACCCATCACTATTATGATTTCCCTTTTCCACCTTCATGCCCACCATTACGCTAAAAGTGGCCTGGGCTTTACCGCCCAGTTTAGTGATAGTATCTGAATACTATTGATAGTTTGGTATTATAGATAATTAATGACCTTTATTTAAGTAGGTAATATTGGTTACGAACACCGGACGTTGACACTAGAGATGGGCATATCCGGGTATTACTTTACCCACGCTTGGATATACACCCGATATGCACCGGGTAAATACCCGTATCTACCCGTTTGGTGGGTAGATTGAAATATTTATTAATAAACGAGTGCGAGTCCTCTAATTATCTGTAGAAATGTATAAAAAGGTTATCTTATATATAAATAAATTAATACATCTCAAATATTAATGAAAAAGATTAAAATCACTAAATTAGCTATATTAAATCAGGCCTGTGTCGCTCCCCGTGTAGGTATAAAAATTTACCTACGCGCGGCGGCCACTGCGGGTGGTTAATTCAGTTCAGTCGGGGCTCACGTGCGAGCAGTGACGCACGCCCAAGCTTTGTTCGTCGCCTAGGTACTCTACCGATCCGGTAGTTTTAAAAATGGAGAAACATAAAAAGAAGGCTAAAAAATACATAAATTATTCTTTCGAATTTCTAATGTTTGGTTTGAGATTGACGATCTGTTTCGCTATAAGTAGGTACCTAACCCACCTACTTGGGACCTTTTCTATTCCCTAGCAAAAGAAATGGTATGTACCTACTAAGTACATCCTATAGAATTCGGTATCTACTTTAAAGACTTTGTTTTAGCTGGTTAAATATTTCGCACATGTTTTATTATATTTCATTCATTAGAGTTGTTTGTGTTTCGCTTGTCGTACTTAGACCAAGAGCCGACCGCAAAAAAGTTGTTTGTTTTTGTTATTATAATATTGAGTACCTACCTACCTGTCTATGTGGACGTGTGCAAGTCTAGCTCGCGTCATGACTACCACAGAATAGGTACTAGTACTCACGTACAGAAGGTTCACTCAGCAAAGAAATTCAAAGAAATATCTACTCAATGTGGCTAGCGATATCAATAAATATAAAAATATATAGGGACAAATCACACTGATTGAGCTAGCCCCAGAGTAAGTTTAAACTTGTGATATGAGATACTAACTCAACGATACTATATTTTATAATAAATACATATATAGATAAACACCCAAGACCCAGGACAATTTGAAAAAGGCCATTTTACAACTTGCCCTGACTGGGGATCGAACCCAGAACCTCCAGATTGGCGGACTAGCGTGTTGACCATTACACCACGGAGGTTTAATTTAGCTCACGTCAGAACTCATCACATTTACGTTTAGATACCTAGACATCCATTGCAGGCCAATTTCAATCTTATTACTCTGGATAAACGATTTGTATAACCACTACGAGTGCGGTGGCAAATCCAGTCGGGTCTACCACCTAAGGACGCTTGTGCATTGCTCCGAATCCGAACCATATTCAAATCAAATCCGAATCTGACTCAAATTGGCCTTCCTAGTGATTGTATGGATGCTTGTGCACTTAGTCGTAAACGTTTCAAATCCGATTCGTATTCAAACAAAGAATTCTCACTTCGGGTCGTTTTTATTTCGGATCAAAACCGACTCGAATTGGCCGCCGTAGAAATTGTACGTACGGCTGTGCACCCACTCGAATTCGATTCATATTCGAATTTCGGGTGAGGTACGGGGAGGGAAGCACACGTTGCACGCCCCACCCACTGTCCCGTCTCGCCCGATAGTGTTGCCGAAAATATAGAAATTAATGTATAATATCGACAGTGTTATTGATAATGTTTTTGCTATTGCTATAACAATCGATACTATTTATAGTTCTTCTTTGCTGGTCTGGGAGAAAAGAAAAAACATAGAATGTACCAGCTGCTTCTCTTCCCGTGCAGATCGTAAAAGCCGATTGAGGGAATGGGCGAGAATCTGAATCATATGAATAGGCGATGCGGTTAGCAACCCATCACTATTATGATTTCCCTTTTCCACCTTCATGCCCACCATTACGCTAAAAGTGGCCTGGGCTTTACCGCCCTTGGCTCTGTCTACCCCGTTAGGGATAAAGACGTGATAGTGTATCTGTGTACTATTGATAGTTTGATATTATAGATAATTAATGACCTTTATTTAAGTAGGTAATATTGGTTAGGGGGCGTCCATAAATTACGTGAGTTTTTTTTTTAATTTTCTGTCCCTCCCTCCCCCCCAGGTGAGATGTCGTGAGATTTTATTCAACCCCCTCCCCCATACCCCAATCTCACGGGAGATTTTTCAAAATGTGGGTTTCTTACGTAAACGCGTTGGATTGTTATTGTAAAAAGAAAAAAAGATTGCTTCGTGCTTTTATTTACGACTAGTTAAGACTAGTAATCAATATTACTGAGAGTTTAATTATAAGTGTAATAACAATTTAACAATAGACAGGCGGGCTACACTGTACCGTAAATTCAGATTAAATTGAGCTATTTGGTATAAAACAAATGTGGTGGTTTGACCAATCAGTAGATGTATAACGTCAAAGTATGAATGAAATTATTTTCTTTCGAACGAATTAGTGAATGATCTTAATCGTATTACGATTACGCTAAAGAATGTACAATCTGGATGAAATGGACCAAAATAGTATATTTTTTTTGTTTCAATCAGAAAAAATTTACGTGATATTTGCCGAGACCCCCCCTCTCTCCAACGTAAGAATAGATGAGATTTGACTCGACCCCCTCCCCCCTTAAACATCTCACGTAATTTATAGACGCCCCTTACGAACACCGGACGTTGTCACTAGAGATGGGCATATACCCGGGTATGTAAACCCACGCTTGGATATATACCCGATATGCACCGGGTAAATACCCGTATCTACCCGTTTGGTGGGTAGATTGAAATATTTATTAATAAACGGGCAAGTGCGAGTCGGACTCGTACATGAAGGGTTCCGTACCACCGTACAATGTTTTAAAACGCTGAAGAAACACATTTATTCTATGACGACCCCCTTTACTAGGAAGCGGCGTAAACTTAGCTGTAAGTAACGATTTGACGTCAACATTTGTGCAAAACAAAACAAAGTGACTATTATTAAGAGATATTATAAATATCCTATGATAATAAAGATATTATGAATTTTGATATTTTTTTTTTGAATTTTGAATTTTTAACTTTATTTTATTTTTAGTATTTGTTGTTATAGCGGCCACAGTAATACATAATCCGTGAAAATTTCAAGTGTCTAGCTATTACGGTTCAAGACATAGAGCCCTGTGACAGACGGACAGACGGACAGACAGCGGAGTCACAGTAATAGGGTCCCGTTTGCACCCTTTGTGTACGGAACCCAAATAAATTAGTGCGAGTCGTCTAATTATCTGTAATTAATATATCTCAAATAGCCATAACTAAATTAGCCATCTATACTTCTATACTAATATTATAAAGAGGAAAGATTTGTACCTATTTTTATATGTTTGTAATGAATAGGCTCAAAAAGTACTGGGCCGATTTAAAAAATTCTTTCACCGTTGGAAAGCTACACTATTCCCGAGTGACATAGGCTATGTGTGTACCACGGGCGAAGCCGGGGTGGACTGCTAGTATTCAATACACAGATATAATCTCATTTGATGTCTATTTGCATATTTTAAAATATAACTAGGTTAAAAATATATTATTTGCCAGTAAAAAATGTAAACTTAGACATGTCAATTCGTATGTTCCCATGCAACGGGTAGATTGGGGTAAATACCCGACATACTAATTTGTGGGAAATGTTATAAAAAGTTGATGGGGGATTGAAAAACTCGTCAATACGAATATCTTTTGTTCCGGGACGAACCTCGAAATCAGTAGTTATGGCCTTCAAATAAGCAGTCAAAAATAGGAGGGGTGTCCATATGTTGACATCGCGTTTGATGTCTGATTACTTAGTTTAACATATAATTAGGTCTACAATCATTTTCCAGCAAAAAATGTAAACTGAGACGTGTCAATTCGTATGTTTCCATACAACGGTTGGGGTATGCAATGCACAACATTGCAAATGCGCAATGCACAAGCGGTCTTAGACCGCTTGTGCATTGCTCCGAATCCGAACCATATTCAAATCAAATCCAAAACGAGAAAAATTCGGACGGAAAATTCTTGAGTAGCGTCTGTGCACTGCAGCCGAATCCGAATCGAATTCGTGAATTTCGAGGCCACCGATTTCGTTAGTGCACCGCCAGACTTTGATTAGAGAGGCCGCATTCACTATGTGTCCTGCCTGCATTTAACCGCCGTCAGTTGCTGGCACTATTATTATAATTATTATTTATTTACCCCAACCGTTGTATGGAAACATACGAATTGACACGTCTCAGTTTACATTTTTTCCTGGAAAATGATTGTAGTCCTAATTATATGTTAAACTAGGCAATCAGACATCAAACGCGATGTCAACATATGGACACCCCTCATGCAAAACATAGAGAGAATTATTTTTGACTGCTTATTTGAAGGCCATAACTACTGATTTCGAGGTTCGTCCCGGAACAAAAGATATTCGTATTGACGAGTTTTTCAATCCCCCATCAACTTTTTATAACATTTCCCACAAATTAGTATGTCGGGTATTTACCCCAATCTACCCGTTGTATGGGAACATACGAATTGACATGTCTAAGTTTACATTTTTTACTGGCAAATATATTTTTAACCTAGTTATATTTTAAAATATGCAAATAGACATCAAATGAGATTATATCTGTATATTTAATACTAGCAGTCCACCCCGGCTTCGCCCGTGGTACACACATAGCCTATGTCACATGGGAATATTGTGTCGCTTTCCAACGGTGAAAGAATTTTTTAAATCGGCCCAGTACTTTTTGAGCCTATTCATTACAAACATACGAAAATAGGTACAAATCTTTCCTCTTTATAATATTAGTATAGAAGTATAGATGGCTAATTTAGTTATGGCTATTTGAGATATATTAATTATAGATAATTAGAGGACTCGCACTAATTTATTTGGGTTTCGTACACAAAGGGTGCAAACGGGACCCTATTACTGTGACTCCGCTGTCTGTCCGTCTGTCCGTCTGTCACAGGGCTCTATCTCTTGAACCGTAATAGCTAGACACTTGAAATTTTCACGGATTATGTATTACTGTGGCCGCTATAACAACAAATACTAAAAATAAAATAAAGTTAAAAATTCAAAATTCAAAAAAAAAATATCAAAATTCATAATATCTTTATTATCATAGGATATTTATAATATCTCTTAATAATAGTCACTTTGTTTTGTTTTGCACAAATGTTGACGTCAAATCGTTACTTACAGCTAAGTTTACGCCGCTTCCTAGTAAAGGGGGTCGTCATAGAATAAATGTGTTTCTTCAGCGTTTTAAAACATTGTACGGTGGTACGGAACCCTTCATGTACGAGTCCGACTCGCACTTGCCCGTTTATTAATAAATATTTCAATCTACCCACCAAACGGGTAGATACGGGTATTTACCCGGTGCATATCGGGTATATATCCAAGCGTGGGTTTACATACCCGGGTATATGCCCATCTCTAGTGACAACGTCCGGTGTTCGTAAGGGGGCGTCTATAAATTACGTGAGATGTTTAAGGGGGGAGGGGGTCGAGTCAAATCTCATCTATTCTTACGTTGGAGAGAGGGGGGGGGGTCTCGGCAAATATCACGTAATTTTTTTTCTGATTGAAACTAAAAATATACTATTTTGGTCCATTTAATCCAGATTGTACATTCTTAAGCGTAATCGTAATACGATTAAGATAATTCACTAATTCGTTCGAAAGAAAATAATTTCATTCATACTTTGACGTTATACATCTACTGACTGGTCAAACCACCATATTTGTTTTATACCAAATAGCTCTAGTTAATCTGAATTTACGGTACAGTGTAGCCCGCCTGTCTATTGTTAAATTTTTATTACACTTATAATTAAACTCTCAGTAATATTGATTACTAGTCTTAACTAGTCGTAAATAAAAGCACGAAGCAATCTTTTTTTCTTTTTACAATAACAATCCAACGCGTTTACGTAAGAAACCCACATTTTGAAAAATCTCACGTGAGATTGGGGTATGGGGGAGGGGGTTGAATAAAATCTCACGACATCTCACCTGGGGGGGAGGGAGGGACAGAAAATTAAAAAAAAAACCTCACGTAATTTATGGACGCCCCCTAACCAATATTACCTACTTAAATAAAGGTCATTAATTATCTATAATATCAAACTATCAATAGTACACAGATACACTATCACGTCTTTATCCCTAACGGGGTAGACAGAGCCAAGGGCGGTAAAGCCCAGGCCACTTTTAGCGTAATGGTGGGCATGAAGGTGGAAAAGGGAAATCATAATAGTGATGGGTTGCTAACCGCATCGCCTATTCATATGATTCAGATTCTCGCCAATTCCCTCAATCGGCTTTTACGATCTGCACGGGAAGAGAAGCAGCTGGTACATTCTATGTTTTTTCTTTTCTCCCAGACCAGCAAAGAAGAACTATAAATAGTATCGATTGTTATAGCAATAGCAGAAACATTATCAATAACACTGTCGATATTATACATTAATTTCTATATTTTCGGCAACACTATCGGGCGAGACGGGACAGTGGGCGGGGCGTGCAACGTGTGCTTCCCTCCCCGTACCTCACCCGAAATTCGAATATGAATCGAATTCGAGTGGGTGCACAGCCGTACGTACAATTTCTACGGCGGCCAATTCGAGTCGGTTTTGATCCGAAATAAAAACGACCCGAAGTGAGAATTCTTGGTTTGAATACGAATCGGATTTGAACCGTTTACGACTAAGTGCACAAGCATCCATACAATCACTAGGAAGGCCAATTTGAGTCAGATTCGGATTTGATTTGAATATGGTTCGGATTCGGAGCAATGCACAAGCGTCCTAACACGATAGCTTTCGTTTCGTTTATGGCTTATTCGTCTACGTTGGCTGCGCATTGCCCGCGACGCGACATACGAGTTTACTACCAAACGATGATATATACATACAACTATCACGCCTTTATCCCTAATGGGGCAGACAGAGAATTTTAAGTGTTGCGGCTCTAAGAGAGCCCAGGGCCACAATACTCAAAGGCAACTTTTAACGTGATGGTGGGCGAGAAGGTGGAAAAACAAATCAAAATAGTGATGGGTTGCTAGCCGCATCGCCTATTAACATGATTTGTATTTTCGCCCATTCCTTCGATCGGCTTCTACGATTTGCGCGGGGAGAGAAGTAGCTATGACCTCCGTGGTGTAATCGTCAACACGCTAGTTCCGCCAATCTATTATAAAATAATTAATAATAACATAATTTATTATAAAATATACTATCGTTAAGTTAGTATCCCATAACACAAGTTTAAACTTACTTTGGGGCTAGCTCAATCGGTGTGATTTGTCCTTACATATTTCTATTTATTTATATTTAAGTTTTATTCTTGTCTCCCAGACCAGCATGGAAGACCGATAATACGGTGCGCTAAGCCGCTAAATGGCGATAGTGGCTTCTTGTACCAGTCAACCCTAGCGCGTCGCTCGCTGAGTCTATTTTAGTCGGTTTTGTGTGTATTATGAATCGTTTGTCCAGAGTCATAAGGATAAAATTGGCTTGCAATGGATTTCTGTAGGTGTCTAAACGAAAAGATGCTGCGTTTTGACGCGAGTTAATTACACCATATTGCTAATATAACCACTGTGAATAGATATTTCTTTGATATTACTAGGTTAAAAATATATTTGCCAGCAAAAACTTTAAACTTAGACATGTCAATTTGTATGTTCCCATACAACGGGTAGATTGGGGTAAATACCCGGCATGCTAATTATGGAAAATGTTATAAAAAGTTGATGAGGGATTAAAGAACTCGTCAATACAAATATCTTTTGTTCAGGGACGAACCCCGAAATCAGTAGTTTTGGACTTCAAATGAGCAGTCAAAAAAAAACCTCTCTAATGGGTAAATATATTATATGGGTGTCCATATGTTGACATCGCGTTTGATGTCTGATTGCTTAGTTTAACATATAATTAGGTCTACAAATATTTGCCAGCAAAAAACGTAAACTTAGACGTGTCAATTCGTATGTTCCCATCATGGGACGTTAGCATGGGGTATTATCCTCTAGTAAAATGATTGATTGATTCTCTTCCACCACCGTTAGATGGCGCCATAGGTTTCAATTCAAAAATAAAAATAATTTGTAACCATTATTTGGATAAAATAATATTCTTACTGGTTAAATATATCTTAAATGAATTACAATAACAATTTTTAAAGCATATTCAACCATTTATTTGCCAGTTTTACAAAATTCAATTACGTGTACAGAAAAGCACAATTTACCTGTTATTGTTTCATGTGAATGTTTATGAAAAAGTTACTAGATGGCGTTGTCTACACTTTTGTGGTTGGTACCAATGGTTGGTACCTAATATTTCTTTTTTGTGACTTTGCGCACGGTCATCTCGACGACAGTCGCATCACGCAAACGTTGCCGCTTTGTGCGCAAGAAACGGCAACATCTTGCCTAGGTTACGGCGGTTACGGCGGACGAACAATACGCTCTCGCGCGAGACGTACTACCTACTATACTACTATAGGTACTTATATGTACAAGATGGTAAACTCAATTCTTTGTGTTGTATATGGTAATCCTGGTTCGTAATTGTATCTGATTATGAAAAGATTTTAATGAACAAGATACCTACCTAAATAAAAAAAACCGGCCAAGTGCGAGTTAAGCTCGCGTGGAGAGGGTTCCGTACAACAACTACAATCAATGTATTAAATTTTGTATATTTTTCAAAATTTTAGGCTCAATAATAGTTTCGGAGATCAGGGGGGGTGGATTTTCGTCTTCTGTCATGAGCAAAATCAAACTACATATTTATTTTACAAATATAACAAAAATATATTTGAGATCCTCTTAATGAGCCCTTTCATTTGATATAATTCTTCTTCTTCATCTAAGGGCGTTCCCAGTTGCATCCTCAGCTAAGCTGTTTCGGAGCCTGGGGTGCGCTTTCCCGCTTTTTCTTCTCCAAATGACAAGCATGTCAATGGTCACCCAAGGATGCCAAAGACTTTGCCAAGTGAAGAAGAAAATGCTGGAACAGTTAAAATGATTTGACTGTAATTTTACGACTGGCCGCCTGCCCGTCGTCAACCGTCTTCGAGAACGTATTTGTGCGAAATGTTTTACAACCGGCTGCCGCCCGACGTTAACCCTCCTTGGGAACGCAAATGTAGCACGAGATGTTTGTGCTTAAGACCTTTAGACGCCTCTTACGACATCCAGAGAAAGAGATAGAGTGGTCCTATTCTAACCCGGAACCACACGTACGTGCAAACATTTCATTTGATATAATTAATTATGACACAGTAAGGTTTGCAAAACTTTTCTTTTTCAATTTCCTAATTTGTCCCCCGAAAATGACCCCCTTATTTTAAAAAAATATTTATTTCCTTTGCACATACCTATGTGTTTGGTTGGGTCATAGGATTACACCATCCTACCAAATTTCACCTGATTCGGTCCAAATTGGCTGTGATAGATGGACGGACAGACAGACAGACAGACGCACGAGTGATCCTATAAGGGTTCCATTTTTTCATTTTTTGTACGGAACCCTAACAACATAAAACATTAAAATGTGTCATTATTAGTAACTAAACTACCAGCCTACCTTACCCACTCATCCTCCTCCATTATACAGGGTTTAACAAAATATACTGAAACTATTTCAAGGGTGGATTCAGTCCATGATACTGAACAACTTTCCCCAAGGGACAAGGGTACAACGTGTAACAAAAACGGGGTATCAACCTATTGAGATATTATGTACTTACGTACTATCAATCCGAAGCGCGGGGCCCGTAGCAAATTCTACCGAAAAGGCCCCTGGTCTGAATGGGGAGCTTGGTGGCAGCGACGGCCTAAACCATTGCGAGGCTCCGGGCTTGAGTTTTTTGTTGCGAGGCCTTGTACAGCCCGTTATTTCTGGCGAAGACGGGACGGGACGAATATAATGAATAAAAATAAATCAGCTCGGGTTGTTGCGCGAGGCCCCTGCAAGAGCGAGGCCTTGGGCGATTACCCTGCTCGCCACCCCGTTAGGCCACTACTGTTGAAGCAATAAAATGGCAGTCAACAAGCTACGTATCTGCCTTTGGGCAACTTGAAGTTGACAACATTGTTGCCCATTTACGATAAAACAAAAAAAAGAACGATCTAGGTGAGCGGATTTGAGAACGCGGGGCCCCTTTTTTAGCGCGGGGCCCGTAGCAATTGCTACTCTTGCTATATGGCACTGAGTAACGTACTAACCAATTTGAACAACTTTTAGTATGGGACCATGACTGAAATCGCAAAAAAAACAATTTCAGCTCCATACAAATTTAAATAAAATGTATGGAGCTGAAGATTTTTTTTTGCGATTTCTGGGATGGTCCCATAGTAAAAGTTGTTCACATTGGTTAGTACGTTAACTCCCTTTCAGATTAATACCCCCTTTTTGCTACACGTTGTAGGTCCTATAACGAAATTTGAAAAATAATTTTTGGTCCCCCATATAAATTGGCCGATCAGCTGATCCGAGTTTGTATAGAAAGCCAAAAAATATTTTTCATATTTCGAAATGACGTGTTCCTTAGGGAAATTTGTTCAGTAGCATGAACTGAATTCACCCTTAAATATATAATAGTTCCAGTATATTTCCTTAGACGTTATATATAATGAAATAAACGGGCAAGTGCGAGTCGGACTCGTACATGAAGGGTTCCGTACCACCGTACAATGTTTTAAAACGCTGAAGTATCACGTTTCTTGTATGACGACCCCCTTTAATTTTTAACTTTATTTTATTTTTAGTATTTGTTGTTATTGTTGTGGTCATAGTAATACATAATTGGTGAAAATTTCAAGTATCTAGTTAATGCCATTATAAAGATCAAGTTAAAAACGCTAAAAAAACACGTTTCTTGTATGAAGACCCCCTTCAATTTTTAACTATTTTTTATTTTTAGTATTTGTTGTTTTAGCCGCCACAGTAATACGAGTACATAATCGGTGAGTGTCTAGCTATTACGGTTCAAGAAATATAACCCTGTGACTGACGGACAGACAGACAGACGGACACACAGACGGACAGACGGACAGACAGCGGAGTCACAGTAATAGGGTCCCGTTTGCACCCTTTGGGTACGGAACACTAAAAAATGCTAAAAAAAATCCACCACGGCTGAGAATCTTACTTTGAATCAAGCAATCGCTACAGAAGTCACCTTATCTGCTGGTCCAATGAGCATATGACGTAAACGACCAATTGAGCATTCTATTTTTTAGAAGCCCTGTAAATAAATGTGTGCATGAAAAACAGGCGACATTTAAAATATGCATATATTAAGGCCCATTTACACGGTGCAAGTTTCTTGCCTGTTGCATACAATTAAATTGAAGCAATAGAAAACTTGCATGGTCTAAACAGAACGTCAGCCATACAAATCATTTATTGCTTGCAAGAAACTTGCACTGTGTAAATGGGCCTTTATAGTTGGGATATATTACAAATATTGCGTTATTTACGTGAATAAAATTTGTTGTAAATGTAATACTTAGTAAAATACACGTTTTATCGTAAAAATAAAAGCGACAAATATAAAACATAAACGCTATCTATTGTTGGTGAGGCTCCTAGCGGACCGAATCGAACCATTTTATGCAGTGACGAATGTCTGAGAATTTACAAGTCACTGAGTAAAAGTTTAAAATGGGTATGTCTTCTAAAATATTTTGTCCAAGATCTTTCTTTGCCTAGCCTAACCATACGTTTTTTTCTCGAAAACGCCATCTAGTGACGGTTTTTAACACTTTCTATTAAATAAATACAGGGATTTGCTAGTCACGTGTGCTGCGATCTTTTTCTGTTTTCATGTTGCCTCTGCATTCGTCTACCTACGGACCCTCCAATAGCTAGTATGACGTTGGGTATCTGTTACGTTAGTAATTATATTATTTTTGATTGGGGTAAATAAATAATAAGTTTTATAATAATGCCAGCAACTGACGGCGGTTAAATGCAGGACACATAGTGAATGCGGCCTCTCTAATCAAAGTCTGGTGGTGCACTAACGAAATCGGTGGCCTCGAAATTTACGAATTCTATTCGGATTCGGCTGCAGTGCACAGACGCTGCTCAAGAATTTTCCGTCCGAATTTTTCTCGTTTTGGATTTGATTTGAAAATGGTTCGGATTCGGAGCAGTGCACAACCGGTCTTACGAATAAAATAATTTTAAGTAAAAGAAAGGTACCTACTATGTACTACAAAATCTGTTTTCGAACGAAAGACGAAATGTCAATTGCGTTTTATTACTTTATAATGTCAAGGAAAAAGTGTAAGATAGAATAAGAAAACGCAACTTCAAAATAATTTTATATTATAGGTTATAAATAACATTTTTTTTGTAACTTTTGTGAATTTTGTGATAAATACTACTCCAGTTCACTATGAATTTAAGTACAAGAATTATTGGCCGGCTTGTGATTCCGGCATATATCAATTCAACAAGAACAGTACCGCAGAACTTGTTAAAAGTTAACACAGGAGGACTTGCGAATGTTTTTAACTTTACACCTTTACGGAATTATGCTAAAAGTAAAGACAAGGGAAAAGATAAGAAAGGTAAGGGTGCAAAAGTGGAAATCAACCCTCAGATGATGTCGGAGCTGGTACCTGTGGAAAAGGTAAAAGAAAGATGCAACAGTGTCATAGAGAAGATGAAAGAAGATTTTGCCAAGAACTTATCTTTGAGATCTACAACAGGATCTATTGAGTCCCTATCGGTTAAATTTGAAGGAAAGGATTATGAGTTGCAGGAACTTGCTCAAATAGTTCGTAAGAATCCTAAAACTATAGTTATAAACTTTGCTTCATTCCCACAAGCAATACCTGATGCTTTGAAGTCTATACAATCATCTGGGCTTAATTTAAATCCTCAACAGGACGGCACCACAGTTTACGTGCCTGTGCCTAAAGTTACAAAGGAGCACAGAGAGGCATTAGCAAAGAATGCCAAAGCTTTACACATAAAATGTAGAGATGCACTGAAAGATGTGCAAAATGAATACTTGAAGAAGCTGAAGAAGCAGAGTGGGGTTTCTGAAGATTTAGTTTTCAATGTCACGAAGCAGCTAGTAGCAATGTGTGATGAATTTCAGAACACGGCAAAGTCAATCTATGAGGTGAAGCACAATGAACTGCTTGGAAAATAATATAACTATAATGTAATTTTTTTTTTGAGTTTTTGGAATAGTTTATGATTAAAAGCAAGCCATACCTATTTAGTTGCAAGTTAAAGTTAAGATAAAAACTTTGTTTATTTAAAGGCAGCAGATAATTTTTTACATTGTTCAATAGATGCTGATTTAGGGTTTTTTTAATAAATTAGTAATAGAAAAGTTTGTATATTTTTATTGGCCCATTCATTATCAATCAATCACCCTTACGATGCAGAAATAGCATACTTATTTCAGTGAAAAAACTGTATCTGTTGTTAGTGGTTTAGTTTTTGATGTAGACTTTGTATTGTAACTAACAAATGCAGGCTCATTGACATGTGTAGTCAGCCCGTCCTCACTAAAACATAGTGATTACATTCTCTTTGATCCTTACTTATGGCGCTCAAACATGGTCACTGTCTGAGCTTCTGAAGTCGCTCTAATGCTGCCGCCGGTCCACTGAAGCTGAGAAATATTAACCAATAGAATTGCACAAAATCTCCGCTCTGCTTCAGTGGACAGGGAGTTAACGAAATACTTTAAAAATTCATACAAAGCCGGGAAGCTAAGCAGGGAAGTGGACGTACGTCGTACGTTAACGTCTCGCTCCGTTTCGGTGGACAGGTACAGTACGCAACTCGGCTCCGCTCTTCTCCCTCGCTTTGCTCTGGTGTACAGGCAGCCTAAGACAGGTATTATCAATGTGGGATGCAAAGTGAGTCTGTCCACCGTAAGCATGCACCGAGAATGTAGAGCATATGTGGCCAGTGAGGCCATAGCTACTAAGGCAGGTTGTCGTCGCAAAAGGTATAGGCCAAGAACAAAATGAAGTGACGACCTCCGCAAATTTAATAAACGCTGGACAGAGATAGCGTCAAGTAGAGAGACCCGGTAGGAAATAGAGGAGACCTTCGCCCAGCAGTGGAACAACATAATGTTATAAAAAGTGCACCAGGGGATACTTCTTACTTCTCCCGAGGACTTCTTTTCCGCAATTTGGTCCATTGCGCTGAACCCGTTTTGCGTGTGGAGCCGGCGTAGTTATCAGTTTTTAAACCAGCCCAGCTCCTGCAGGAATCCGAGAACGCTCCCCGGCGCCCTTACGGCTTCCTCCACGGTTCCTTGATGTTCCAGGAACCCTCTTCTTATGTGTGCGACGCCACCGCACTCGATGAGGAGATGACTCGCAGTTTCATCAGCCTCCATGCAAGCTCTGCACAGAGGACTGTCTGTAATTCCTAGGGTGTAAAGGTGTTTGTTTAGTGCAATATGACCAGTAATAATGTCAACCATACGGCGTAGATTTCTCCGGGGTAGTGCTAACAGGCGTCGGGATAGGCGACTATCCCATTGGGGTAGTGCCTCCCTAGCCTGCCGACATGTCCGGAGGGATCGCCATGATTGATTTTGTTCTTCGCTAGTGCGATTTCTGATCCAGGTGCGAACCTGCGTGAAGGGGATCGGAGCCATAGGAAGAGGTCCCAACGGTGTCATACTCGATCCCCGACGCGCGAGCTCGTCAGCTGCATCGTTACCCAGTGAGTTGCTGTGTCCTTTGATCCATTGGAGAGTGACTGTGTTATACTTACAGAGTTTTTCCAGGGATCTGTGGCATTCTTGTATTAAGGCAGAGTCCACATGTGTCCTTCTGAGGGCAAGTAGGACCGCTGCGCTGTCAGTTAGGATACGGATGGACATACCTGATACCTTCCTCCTAATAATTTCTGTAGCCGCGTGGGTTATAGCTGCGCATTTGGCTTGGAAGATGGAGTTTTCCTTACCCAGGGCATATGCAGAGTGAATGTTGAGGTTATGAGAGAATACGCCAGCACCTACACCATTTTGTGTCTTTGAGCCGTCTGTGTATACCCTCATTTCTTCAGTACCGGAGCTGTCTGAAGATTCCTCATGTAATTGTATTTTGTATTTTTTGTCGAAGACAAATTGCTTGTGGATCCTGTCGTTTATCGCGCCTATGAGGTATGATGCTTTGAGGGCTAGTGGCAGGATTCGCGTATGAGGGGCCTTGTCTTTGTGTTTCCACAGGCCTAGTGTTTTAAGTCTTGCAGCTGCGACTTGTGCTTCTTGTTTGATGTGTAGGTGTAGCGATTTGATATCAAGAATTGCCTCGAGTGCCGCTGTTGGGCAAGTTTTCATGCCTCCACTTATTGCCAGACATGCAGTTCTTTGGAATCGCTGTAGCTTGTCTTGCACTGTTGTCAGTGTGGTCCTATGCCACCATACTAGTGCTGCGTACGTAAGTCCTGGTCTGTTGTGTATAGCCATTTCATGATTTTAGGGGAGATGCCCCAGTTTTTGCCTACTAATATTCGGCAGTTCCAAAGATTTATGTTTGCTTTATTTATCTTTTCCTCTAGATGTGTACTCCAAATTAAGCTTTGAGTCTAGTTTTACACCTAGGTATTTGACTTCATTCGATAGAGTGAGAGTTGTTCCAAAGAGCTTTGGAGGTTCGTACTTTCCTAAGACTCTTTTGTTGGTGCACCAGGGGATAAAGAGCAGTGGCAGTAATCTCAGTACAAGAAACCGGGAAATTCATAAGTTTTATTATACCAAATAGCGAAGTAATATATTTTCATATAGTGTTAATGTAAACTATGACTTTTTTGTCTTATCGTATAATACATTCTTCAACTAAAGATTAAAGATGGCATAACTAGTAAAATGTATTAAATATTTCAATAAAAATCTGTAAGATGGCACTAGTAGAGCAGTGTTTAGAAATACCACAAAAAATCTTGTAACATTGGTAGATTATAATAAACAACAAAAAAATATTTATGCAGTAATAAAAATATTTAAAACGATTAATACATATGAAAAGCGATTTATAATAAAATTATACAATCAGACACGACAAGAAGAAATCGCAGGGTGAAAATTTATAGTTTATTGAAAGGGTATGTATATTTCGCGAAATCATAAATGGCAACACCGTAGTAGTTTTGGTATTTTGGTATGCTGTAGGTCTACCGCGCAACTGGCGTCGATTTCAAGGACCATAGAATTATATTGTATATTCTTAAATAAATAAGAAACTGAAGCTTTAACATTAAATCAAACCAGTGGCGCCATCTGGTAGCAAGATTTCACAACACCAAAGGAATAAAATTAAAAAAAAATATTCCTTGAGCGGGACATGAACTCGCAATCTTGGTTCAAATACGATACGATACAACCATGTTCTAAACAACTGAGCTATCACATGTTCTACATCGTCACTGGTATGACTCTCCATTGATTCAGAGTAACATATATACCTACTACTACTACAAACGAAACAATTTATCTGTACACACGTCGATGTGTGAGTTTCATACTTAGGGTCGCACCGCAGAATTATTTTAATACTTACCTACTAACGAGTTCGACATATTTACGAGTATATTATTCCATACCGGAAGATTTGCGAACACTATGACGTAAAAATATTCTGTTTATTTTTTATGTTTTATATGTATTAAATGTTACAGGAAAGTCGGAAACAGTTATATAATATCACTTCACAAATATTTTTCATTATGTCCATTGTCCATTTCACCTATAGTTCACTTTACTGATTATTATTGAGTCATTTATAATGTAACGCACTAATTTCACTAATTCACTATTGTAATATAGTAATTTGCATATTCGGCGCAAAACTATACGGTAATTATATGAATAAATTAAATAAAAATAAACAAATGTTTATCACGCTTGATGATGATGACAAATTGACACGCACAGCATGTCAAGTTGTCATTGTCAACAATGGCATTTAGCACTATAACCCGCGGAAATCTAGTTGGCATCTGCGTGTATGTGATTACCTGTGAGCGAGGAGCCTATGTAACATTACCGGATTGCTTATTAGCAATCCGGTAATGTTACAATCTCGCTCTTGTGTATCACCCGCCAATGCGAGAGAGCGAGAAGGGTATATAATCAAGATGGTTGCTGGGTAATAACGTGAAATTATATTGTTGCTTTGCTTACCTGTTTTCATCATTTGGAAATGTATGAAATATACGTTCTTTAGAGTATTGGGTGGATAAACAATTATTATGCGCGCACCTTCTCACCATAATGGTTACTATTGGTTGACAGTTCTCAAGACAACACACGTCGCGTATTGCGTGCGGCTAGTAATTAAACCTTGGTTTGGAACTGTCAAAGCTCACAAAGTGCAGGGGAGAGGTGCGGGGACGCCAATTTGCGGGAGACGCTGTTAGAGACCATTCTGTTTGACTCTTATGTATTCTGTGACATCGTATGGCGAATTTCTCTACCATTTGATATTCCTAGTCTATAACACGCATTAGGAATTAGGTGAGAACTTATTGGCTAGATGGCGTTTTATTGAATTTTTTTATCAAAATTCTGCAACGTTCTAAGTTTCATAGGCATGACCAAGACTCCGCTAGGAGTAATATAGTTCTGTGTGGCGGACTGGGCGGACACAAAACAATTTGATTTCTTTTTAAGTCAAGAGTGCCGGTATTCGGTGTCTTTTTGCCCTGGCGCAGTTATCTTGTGGTGTTTTTGACTATTCCTTGAATTTCCGTAAAACAAATAATAAATGCAATAACATAACTACAGAAAGCTGGTCTCATCTCACCATCGTTGCTACAATATGCGACCAAGAAGCGAACAACAGAAATGCAATGAAAATATGAGGAAAATATATTAAATAAACGAATCCAAAGCAGCTTGGCTCAAAGAAGAAAACGAACAAAAAGAAAGTATAATGATCATCAACAAGCAAGAAGTTATACCATTATATGACCCACCGCACCTATTGGCCTTCCAAGAATCTCGAATTCCGAATGCCCTTGCATTCGGAATAATTTCCTTACAAAAAATGTAAAATATCTAAGAGGGACAGCAGCGATTGGCTAAATGGGGTCATATAAAAATACTGCACCTAGAAAACCCCGAGTACCTACAGAGGCGTTTGCCTTTTACTCGTATGTACCAAAATTAACGTCGAATCATGTCCACGCAGACAAAATAAATGTGAAATATGCCTCACAACACAAATTTTCAGTCTAATATGGGATATTTAGCAGGTAATAAAATACCCGAAATGTTATCAATGTGTTATCATTTTGATTTGATAACATTTTTAAATACTTTATTTAGTTATCTTTGCTATTATTTCTATTTATAAACCTGACTATTCATATTTCTCTTTCAGATAAAGGCATCTTGCCAAGCGAGTGCAAGGAATCAGCAGACTTTCTTCTTTTCATGGACAATTTATTTGACTGTCAATGGCAGCTTCGACAAAAAGAAGCATTACAGGCCCTTGTCATTGAAAACAATACAGAGCTATCGTCGACCTGTGGTGATTACAGATGTGAAGCCGGTTGTTATCGTAGCCAGCCAGCCGGTAACCGGCCGCTTTTTTCGCTGACTATGGTGATCACCTATAAACAGCGGCTGTCTACGGATGACATGTCATTATGTTTATTATTGAATCTGTTTTATGTCCTAAGTGATTATTTATGTTTATTTACTTTCACGTAAATTCAGAATTAATAATTCAGGTAAGCGCTCTGTCCTATTTCATAGTTGTGACGATGTTATTTTAAAATATTTAATTTAAATTTTAAGGTTTCATCTTACTTGGGTTAATCACATAATACTAAATACACGAAACACAAAACGGACGTCGTAGTAGTAGTTTCACATGTGTACCTATGACGTCCGTTTTGATGAGATGTGACATTATTATATTGGCTGGTTTTTAGGGTTCTATTACTGCGACTCCGCTGTCTGTCCGTCTGTCACAGGGCTTTATCTTTTGAACCGTAATAGCTAGACACTTGACATTTTCACCGATTATGTATTACTGTGGCCACTATAACAAAAATACTAAACATAAAAAAAAGTTGAAAATTAAAGAGAGTCGTCATACAAAAAATTTTGTTTTTTCAGCGTTTTTAACTAGATCTTTATAATGGCAATAACTAGATACTTAAAAATTTTACAGATTATGTATAACTATGACCGCTATAACAGCAAATACTAAAAATAAGAAAAAGTTAAAAACGTAAGGGTCATCATACAAAAAACGTGTTTTTTTCAGTGTTTTTAACTTAATCTTTATAATGGCATTAACTAGATACTTGAAAATGTCACAGATTATGTATAGCTATGACCGCTATAACAAAAAATACTAAAAATAAGAAAAAGTTAATAATTAAGTGGGTTCGTCATACAAGAAACGTGTTTATTCAGCGTTTTAAAACATTGTACGGTTGTACGGAACCCTTCATGTACGAGTTCGACTCGCACTTGCCTGTTTATTTATTGGGATTTATTGAATACTTAACATGACTGTATTTAATGTTTTGTGATTATCTGATTTACAAAACTTGTAATTTGTTATATTTGAATTTTAATATATGTATGTATAAACAAGCCTATTATTTTATTTATTGGCTTATTTCGCAATGTCTGGTAAAGGTACGGTACCAACAAAGTAGATTAGTCAATGATTTACGCTAGTAATACGTAGGTAAGTCCATGAGATAAGTTTAAAATTAATATATTTTAAATTTCAGTAGCGCTAATTTTGAAATAGTTTATCACATTGTGAAGTAAGGCCAAACTTCCTTTAAAACCTAACAAACCTACCTTTCTACTATACATAAGCATAGTATATACGTACCTACCTACGAAGTACCTACCTATATACATTAATGCCTACTAGAAATAACAGATGGCGTTGTCTATGCATCGAAAATTTTAATTCCGGTTTTATGCATCAAGTTAGGTCTCTATTTCAGTATATACAAAAGTACTCTGTGATAAAGAGCATGATTGTTTGTTACAAATGGTTGCATGCATCATGCATACTTGGATTATGTAAACATATACATAATCACTTTACCCCTTTACCCCTTTTGGGGCAGCAGACAGAGCTTAGGGATTAGGGACATTACTCTTTTGTAGAATAAGCTGTCTTTTATTGGTTAAAAATTGATTGCGGGTTGTTGTAGACGGTATAGTTCACAGGGTCACACATACGTAGCATAATAGCTGCTCATAATGATCATAATCATAAATGTAAAATGTAAAAATATCAATGGTGAATACTCCTTTTCTACATTGTAGGTTAGACAAATTTTTAAAAGTAAATAAATTTAGGCTGTTTGCTGAATAGCAAAACAACTTAAATTAAAAAATGAATTTGACTGTGGTTGACATTCACAGTGACGGATCCGTAACAGCTGTTGTTGTTGTGTTGTTTGTTGTTGTAGTCGGGAAACATCGCGATTTTGTGTAAAATTCGTTGTTTGAAATGGATACTCTGAATAAAAAGCGTTCTACAAAATACGATAGAGTCATGTCTCGTTTGTACAACCGGTCGCGGTCTACTGTGGACTCGAGTTCAAACGTTACGCGCCACCGAACCCCGTCGACGGCCCGCGTTGGCGCGAAAGCTTCATCTTCGAATTTTAGTTCCGGAGTGTTCAGTGAACTTCCAGTTGTTTTGAATGACTACGCGCCTGAAACGCCTGTAAATAAAACGTTTGTTGTAAAGCCTAGAAAGACGATAAAGTCCTTAGATCCCTCCAAGTCCCCTCAACAGGTGTTTAGGCCTCCAAATCCTGTAGTTAATTCTCCGTACATTAGGACTCGGGGATCTGCCCCTTCGGTGCTGTACCGCAGTGCTAATAAGTGGTCTGATGAACATTACCGCGAGTGTTTGTCTAGTAGGTCCCATACAAGGGTGAAGGAACTCAAAGTAAGTTTGCTTTTTCTACCACATACTTATAAGAACATATAGAAACATTTTTCATAAACAACTGACCAAAATCATGGTAGGTAAGTAGTAGTGCAAAAGTATTTAAGTTTGTAATTATTTAATAAAGCAAAAGTAAATGTAAAAGTCAGATAAAATAAAAAGCTTAGTTCAGTGTAAGTCACTTTACTTTCAAGCAAGCATCAATCATTTTCTACAGCTCTTATTTAATATCAAGATCTTATAAGACAGACTGTCATTTCTGATACTCATATCACTTCAAACTTTCCAGAATGAGATCCAAGCTTACCATGAGACGGACAAGCTGATGCGGCTCCGAAGCCGTCTCTACAAGAACTGTGGAGTGGTGCTCAATGACGTGGGTCAGGTGGCTCAGGACAAGGCTGTGCAGGCTGAGCCTTCAACGGATTTAGGTTTGTTTTTTATGTCTGTACCCTAGTCTGGTGTCAAATTTTTCAAGCTAGGACCAATGACTTTAAGTGGCTTGTAAAGCTTAGAATATCTCGAGAATTTTGCAATTTTAATACTTATCTTGTAGACATGGTTCATATAGCATTCATAAACCTCATATTAGGTACTCTAAATCAAAACGTGTAATCAGCACAAACTACTTACTGCTGCTGTTCAAAGTTCCTATGACCCTGTGAACCCCGCCAGTCTCACTAATAAAGAAAAACTTCTTGTTTTCAATAAGTAGGTATATGGCGCCACAATTTCTTGATGTGCTGATGGAAATCAACTTCCACTAGTTCCCTGGTTCAGACACCTTTATGGTAGTATATACAATAGGTACACCTTTGTGTGTTTGCTAAGTTTGTAGCTATTACTTTGTTCAATAGTTTCTGTACAGATGGCGCTACTGGTATCATTTTGTAACATTATATGTAAGAGTATTATTTGTGCAGACAATTGTAAGTTCCGATTTATTATTTGTGATTCGAAAATGATTAGAATTTTAGTGTAAAAACTATTTTAGTAATAAATAAATGACTACAATTGTTACATAAATAATGCTAGAGAATGTGTTTGTTATTTTTGAATGTCTTTCATCAGGCCGAAATAGCTCAGTTGGGAGAGCGTTAGACTGAAGATCTAAAGGTCCCTGGTTCGATCCCGGGTTTCGGCAACTTTTTGCATTTTTTTTTATTGTTGATCGACATATTTACAGCAGACAATCATGTATTTTTGTTTCAGATAAGGAGTCAGGAAAATTAAGGTATGTAGAACATATTTACAGCAGACAATCATGTATTTTTGTTTCAGATAAGGAGTCAGGAAAATTAAGGTATGTAGACTTTATTTAACCAGTAGTATGACATTCAATAATGGCTATGTAACGAGCTTGTATGGTAGGTCCGATGGACACAAACAAACAGATATAATATGCACATTCAGTATCTATTTGTGGTACTGAATCTGGTGTGGGTTTGTCCGGGGCGGCAAAGTTAAGGGTGCGTCAAAATGCAGCATTCCAGTATTTGGCCTAAGAATAGACTGTAGCGAGAGCGAAGTATTATACTCGACCGCAACAAAGAGAAGAACTTCCCGTCAGGCATACCCCTAACTCCACCATCATCATTTCAGCCACATGACGTCCACTGCTGGACATAACCCTCTAACATGGACTTCCAACTTGACCTATCTAGAGCATTGTAGGGTAGGACCCGTAGGACCCTGTTATGGTCCAGTTTATTTTATTTTTCGTGTAAGTGGATAAGACTGGAGCCAGATTTTCAAGCTGCCTAAATGCATCTGACATAACTTGACGACTGCCATACAATGATGAAATACGGCTTTACGTGCCTTCCGAAGCACGGAGGAGCACAAGAAATGTTTATGCCACTTGTGTTCATCCAACCAAATGCGGATCAAGCCCATCATCATCAGGTCTTTGTTACTCTCCACCATAGGAGCGCGACCCCTGTCTGTACTATCAGAGCCAATCTTAGTCAGAGCAGCCAGAGGATTTGGCCTCTCCACTCTCTACGCTGGCCAGACGGGATGGAGAGGTCTCATTGATGTTTATAAGCTTTATTTAGCTTGTGTATCCTAAGTCGCCTTCTACGACATCTACGGGAAGACTTGAAGTGGTCCTATTTTACTCTGCCGGGAACCACACATCAAAGGGGGCCAAAGCGCTAGTTGGCCACACGTTGGGCCATCTTTGCGACAATTCACAGTACATTGCAGTTAAATTCACAAAAGCATTTGAGAGTTTTCCATCCAACGCAGCATTCGACCTTTGTGCAATGATGGCCCATCGTGTTGGAGCTAGTAATGCGTACGCAGGACACCGACCTCCTCTGGTCCAGTTTAAAAAAATTAACGTGACAGTAAGCTCTCTACTTATTACGCTTAGCTATTTACGAGGTGAACCTCAATCAGGTCACGTTGCTTGCCGATGATGTCAGAGCTAATTGGCGGACATAATTGTCAATGCATAGTGCCACCGCAGCGTAGTTTAATGTGTAATTAACCGACGTCACTAATTTGTTGTTTTAATTGGCGTGATAATTACTACCTACCCTACCTGCCCTGTTGTGGAGAAGTTGCTATAAGTACATGGATTGATAGATTGATTGGTATTCATCATCATCATCCGAGCGTATTCCCGGTTGCATCGTCAACGGTTACACTTCAGAGCTTGGGGTTCGCTACCTAAGGACCAATAAGGAGAATAGTAAATAGTACATTTTTCATCATCATTATCAGGTCGCGTTTAGTCTCCACTGCAGGAGAACGACCCTCTCTGTACTACCAGAGCCATATATTAGCCAGAGCAGTCAGAGGATTTGGCCTACACTCTCCACGCTGGCCAGACGGGTTGGGGAGGTCTCATTGATGTTTATAAGCTTTGTTTAGCTTGTGTTTCCTAAGTCGCTTTCTACGACATCCACGGGACGACTTGGAGTGGTCCTATTCTACTCCGACATTCATCTCAGCCCTTGTCAGCCCATTCTTAGAATTTATTCAGCCCTCACCACTTGTATTAAAACTTTTAATAAAAAGTGTCCGTCGGGGAATCTGTGGAACTTATTTAAAAGGGAACCCGTGGAACTAATCTAAAAGGGAATCCGTGGAACTAATCTAAAATGGAACCCGTGAAAATAATTGGAACATAACTAAACGGGAACCCGTGAAACTAATCTTAAAGGGAACCCGTGGAACTAATCTAAAAGGGAACCCGTGGACCCGTGGAATCGAAAAGGTAATGGATTAGCAATCTGCCATTTTTTGATTCCCGTTTTATCAATCTACTAGCTGTGCCCGCGACTTCGTTCGCGTGGTTGTCGGAATGTTATATAGCCTAAAGCCTTCCTCTATAAATGGACTACCCAACAAAAAAAGAATTTTTCAAATCGGACCATTAGTTCCTGAGATTAGCGCGTTTAAACAAACAAACAAACAAACAAACAAACAAACAAACTCTTCCGCTTTATAATATTAGTATAGAAGTATAGATAAGCCGATCATTGTGTAGCTGAAAATTTTCATACAAAAAGCGGTAAAGTTTCTCCCCCCTTAAACATAGTCCAATTTTGATAATTTTTTACATGTCGTTGATATATTGGAGCCGTACGTTTTTATTTGAAAGAAATATTGCTTATAACAAAAGTTATCAGCATCTCAATATTTATATTTTGACGTGACAACGTCTTATAAATTGGTTAGCCGGGTGACACTTCAAGAAACTGCGTTACGCTCCGCTCACGTTATGCGCTCACAATGAGAGCGAGTGAGAGGCACGCGTGCCTTTCACTTTTTATGTCTGTCTCTCTCGCTCTTAGGCGGGCTAACCATGCCCGAGTGGAAGTCAAGTTTGGAGTGAAGTGGAGTGAAGTCGTTGTCACGTAAAACTTTCGCCCGTATACCGACTTTACAGGCAACCAATTTTTTGACGTGACAACGTCTTATAAATTGGTTAGCCGGGTGACACTTCAAGAAACTGCGTTACGCTCCGCTCACGTTATGCGCTCACAATGAGAGCGAGTGAGAGGCACGCGTGCCTTTCACTTTTTATGTCTGTCTCTCTCGCTCTTAGGCGGGCTAACCATGCCCGAGTGGAAGTCAAGTTTGGAGTGAAGTGGAGTGAAGTCGTTGTCACGTAAAACTTTCGCCCGTATACCGACTTTACAGGCAACCAATTTTTTTTTACTAAAAAACTATCTCGAGCGTTTTAATTTATTTAAGTCAAACCAAACCGAATTACTAAAATAGGAAACCGTACAGCCCTAGATTAGGGTGTACTGAATTGAATGACACCAAAATTGCCTCATTTTGTAAAGGTTTAGGGGGGTGGAAACGCTATCGCCCGAAACAATATTTCAGAAGGAAAAAGTAGGCAATCGCCTCTAAGAATTTCAACTCTCTCTATCGCACAACAAGGGTCGGAAGCAGATCGGCGTGAAACAGATAGAATTTTTGCAAATACCTACTCGCGATGCGTATCGGCACTACACAATCCTCTTAGGCCGTACCGAAAAAAGTGCGAAGTTGCCTCTAACTCTAAGTCACCTCAGAATTATACTAAAACGGAAAGTATTCAAGAAATACAATAAATTAGCCAATGTAACTTTTATTCACCCCGCATGATCTCGCTGTCTCGCTTCAGCTAGAGTAAATTTGTGTGCGTGGAAGCGGGAGCAAAACTTAGATTATCCACATCAGGGTAAAAATTACAGATTGCAACGCAGTCTCGTAATTACGTATGCAAGTCGTGCCGCTTTTGGAGTAAGGTTCGCACGTTATAATAAGTGGTGCGAGCTGCTACTATACAGATGGTGTTAAGGCCGTACCTGAATTATCCGGGGTCCAGTGCTGCCCCCATTTAAGATAAATCATTTCAAAGAAAACGGAGACATCATTTAAAATTTTGCAACTATCAAGTCCTAGATAGCCCTTCAAAGTATTTTATGAACTACTGTTTACAGTTTATAATGAGAACGTTAAAGACCCCGGAAAATTTAGGTACGGCCTTAAAGTTACATATTGTTACCGAAATCTGACATATCGTTTCAAAATAAAACGTAGACTACGTTTGAATGGGAAAGTCTAGGGTAAGGGTATTCTTAAGGAGAAAAAAAAGCCATATCATTTAGTCGTTTCTTTAACTTTGCCAGCTACTTTCAAAAATTATGAGCTGGTGGGCATATATGGGTAGGTATTTGGGGCAAGCTGGAATCTTGTCTTATACTTCTCCTGTGATACCCTAACTCAGAAATGCAGACCTGGCTGAAAAGTAGCGGTGCTAAATCAATTTGTGGGCCGATGTAGCCCCGCTACTTTTCAGCCAGGTCTGCAGTTCTGAGTTAGGGAAGTACTTACATATACGACAAGTTTTCAGCAGTGGCCTCAAATACCTTACCCAATCTGCTAGCTCTCGGAATAAAAATCTAATATGTTATCATTATTATTGTATTTTTCAAAAGTCGTAACCTGACTTCTCATGGTCTTGTTTAGTTCTGTTTTTTGAATTGCACCCAAATTCTAATCATTCTTGAGATTAGCCAAAGTAAATGTAAAATAAAAAGTGAGACCTCCTTTAGTGTATATTCTTTGTGCGATGCAAGTTGTTCGACTCGATACTAGGTAGTCGATGGTAGTAAGATGTTTAAATATTAGTACGAAATTTACCGCGGCGAATACAAAATTCACAGTACAGAGAACTGGTTTTCTACGGTTTTTTATAACGATTATAGGGCTATAGAACCACCAAGCATATTTCGCAACTGTCCGCATCGCCTCTTTAGCTCAGTGGTAGAGCACTGGTCTCGTAAACCAGGGGTCGTGAGTTCAATCCTCACAGGAGGCATCATAAAGAAAATATTTTGTCTTGTTTTTTTTAAACTGTGTTGTTTTTTGTACCGTAATACCGTTATCGCGAAACTGTTATCTGTTGTTCTGTAGAAGTATTTTGTTGTGTCTAGCTTTTTATCTGTTTTCGATATGTATGATTATTTATTATGTATGACTATAATAAAGTTTTGTACATGTATGTAGGTAAAATAGTTTTTTGTTTTTGTATAGATATGGTTGTAATGTGCTGTGATGTGAGACAACTTGAGTATCTATGCAAACATGAGCCAAATCGATTTAGAAATTGCCGAAATAAAAGGTTTTAAAAAAGATTGGCCAGTTCACACAGTTTGCAGTGAACTGTTAATTTTAACTAATTTGTGATGGTAAGCACTGAAGAATAATTTCATATAAAGAGCAATGAGCAAGACGTTAGATATTGGACGTTTGTACCTAAAAATTCATTTACACAGCGCAAAGTGATCTTCCTTGCTGATCTGGGAGACAAAAAAAATAAAGAATGTACCAGCTACTTCTTTTCCCGCGCAGATCGTAAAGCCGATTTGTATTTTGTATGGGCGAGAATCTTCTTCTTTGTGTGTCGATGGTTTTTTTTATCTGTATATTTTGTCATTTACTGATATTATAGTAAGTGAAGGAGTCATAAGCCCAAAAGGGCTGTTGTTTGGCCCTGGTGTGTCTTATTTGTGTGTGTGTTTGTGGGGACAGGATTGGCCAGCCTAAAGTCTGTGTTACCGACTCTAATATAGGCGATGCGATTAGCAACCCATCACTATTATGATTTCCTTTTTCCACCTTCATGCCCACCATTGCACTAAAAGTTGCCTGGGCCTTACCGCCCTAGGCTCTGTCTGCCCCGTTAGGGATAAAGACGTGATAATTTAGTACAGTGCAAAGTTTATTGTCTGTTGCATACAATTAAATTGAAGTACTTAATAGATGCCTAGCATGGTCAAAAACTGTAAACCAAACGTCAAACATACAATTATTGCTTTAATTAATAGGCATGATAACTAAAATAATATTTTGGCCCATCGGTTAGATTATTCAAAAATATTGTACACATTTTTTTTTCTCTGAGAAACAATAAATGACGAAGACACAGCGCATTTAAATTTAGCATGACGTCACGCTATCGTACGATTTTTACACATCGGTGACGTCACAAACCCCCACTCTGGAACTTAGATAGGTACTCTGTATCGGTAAATTTTTACTTTTTTGATAAACTGAAAAATATGGTACATTATTTTTGGATAATATAACTAACGGACTAATTAGAATTATACTTTTCTGACCCAGCCATCATCCCTATTGTATGCAAAAGGAAAGAAACTAGCACAGTGTAATTTAAATGGGCCTTATAGATTAAAATTGAGCCTGTTTGTATTTAAGATCGTTGTAAGCATAACAAACCGTTACACATTCCTGTCAGCAATTATTTTTTAAACTAGGGAATCGAATCGGCCGCAAAACCTCCCGCTACCTGTCAATTCCACGTTTTTTCGACACATCCTATATTACTATCCCGTTACAAACTGGTCGGCCCGTACCCGTTACACTCCCTGGGGTCGGGGGTCCCTGGTCGAAGGAAGCCATGTGATACGGACCGTTAGGTTATTAGCAGGAATTCCTTTGATCGTTTTTATGAGTGTGGGAGTTTGATCTACGTGAAACTGTTTTTTTTAAGATAGTTACAAGGTGCAATTTGCAGAACGTGTGAATTTATTTTTTTAGACAACATATAAACACAGTGTAGTTGTGCTGTGTGGTTCCCGGCAGAGTAGAATAGGACCACTCCAAGTCGTCCCGTGGATGTCGTAGATGGCGACTTAGGAAACACAAGCTAAACAAATAAACAACAATGAGACCACTCCTACACGTCTGGCCAGCGTGGAGAGTGTAGGCCAAATCCTGTGACTGCTCTGGCTAATATATCTGTAGTACAGAGAGGGTCGTGCTCCTGCAGCGGAGACTAAAAAAATCCTTATGATGATAAACACAGTGACAGGCCCACCTTGTTGTGATTTTCGCGTGTGTAAATGGACAACACTGGAATAGTGTCAGATGTTTCAAACTTCCTAAAGGCATCTGACACAGCTTAACGACTACCATACAATGATGACATTCGAGACCAACGGCTTAACGAGCCGTCCGAAGTACGGAGGAGCTTAAGATTCCAACTGCGGACCTCGTCCGGGGTTGCTTAACTTGCATAAGCGCTAGTAATGCGAATTTTTACCGGGCCATTGAGCTCCTCACGACAAAATGGTTACCGCAGCCTACATGGACGACTGGAACACCAGGCACCAGAAGCAACAACAGGAGGAAAATAAATATTTTCCTAAAAAAATCTCTAGGTTTGTATCTGTTCCTTTGGTTGACTTCTACGACTGGCGCGAGAGGAGATGCAGCAGGGACATTCACTACCTACCTTATCTTTTTCCTTACCTTATCTCACTCTAGGTAGAGTCGCCTCCATTTTACTATATCTTTCTCTCTCTTATGGGACATTCACTACCACTGTCACCAAAAACATTTTTTCTGCGTGTCATAATGGAAGAACAAAAACTAGAGCACTGACAACCCCATACAAAAAACGTACTCTGTTAGAGAGGTAAAATTATGTAAGAGTATTATTATTACGAGGATACTGAGTACTTAGGCTGACGCTACCCACGAAAAATCATAGATAGCGCTTCTTTCTTCGTAGAAAATGAACGCTTATACCGCCATCTTTCCGAAATTAAGCGGCACCACTACGGAACTACCTTCTTTCGAACTAGTAGCTCCATCTAGCTACAACATATAAACTAAAAATCGAATTACGCTTCAAAGTATGAAGGTTGTTAGTTGTCTGTTTTCGTTCGTCCATGGTGTCTTCGAATTTTGTAGTTTCAATTAGTCATTTTAACCCTCGGACCGGAAGAGGGGTGTAAGATTGATAAGCATGGCTGGCTGTCTGTGGTTCGAAAATGCATCGACCGATTTTGATTTAGTTCTACTTTACAACATTTAATTTAATTTTTGACATGTTATTTGAGATGTTATTTGATTTTTCATTTTATAAATGCATACAAGATGACGTGTAAACTTTTTTTACGAATAAAGATTATGATTAGTTTTTCTTTTTTGAAAAGTGTTGATCGGTTTTTGAAGCATTCTTAGCGACCCAGCTTGTTACTATTGAGTCACGGGATTTAACTTTTAAATTTAGTGTTTAGTTTTCATGTGGGCGTTTCCCACCTGTCATATCAGCCCCGCCCGTATATTTGTCAATATTCCAGCATATTTGACGTGCGTGCCACATTCACTTATCAGTCCACATTCACAGCTGTTCGTTGTTTGTCACAACAATGACGGCCAGTGTTTCAGTTCACTTTGTTATGGAGATTGTGACATAAAAATAACAAGTTATCAGCCCGCAGGGTTGCCAGCTTCGATCTTCGCCTGGCGTGACGTGTAACTCTGAGATTGTAGTACAATTTGTCTTATGTACAGTCATTTTCATCGACCACTTACTCGCTTCTGGTGAAGGGAAGACTTCGTGAGGAACATCTGCACACTAGTTCACTACTTCACTAGTGTGTAAATATTACTGTTGTCACTAGATGATAGTCATTGAGCTACGTCAGATGTCTTTGGGCAGTTCGAAATGCTAAAAGTTAGCTATAAGAAGGAAGCCACACGCTGGCTGAAAATGATATACATAGGTTCGTCGTGCGTACATGATCGTATCAAACGATAGACGACTAAATAGACTTACTCAGTAGGCCACACGTCCTAAGCTTGTTTGGGGTGTCCGATGAACAAAAACACCAAGGCATGCTCAAAAACCTGTTGCGCTGTGAAAGTATTATCATTTGCTATTACTTGTTAGAATAGGGTATATTCATGTTATTTTTTTAAACGATTCTATAACTTATTATATAACCGGAAAAAAATATAACACTTACAGAATATTATTAAATAAGCTTAAAAAAATAATTAAAACTACTATTATTTATGGACGACTATAAACGCGCCATTTTGCGCTTTTATTCTGTGACGTCACCGTGCATTGTCAATGTCATAGATACACTTATAATTCAGTGTCAGTCGAGTGCAAATTACAAAACAAATTCAAAATATTATCAACAAAACAACGAAGTGTTGGATTCACAGTTTTATTTTATAAGTAATACTATCTAATTTGTGATTATAAGTGAGTGATTAAAGCTTTTAATATCAATTCATTACAAATGGAAGGGCGCACAAAATCTTATTATAAATATTGTATGGTTCCTATGTGCAAAAATAACATCGTAACTGCACCTGACAAAATATATTTTCATATGCCCAAAGATGCAAATGTAAGGAAAACGTGGTGTAAGGCGATGAGAAGAGACGATGTATCGTGTTTAAGTAGTTTATACTGTTGTTTTAGATAGAATGTTCAACAACTTCTCTAGCCGCATGGATGAATACAAGTCGTTCATTCCTTTCCGCGTATTAGGGTTCGCTGTTTTACAAAACCGAGCTGTAATGCCAAACAGCTAGAGGTTTAGTGAATTAGCGGATTATACCATTCAACTGCGACATGTACATACCTATTGTGAACAAAAAATACATATTGTGAGCAAAATGAGTAGTGTCATCCTTTGCAAAACTACACAGTAGTATTGTAAGTACCTACTTCAATCATTTATAATTTAATAGGTAGTAGACTAGCTGCCTGCTACTATAAGCTATAAGATAATGTACTACCTACCGTAATTTATTAAACAAATGTATATTATTTAAGAAAAAAAATACCCAAAATTCTCCAAAAGACTTTTTTCTCTCTAAAATTTCCCATTTTTACCCAGAATTGCGAAAAAAATACCCAATCTGGTAACACTGCAAATTACAAATGACTTATTGACAGTGACAGATAGTCTTCTTCTTTTTAATTTGTGATTGACAGCACAGACTATTTAGAAAATTAAGTTTGACAGTGTTTCGTGACGTCACGTGGCGTTTCGGAAATTTGCGAGGGAATTTTAAAAATACAGCTTTTAAATAATTAATTTCTCAATAGAAACACGTTAAATTGAAAAGATATATATATATGGGTATTTTTCTTTAGCAATAAAGTATACACATAATTTTTTTTATTCGTTTCTGAATCACATGCATATTGTCTATTAGTTTTGTACAAAATCCAACACAATAGAGTTTAGGGGCGCCGTAGTAATTCTCACCCAGGGCGCTGGTATTGCTAAAGCCGGCACTGATCCCAGGCCATCCAGGTGACGTAAAATCGTAGTAACCAATACGCCATGGAAATCATGTTGAGAAAGTAAAAAAAAAACTATGTGTAACTTCTGAAATCCTAAAACCGCCTCCTGACTTCTGAAAGCCCTGGCACACGCTCATTGCCCGTTGATAAACAGCCATCCGGTGCGTCACATCCGTTTCCGCGCTCGCTTGGCTCCACTCCAATCTATTCCTGGCCTGATACCAACCGCACTTGCACTACACACCCAAATACTCAGAAATCTCCCGTCTTCCTCCCTCGTGCTGCACACGAAAGAGATACTTGTATTTGTAAATAAGATTGGAATAGTGCTGCCGCCCGTAGGCTATTCATATTTTGTCGCCCCTACCTGTACCTACATACATAGGTAGAATTGTAGATGACTACAATTCGATACTTTACATATATACAGATCGCCTGTTTCCCATGGGCTAGACAAAGACTATAAATTTACTTAACCACTAGCTAACTTAGTTTCAAATATTAAGACTTCAAATTTTTATGTTATTTTTAAGTTTATGATTTTGTGCTTCAATATGTGTATATTGAAGCTCAAAATCAATCATCGTTAATGGAATATACGTTATTGTGTTATGTGTATAACACAATAACGTATATTCCATTAACGTGTAAGTTAACTTCAAAGATTAAAAAACAATCTGTAGCAACATTAGGTATCTGTTACGTCACAGCAAAGATCTATTGGGACGAAAGTTCCCGTTAAAGCTACTGTCAGGACTAACTTTGTAAATTATACTGGGACACTATTTGTTTGGACCTAATAACATTGATCCAAATTGGCCGCCCCTGAAATCCGCTACGCTGGGGTCCAACTGACTCAGCTTGCTGGTAAATCCTTCACTGTTACTGCATCTGGTTGTCAAGTGACTCACCGACAATGTGGACTGGTTGCTGTGTGGGATGTTTGTGTACAGCGGGGTTGGTGATTGCTTCGAGGCTGTTTGTGTTTATATCGTTGGTCAGCAGGAAACTGGGCGGTGGGTTACAGTTGTTATATTGATAAGCCAATCCAAAGGATTTATATTTACAAACACACAACAAATGTTAACAGTAAGATCATACCAATAATAACAATAGCAAAGAGAAAAGAGTGAAGGCTTCTCCACTTAACTCCACCGACAAAAGCAAGCTCATAAATTAGAAAAGGATTTAGATACACATTTACACACAGACAATCAAGTCTTTTTTGCTTACAATGACAAAGGTCGCAAGACTCGCAAGACCCGAAGGCAAAGCTTAATGAGATGGTCTTGTAGATGGCAAACAAGAATCAAAAACACTTACAGGTTTCTAGCTCTTCGTTTATTTAAAGAGATCTCTAAAGGTCATAGCACACTTACACGAATCGGCTCCAACACCGCTCCCACCCAACACCGCCCTAAACTAATTCGACTGCTCGCGGTCCACGCACCGACAGCTAGCAGGCGCCCAGCGGTCTTCGTTTCGACAGCTAATCTAGGGGAGGGAGGCTTAACTAGTCGCCGCGGCGACTGTTAGCAGTCAGCGTGCGGACAGCGCGTACACCGCTTGTTTCCAACGCGCGGCCAGCGAGGCGTCAACCACCGAGCAGTCTAATGGCGGTAAGCTCGCTGACGCAGGGTTGGATTCAGAGCCTCCGAAAATTATTGTCTATGGATTCTAAAAGTGTACTACTTGGCTTAAATTATACTACGTTTCGTTCTACGCAATTATTGCTTTGTTTTGAAATAAAATTGCAATTTACTGTAAAATTTAGCTTTTTTATTTGATACGTAAATTCTAAGAACAAGTACTAAAAGCAAATACGTAAGTAAATTAATCATATTCAGGTAGGTGGACGTCTATTTCAGCCAATTCGTCAATCGAAGATTCATCCTTGGCGTTGAACAAACACCAACAAACAAACAAAGTGAGCGAGAGGCAAATATTTCGGCCGCCAGCGGGGAATCCCTCCCCATCATTTCGTTGGTTGATTTTTATTAATTTATTGGCCTGGATTCTAGTCCTTTTGCTTCTTGCTTGTCGTTTCCTGTTTTAATGTTGCCATACATACAAAAGTTCCCTATATTTCGGGGGTAAGTATCAAAAAACAAAATACCCTAGATAGACCGAATGGAAAACTATGGTACTTTCGCGTAGTATACTGACATAACAATACTACATACTACTCATCATGAAATTATGGTACAAATAGTATAATTATTATACTACGAAATCCAACACTGGCTGACAGTGAGCTGTCTGTTAATTTATGTTGCCAATGTAAAATATACCTAAAGAGCACTACCTGAAGCCCATATTTCAATATTTTATTTGTTGGGTGGGAGCAGAGTCGTGTATGTGGGCTATGACCTTAATACCTGGTGTCCCTTCCCTTCATCGATCTAGTTAAGATTCGGGAGCGGTTTTATTAAATTAAAATTATTTATTTTGTAAACCTGAAAGATTTTATTTCAATCGTTTACAATATTTTAACTTAACCTAAGACGACAGAGTTTGATGTCGTGCCTATTCTAATCCTTGACTAATAATGCTGGTCACATGAAGCGAGACCATCGAAAATACACAAAAAAGTCAAATATAAAAACAAGGGTGACGAGGGAATGAGTTATGGCTAGCACTTGTAAGTAAAGACAAAAAATTAAAAGGTTTGAATAAGTAAGGTGATGACGGCGTGGCGTCTAACTGTAGAAATCAACTATATTATTTATTATGGTATTACTTGCTGATATATAACTCTTCCCCCCTTAGATCGAAGTTATCGGAAAAGCTCAGAAGATCTGTGTTTTCGAAAACTTCGATAAAATTAAAATTAACACTATAAATTGATATTACAATGATAAACATATTGAAAAAACTAAATTCTTAATAGTAAAATTATTGCTAATTACAATCAAAGACAATCGCGTACAGAAATATATTTGATTTTAACGACACTTGCACATTTGTACTATCAACGCAGAATATTTTCATTTAGGTTTCACTTTAACACTTTGCACTTTTATAACGTGAAGATCAGCTTTCGTAGATGCAACTCTAGAACGTGTCTCATTTTTTTGTAATATTGAAAACTTCATCTTTGAATTTGGGTTATTTTATTGTAGTAGTTTACGATCCTTAATCATATCCTTTGTGTAGTATCCTTGTTTCATTTACGCTTAAAACAGCTGACAAGAACCGTTTTTTATATTCATCTCATGAGCAAATCTTTTTTGTGTGTTGGCCTTTTGTCAATTAGGTGGTATTGTCTTTTTCTTCTTATTAACTCTCGTTTGGCGATATCATATTTTTTCTACTTTGAGATAAGGAAATTTGGGATAAGTTAGTAATTATAAGAATGGTTAATGGATAGGTATTACAATTTCTAATTATTACATTATTAATAGGTAACTAAACAACTAATTACATAAAAATAACAATACAGTTTAAAGCTAAACATGAGAATATAATGAGTTAATAACATGTCAATTTTACAGTATACATAAGTAAAATATGGGCAGTTTCACATAATAATTTGCCATCAATAACTGTGTTTAAATTGACTACGTAAATCAATTTTAAATTATGTTAGTTTCAATGGAGACAAAATGAAATAACATTTTATAAAATTTATGCTTACAAAGAATAATAATATAGTAGCTGCATATTTTTATTTAACACAAATGTTTTAAATTTCAAACAATTGTGTTATGGAAAAATAGTATTATTTTGAAGTTTTTATTTTATTATTACTACCAATAAAAACTACACAAATTAACTAACTTCAAAAGTCAAGAGGTTTGCGAGCCTTTTTTTTTTGCTATCTTTTTTTTAGTTTTATGGGAACCACATTACGTTCTAACTGAACTTTAACAACTGTCTTTTTATATTTGTATTTGGCTTTGATTTTTCTTTTATTTAAATTTATTGTAAAAATGGAAGTCTTTGATTTAGATAAAGATTTTAGTTGACTTGTATTATTGACCTTAGATGGACCGGCGTTTACGATTTGAATGACTTTTGTATGAAAATTTGGTCTATCTTCAAAGTTATTTTGAAGCTCGTCATTAATAGTAATTTTATTTAAATAGACATTTTGTTGTGACGTAATAGATGATGAAGCAGTTTTCATGGTCACATCTTCATCAACATTTAAAAAAGTCTTGGGCGGGCAAAAGCCTATCGGTCTGTATTGAAACTGACCTAACTGAGGTCTAAAGTTAGATTGTTGAAATGTACCAAATTCGAATGGATAATATTTTTGCTGATAGAACATATTATGGTTGACATGATTCTGGTTAACATTTTCATATTGGAATGGATTGGTATTCATATTAGAATCAATGTTATTTTCTGAGCAAGTTTGTGATAGTAATTGAGAATTTTCTTTATGATTTTCAAGCATTTTCCTTCGTAATTTATACTGTTCTTGAAAATTAAGTTCCTCGAGCACATATTTTAGGGCGTCTTCTAAAGAATCAGGCTTTTTAATTCGAACAAATTCTAGTAATTGTTCCGGCAAGTTAAACAAAAAAGTTTTAAGACACGTGTCATCATAGATAACACTTTTGGCCCATTTTAATTGTGGAGAGCTGGTATTTTGATTTATCTTTGAGATTAATATAGCACGAAGGTCCTGAATTCGGTTACAGAATTCCAAGTAAGATTCATTATGGTTAATTGTTAAAATCTCTAATTCTATTGCTAAACATTGTTCAGTTCTAGGATCTCCAAAACGTAGTGATAACAAAGCTTTTAATTCACTAAATGTGTTCACGTCTCCTCGTTCACTGATAAGGACGGCGGCTTTTCCTTTTAATTTACTAGTAATAATTTGAAATAAAAATTCATTACGATCAGAATTTTCATGATATTTTTGGATGACGTATTCGCACCTTCTTATGAATAAATTTAATAAATGTGTTTCACCACAATAATCGGGAATCAATCTAATTATTTCTATTGGTACATCAGTATGTGACATTGATGATTGAATTTGGCCTTGCTCCATTTTTATGTAAATATAACTTTTAATTTTAAGAAGAAAAATATGACAAAAGTAGAAATTTATTTTTATAAGCAAGCTCTAATTCTTATAAACATGAACTAGATAAAATATTAACACTTAATTAGAAATATATCATTACCTAAAATATGATGTAAGTACTAATATATATTTTATTTTAATAAAATTGATGATTTTAATCAAAACATATTAATAAAATTCACAAAATGACAATATCAAATTAAATGTAAGTATTGAGATTTTATCAATACGAATTTAACACTAAATTTTAACTAATTAAATCTACACACATGTTAAGATTCTATTAACAAAGTGTTAGGGAATAGGGAAGGAAGGAGGATTTTACTCACTGTCTTTGCCAACCACCAGATTTTTCTTATTTGCTCATCTTCCGATCTAACTTATTTGTTTGGTTCGTGGATTGCCTTGATGTAGAGTGCTTCGCTGATTTTAAGCAACGCAACTCTGCTTAGTTGCCCTGCTAATTCTCGACGTGACACAAGATTTCCACACGCGGACTTTTCGCGAAAAGCAACAGCGGCAATCCTACCGGCTGCGCCAGTTAAGATTCGGGAGCGGTTTTATTAAATTAAAATTATTTATTTTGTAAACCTGAAAGATTTTATTTCAATCGTTTACAATATTTTAACTTAACCTAAGACGACAGAGTTTGATGTCGTGCCTATTCTAATCCTTGACTAATAATGCTGGTCACATGAAGCGAGACCATCGAAAATACACAAAAAAGTCAAATATAAAAACAAGGGTGACGAGGGAATGAGTTATGGCTAGCACTTGTAAGTAAAGACAAAAAATTAAAAGGTTTGAATAAGTAAGGTGATGACGGCGTGGCGTCTAACTGTAGAAATCAACTATATTATTTATTATGGTATTACTTGCTGATATATAACTATCTACTGTACATATTTCTTCCATGGAGATTAGCTTGAAAGAAAATTTATTTAGACATAAATTTAGACCGACATATTGATCGATATCGTGTCCACGTTTTTCTCAGAATGTTATGTCAACTCAGAGATTAGACCTATCAATACGAATAAAATTCAGATTCAAAAATTGTTTACTCTATCACAGCGGGCGTTGAGATTAGCCGTATCAATCAGAAAGATATATTGACATAACGATCAACATATGCGTCTTTTGCAAAAATTGTTTACATTGCGATAGCACCTATCAATCAGTCGGATTATATTTAGATTGATGATATTAAAAGACGGTGACACAACACCAATGATACTGCGTTCTTCATCGACGATAACGTCAATAGGGATGCGCATGATATCACGGAGTGTTGGCACGGAGTCGAAACGTACGTGACCGTATTAGGATAACACTCCTTTCATTATGACGCACTAGCTTGCACCTGAATGAAATCAACGTCATCGCCTCAACCCTTTCAAGAATTTACTTTATGTCCTAATCAACACGCTGTCTTAGTCTTTCAATAGAAATTAGAGCAGGAAGAAACATTTGGAAATTGGCATCTCAAGATATTTGCGGTACATGATTCAGCGTTGTAACATGAGATATTGCTGATCGTATTGGCCACGTGTCGAAGGAAACGAGTGGTTACGACGATCAATGAATGCCAAGACGTTTCCTGTTTGCTGAAGTGTCAACGCGTCGTTGAATCTGAGCAGGATGCGACTTTTGATGCCTGTTATCGACTGAAGTTAGTGTTTGTTACGATTGCGGTGTTAATCGGTTTTATTGAGTCGTTTCAGTTAATGTGCTCATGCATGTTCGGTGCCTGAATCGATTACAATTCTTGTCCCTAGCAGTTGATATGGGTATTGTTTCTTCTTCATTACTTCGATTGCATAAATATTAAACACCTTCCCTACATTCTCTAATAACTAGTTGGAAGCTTTCTGAATCTTGCGTGATACTTTTGAAAATGTTTCAGCTAAATAGAAAACATTGATTTCTCTTTTTTCGGTGGAAAAGATCTACTTCAGGTATCTATTTAAGCTAGGGAAGTGAATAATTTAGTATACTGTTTTGTCATGATGGAAGATTTGTTTGTTTGTAACAACTTTATTGTACTAAAAAACATTTAAGCATGAAAAGACAACATAATACGAAAAAGCAAATTTATGACTACAAAGGTGGACTTATCCCATGTAGGGATCTCTTCCAGGTTGAGGTTTATCTTTTGCTTACCTCGGAAGTCAAAATCCACATCGAGTATCCTCAGCCAGCGGTAAAAATATAACTACATATTTTTTTTCTGTGTTATTTTGTTTACCTGTTAAAAGCCTCACTGTCCTTTCTTAAATTGTCGCAATAAATTTCCGAGATTGTAGCACGTAATCGTTGTGCTGTCGTGGTATGCCTCCACCGTTACTCCGACCGACGTAACACCACGCCGCATGCAAGTCACGAACTTGACCGTGGGCAGGGCAGGCTATCTCTCGTGGGCTAGGTGTACAAGAAGTGGCTTATCTGGTAAAACAACTGGTCTGGTATGAAACGACGTGTAATAAAGATGCATTACATATAGGTACATCGTGTTAATGAAAGAACGCAAAACCTCCCACATGGTACCTCAGCCCATGTAACTAAACAACTTTTGTTCAACAACTTTCACGAAATCAAAAAAAAACGGATTTTTATACAAATTGACTCAATCAGGTACCATCTGAGAGGTTTTGCGTTCTTTCATTAACACGATGTAAACTTACACTATGACGTCTCATTCCTAATGGGGCAGACAGAGCAATTCGGGACTTGCGGCTCTAAGCAGATAGAGCCCATAGCCGCAAGACTCACTTTCGGCGGGATGGTAGGCGAGAAGGTAATATAAAATAATAGACAATATAAGAATGTAGAAGTTGTCCATACTGATGGTCAAATATGATTTGATACACTATATTCGCTTTCAAGTTCATATTTTAACTGTGAAAACCAGTTATATGCCTAGATATATGCAATTTCTTTAAAATTACAAAATTTTGCCTGACATGTCGTTTCAATATAATAAACGGGCAAGTGCGATTCGGACTCGTACATGAAGGGTTCCGTACGACCGTACAATGTTTTAAAACGCTGAAGAAACACATTTCTTGTATGACGACCCCCTTTAATTTTTAACTTTATTTTATTTTTAGTATTTGTTGTTATTGTGGTCATAGTAAAACATAATTGGTGAAAATTTCAAGTATCTAGTTAATGCCATTATAAAGATCAAGTTAAAAACGCTGAAAAAAACACGTTTCTTGTATGACGACCCCCTTTAATTTTCAACTATTTTTTATTTTTAGTATTTGTTGTTATGTATTACTGTGGCCGCTATTGGCCACAGTTATACATAATCGGTTAAAATTTTAAGTGTCTAGCTATTATGGTTCAAGAGATAGAGCCCTGTGACAGACGGACAGACTGCGGAGTCACAGTAATACTCGTAGGGTCCCGTTTGCACTCTTTGGGTACGAAACCCTAAAAACTAGACTACGTTTGTGTAGGAAAGTCTTAATCTGTCTAAACTAATTTTAATTATTTGTTTCACTTGATTTTCAGTCAAACTAAAACATGTAAGTAAATGTATAAAGTACGTTTTGCTTAACCGTCCAATTACGTCGTCTCTTGAACCTAGTTAACAAAAAAACGATTTATCATAATTTATCAACTCACGTCTTCCATTCAGATAGCACGTTACGAAATTAGCTGCCAATAGGTTTCGTCATCGCATCCAACTTTCTAATTGAAGCGTAGTTTTTCCGAGACGTGCCGAAGGGCACGCCCTGCGGTCAGTGCCCGGGTCGTCGGCCTGCGTCTGCGCAGCTTCCCCCTCCCCCTCGCCCCTCCGCTGCAGCCGCAGCAGTACAATGCACCTAACCTTGGACAAGTTAATGTTCGCAAGGTTTCCTTGTACTTGATCGTGCACTTCAGGTTTTCACTTGCTACTTTATAATGGAATTTACTGAGCAAGTTTTTTATTTTACTCCATATTTCAATTGATATGTACTCAAATTCACGTCTGAACGAAGGTTAAGTTGTCTTCTTTTATCCAATGGATGGTTAAATATCCAATGGATAAAAGAAGAAACCAGAAGCACCGGGTGTGGTTCGCGCTTGGAACTCTTGGAAAGGTAGCAAGTGACGAAAGGCACGTTAAGCCGTTGGTACCGACTGTCATCATTGCATGGCAGTCGTCAAACTTTGTCAGGTGCCATAAGGCAGCTTGAAAAAAAAAAGCTGACACCTACCTACTTAGCTGGTGGCGTATTCTTGGGTTAATCACGTGACCAGCTGTCACGGGAAGAGCATACCTTATTTTCTTATACCATGGTTGAAAGTTTGAAACTGTTGAAAGCTTGATTTAGAACCAATGAAAATAGGATTATGGAAAAGGATAAGTTTTTCATCCCGTTGGTAACATTAAGGCCGTACCTAAATTTTCCGGGGTCCAGTGCTGCCCCCATTTTAAATAAATCATTTCAAAGAAAACGGAGACATCATTTAAAATTTTGCTACTACCAAGTTCTAGATAACCCTTCAAAGTATTTTATGAACTACTGTTTACAGTTTATAATAAGAACATTAAGCTTTACTACGCACATTTGCTAAAAGTGGCCGTTTTTCGCAAATGTGCGTAGTAAAGCTTAACGTTCTCACTTTAAACTGTAAACAGTAGTTCATGAAATACTTTGAAGGGTTATCTAGGACTTGGTAGTTGCAAAATTTTAAATAATGTCTCCGTTTTCTTTGAAATGATTTATTTTAAATGGGGCAGCACTGGACCCCGGAAAATTCAGGTACGGCCTTAAGCTACATATTCATTCACAAATCTTGATAATCCTCCTTATAAATCCGACGGCACGTTTTCCGTAAATATATTGGTATATAGACTCTCCAAAGTTCCATCTATTAATGGAAAATGGCGGGCTTCCGTGCGCCGGAATATAAATAAAAGTTTTATACTTTACACGGGTTCTCGTCCCGGGGGATCGTGGTCACGATTGTGGCTCACGTGCCGCAAACTGGATAGGTACTATAGAAACATGGGCGATATCGTCGTTGTGGTGGGTTTAAATTTTTGTAATATTAAACTCGAACTTAAACTAATTCGAGTTCACTAACATACAGTACCAATGTACTCTAGTAATAAAGTGTCGTTTCGGTATATGCTTTGCATTTGATGAAGTGGGGCTTTGTGATTACCAAATTACCTATATTCCAAAAAAATATAATTGAAGTTTTCTTCGTAGTTCTCGTATTTACTCAATTTGGAATTGCTTATAGTGCCATCTTATCATCATCATATAGCCTAACACGCTACGTCAGTTAGTCAACATATTTCACCTATTTTATGGTAAAGCCAAAAGAAGGGTAACGTGTTTCGCCACTAAGTAATTATTTATCCGTGATACCTTAACAAATGATTTTTTTTAACTGATATCTCGCAATCTAACCATTTTCATGTTTTAATCCTGGTCCTGGTGTACTGGGTTATTACATCTAAAGCATTTGAATGTCATGAATCATGTCTGGCAAGTGAATTAGTTATATAGTTTAATATCGTCTAATTCGTGACGATAGAGTAGGGGTGCTGGCCTTAGCGACAACGTGAACGATCTGAAGTGTACTACGTGCTTTTTGTAGGTAAATTCAGACCTTTTTGTTGAATTGTTTGGATTTTAATAGACTTCTAAGTAAAGTTTGACGGTCTCGTGCTAGTCGTGCTCATTGGCTAGTTAGTTGTTACCAAGCTGATCCGTCAACCAGTTGGGAATGCAATAAAGAATATTGTACTCAACATACATACATACATATTATCACGTCTGTTTCCCATAGGGGTAGGCAGAGACTATGGATCTCCACTTGCTACGAGTGTGCAAGCTTGCAAACTTCTTTCGCCTCCGGTTTTGGGTACTCCTTACGTTACCTTTCTTACGAACATTTGCAATTTGGTCGCAGAATGTTCGATAAGGTCAACCCGGTCCGGCTCTTTCATCCACATCTGCCCGATAAATCAGTCATTGTAGGTGGTAATGTGTAGCAATAGATATTATCAATGTCGTAACTAATCCGGGCTCCAGGTTATTTCTGAGTTCTCTCTGAGCAATTATGCTACTCCGGAGGTTTTGAGTTTGACCTAGGGCTCATTGGAAAATGACTCATTTAAAATTGTCCTAGGTGATAGGATGGAATTAATTTGGTCGATTGCGATTTTTGATTGGGGGAAGCAATAGGGGGGATAGGGAGAACTTTGCTGTAGCGTTATTTATTGACGGATTTCAATCAAATATAGGAGGCACACTATTATTCTACACAAGATGTTGCATGATGATGCAAAAAAATCTAAAAAGGGCGTGTAGAGGGACTATTTACATGAAGGGATTTCACTAAAATGGCTTTGCTAAGCCAGGGGAAAGTGGAAAAGTCGGTAATTGCATGGTTATAAGAGCTACGAGTAGTTTATTTCGTTTGTATGATATATCAGTATGACTTGTATTTAGATAGAGTTCTTGCATCACAGTATTGCATCATGAATGTGGCGTGCAATGTGCATCCGGCTTCTCAAAGCGGTGCCAAGGTCTCAACCTATATCGCTGTATCCAATCGCTGACGTACTAGTTTACTTGTGCAGTACAGTGGGAGATAACTCGGCAAACAGAATTGTTCTAAATCTAAAAATGATTAATTATTTTTAGTCTGCTGCAAGTGCTGCGACCAGATTGCAGAAATTCTTAAAAAGGAGAGGTCAAAATAGTTATAAGTGTAGATGAAGCGAACGAGGTCTGTCAGGATTGTATAGCAAGTAGATCCATAGTCTCTGCCTACCCCCTGTGTATGGGTAACAGGCGTGATAGTATTTACACGTATTTGTATTCATTGTGCGTACCTTTCAGTAATTCTATTCTAGAAACAGGAATGTATTTTCTTATCGGACAAAAAGCCGAACAAGCCAGCAAAGTCGGTGTTTGTTAGGATATTGATCTAATATTAAGAGAAAAGCTTTCAATGTCCTCCCTCTGAAAATTTGCAAATGTATACCTATAACGGAAGAAGAATACCTAATCAGAGTTTAACGTTTATGGTGGCGTTTTCACTCAAGAATTACTTTGAAAATATTTTTCTATGACCACCACATCTTATACATTTTTTAGTCATTAGAATCGTTTTATTACTTTTTCCTTGTGCGTAATTCTTTATATTTTTAAATATGTATATATGTATATATACGTAAACTTCATACTAAGTATATAGACCTCATCAAGAAATTATTTACATTTAAAATAATTTATGTAAAAATATCTTCTTTGCTGGTCTGGGAGAAAAGAAAAAACATAGAATGTACCAGCTGCTTCTCTTCCCGTGCAGATCGTAAAAGCCGATCGAGGGAATGAGCGAGAATCTGAATCATATGAATAGGCGATGCGGTTAGCAACCCATCACTATTATGATTTCCCTTTTCCACCTTCATGCCCACCATTACGCTAAAAGTGGCTTGGGCTTTACCGCCCTTGGCTCTATCTACCCCGTTAGGGATAAAGACGTGATAGTGTATCTGTATCTGTATGTAAAAATAACATAATCAGAGACAACAATTGCGCGTTTATATTTTATTTATATTCTTTTTAAGCACAAGAACCAAAAAAATTTGACCTACAGTCATCCATGTAAAACGTGTTGTATTTCAATTTTAAAAAATTACGACGCTGTTGCCTATATTCTTCTTTTTTTGTTGCTGACTGCGAATATTATTTTTGATTCTACATTCGTGTTCGGTTTTCAAATGTGTTTTAACGCCTAGGGAATTTACTTTTTACTTTTCAGTGTCTAAAGAATTACCAGTGACTTTAGCCCTAAATATTTGGGATGAAAACATCGTTTTTCGAATAGATGAGATGCAAATAAATTAACATACTAGAGAACGGAGAGAACGGATACTTGTCCGACACGTTTCAGATATACTGATACAGGCTTCTTCATCATTTCAGATTCAGGAAGTCCCCTTATATTTATTGTATAATTATAATTTATTGTAAGTAAATTTAAAGTAATTAATTTTTACGTTTAGCCATATATTCGTTTTGTGGTTTAGCTTACAATAGGCAATTACGTTTGTGTAAATGAATGTCCACGTCGTAGAAATTTTATGGCTTTGCCCTCATCACACCCAGTCACCCAGGTGGTTCTTAGAGAGAGCGGATTCTTGGCTGTTGTACCTTGTTGACCTTAAGTTTAAGCCTCAGGGGTAAAGCTGGAGGATTGGTAATTAACTACATAACTTCCACATTTTTTAGTTTTAAGTTTGTAAAATGACATCCTTAGAGAAAATGCTGCAGTCTAGTTTGTTGCCGCTTCTTCTGCACTAGCGGCTAGAAAGCGGCACTTAACTGTAGTAACGATTTGACGTCAACATTTGTGCAAAACAAAACTAAGTGACTATTATTAAGAGATATTTTAATTGAATTGAATTACTACACTTCAATCATTTGCTGTCACTTCCGTCTTCTTACACACGGTAATGAAATGGAAAACTTTTACAGCGATTGATTTTATTTTGGATCAGACAGCCCTACTGCCGTCGTGGTGTTTGATATGTTTACCCAGAAAATTGCCATTATTAGCCACATTGTCTCTGGATCAGCGTTTATGACCTTTATCTTTGTATTATCTAGGATTTTTTCACAGACCACCTTGGAAGAACTTCCGACTTGCTCATTTAAAAATATGTTTGAGTGTCTGCAAGTCGTGAAAACGTGAAGCAATAATCCAAAGCCGCATTCCGTGCAGTGATAGCGGCGACCTTGTCCGCGTTTGCATAACTTCGATAAGCCACGCGCCGGCGCGCCAGCTAAGCGGAGCGAGCATCCATGTGGAAACGTAGAGAACGTGCTGGAATTAACGCTTCTCGCTTTAAACTTGTCGCACGGCTTGTCGCATGTCTGAGAAGATACAGATACTGTATCTTGTCTCTATCTCTAAAAGTGCAGGCAAAACGGTAAAACCCTAATGCTACGTTTAGCGCATTGGTGGCCGTGAAGATAGAAAATGGAATCAAAATAGTAAATGGGTCATGGGGTACTACTCGCATCGGCTATTGATATCTACTTCAAAGAAATTGCCGGTCAGTTTCAAGGAGGATGAATTCCCCCAGCCACACATCTTTAGCGCGCCAGCCAGCAAAGCGAACCGGTCATTCATGGTGAAATTAACGCTTCCGGCTTTAAATTGATTGCTTCTCAGCAGCAGCAGATAAACAAGCAGTAACTGTTCAGAAAAGAAGAATAACACGTCAGTTAACTGCTTGACATGCGAAGATCTCCTGCTGAGGAGTCAGTGATTGGTGCCGGCGCATTACAAGGAACCATGGCAAGTAGCCATCGCTGTGGAAAAGCAATGAACGTGATGAAATAAACAGCAATCTTGTAGCTGAGCGTCTCTCCATTATGGGTTGAAAAATAGATATGAATGAACTGAATGAGCTGAAAGCATCTTATACATATATAGCTAAATATATCTAATAATGTTTATGCTAGTTAATCAGCTCTCGCCAAATATTAAGGGTTGTTATATTTGGGGAAGATTAGATTAATAGGCAGTCACCTGGCCTGCAGATAATATTGCACCACTTTCACATGTAGAAATTTCCAGTACCTTATATTCTTCGCCTTTGTCGTGTGTTAGACTAACACAAGTGTGAATCTTTCAATTTACCCGACGGCATCTACACTTCTGCGTCTATAACTATTACTCAAGTTTCAAGTGCTATATCAAAAGCGCAATTATAAGTAACTGCATCATGTTGCCTTACAATAACATTGAGACTAGATAACGTTTAAGAATTATTGACGTTTGATAAAGTACCTACGTCGTGAATCAATCGTTGATATATTTAGCAAGCGCTCGCTATCAGTGTTATTTTTACAACTGCGTATTATATGAATAATGAGGTTACGCTTATCGCTGAATTTCGCACTTACTCAACGTTATGTTTTGTGATAGCATGTGGAAACATTCTGCTTATTGTGTAACAGTTGTTTTTGCATTAATTTATTTTTTTATTAAATTGTTTGTGTCGACTGCTACAACTGTCAAAAAACTTAATTCTGTTTCTGTCGGACTGTCCTGTTTTAAGGAACACGTTTTTGTATTATGATTGACTTGAACAATGATTTTCAAAATATGGGCATTGTATATAATGCCTCATTTTATCTACATCTATCTAAACCTCCTATACCGTCATTTCATCACTCTCTTTAGAACCCACAGGGTAGTCATGTGAGCTTATCTCTTAATTCTTTTACTTGTATTTAGTAATATGTGACCCTTTTAGTACAACAGTCGTGGTTTCCGTACTAAGTTGCTTTTTCATATCGTGTTCTCGTATGCGGTCTGTCTGCATTAATCATTCTGTTTATAAATTCTACTTACATCCCAACTAGAATACAAATCAATGCAAAATTTCCATTACGCAACAGAATCAGATGTCGAAAGTAACTGCGCCGCGTTTTGCCATGAATATGATTGGATTGCAGCAGGGCAGCAGGTAATCAGTGGGTGTAGGTATGCTCACATTGCGATCGCGATAGCGGCTCAAGTTCAATGCCGATGATAAAGGTTTTATGACCGTCAGCTACCGGAGAAATGCCGATTCTTACACGTGTCAATTTTTTTTATATTTTCGTTACCGAAAATTTCGATGCTCTGTGATTTTTGCAAAGTGATTAAGGCGTGTGATTGTGGTGTGGTGGAAGCAAACTTTTAGTAACCTTTAAGTATGGACGTCATTTTTTCTAAACACAACTGTGGAGTCTCACAGGCTCTCTATATTCAAACACTTTTTTTTTGGGTTAATTGATATAAAATCCTTTAAAAATTTACTATATATTAAAGATAAGGAATATAGCAATAAAAATAATGCGCGTATATAATCAACTTTTATTACAAAAATTAAAGAAATTTCAAAAATCAAAAATAATGGCACTTTTTACTCTTAATGTACTTAGGTTACATTTTTAGGTATAAAACACAGCCAAACTTATTCTTATAACAAAATTAGTCTTTTTTTCTCAAAATATAATGTATATATAATTTAAAACATAAGAAGCCTACTTCAGTTAGCAAACATTAAAAAAAAATTACAACACCCTAATATCGGTAATTTATTGGCAGTCAGTGCACAAAGGTCTCGAACATTGAAGTAATAAAAATGCGTATTGCACTCACAAATATATTTACTGCACTTGACAATATTCACATCACAATATAGTTGATAACTTTTTATAGGCAAGTAACTTTTTCATCACCGTCGTATGGCGCGCCAACAACAAAACGTCCAAGTGAAAAACTCGTGTTGCCACACTAAAAAAATAGGGTTTAAGAAACAAATCGTATTGAGCCTATTAAAGTGTTACCACATTACAAAAAAAAAATAGGATAAAGGTTAAAAAACACGTTCAACCTGATATCAAAATTGACCATAAATTAGCAGAATGTTAACAGAAGACACACAGGTTTGTTGCACCCTACACAAACATGAGTAGTCATCCTATGTTTTTTCGCAGGACAGATTCTACATGCTCTTCTGGTTCCTTGATTGGTTGCTTGCTCCTGAGCATCTTCTGTAACCATGTCTTCACCTAAAACTCGAGTCATGGTCAAGCTCAGCTCTCTTGGCAATCGTGTATTTATAACACGTCTTTGCATATGAGGCACCACAAGCATACGTGCTAATTTTTTAACGAAATCTCCTCTCTCCGCAGCTTTTGGTTGATATATGTTATATAGAATGTAGGCATTCATAGCACTCAAGTCTAGAACACGATATAGCAACACCATAGGCCATCTCCTTGTTCGCCGGCTAGAGGAGTAATTCGAGCATTTTTTGTGAGAGACAGACACTAATTCAGGATGGCCGACTGTTAGGCCATCCTGAATTAGTGTCTGTCTCAGACACAATGATAGATTCACAAAGTTTTCTAAAATAATACCAGGCCTGATATACATATCAGCTTGCTAATTTATTTGACATTCATTCGCTAAGCATACTAAATTAGAACCAGTAACTCTTGTGACGCAATGACAACCTATATCCTGAAGTTATGGTTTACTTACAATCAGTACTGTAAAGATTTTAAATTTGAAATTGTTTTGGAATGACCAATTAGAGTTAAAATTAAAGTACAAATTCAATATTACTACACTTACTAAACATTATTAATTCACAGCTTAATAAAAACAATGAACCATTTTAATTAAAGTAATCATTTTCAAATTCTAATACCATCTACTGATACTATAACGTAAACAATACTCATTTGTAATTTTATAAATAATAAATGTCTAATACTATCTAATTCAAAACTCTGTTCGTAAATATACATAATATGATTATTCTTAACTTACAAACTTTTAGTCACTTGACAGTTCTTTGTGCCAACCTACATTTGCCAGAACACCTATACTATGTAAGTTTAAAGGTAAACTTACATAGTATACATACACATATAATATCAGATTTAAAAATGAAAAAAAAATTAATATATTACAGGCTTTTGCCCAGCATTGGTAAATGGCTAATAATAATAATAACCAATGAGATGACACTGACATCATCATCATCATATCAGCCACAGGAAGTCCACTGCTGGACATAGGCCTCCCCCAAGGATTTCCAAAACGACCGATCGTAAGCGGCCTGCATCCAGCGTTTTCCTGCAACCTTGCTCAGGTCATCTGACCACCTAGCAGGTGGGTGTCCTACGCTGCGCTTGCCGGTACGCGGTCGCCATTCGAGAACCTTTCTGCCCCATCGGCCATCGGTTCTTCGCGCTATGTGCCCCGCCCACTGCCACTTCAATGAGCTAATCCGCTGGGCTATGTCTGTGACCTTAGTTCTTCTACGAATCTCCTCATTTCTGATTCGATCACGTAAAGAAACACCTAGCATAGCCCTCTCCATAGCCCGCTGAGCGACCTTGAGCCTTCTTATGAGACCCATAGTAAGGGACCACGTTTCAGAGCCATAAGTCATCACTGGTAACACACATTGATTGAGCACTTTCGTCTTGAGGCACTGGGGTATTTTGGACGAGAAGACACTGCGTAACTTCCCGAACGCTGCCCAGCCGAGTCGGATTCGTCGAAAGACCTCTTCCTCGAAGCTGGAACTGACACTGACATATCAAAAAATAAAAATTAAACAAAAAAAAAGTAAGTTAAGTTAGCATTGCTGATTACAATTAAGCATAAAAACAGATAATATTAAATTAAAATCTTGTCATTACTGGAATGTCTTCGGCCGTCCTAATATAGAAGTGTCCCCACTTCACATTCTTCTTCCAGTGTTTTCTTATTCATTGGTCATCAAATAAAAATATCACCTCATCTCATAATAGTTCTAATCATTTAGGTATTTTGACATTCCATGTTACCTGTTCATGTGAAGAAAATAAATGTTATTATTACATTTTATCACTTTTGTATAGGTATCACCACTGATCAGATTTTTATACCACATTCTGTGAATATTAATGATTAAGCGCCACACATAATACCACAAAACAAAAGATTTATTACCAACAGGTATATCGCACCTCTATTCCCAATACAATGCTATATTTATTTATTTTATTTATTTTATAGCTTCATTCCAGGTACGATACAATAGAATAGATAATTATCGATACAATGCTATATACTTAAATGTTATTACATTTTATCACTTCTTACCATTCATCTGATTTTAATACCACATTCCGCGAATATTAATAATTTTGCACCACACAAAATACCGCAAAACATAAGATTTATTACCAGGTATATTAATACTTCTATTTCCAGTACAATGTTACTTAAAATACAATTCGCTACTCACATAATAACTGCAACTGGCTGGCACCGCTCACACCATCAGGGTGTCTCGGCCTCACTCAGCAATTCTCAATCAACTTGGCTGGCACCGCTCACACCATCAGGGTGTCTCGGCCTCACTCAGCAATTCTCAATCAATTTAGCTGGCACCGCTCACACCATCAGGGTGTCTCGGCCTCACTCAGCAATTCTCGATTAACTTGGCTGGCACCGCTCACACCATCAGGATGTCTCGGCCTCACTCAGCAATTCCCAACTTCTCATGCTCTCTTATATGGAATTGGTGGGTAGGGATAGATAAATAATATAAACATATAAAATAGAACTTATATACAATACTTTTACAACCTTCTCTGTTACTCATATGACTTAAATGCAATATTTTTAAAAAACTTATACAATGACATACTAATACACAACACAAATTAATATTTACCTTCTTTTATATTTAATTCTACTACAATTATTTATATTAATCTTCATTAGAATCTGCAGAGGAACTGTTAGTATCAGATTCAATTGGCTTCACCCAAGGTTTCATTTTGTCAACTGAAAATACATTTTTATACTTTTTTTTTTAATTTCCTTCAACACTACTGACCTCGTAACGGTCATGATCAAATACTGCTGTGACTTTATATGGACCGCTAAAAGGAGGTACTAACTTGTTACTTTCACCCACATTCCTAACATTCTTTTGAACCATAACCATATCACCAACTTTATAAACATGAGCAGCTTTTCTACGCGTATCATACCTAGTCTTCATCTTTTGTTGATTTTTTAAAATATTTTCACTCGCTTCATTTCTTATTTTATCTATTTCACCGTTTGAGATTGGTCTAGCCGAATTAAATTCATGCAAATGTCCTTCTGTTACATTAACGCTAGTTTTACCAAATATAATTTGAGCGGGACATTTTCCTGTCCCTTGGTTTATTGTGTTGTTAAGACTAAATTGAACTTGACCTAGATGAATGTCCCAGTTTTTATCGTCTTCTCCATGACAAAGTGCAGTTAATGATGATAAGATAGATCGATTATAACGCTCTATTTGGCCGTTTGCCCTTGGAGTTGCGACTGAATTCAATCTGTTTTATTCCCAAGGATTCCATGTATGATTTGAATTCATTGGACGTAAAACTGGTTCCACGGTCAGAGATTAAACATTGAGGTGTTCCAAAGAGGTTAAAAATGTCTTGAAGGACAGATATGGATGTCTTGCTTTTGGTATTCCTGACGGCTCGTAATACTATAAATTTAGAAAAACTGTCTATGAGCCCCAATACATAAATATTTCCTTTTTTACTTTTTATGAATGGTCCTAGATGGTCAATATGAACACACTCAAAAGGAACAGCCGGTTTAGGTATAGGATGGAGATATCCTTCTCTCCTGCCACCTGGTACTTTTGCATAGGCGCAAGGAATACACGCTTGTACATACTTCTTGATGAACTGCGACATTCTAGGAAACCAATAGTCTCTTTTAGCTTTTTCCAGGGACTTCTCATATGAAAAATGACCAACTTCATCGTGACACTGCTGACAGATCTTCCATCGCGCATCCTTAGGAACAACCCAACATAACCTGTCATCAACCTTCCGAAATATTTTACCGTCCTTCAATACAAAATTATTTTGGATATCTTTTGCTTCTTGACTTTTAGCATCCAACACTGCCTTAACTAGACACAAATAGGGATCATTCATCTGTACTCCCTGTAACCAATTCACGTCACTAATTTGCTGCACTTCAACTATTGGTAACGAGTTACGGCTTAAAGCATCTGCATGTGCTAATTGTTTACCTGGTCTATATTCGATACAAAAAGTATATTCTTGTACCAAAAGCCACCAACGAGCAATCCTTGGTATAAGGTCTCGTTTAGTTAAGGTTGTGCGCAGAGCATTGCAGTCGGTAACTACTTTAAAATCTATGCCAAGCAAATAGACCCTGAACCTTTTTAATGAAGCCACGACGGCGAGTGTCTCTAACTCGTATGAATGAAAATGTTTCTCTTCCGAAGTTGTCTGTCTGCTAAAGTAAGCTACAACACGTAGAGGTGACTTATTATCTGTTCGCTGCAGCAAAACTCCCCCTAGTCCTACAGCACTTGCATCTGTGTGAAGTTCGGTTTCGAACTCTGGATTGTAAATTGCCAGAATTGGTCGTGTTATTAAGTTATTCTTTAACGTTGTGAACGACTTTTCTTGTTCCTGACCCCACACCCATGCTACATTATTTTTTGTCAGTAATGTTAAGGGTTTGGCAATAGTAGCAAACCCAGATACGAATCGTCTAAAAAAACTAGCCAACCCGATAAATTGGCGAACTTCGTGAACGTTTTCAGGGGTTTTAAATGCCGCAACTGCTTCTATCTTCTTTACTCCCGGTCTCACCCCTTCAGCTGAAATCTCGAATCCAAGATAGTCTATAGTTTTCTTGAAAAAATGGCACTTCTCAAGATTTAAGGTTAAGTTTGCTTCTTTCACTATCTCTAGTACAGATTTTAGTTTTTCAAATCCTTCTTCTACCGTCCTTGATGATATAATAATATCATCCATGTAGGCTAGAACCCCTGGTATTTGGTGCCTGTTTAGAAGTTTTGTTATCATTCGTTGGAAAACTGCCGGCGCATTTGTAAGCCCGAAAGGCATTCGATTGTATTCAAAATGCCCATCGGGGGTCACAAAAGCGGTAAAATGTTTTGATTCCTCGGAAACAGGCACCTGATGATACCCGGATTTTAAGTCGAGCGATGTAAAATACACTTGACCAGATAAACTGTCGATATGATCGTCAATTATCGGCATTGGAAACTTTTCTTTAATAGTTTTTCTATTAAGAGCTCGGTAATCGACGCATAACCGTATCTCACCATTCTTTTTAGTAACTGTTATAATAGGACTGGCGTATGAAGATGTTGACTCCCTAATTATACCATTAGCTAACATGTCACTTATTATAGTGTTAACCTTTTGACGCTCGGACATTGACAACCTATAAGGCCTATATGTCACTGGTATATCATCCGTTAAATTGATTTTCATTTCAGTCAGTGATGTAACCCCTAACTCTTCTAATGAAAATGCAAAACATTCCCTGTGACTATTAAGTAGGTCGCACAATTGTTCTTTCAATGAAAACTCAAGGCTAATGTCGACATTTAATTGTTCACAGGCAATCTTATGGGGAATTACAGTTTCTTTCACAGTCAGCACATTGCATGGCATGTTTGAAGTTGTCATATTCGGCACTTGCTCTTTGGATATTGATTGCCCCCTTGCTAATAATGTCCCTTTTCGCAAAGTAAAATTTTGGGAACTAAGACCTATCACCAGAACATGCCCTTCTCCTTCGAGAATTGTGTAAACTCCAGGTACGATCATATATTCATTCCCAAGCTTCATACATGGCTCAGGTGATATGAATAATGATGCCTGAGTTCCTGGTGTGACTACTTTTACACTTTGAATGCCTTTTATTAAGACATCCTCGGCATTGGTAATAGGTATCTTTTCTATTTGTTGAGTATACTCCTTATAGAATATTAGCATATCTTCAGTTTTGTATGCTCGAACACCTGGAAGTTCAGTCAACGTATGGCCAATTAACATATCAGTTTGGAGTAAAGCAGAATCTACTAAGAACAGAACCAAGCGGCTCGCCGCTAGGTGGCGCAACGTTAACACTGTGCTCCGTATCATTTTAATTTAAAAATTACTAAAAGTTGTCAAAATAGCCAAGTCACTTAAGCAATAGGATAGTAAATGTGCAATAGTAAAGGGATAGTGTTTGTGACAAAATATACAGTCGTATTAAGCAATACACTGGAGTGACAGATAAACGCAGAAACTGTGAGTGATTCAACATTTTCCTGTAACATTTTTGTGCACACATTTTCAGTGGTTAATACTTGATTTTGTTACACACTAACAATAAAGTATAACGCAGTGAAATATACATTAATTTTGAATTTTCAATATTAACGGACTAATTTCATATAGTGAAGCTGTTGAGATTCTGCTATTCCATAATAGATGTCGCTGCCCGCTAACATTTATCAAGCGAGATTTACCGCCATCTGCAGTTGATGATAAGTACTAAGGACTAAAAAACTAATACTTTTCCGCTACCTTACGACAGAGGGCGCTCTGTGTCTAGTAACAAAGACTGAGATTTACCGCCATCTACAGTTTTTTTTTTGGAATTCAGTAATAATATTGATTGGCGTCTCAGCCGCTCACTGACAGAGGGCGACACCTGTATGAAAATAAAAAATGCAGTCATCGTCTTCATCGAAGATCGCCATGTCGGAAAAATGTGCAGCCTGTTCAAACTCCTTATCGAAGAAGGAATACTTGCGCTGTGTTCTCTGTAAATCAGCCTTTGACCTAATATGTTTGAACATTACCAGTCAGCGTTACCGGTCATTTTACGGTCCTAATTCGGAAAAAAAACAGACTTGGAAATGTCCTGAATGTCTGAGTAAAGTGCCGAAACAGGGAAATCTTAATACTCCAGTTCGTGTAAACCAGCCTGCACTAGTAAGTGACAGTAACAATAGCAGGACCGCCTTCTCGAGTCCATCTGATGATAACCAAAATGTGACAAAGAGAACTAAGCACACAAAAACACCTGCTAGTGAGGAGTCTTTACTAGATGAGTCAAAAGACGAAGTTCAAGGATCACCAAATTCGATGACGTATGTTAAGGCACTGGCGGAGGAACTGCGAGCGATGCGGCAAGAGCTAAGCCGAATGTGCGATAAAATGGATACATTCACGGACGCCGTCAACACGCGAATGGACAGGTTGGAGGCCAGAATGGACTCTATAGAAAGCAAAAAAAGTGAAATAGAAGGAAGTAGAATAAAAGAATTAGAGGAGACGGTGTCACAATTGAAAATAGCAATTCAGGACCGTGATCAAGAGACACTCGGTAATGACCTTGAAATTGCAAGTTTTCCCGAAGGAATCAACGAAAACACGACCCATGTCATCATGACTGTGGCCAATAAATTAGGCGTTGAGCTGGAAGAGCGTGATGTAGTCAGCTCACGGCGAGCGGGGCCGCCGCCTGCAGCTGTGGAGGGCGGCGCGCCGCCGCGTCCGCGCCCGCTTGTGGTGCGGCTGGCGCGCCGCGCGACCCGCGACGCGCTGCTGCGGGCTGCGCGCGTTCGCCGTGGTGTCACTACGGAGGGCATAGCTCCCCAGGCTCGGGGACCTCACCGCAAGTTTTATGTAAACGAAAGGCTTACCAAAGAAAACAGGCGCCTATTCCAAAGCGCGCGGGAAGCTGCGAAGCGCGCTGATTGGCAATTCATATGGACTAGAGACGGGAAGATATACGCAAGAAAAGAACAAGGAAAGGCGAGTGTCCGGCTTCGTTCGAATGCTGACATTGTGAAGGTTTTTGAGAACTGTAATGTTGGGTCTGACTCAAGAAACAACTAATAACGTAATGTTCATAATTTTAGCGGCTGCTTATGATCTCAAAAATACTTTGTTGTGTTATTTTAAAATTTTATTAGTATATTATTTCTTTAAAAAAATATTTTTTTCTTTGTTTAATGCTCGTAACAGAATAGAGTCTATTGTTTGTCCCTTGCAATCAAAATTTTTATCTCAATGCTTGTTTCGTAAATCTGGAATGCGTTGTGCTGCTGTTTTTTTCAGTCATGTTGTATTGAAATTTAAATTGAATCGTGTCCTGGGTAAATTCTGTTGGCCACGGAATAGCTTTTACCCATTACTGAAATGCAAACAGTTGCACAATTTTGTGTTGTATGCTTCTTTGAAATTTGTATTGTACTTATTATTATTATATAAACATGTAAAACTATATATTTATCATACTGTAAACGTTAGGTCACTCCTATGTATTTATCATCTTAATTGGCGCCATTTAACAGTTATAAAATTGTACTTAACCAACTGCTTTTATATACAAATATCTTTTAGTTTTGTCATAAGATTTATTAAGCGAAAAAATCTAACCATGGGACTGATAAATCCTGGCTCGCTTGGTAACCGGCGTCGCCATGACGAGTTACGTGTCGCTATGCAGCGACATGAAGTGGATGTGCTGGCCATCAATGAGACGTGGCTCTATGAAGACGAGGATGGGCGCGCTCCCGTAGTGCCCGGTTTCAGGCTACGACATGTGCCTCGTTCTGTGCATGCACCTCGCGATGGCGGAGGCGGAGTCGGGTTTTATATTCGGCGTGGCATAACCACGCGCGTCTTAGAGCACCCACCTTGTCAACATGTGGAACAAATGTGGCTCAGTTTAAAACTCAATGGTTATAGAGTCGTTATCGGTACTGCATATCGTCCCCAGTGGATGCACGTCGATACTTTTATAGATGCAATGACTGAGTCTATAACTTCCTTTTCACAATATGACCACATTGTTCTGGTTGGGGATTTTAACATCAACCTACTAATGCCTAATGAATGTGACTCGAAGAAGCTCCTTAGTTTTATTGACTGCATGAGCTTGCACCAATATGTGGAAGAAGCAACACATTTCACTGACCACTCAGCTAAATTGTTGGACGTAGTTTTCTCTGGAAAAATATAAAGTCATATTAATTTTAAAAAACAGCACATTGATTTACCCCACAATATTTGTAATCCTGATCTCATTAATAAACACTTTCTTAATGTTCCTACTAATAATCAATCCTTAAATATTGAAAAATTAGCCAACTTATGGTTTAATAGATTTAATTCTTCAGTGTTCAGTTTGAAAACGGTGGATGAAGCAACCGTATTGGAAACTATCAAGCAAATAACCACCAATGCCCAAAGCGTGGACGGAATATCATTGGATATGATCATTTTGACCCTACCACGTACACTACCTATTATCACAGTGTAACGGTATTCGTTACAAATCTACTTACATACTAATCCTACTTTAACTAAAATTATATTTAACTTAATAACTAACTATGTACAACCTTAAAACAATATATACAAACTAAATCTAACTTACTCAATATTTATTTTTATTCGATTCACCTTCTAAGAAAACTCAGTTACAATGGTCTGCGGCTGCGCTCTCAAGTGCAGTCAAGAATGAACGTCTGAACGATGTGAACCGCGGGAGGCAATGCAACTAACTTCATGTCATTACTGACTAGCTAAGCATCTGTTGGTTTGAAATTGAAAATTTAATTAAACTTATTTATTAAAAATATTAAAAGTATTGTGATTTTGTGTTACCCCGAGATACCGGGTGAGTGTTGCAATTTGTTTTCTTTTCGAAGAGGCAAATCCTAAAGCAGGTCTAGATGAATGTTATTAGTTTACCCTACATTGAAAAAAATAAACTTAATATTTCTATAAATTTGCTATTATTGCGTAAATAACGCAAAAATAATGTTAGTAATTGCATAATTATGATTTGCCTCCGATATTTAAAGTATAAATCATTTAGTTAGTGGTGTTTTCAACGCTAGATCATGATTTCATCATTTCATGTAGGTACCTTTCTTACCCACCTCAATTTCATTGGTCATCTATTAGCTATTAAATTATTGTTTTCTTTTTAATAAATACTTGTGGTTAGATAAACTCAATTGCCTCATCATTATCACTATTGATTGTCTTAAAAAGTCATTCCATCTGCTTGCTTGGAAAGTGATGTCGCCTTGACAGTGCTGCGTAAAGTACTTCTTCTCAATGGCCGAATCGGTGGATTCCAGGGTTCTTCCGTCTGGGTCAGGCGTCACCGCGGATCATCTACTAGACCAGCTATTGCGGCCGGCCTCTTCTGCCGAGCACAGCATCTCTGTAGCCTGCCAGTCTTCCTTCCTTGCTGCATTCCGCCGCCACGCAAGGAAACCCCACTGAAGTCACTTACTACGTGGAGCGTCTGCGCTGCTGCCTACCACTACCGAGGACAGTGTGGTTTGACTCGTTACAAGTAGCGTTACGGTGCGAAATAGAGCTCGCGACCCTAGAGAATAAATTAATAAATGTTGAGTATTTGGCCTATTCTCTTTTATTTCTATCTTCTTGTTACCACCTTCTACAGGGATCGGTACACTGGCGCCCAACGTGGGGCCCGAACCCACGACCCTGAGATTAAGAGTCTCATGCTCTAATATCTAATCTATTAACGATCAGATATTTGTCGGATTACTTGATACGGGGTCCTCTACTACTATTATTGGAGATGGCCATTACGAACAATTTCTAAACGCAGGCTACAAACTTGACCAATCTGACACTGCCCAATTTGTAACAGCTGGTGGTGATCGACTTGATTCTCTTGGAATTATTTATCTGCCAGTAAATTTTCATGGTCAAACACATACGCTCAAAGTCTATGTTGTCCCTAATGTGAAAAATCCTCTTATCTTAGGAATGGATTTTTGGAGAATATTTGAACTATTTCCTAAATATATCGACCGCATAGCATATTATAAAGACTCCGACCACGTGTGCACTAACGACATAAAACATTCTAATTCTCCTAGTTTATGCTCGTACGAACATTTAAATGAAGAACAAAAATTTACAGCTGATAATTTAATATCAGAATTTCGTGACATTTCGTACGAAGATCGTGGTTTGGGTTGCACTAGTTTAATCACACATTCTATTGACACTGGGGATGCTGCCCCCATTCGTCAACGCTACTACAGAATGTCCCCAGAGAAACAACGCATTTTGGTCGAGCAACTTGACGAAATGCTAAAGGAAGATGTTGTCGAGCCATGCGAGAGTCCGTGGTCATCACCTGTCCTTTTAACCCCGAAAAAGAATGGCGAACTACGTTTTTGTCTAGATAGCAGAAAGCTCAATGCTGTCACGAAGAAAGACGCGTATAGCCTACCCTATATTGCAGAAATTCTTGACAATTTACGCGACGCGAGGTACCTGTCAAGCTTAGACCTTTCTAAAAGTTTTTGGTAAATATTAATTCGTGAGCCAGACAGGCAAAAGACGGCGTTCTATATTCCTTCACGCGGTACCTTCCAATTTAAACGGATGGCGTTCGGGTTGACTAATGCTCCCGCAACGCAGCAAAGGCTGGTCGATGCCTTATTCTACGGACCCGAGTTTGAGCACAGGGTTTTTGTATTTATTGATGACGTAATAATTGTTTCCAATAGCTTCGAACAGCACATATCTTTACTTAAGCGTGTTCTTAATAAACTTAAAATGGCTAACCTTACAATTAATTTCAAAAAAAGTCAGTTCTTTCGAAATCAGCTCAAGTATCTTGGCTATATAGTCGATTCAAATGGCTTAAAAGCTGACCCAGAGAAAATTAAAGCAATCTCCAATTATCCTACTCCTACAAATCGTAAAGAAGTGAGGCGATTTTTGGGTACAGCGTCTTGGTACCGTAGGTTTATCCAAAATTTTAGCTCTATTTCCAGTCCCCTTAATAAGCTTACTTCACAAGGAAAAAACGCACCTACTTTTGTTTGGTCCGAAGAAGCTGACTTAGCCTTCAATAAGCTAAAAAAATGTCTTTCGTCTTCACCAATTCTCTCATGCCCAGATTACACTAAACCGTTTGAGGTACATACGGACGCGAGTGATTACGGTGTAGGAGCCGTACTTACTCAAAACCTATGTGGAAAAGAAAGGGTCATAGCCTACATGAGTAAGTCCTTATCTCAAACGGAACGAAATTACAGCGCTACTGAACGGGAAGCTTTAGCCGTACTTACAGCAATTGAGCATTGGCGGTGTTATTTAGAAAATGGCCTCAAATTTACTATTTTTACAGACCATTCCTCTTTAAAATGGTTTCTTAATCTAAATAATCCAACTGGTAGATTAGCCAGATGGGGAGTACGGCTATCAGCTTATAATTTTGATATAAAACATCGAAAAGGCTCCGAAAATGTAGTGCCAGATAGTTTGTCTCGCGCAGTACCTATTGCCGCTATTGACGCTGCAAATATAAATTTTCTAAAAACCAATGATTCTTGGTATTTAAATCTGCGTGATAGCTATCTTAAATCTCCTACATCCTTTCACAACTATTGCATCCGCAACGGTAAATTGTATAGGTATATAAAGTCACTCAATCCTCTGACTCGCGAATTTGAATGGAAGGAAGTAGTTCCATTGGAATATAGAAAAGATGTCATTGCTACAAATCACTGTGAACCCACTTCTGGTCACTTTGGTATTTTTAAGACGCACAAACGTTTAAGTCTCAAATATTTCTGGCCTAGCATGCACCAAGACGTAGCAAACTTTGTAACAAGCTGCGATAATTGTTTATCTCATAAGCATCCTAATCACTCTACACTTGGTGTGATGGGAAGGCCTAAAGACTGTTGTCGGCCATTCCAAATGTTGGGCATGGACTTAATGGGGCCCCTGCCCGTCACTAGAAAGCAAAACACTTTTTTACTAGTAGTGACTTGCTGCTTTTCCAAATACTGCTTATTATTCCCTATTCGTCGAGCTACTGCCGACATCATATCAAAAATTATTGAAGACAAAGTTTTCTTAGTCCATGGAATACCCAACACTGTCCTCATGGACAATGGGAGACAATTTACTAGTGTAACTATAAAAAAATTATTCCAGAATTATAACATCCCTAACGTTTTCTATACACCTTTATATACACCTCAGATAAATACCGTTGAAAGATACAACAAAACTATAATTACTTCTATATCCACTTTTATCGATAACGATCATAGGGTCTGGGACACCAACATTCCTAAAATACAGTTTGCACTCAACAGCGCGGTCAATGAAGTGACTGGATTCTCACCTTCATTTCTAGTTTTTGGAAGAGAGCTTGTAAGTTGTGGTTCCCATTACGTTGATACTGACTTAGAAAATGAAATTATATTTAGTCCTAGAGACAGTTATGCTGAAAATTTGGGAGCCCTGCATAAAATATTTGACAAAGTGCAGTTATCGCTAGTGAAAGCACATTCTAGGAATAGCACAACATATAACTTGAGACGTAAAAATGTTGAATTTAACGTGGGTGACATCGTTTGGCGAAGGACATTTTATCACAGCGATAAAGACAAAAAATTTTCAAAGAAACTGGCTCCTAAATTCATGAAATGTCGTATCATAAAAAAAAAATCAAAACTAGTCTATGAACTGGAAGACATGTCCGGTCAGAATTTAGGGACATGGCACATTAAAGATTTCAAACTGACTTAAATTTGAGAACAAGCGGATTTTATAAGTAAAATCCTAATCTAAAAAGGGGGGTATGTAACGGTATTCGTTACAAATCTACTTACATACTAATCCTACTTTAACTAAAATTATATTTAACTTAATAACTAACTATGTACAACCTTAAAACAATATATACAAACTAAATCTAACTTACTCAATATTTATTTTTATTCGATTCACCTTCTAAGAAAACTCAGTTACAATGGTCTGCGGCTGCGCTCTCAAGTGCAGTCAAGAATGAACGTCTGAACGATGTGAACCGCGGGAGGCAATGCAACTAACTTCATGTCATTACTGACTAGCTAAGCATCTGTTGGTTTGAAATTGAAAATTTAATTAAACTTATTTATTAAAAATATTAAAAGTATTGTGATTTTGTGTTACCCCGAGATACCGGGTGAGTGTTGCAATTTGTTTTCTTTTCGAAGAGGCAAATCCTAAAGCAGGTCTAGATGAATGTTATTAGTTTACCCTACATTGAAAAAAATAAACTTAATATTTCTATAAATTTGCTATTATTGCGTAAATAACGCAAAAATAATGTTAGTAATTGCATAATTATGATTTGCCTCCGATATTTAAAGTATAAATCATTTAGTTAGTGGTGTTTTCAACGCTAGATCATGATTTCATCATTTCATGTAGGTACCTTTCTTACCCACCTCAATTTCATTGGTCATCTATTAGCTATTAAATTATTGTTTTCTTTTTAATAAATACTTGTGGTTAGATAAACTCAATTGCCTCATCATTATCACTATTGATTGTCTTAAAAAGTCATTCCATCTGCTTGCTTGGAAAGTGATGTCGCCTTGACAGTGCTGCGTAAAGTACTTCTTCTCAATGGCCGAATCGGTGGATTCCAGGGTTCTTCCGTCTGGGTCAGGCGTCACCGCGGATCATCTACTAGACCAGCTATTGCGGCCGGCCTCTTCTGCCGAGCACAGCATCTCTGTAGCCTGCCAGTCTTCCTTCCTTGCTGCATTCCGCCGCCACGCAAGGAAACCCCACTGAAGTCACTTACTACGTGGAGCGTCTGCGCTGCTGCCTACCACTACCGAGGACAGTGTGGTTTGACTCGTTACAAGTAGCGTTACGGTGCGAAATAGAGCTCGCGACCCTAGAGAATAAATTAATAAATGTTGAGTATTTGGCCTATTCTCTTTTATTTCTATCTTCTTGTTACCACCTTCTACAGGGATCGGTACAACAGCTATAATTAATATGTCTCTTGCAAGCGGTGTCTTTCCAGATCTTTGGAAAAATGCGATAGTTAAGCCACTCCCAAAGGTTAGTAATCCTAAAGACTATAAAGACCTTCGCGCTATAAGTATTTTGCCATTCATGTCTAAGTTATTAGAAAAAATCGTCTGCAAACAATTGGTGGAATATTTAATTTCAAATGATATTTTGCCTTCTAAGCAGTCTGGCTTTCGCGCTGGTAGAAGCACAGCCACTGCTCTTTTGGATGTGGGTGATGACATATTGAATGGGAGAGATATGGGTGAGGGATCTATCTTAGTATTGCTGGATTACTCACGCGCTTTCGACACAATTAATCACACATTGCTCATGGCCAGATTTGTTTTTTATGGTTTTGATGCTCTAACTATTAAATGGTTTTCTAGTTATTTAACCGATCGCCGTCAACAAGTGGAAATTGACTGTAGCAATGGCACAAAATTAGTTTCGAAGAATGAGTTTGTCAACAAGGGTGTACCTCAAGGGTCAATATTGGGTCCAATACTAGTCATTCTATATACCGCCGACTTACATAAGTGTGTCAAAAACAGTGATTATCATCTTTACGCGGATGACCTCCAAGTTTATCAGACATTTAAGCCCTGTAACACAATTGCTGCGGTTGATAAAATAAATAAGGATCTTGAGCGTGTGGCTGAGTGGTCGGATGATAATGGTTTAGTGCTGAATCCAGGCAAAACAAAATATATTGTCATAGGTACTAAAGCTCAGATATCGAATATTAAAAGCCACACACCAGAAATAAAATTAAAAGGTACACAAATACAACAAGTTTCCGAGGCTAGAAATCTTGGTGTCATAATGGACAGCAACCTACAGTTTGAGAAACATGTAGCTGAAACTATCAGAAATTGTTATTACCGACTAAAAGTTTTATATCAAATCCGTGAGTTTTTAAGCATAGAATCCCGAATTTACTTGTGTGAGTCGCTTATATTATCTAAACTCAACTATGCAGATGTGGTGACTGGAAAATGTTTACTGGGCCGTACGAAAAAACTAATTCAGCGTATGCAAAATTCTTGTGCTCGATACTGTTTCCCCATTCCAAGAAGAGCTCATATAACACCCTATCTGAACCAAAACAATCTTCTGAACATGGAATCTAGACGTACTCTTCACTTTGCTTCATTACTTTTTGGTGTTATTAAAAATAAAAGTCCATCATATCTTTATAAAAAATTGCAATTTCGCATGTTACCACGACAACCTGACCGCTTAATCTGCCCAAGACATAGGACTGCTGCATTTAGAGGCAGTTTCAGATACGCTGCAACTAGTTGTTGGAATAACATCCCACCTCCTATTAGAAATTGTCTTACTGTTAAAACCTTTAAAATTAAATTCAAAGAATATATTTTAAGTGTTCAGAAATTGTAAAATTGCAGCAATATAATCTTTTTATTATTATTATCTCAGTAGAAAATATTATTAGATCTTTGTTATTATTATTTCAATTTATATTTAGTATTAATAGAATCTATTCAGTTGTTATTATTATTTTTGCTTATGAACAAACAGAATTAACGTGGCGCCACCCTGGTTTGTTTGTTTGAATTTTGAATTTTATGTATGTGTTTATTTTTATTTTATTTTGTTTGTTTGTTTGGTGTCCTCGGAAGACCAGCGTTGTGGTCGGACGGCCACAACATTATGCTGAGAGGAGGCCATTTTGGTATAGGCACAGATATAATTTTGGATAGTGAGAACTGTTATTATAATTGTGTGTATGTGATATATCAAATAAACAATTTTTCTTTCTTTCTTTCTTTCTTTCTTACTAAGTATGCATCAATTTCTTCATTCAACCCGTCTAACTTAACACAAACTCTCACACGACCAAAAGGGACTACCATCCCATTCGCGAAACCCTTTAACATAGGCAAGTCAGAATATTCTACTTTGAGTTCAAGATCATGGGCTATAGATTTCTTTAATAGTGTGCACTGGCTGCCCAGGTCTACATACGCGGTCAAAACTTTATTGTTAACAGTAACAGGTTTAAAATATTTCTCATTGCCCATACTTGGTGTAGTTATTTTCAGGATATTTTTCTTACTTATGTCCTGATCCTTTTTTTCATTGCAATGTTGGTCAGTGTGGCCATATTTATGGCAAGTCTTACATTTTAGTATATCCTTTCTGCATTTACTAATAATGTGGCTAGCCTCACCACAATTGTAACAAGTTATTTTCCTGTTTGATTGCGGGCACCTTGTAGCTACATGCCCAAGCTCATTGCATTGATAACATTTAATTTGCAGGTTTCTTTTAGTGTCAATATAGGTAGGTTTTCTTTTATTAAACATATCACTGCCGTAATATTTACTGGATTCCCCAATTGGATATAAGCCCTTTCTTATCAAATCATTGGCTTTAGTGTTTATATTCCTAAAATATTTTAGAACATCCTCCGGCTTTTCAAAACTAGCACCTTGTACATTCATTCTTATATTAACATCGAAAATACCATGCGTTAAGCAATCTACTGCCTGTTTTCCCTTTAGTTCACACTTATTGATTAACATAATTTTATCATAGTAGTATTCCTCTAATGACTCATTCTTTAAAGATTTCCGTGACAACATCTCTGACAAGAGCTCTGCGTAGTTCTGTTCACATGGAAAAGCTTCAATTAACTTATCCTGCCATTCCGGCCATGTATATTTAACAGTAGTAAGCCCACTATACCATCTCTTGGCTAGACCGCTAAGTTTGGGCAGAGCATAAAAAATGGTCTGCCGCTCTGACCACCCATATACGTGAGCGGACTCATTTATTTTATTTAACCACTCCTTCATGGTTTGTGTTTTAGAACTAGGATCAAAATCAGGAATTACATTTGATCCGTTAAAATTACTGGTATGGTTACTTCGTTCGTTTAGAGCATTAATAAACTTTTCTAGTAAATCATCCTTACTGGCATGACGAACATGTTTAGTACCCCTTTTTGCATCATTCTCATCACTAGTATCATGTGAATGTACTTTCCTTTTACTATGCCTTGATAGTGTAGTTCTCGGTGGAGAACCTTCTGGGGTTAAAGTGGCATCTGATTGGTAACTAGTACTAGCAATTATAATATCAGGTTAGCTATAAAACTTTATCAATTTTATATTTACAAAATGTCTACTATTATGAAATTTTAATACTACAAACTTTTTAGTAAGGTACACAAAATAGATAATTTATATGTATTAATATATAATTATAGGGGTATGTAGGAAAGAGGAAAGAGAGCAGAGCCAAAATCCAGAATGTGCTACAAAACGAACAACTTTGGTAAATTATTACTGGCATTCCACAAAATTTATCTTCTAAAAACTGACTTGTCAGTTAACTTCTAATAGATAAGAGTCTCCTTAGATTTATCCGTAAATGTTGTCACTAAACTTAATTTGTTTCATTTTATACATCTATTTATAATCAAATTGTAAATACCTAAACCCATACAAAATATTAACTTCCTGTAACAAACGGCTAGAATAGACATGTATGCAGTCGACTCCTTAAACCTCAAACACTTACCAAAACCCCCAATCACCACATTTTGCTGATAGAATGCACCTAATGCATAGTATGATTGATTCCATCATTCCAAACTCATTGTATCACCTATGAAATTTGACACAACTTGTTTTGGCTGACTTTCCGTTAACTATGCATGAAAATAAGCAAATAACACTGAGAATGCCAATAAGATATGCATCCTCTACCTACCCATGTGTATTTAATGCTCTATCCATGTAGGATCAGTATAGAAAAATAAAATAAAAATATAAAAAAAAAACATAAATCAATTTTTATCAAAATACCATACATATAGATTTCAATTATCTTTTTAGTCATAAAACTTTATATGTCCTTTACAAGCTAACTTTAGGTAATCAAACTTACTCTGAACAAATAAAATGGAGTTAACTAATTATATTAAGTTCTTTTGTTTAAACAGTCATCAAACAAATAAGTTCAATCCTTCATATTTTACATGGTCAATTTCACTGATTTTGTTATCATTTATCAGTCAGAGACCAAATTGATATAGTAGGTGATAGTGTATACCTAGTAGGCCAGTGCTAGTTTCTCTTATAATGCACTGAACAACCGACTAAAACTCTTAGATAGTTTGTATGCTTACTTCAGATATTCATTTCATACTAATAGGCAGTCGGCCAATAGAGTTAGACAACTTTTGATTGTGCAGACTCAAAAGGTATTTACAATATTTCTTCCGATGATTTACTTGGATAGTAGGTACCTATGTGCGAACTTTTATAAACTGCAACGACAAGTGAGTACCTGCTGTGTTTGTTGGTCAACTCTAAATTGTGATTCTATGTTAACCCTTTATCTTACTCACTTAGGGTACGACATTCACAACCAAAGCGTGCTATTATTCACAAAGCTTTCAAATTAAAAATAATGATATTCTTATTCGAAAGGTACCTATGTCATAGGTACATACCTACACCACATCTAAACTGACTTAGGTATCGGACTTATCGTCGTAGCTTTCCGCATTTGTTAGAACTTCTCTCAGATATAAACCAGAGCAAATATCTTCAACTAATAATCATAGAAACAACTTACCAGGATTCCTCACGGTAGGTAACGAAAGTTTAGCGTTAGCGTCACTTACTGCTGGACGAAAAGTGGGCGCGGAGGACGCGCGGCGCGCCCCGCTTTTGAACTAATAAAAATGCGTATTGCACTCACAAATATATTTACTGCACTTGACAATATTCACATCACAATATAGTTGATAACTTTTTATAGGCAAGTAACTTTTTCATCACCGTCGTATGGCGCGCCAACAACAAAACGTCCAAGTGAAAAACTCGTGTTGCCACACTAAAAAAATAGGGTTTAAGAAACAAATCGTATTGAGCCTATTAAAGTGTTACCACATTACAAAAAAAAATAGGATAAAGGTTAAAAAACACGTTCAACCTGATATCAAAATTGACCATAAATTAGCAGAATGTTAACAGAAGACACACAGGTTTGTTGCACCCTACACAAACATGAGTAGTCATCCTATGTTTTTTCGCAGGACAGATTCTACATGCTCTTCTGGTTCCTTGATTGGTTGCTTGCTCCTGAGCATCTTCTGTAACCATGTCTTCACCTAAAACTCGAGTCATGGTCAAGCTCAGCTCTCTTGGCAATCGTGTATTTATAACACGTCTTTGCATATGAGGCACCACAAGCATACGTGCTAATTTTTTAACGAAATCTCCTCTCTCCGCAGCTTTTGGTTGATATATGTTATATAGAATGTAGGCATTCATAGCACTCAAGTCTAGAACACGATATAGCAACACCATAGGCCATCTCCTTGTTCGCCGGCTAGAGGAGTAATTCGAGCATTTTTTGTCAGCCTCATCAACGCCCCCTTTAGTTGAATTATAATACATAATAATTTCAGGTTTTTTAGTATTTTCATCTATCTGGTTACTGTGATGCATAGATGATATAAGTACCACAGCTCTATTCTTCTTTGGCACGTAGGAGCGTAACGTTTTTGTGCTCGTAAATCCAAATAAAGCAGAGTTTGCTGCTCGATTCTTAGCTGGCTGAAATTCAATCGGGATTTCTCTTTTGTTCTTTTTTAGCGTTCCTACATACGTTAGCTTACGTGATGATAGTTTGTCTACAAGCTCTATGGATGAAAACCAATTATCAGCTGTCACGTTACGGTTGGTTCCTTGAATGGGTTTTGTCAGGAGTAAGACACACTGAGTTGGAACTAGAATTTTTTTTTCCTGTTCTGTCAATCCGATTCCATCCGAGTCTTTTCCAGAGTAAATATACCCATTATAAAAATAATAGTTTTTGGCATCACATAGTGCTAGAATTATCAGTCCATATTTACCAGGCTTTTTTGGCATGTATGATATCATGTGACTTCTTCCTCGAAATTTGGCGAGCTTTTCATCTACTGTGGCGCATTCGCTCAATTCATATAACTGTTGAGAATTACTCACAAACTTATTGAAAATATTTGAAATAGCAGCCAACTTATCAGTCTTCATCCTCTCTACACGATCACCTGGGTTGTCAAATTGTAAACACAATAACAAAACCAGAAATCTTGTCTCTGACATTACGCACCTAAATATCTCAACACCTGTGCCATCTAAAGAGAACAAGTAACTCGTGTTTTCATCATTTGATTTCAAAACAGCAGAGTAGTATAACAGACCAATAAAAGCTTTGAGTTCAACCATATCCAAATCACTCAATTCGGGTCTATTATAACGGACAAACTTAGTTCTGTAGTTAGAAATACTAACATTGGTCCAAGTTAGAATGCATTGGAGCATTTCTTCGTCGAAAAGCTTATTCCAAATATTGTAGTGATCCTTACTATCCTCAGGACTCAATTTTGAAGTACCTGCACGAGACGTTATAATATTGTGCTCTGGGATACGCACTCTAGCCAATGGCGGCGTTTTGGCCCATTTATACCTATTTTTACCGTAGTAATAGTTAGATTTTACTAACTCCGATAAAGGAATACTGTCCGAACTATCATTACCTGATTCTTCTCCTTGGTCTTGGTCCTAGTTCTGGTCCTGTTCGTGCCCTTGAACCTCCTCATTGTCACTTTCGTGATTTTGAATGAATTCGGACTCCAATGTAAAAAGATCTTCAATAGTTTCTTCATTGTCAGATTGATCCGAAGCCAACAATAACTCACTCACTTCCTGATCAAAAGAAGGATCTCCTACCCGAAAAGTTTTTGTCACTGGGCCTTGAACAGAGCTCGTCGATGGTCGTTTTGACTTAGAACTACCGGCTTTATTGTTTTCTGACATTTTGAATTAAAAAATCTGAAACAGACATAATTCCCGTTATAATATATGTTATAAGGCAACAATGGACGTGTAGCCTCACAGGCTCCAGACACTATTTAGATGGTCATTACTTACGAAATATTTACCGGATGACGCAACCTCCTCCCTCGTTGGCAGTTTTACGACTAAAACAAAAGCTACTGAGCCGCTCAATCCCGGGAGGTGGGGGGAACTAGGTGAAACTAAGAAATCGAAAACATCAAGTAGCCTGTCAGACTCCACGTCCATACTTAAAGGTTAACAGAAGTGAATGGATTAAGGCATAATAAACATCGTGTTATTGAAAGAACGCAAAACCTCTCAGATGGTACCTCAGCCCATGTAACTGAACAACTTTCACGAAACTAAAAAAAAAATTGAATTTTCATACAAACTGATCAGCTGATCGATTTGTATGAAAATCCGAATATGTTTTTTTGGATTTCGTGAATGTTGTTGAACAAAAGTCGTTCAGTTACATGGGCTGAGGTACCATCTGAAAGGTTTTGCGTCCTTTCATTAACACGATGTATATAGTATAATAACTTCTATTAGCACTAGCACAGAATAAATAATACTAACGTACAGAAGTCTCACTTAGCAAAGAAATTCAAAGAAATAACTACTCAATGTGGCTAGCGATATGGTTTAATTTAGCTCACTTCAGAACTCAGCATCTTTTCGTATAAATACCTAGACATCCATTGCAAGCCAATTTCATTCTTATTACTCTGGACAAACGATTCGTATAACTGAATTTACCACCCGGAGGGACCGCCTGCGCGCATAGTAATAATGTAGGTACATTTTCGATACCTACACGGGGAGTGACACAGGCCTGGCACTAGTAGTTCGCCCCTAAATTCTTTCGCCTACTGCTGAGCATAGGCTTTGAATATTACAATACTAAAATTTGTCTCTCTTGAATAAGTGTTTCTCTCGACATGAAAGTCATAAATAATAGTCACGTTTATATTTTAAACATGAGGGAAATATAAACATAAATGCAAAATTATTCTGAAGAGTTAATAAACACTAGACAGGAGATAGAACTATATCTAATCTACTCATATAAAAGTCAGGCTTTGAGTACAGGTCGGATTCAACTTATGGACTGCAACTCCTTGATGGATTTAGCTCATGTCTTAACTTGAAAATTCTACTCGCAATCTACACGCCTATCAATTTCATTAAGCTCGATCTAAGTTACTCGAGCTATCGTCCAACAAACAAACATACATTCATATAAATGCCGGATTGTTCAACAACTAAGCTGACCTGAATGTTGGCGTGACCGAATGTTTTTAATCTATTTTATGGGCGGTGCCATGTTGAATTTGAGTAGCTCTGTCGTTTGGAGTAATAAAACATAGGACTCCAGAATATTTCTATACGAAGATTAGGTTCAATCCTTATGTACATAATATAAAAACTGTAATGCTAGATCTTCAGAATCAGAATCATTTATTCGCATAAAATATGGTAAGTACATAAAGATGTTCTACATAGTAAATATACTTAGTGCACATATTTCACCAAATATGGCATGCAAATATAAAATTAGTAATGAAATGACAATACACACAAACAAATAATTAGCCATTTCATGAGTCTACTTTTAAATAATTGGCAAAGATTTTATGTCAATTGCACATACTATTGCATTGTCTCAAATAAAAATCGTACTATATAAATATTTGTGCTATATACAAGTCTGTATGGATCTCTCTGGCTTTTAGAATTTCAGTCAATTGCCTTATTAAACAAATTTATACTTTACAAAGCAGGCAACTTCAAGTATGTACATACAAGGAAAAGGTAAGATCCCTAGACTTTTAAATAAAGGTCTACATGATATTCTGGGCCCTATACGCAAATGGCACGCAAACACTTTTTTTGCATAATGAAAACCTTATTAGCATCAACAGAATTTTCCCAAACAAAAAGCCCGTGATTAAAATTAGATGCGATATAGTCATGGTAAGCTGCTAGAAGAGTAGTTTTTGCTAATGTATTACGTAATCTTTTCAAAACGAACACATAACTGTTTCATTTATTACACAAATTTTTAATATGTTGTTTCCGATCACAATTTTCTGGCCGTCCACCACCTTGTATAATGTCACAAAACAGCTTCTTCAGAGGCAGCTGCCGATATCCGCAGGTCACAAAATGTTAGAACAATATACCTCCTAACCATATAAAAAAAATAAGTTCCGATTATATGTCCACAACATGGCATGATCCACAAACTTATTTATTTGTTAACCCTCAGGTGCCTCAGATTAAATATAGGTCCAGATACCATATACGCCACTCAAAAGTGACGCCAGTTAAAAGACACCAAAATTTGTGTCTTCGTTCTTAGCCCCGCCCACTTGTCATTACGCTATGGAAGTTCACGGCGTCACTACGTAACGACACGGTGATAATTTTTTGTAAAAATGACTGTTTGTGCAGTGAAATCGTGCAAAAATTACACTAAAATAAAAGACCAGGAGACGGACATCACTTTTCATAAGTAAGTAAGCAAATTTTCGACTAATTCCTAAGTATTATTCGTAAAAATATTACGTAAAAATATTGTCAACAAACCAACGCCACGGCATTTAGTGTTGCCAGAGCGTGGAATATTTTTAACACAAATCGTATGATTTGGAGAACAGTTTTTTGTATGTATGTTTACTTGTACGTTTTGCTATGAATGTTTGTGTGAGATATTAACGTTAACATTTTCATATTGTGCTAAGAAAAAAAATATAATACATATATGTAAGTACCTACTTACCAATATATGTATTATAATTTTTACACTATATTAATTTTTACAAATACATACCTATGTATTGATGAAATTTTGAAGTGGCCGTATTAAGTATGAGTTAGTTATTGAGGATAAAAAGTTATTCGTAATAATGTTATTTACAAATAACATTTATTTTTACCCGACTGCGCCAGAAGGAACCCTCCTTCTGGCGCAGTCGGGTAAAAATAAATGTTTGTTTATGTATATGTATTTCTTTGGCACGCTCTACAGCCTAAACGGCTTGGAGGATTTTAGCTTGAGAGGTGTCATTAGATTTGTCTTAATTCTGAGTGACTAAAAAAATTTTTCATAAATTTTTAATAACTTTTTTTATACAAAGTAGTTCAGTATCATGGACTGAACTTGCTCCAAAAATTTGGTTGATGGTTTAAAAGTCAGCCTGTATAATCACGCTGATGGATGCTGTATCAAGCAATCGGGTTTTTTTTTAAAATAATTATGTACTTGTTTCCGTAAATTTCCTACTGATCCAGTCATTGGACTGAAATAATAAGACGGAAAAGTGGAAGTGGCAGCCTAAAGAATGGACGTTTTCAGCTAACTTTCGTGTCCAGGACACATACACAACAAAGAGTTGTCGTCGAACAATCGCTCAGGGGCTGTGTCTACAAAGGTATTTTATGGATTTTTAAGGACTGTATGCACAAAGCCACGTGGTTGGATTTGGCTCTGAAATATGCAAAATTTTCCCGCTAGGGGATAAAAATGTCAAGATGAGGTTACATAGAGTTAATAATGTGTAAACGGGACAATAGATGTAGGTAATTATAAATTGTAACGTAGAAGCTTACTTGTTTCTTTTCGTCAAGACTTCCAGTCTGCGATACTTATTAAAATTTTCAAATCAATCAAATCAAAGAATTATTTTGTTTGAATTATTATTTCTGAATTAAGGCCTTGGCAGACGTCATTATAATGTACTTAAAATTTTAATAGACAGGCTATCAGTAGAAAAAGGCTAAAGTCGAAAATACAGTAGTGTGCGTGAATGCAAGACGTTTATTTAAAAAGCGAGTTTAAATATATGTGAAATTCATATAGCACTTTCTAAAAAATCCAAGTTATAGTTATTCGAATCTTGCGTAAAATTTATTACTTTTTCAATTTATTAGTCGATCTCCGTGGCGATTCCTTAACACGCTAGTCCGTCACTCGGAGGTTCTGGGTTCGATTCCCAGCCAGGGCAAGTTGGTAAATGGCCTTTTTTAATTTGTCCTGGTTCTTGGGTGTTTATTTTATCCCATCAAAAACATAAATGTAAAAATGCCAAGTTCAAATTCCGACAAAACAATTGAAATTTAAATAGCTGCCAAGTTATGTAGGTAGAGAAAACTGAAATTTATTCATAAGAATCTCAACATTTGACTTGGACAACATTAAGATTGAAAACACGGTCACCCATCCTAACTGTGACCAAGCTAGAAGTTGCTTAACCTGTAAAAGCACGGTCATTCATCCATCAATTTTTGAATTTATCGTATGCGAAGTGGAGCGAAATATTTGCACAAGTGGTTTTGATTACTCGTATTTTGAAATTTGTTAAAGCGCAAATGACAAAGAACCCTTAGAATAGAGAATGTTTTTAGTTTCACGCAGCTTTTTAGGGTTCCGTAGTTAACAAGAAAACCTTATAATTTCGTCATGTCTGTCTGTCTATCTATCCCCAGTTTTACTCATAGACTATTAGTACTAGAAAGCTGTAATTGGGCATGGGCATGGACATGTGGTAATAAAAACTTGAAAAAAAAAATGTGTGGTGTGCGACGTCGTTGAATAGGTCTTTCAAAAATATTGTAAGATTATGAACACCCTTTTTCGTTTTAGCAATCCGTTTGTGAAATATTTGGTTTTTGATTGCAAATTTTTGTTAGAATCATGTGTCTTCCCTCTCTGTCAGTTAAACGGTTGTATATGATACACACACATACACTTAAAAAAATTCACGGCAGTAGTATATAACGTCTCCCTGTACTAAAACTAATTTAAGGTGGATTCAGTTCATGATACTGAACAACTTTTCCTAAGGAACACATAATTAAATATGAAAAGAAAATGTTTGCTTTCCATTCGACCTCCGTGGCGTAATTGTTAACACGCTAGACCGCTAATCCGGAGGTTCTGGGTTCGAGCCCCAGCCAGGGCAAGATAGAAAATGGTCTTTTTCAAATTGTCCTGGGTCTTGGGTGTTTATCTATGTATGTATTTATCATAAAATATAGTATCATTGAGTTAGTATCCCATAATACAAGTTTAAAACTTACTTTGGGGCTAGCTTAATTAGTGTGATTTGTCTTTACATTACCATACATATATTACACAAATATTACATTTTGCCAAATCTTGTGTGTAAGAGATCAAAAATAATTTTTGTATTTCGTTTGTTCCTTGGTGAAAGTTGTTCAGTATCATGGACTGAATTTAGACCTAAAGTTAGGCAGTTGTTAGTTACATAAAACAAGTAGGTACTGACTACGGAACCCTACACTGCACGTGGCCCGTCACGGCACGTGGCCGGTTTATTTTGGTTAAGTTGAAATTTTAGGGAACCATAGACAAATTTATGATATTTCTGTGTAAATAAATATTACTTATCGCTGACATGACGTTCTCAAAAATACAATCAAATAGTATTTTACGCGAGCGGTGACTTGGAAAACTACACGTTTTGTGTTCCACTGACAGAAAATGTACACATTTGAATTTTCTTTGTGAAACAATACGTTTAGCGACCATCTGCAATCGTAACACCTTTCACTTCTATTCACCTTATTATGTAAGTACGGAGGGTAAAAAAGGATTGCACGTTGAACAGATCAACAGTCTTGGCGTAGCAGCTGTACGTGCTCAATCAATGACTTGACTGTTTGATTTTGTACAATATTTTTAACGAATCAACAAAGAGCACTAAAAAGAAATCTTTTCCTGAAAACAGCTAAAAAAATTGGTTAATTAATGAAGCAGCAATTAGCATTATTGCACCCTTTTATTGTTTATCTTCTTATAGGTTTTCCCGTCATCTTTACGTAAAGAACTATTAACTGTATATTTTTCAAAAGATTGGGTTCAGTGGTTTCGGAGATAAGTGTATTTTTATTATTTATTTTCAAAAATAACTTCAAAAACACCAACTTAAAAAATATAGAAAAATTTATTAATATTATCATAAAATGCTCTTTCATTTGATATTTTACGCGATATAGTTCACAAAACCCTTTTTTTAATGTCTCATTTATCTCCCATAAAGTGGCCCCATTTTTTATTTATTTATTCATTTACCTACATTTTACTTCCGTCTTTGGGTCACAAATTTACATTATGTGCAGCACATTTCAACTAAATCGGTCCAGTAGTTTAGTAGGGGGGGTTAAATTTTCGCCTATTTTCTTAAATAACTTAAAAATACCGATCTAAGAAATAATAAAAAATAAATATATTTAAAATTGTCATAAAAAGTTCTTTCATTTGATATGTCACACGATTTTGTTATCAAAACTTTTTTTTAATGTCTAATTTACCTACAATAAGTGGCCCCCTTTTTTAAATTTTATTTATTTACATTATACGTCTATCTTTAGGTCACTAAGTTACATAAGTGTAGGTACTAAATCTCAACTAAATCATTCTAATAGTTTCGTAGCAAATTGGCTGTGACTTACGGACAGACAGACTAGCGAAACCCTAAAAACAGTAAAAACACCGAAAAAATCGGTTCCTATACAAATTTCCCGGGCGGCTGCACACTTTTGTATAAAAATGCAGATTTTTTTTTTGTTTTTTGAGTGTTGTTTTAATATCATTATACTATACTAGCAGTCCACCCCGGCTTCGCCTTTGGTACACACAAAGCCTATGTCACTCGGGGATAGTGTACCTTTCCAACGGTGAAACTTTTATTTAAATCGGTCCAGTAGTTTCGGAGCCATGTAGTGCAAACAAACAAACAACCAAATCTTTTCTCTTTATAATATTAGTGTAGATAAATAGCCTACTATAGCCTGCCTGCCAAGCCTATAGATCTAGTATAGCCTGTGGTTCGATATATTACGCATAATGTCAATTCGTATTTTGATATACATTCATGGGGAAAAGTCGTTCAAAATTTCAGACTGTATCACCCCTCAAAATAATTGTTAAACCCTAATTAAACAGCACCTTTTATTACAAAAAAAGTTAAAATGATTCCGCGACCCGAGAAAGTTCCAATCCGATTTTCACCCTAATCGCCAATTAAAAAATATAGGTAATAAATCAAACCAAACTAGTTTTTTCATTGACTTAATTTTCAATAAAATTTAAAAAAAAATGTGCGATGCCGTATCTGCGATAGCATTACATCTTTACTTGAATGTCAACAAAATGTCAAAACTGTACCATAGTGTAGCAAAAGTATGACATAATTTGGCAGTTTGTACATAGTTTTTTAGTGAAATATTTTAGACTGTAATGCAATTTTACGTAATTTGAAAATGGATTTTTTTGAAAAATTCGACACGGCCTCCTTCTTGAACGCCCGGCGGGCAACTGAATTTGTATGGAAGAATCATGGCCGCCATTTCAGAGATTTCTGTCAAAAACGTTGCAAAACATCCAATTTTTAAAATTATTTTTTTTATTATTGCGTGATTGCATTGTAAGCAAATATTAAGAATAATGTATCAAAATAGCCTTTATTTTAAAAAAATATATGCAATCCCTTGTTAGAATATTTCTTTACGCAGAAAAACATGCCAGTTTGTAGCAAGATTTTCTAAAATATTTCTTTCAGGTTTCTTTACAATTATCTTACTTTTTCTGAATGAAAATTAAAAATATACGATTTTCGTCTACTGGCTAGTCTATTCACCTATAACTAGGTATGTAATTTTCTTAGTGGTCTTTTCTACTTAAGCCGTAACTATTGCCCGCGCAAAGTGCGTTTTGCATGTTTTTGGGTAAATTCAATGCTCGTTTTTAGGAAAACTACAAAATATTTTAAAAAATCCTTTTTTTCGTCTACTGTCCCAACTCTTCCTCTATCTATGTGTATACATTATTTGACTTAAATCAAACGCTTTCTGTACAAACTTGTTGCCCGCGCAAACCCAGTTTACATGGTGCCGACCCTTAAGGACTCAAATAAATAATGTTGATTTGATACGTGTTTTTTTCTTTTACCTATTTTAATATAATTTTTGTTCACCTACATACACAATAAAGCTTAGGGTTCGTCCACATACTAAGTCACGCAAAATTTTTCCGATCTCTATGACACGTACCGACACGTTTGGCATAACTCCCCCTCCCACAATCACTGTAATGTAATATGTGAATGGCCCTTACAAGGTTTAATTTTATACATTTATTTATAATTTGTCAATATGAAAAAGAACAACACGTAAAAAAATCTCCCACATTCTGGGGTAATTTTCTTGCGCTGGGAACAATTTACTTCACACACACAAGAACAGTAATGATAGTAATACACGCGTAGTGGGCGGTGCTCACGCACACGCATATCACAAAATGGCTTTACTTTGAACGTTGCATTTTGTTTGAAACGCTCAATCTAGACTAATCTAAGTGTTAACCTTTACATGCAATTAAAATTGTCATGTAGTCTCAGAGAACTTCGCTCACATGAAAGCTCGTGATATTTGATATTATGTATATTCAAATAGCACTTTAAAATAAGACGAGGAGGCAAATAGAAGGAGAAAACCCCAAACTAGACTATAAAACGATATAAAGGAGAAAGTGGGAGTGTTGTCGTACCAAGATGTGAAAAGGCTGGCTGAAGAGAGCTGAACTTCACCGAAAAAAATTTAAATGGACGAATGAGACTTATCGACACACATTATTATTTATCATCTTAGCAGCGGGTGGACCTGGTCGAGTTAATTTCGTCATATAGTTATATTTTGGTCTTGTTGTCTCCAGCTTATGATATTTTTAAAGTTTTGCTGAACACCGTCTCTAATCACAGCGTCTTGATGACTCTTTTAAAACCTTAACGGTTTCCAGCATTCCACCAAAATAGCTGCGTATGACGACAAAGCCTCCGTTTGGGATTCACGTTGCCCGCCAGCAGTCCGCTCGGCGAGGCACGTTTATTCACAAATTGTTATTCTACCCGAACACGAGTCGAGGACACTCACACTCTATTTGCATTCTACCAACGCAGGGTACGTTGTTGGAACAGTTGTAGACGGGATTTATTTTTCCCATTGTTTTCTTGGTCGTCCCCTTTTTCTTCCGGCCGTCCGGATTGTAAAACAAATTAAAATCACGTCATGTATGTGGGATTGGGGATCAGCGAAACGGCAGGAGTTACTTCTAACAGCGTTTATTTTATAAATCTACTAAAAATACTTTTTAACAACCTTTAGCATCGTACGTAAAAATCAACTGATTCCGCCATTCGTCCTCTTTCTCGCTCTAACATCCATCCTCTCACTCTCAGCGTTCCGATACACAGCAAAACTCGTTCATTAAAATCTATCAGATATTCCGATTCATACCATTCCCACATTCGGCCGTCCTGCTCTTAGTCTGCCCTCAGACTATACACATGAAAACAAAACTTAAATGCTACAAACAGTTAGTTTCAATCTTATAACTATTCACATGAAAATAAAACTTAAATGCTACAAGCACATAGGTAGTTTAATTATATGACAAAGGCTTGAGAATGCATACATATTGAAACGTTCAAAACATAATACAGTGGTTCGCATTCTTATTATGTTGTTCACAATAATCGAAAGTTACATGTTAAACATACTAAAAATAAGTACATTACGGTTATCCACTCACTCATCCTTTCATACTTTTATACTTATTAAACACTTACTATTTACTCTGTGTCGCTCGTATAGTCAGGCCATGGTTTCATATGATCTGCTGAGGTTGCAGTTCTGTGAGGACCTTCCGCTTGTGAGTCAGCTTTCTCAACATTGTACCTGTCAGTCCTCTTGACCTTCACCACCTTGTAAGGTCCCAAGAACTTTGGTTTGAGTTTGAGGCCTGGCCCAAATTGAGTTCTCTTCACAGCAACAAGTGAACCTTCTTTATACAATCGACTTTCCTTTCTCTTTTTATTGTAGTTTCTTTTATTTTCTTCTTCAATTCTTAATATTTGTTTTTTTGCTTCTTTTCTGAGTTCTTCTCTATCCTCCATGAAACTATCTCTTTCTTCCTGCATCAGTAAATCTATCATTTCAATATCCTCTTTCCTCCTCATCTTGGTTCCAAGAAGTAACTGGAAAGGCGTATTATTAATGCTTCTATGGTGAGTGCTGTTAAGTGCCCTTTGGACTCTACTCACCAATTTGTACCATAACATGGGTCGCTCTACTGACAGTTTAGTCAGAACTGAAATTATTGTTCTATGGACCCGTTCTACTTGCCCGTTGCCTCTTGGAACTCCTGTGGTTATTTTAATGTGTTCTATACCCTCTTGCTTACAATATTCAACAAAATCATTACTTGTAAAGGCTGTACCTCTGTCAGAAATTAATCTCACAGGATTACCAAACACCTGTTGATGTATCTCCAGCTTGTTCAACACTTCTTGAGTAGATGTACTCTTTGTAGGAAATAACCACACAAACTTTGTAAATCCATCAACAATTGTAAATATATAGTTATACTGCTTGCGCGTTTCGGTGAGGGGTCCAATGTGATCCACGTGCAGCGTGTGTAGTGGTGTATCACCCTTTTCTATGGGATTCAAAAATCCTTCCTGTTTGCCTTCTTTGCGCGAAGCGAGTAGACATGGAATGCATGTAGAAATGTATTCTTCAACTTTCTTATCCAATTTAGTTATGAAATAGTCTTTACTGATTAATTCCATGGTTTTTTTCTTTGAAAAATGACCACTATCATGCTCTCTTTTAATTATGTCTATCTCCATCTTCTGCGGTATAACTAAACATCGTTCTTGTCCTTTACATAACAATCCATCATGCAAATAAAAATCATTGTATGGTTTTTCTTCTTTCAAGATATCTATGATTGCCTTTAGTCCACTGTCAGTCTCTTGGGCTCGTCTCAAAGAACTATTTAGGTCTGAAAATACAGCTGCAACATACGGGTTTCGACTCAGAGCGTCTGCATGTTTCATTTTCAAACCTTCACGATGCTCGACAGTAAAATCATAATCTTGCAGGAATATAATCCATCGAGCTACTCTGGGAGACATGGCCAGATCCTTTTTATTCAGCGTCATCTGGAATGCTTTGCAGTCTGTGACTATTTTAAAATGTTTTCCATAAAGATAGTGTCTAGACTTTTTTATTCCTTCAATGATAGCCAGTGCTTCCAACTCGTAGCTTGTATATCTACTTTCAGCATCAGTTGTTCGCTTGCTCATGTAATATACAGGATAAAGATCACCTTTGTCATCTTTCTATAGTAATATAGCCGCATATGCCACACAAGATGCATCAGTATGCAACTCAGTATGCGCTTTTGCATCATAAATCTTTAACACAGGTTTACTTGCCAACTTCTCCTTCAATATGTTAAATACTAATCGGTGTTCTTCATGAAATTCAAATTTCTTATCTTTTCTCAACATGTCTGTGAGAGGTTTTGCTATCTGTGCGTAATTTTGAATGTATTTTCTAAAATAAGAACAACGTCCCAGGAAACTGAGCAGTTGCTTCTCATTTCTTGGCTCAGGGAATTTTAGAACCGCATCGGTCTTCCCTGGCGATGGCGAAACTGCTCCACCTTCAATAACATGACCAAGATACTCTACTTTCCTTACCAGAAGCTGAGACTTCGACCAATTTATTTGTAATCCATACTCCATAGCAACTTGTAATACTTCTCGCAACCTCTCGACAGCTTGAGCCTCTGTTATAGCTGGAATTAACAAATCGTCTATAAAAATTATGACAACACCCCTCGTAATCAAGTCTCTGAATATTATCGAGATAAAACGAGTGAAAACCTTTGGACAGATGGACAAACCAAAAGGTGCTCGCAAAAATTCATATTGAGCAGTCATCGTAACAAAAGAAGTATATTTAATTGAGTCCTCGCAGACTTTCAAATGGAAAAATCCATTTTTAAGATCAAGGGCACTAAAGATCCTTGCAGCAGACAGCTTGTCAATGTGTTCATCGATGATTGGTAGAGGGTATTCATCTTTTACCATCTTCTTGTTAATTAATCTATAATCAACACATATTCTTAAATTACCATCTTTTTTTCTTACTAGGACAAGTGGGCTTGCATATTCGGAAAAACTTACCCTAATGATTCCCTGGTCCAACCATTCCTTAATCTGCTTATCTACCTCTGCCTGTTCCTTGGGTGCAATGCGTCGAGGACGCTGGGCCACAGGTATGTCATCCTTCAGCGTGATCTTCAACTCGATGGGAGGTTCCTTAGTTTGATGTGGCTGGTATGCATCTACCAACTTGACTACTTCTTCCCTCACGTTCTGATCAATCACATGACCTACAAAATCAACAGAACATGCACAACAATCCACATCACGCAACCAATCGTTAGGCTTCATCCACACCGATCCACCTTTCATAACCGTAATGACATTTTGCAAAAACTCGTGCCCAATTAACACTTTAAAGGGAATCGTGTCTTTAGGAATAATGTAAAATAATAAATCACGGTACGTATATCCATCGATTTCAATGCTTGTCTTAAGCTGTCCAATCGGTGTAACTTTCGAGAGTCCTAGTCCGGTAAGAGTTATTTTACATTCACTGTTACACACGGGGGACCCTATCTCCTCGTAGAAGTCCAATCTCATTAAGTTAACGTCACTACCTGAGTCTATTAACGCATCCGTTACGTTTCCGCACAATAATTTTACACACTTGATTGGTTTTGCAAAAATTCCGGGTTTGTTTACATCCAAAACGTCAACGTCGCCGCCATGACATCTGTTGTCCGCCGTGTTGCAACCTCGCAAACTGAATTATCGATCGCCGCGCCCCCTAGTGCTGTCGCAACAAATGTTCGTTTCGATTGTTGTCGATTCGTTCCCGCACTGCTACCGGATCCGGAAGGCGCGACCATCTTTGTCGCTGATGACGATAATGGCGATGTTTTCGACTTCTCCGGGCAATCTGGAGATATATGGCCGAATCCATTACATCGGAAACACTTTTTCCCTTTGTCCCGATGTGGACATTCTGCAGATGCATGTTCCGTTTCTCCACAGCTATAACACCGTATAAATCGCGTGCCTCGGTTGCCATTGCCACTATGCTTCTGCCTATGTGTATGCCCACTCGCTTGCTTCGACCGCAGGTTTTCTCTGAGCTGCTCATAAATCTTTAGCTTTTCTTTTAACTCGGTATAGCTAGTGACACCGTACAGCATAATTTTGTTCACCTCATCGTCTTTTATGCCTTCCACGATGTATTTTATGGCTACGTAATCAGGAATTTTACCGCGTCGTCCCAACTCCTTCATTACAAACACGTAGTCCAAACACGATTCATTGTTCTTCTTTGTTCTTGCACTCATCATTTCGTGCGCTGTTTTTGCATCGATCGTGTCTGGAAACTCCTTCAGGATAGCGGACTTGAGCTCTTCCCATGTTTTGTAGTTTTTTTCAGATCGTAGCCACAGTTCTGCACTGCCGCCTAATGAACGTCTTGCTATTAGTAGTTGCTAAACCGGCGTCCATCCAAAGATTTCGCCATTATCTTCGACGTCTTGAACCCATTTAGCCGCTGGATACGTCTTATCTTGTCCAGTGAACCGGGTAATCAGACCCTCTGATAGATGTAACATGCCGCTGCTTGAATCTTTCGCCATGTTCTGCAGGTTTTCCGTCTTCTAACCTCGAACTCTTCAAAATTTGAACCGCGTGCGTCGTGTGGATTCAACGTCAAAATCCAGCCGTCGTAAACGTCGCTTACGTCTTCACTTTTTGATCCAATCCCGGACGAGCCTCCAAAAATGTGGGATTGGGGATCAGCGAAACGGCAGGAGTTACTTCTAACAGCGTTTATTTTATAAATCTACTAAAAATACTTTTTAACAACCTTTAGCATCGTACGTAAAAATCAACTGATTCCGCCATTCGTCCTCTTTCTCGCTCTAACATCCATCCTCTCACTCTCAGCGTTCCGATACACAGCAAAACTCGTTCATTAAAATCTATTAGATATTCCGATTCATACCATTCCCACATGTATCTAAAAAAGTCATGTCTTCTCTTGCTTCGCTCGCTGTTTCAATTAAACAATAAGAAAAGATCACAAGCAATGTGGAATCGTCTACAAAAGCGTCCCGTATAACCACCCTTAAAATTTACAATGATAATCGAGCCATACGTGGTGGAGAATACCAATAAACAGTTTGTAATGTCTTCACGTCGCGAGGCGCTGGCACGCCGGCAGACTGACAATTGTTTGCCAGCACTGTAATAAACTGGGTTGTAACACCTATTTTCTGATAAACGTGTAGTTTATACTGAAATTTTTTTAAGAGCGAATTCAGTCTATGATACTGAATAACTTTCCGCAAGGATCATAACAAAATACGAAAAAAAAAGATTCTATTTCTTACTACTAACTCGTTTTCTCATCAAACTCATCATCTTGTCCTCTTAATGCTTAAGTTTTTAAGATTCGTATTATGTAACCGTACTTTAATTTGTTTTTCCCTGTGGTATGGTGTGGTATTGCTGAGGTAGCAGATTTCATATTTACTGCTCAGTAGTTGCTGATCTAGTAATATATTAGTCAATGTTGCTGATATATTGTGTCCTACACGAGCTTCGATATGACAAATGGACTCTCACGCTGATTTCATATAAGTTTATTGCCTGTTTTGCAATATACCACAACGAAATAAGAAAAATATTCATCTGCATTTATTCGTAAGTCAGTGTAAGGTTAGTAAAATTGTTTGTGATTTTACACACGTGTTTATATTTAGAATAAATAATGTATATTTATGCGCAATAGTCAAAATGTCATTCATTCTTGTTTTGTTCAATTGTTCTTATTAACATACCGAGCAAACTCCGTAACTATCACGTGCCAAGCAGCCTACATCACACACACAACAAATCGGTTCGTTTTTAAACAAAGAATTTCTTCATGGTGTGGTGTTGTGACTTGCGTCGCGGCCAAGGCTGCGGCGTCCGCAATGTCATTGCCGAGGCTGCTGAGCTATGCTCCGTCATCTTGTCCTGTAAACAACTAGAAGTTTGAAAAAATTAAACATGTATTAGCGTAGGTACTTTCATTTCCTTTTCTCCGTGGCATGACTGGTAGGGTAGCAGATTTTATATTTATTGATCAATACTTTTTCATTTATTTCCTGGGCTCACTCACACTGTTTTTAATTCAGTTGCTGATTTAATGACAGTGCCTGTTTTTTTATTACGCAATCTTAATCCATCATTAGAAAACCTGCAGGCAGTGTTTATACGAATTACGAAATCAGCATCTGAATTTTGAAGACAGTGTAGGTCTAGCCTAAGTCCGAGACTATTAAAGACTCTTTTTGACATCCAATAAATTTAAAAAAATACTTTGTGGCTAAGCTAGCTCAATCTGTGTGAATTGTGCCTACATATTTATTTATTTAATATAGGATTTCGATGTTACTATCAAATATATCTCTTTTTATGTGTCAACAACGAAATGTCAGTGGTTGTTTAAACACAGCATAGCCTCGCTGATCTTGACATGATCTTGACGGGAGAACTTAAAACTATCACGTGCCCATATGACTGTTTGTTTTAAAACAAAGCATTTCTCTATTGCATGGAGTCGCGGCCAAGGCTGCGGCGTTCGCAATGTCATTGCCGAGGCGGCGATAAGGTTCGTCTCGCCGTTAATTGCATTCCGCCGATGCTTGCATCATTGCAAAGTGATCCCGTGCCTTATCGGCGATTGCTGCGCTCTGTGAGGCAATGTGGGGAAACTGAATGATATTGTTGAATCATATGTAGGAAACATAACATTGTGAGTGGAAACGCCACTCTTTCTTCTTGTTGATGCCGTAAGTAGCCACAAACATCTTGTGTTAGCGCATAATATAGCGCTTCTCAGTCTCCGCAACAGGACAGCTAAGGGTACAACAACGCGCTAAAATTAGAAAATATTATTCAATCATATGTAAAAAACCTAGAACTCCTTTTACTGCCGGGGTGTAAGTAATCGTAACCAGTAAAAGCAAAGAATTTGCAAAAAACGGCAACTTTTGGCAAATATGTGAAGAAAACCTTCACGTTTTCACTTTAAACTGCAACAGAAGTTCATAAAATCTTAGGCTTGGTCTTCTTCGTCTTTTCGTGTCGTTGGCTCAAAAGACACATTATATTTTATTCCTCCAGTAAGTCGCCACTCTTATGCCACTTTCCGACGCCGTGTACAGGTCTGTCTCGTGCAGCTGGTCGGTCACGAAGGACACGAGAGAAGGTGCTGCATGGTCTGATCGGATTGACCATATTGGCATCGGGCCTCTGGTTTTTCGATATAGCGCCACTTCGCAAGGTCGTGCCCGCATCGGCCCTTCTAAGTACGCAATCGATTCGAAGGCTTGGTAGAAACAAAATTTTAAATGATATCTACGTTTCCTTTGAAATAATTTATTTCAAATGGAGCACTGGACCCCGGAAAACTCAAGTATGACCTTAATGCATCAGGATACCGTATAAGTTAACATAGTTCAATCGGCGGAAAGAGAAAGCGTGAATATTTCACGACATTACAAAGACGTAAAAAAAGTTAATAATATCCCATAATATTTGAAAATTACTTTCAAAAAGGCTGGAAGTAAATGACTAGTAAAATCATAATGATTTATGTACCTCTATATCAATCATCGGTCTGAACAAAATTATTCAATGTAGGATAAATATATCACGTATTGAAGGTCATACCATCTAAGGTCATACCGTTTAAATTATTTTTAGTGAACAAGATAAAAAATACTACCCAACGTTTCTGAGAATTCACCCAAATCCGAAAGGGAAATAACCTTGCATACATACATATGTATATTGAGGAGCACTCCACGTAAGCGAATCAAGTAGTTCGATAGAAATAAAAGGGTCACGCCATCTTTACGTATTTATGCAATTAAAATGTCTGCCGTAGAAGGTAGAAGTTTTTTTTAAGTGATAGGAATTCCCTGATGCTTTGTTGCGAGTCACGACATACTACTTACATTAATGCTTTTTGTTTTTTAGCGATAAAGAAAACATGATTTACAATGTCACAGAGGTGTTTCGGCTAAAATAACAGAGAAAATTTCATGGAAATGGGAGAGGACAGGAAGGGGAATTTAAAATCTTTGTTTTGAGACAGAAATTATGTAGAAGGACCAGTAAAATTAAGAGTCAGGAGACAAATCTCCTGACTCTTTAATTTTACTGATCTTACAGAGTCTTACTTCGGCTTTCCTAGAATATGTATTGTTTCTATGGTGCATTTATAAGTACATATGTATTACTTGTACATTGTCCGAAATCGATGTGTAATTCTCTAGCTAGATTAACCCTGTCATAAAATCTATGCATTTTCCTTTGATATTTATTCTGTTGTCTAGTTTTATTAACTTTATTAAAACTAATACTTCATTGTTCGTGGTCTCTAGAGTCGGTGGTATCACATACATTTCTTTCATTACCGTCCCTTGCGTAATCGGTATTTAATTTCAATATTATGCAGAGGAAAACTTTTTATACAGCTGTTACTCATTTTATAACTTCGCATAAGGCTCAAAGTCACCTTGGCTGCAATCACTGCTGCACTTATGTCAGTAATTCACAATGCATTCCGCTTGTGCACGCGCTATTTAGATATGCCCTCATGCACGCTTCTGAAACTTGCCTTAGCCTGATAGATAGATAGATAAACCTATTCACATACTAATATTATAGCAATATAAAAAAGTTGTTAGGATCTCAGGTTCTCGTTCCGTTCCGTTCAATGAGTTCTTGAATCATCGGTTGACACTTGGAAGATCTTGGAGTGCCGGAAAGGCAAAAACATTGATGAATGGGGTAGCAGCGAGTTGTTTAGATACAATACATTTATCCCTCCCTGGCATATTAGCGTATTCCCGGTTCTTAGGTGTGATACTGAGGTATCCTCATGTTGACCGCAAATTACAAATAATAGCTACTGTCGGACTTGATAAAGAGTTGACACTTATGAGTTCAGCGACTTTGAAAACATGAAATATTAGACCATACCTTGTCGTTCAGCTAGTAGAAAATTCTTAATGTTGATGAATAGCAACATAAAGGTTAAACTCTGAAATTACGAGGAAAACGTACAAATAAAAAATAATTGCGAACGGTCCGAAAAAGGCATTGTTGAACATTTAGATGTTAATGGCGACGTTTCGCGGAATTTAGATGAGTTATTATCTGGATTAACAATAGAAATTGAAATCAAAAGTTACGTGCGCCGGCCATTTTGTCGAGTGGCACGTGATCTGGATCCTGAGCACTGCTCACGAACATCTCGGAAGTTGGTCTATGGAAGTGGATGTAATACCTGGCTTGACTATTAAATGCGTGACTGACGCAACCTTCCTTGCGTATAAACGAAGTTGGAATATTTAAATGTCTTTTATTAAGTTACGATAGAATCTATATCCATAATCGAAGTTGATAAGGGAGTTTTGGGACCCGGGAGTTTCTAGGCTTCAAGTTTTCTCCATTCGACGTGGAATATTTTTAGGTATAGGCAAGAGTAGGTAAGAGTCGGCCAAACATATATTTGATTCCGGGATTTGATTTATTGCTTTGGGTAAGTAAGTGTTCACTGTTAGTTCAGTGTTACTTACTCATTATTAAGTATGATTTGTCCTTGCTTCCTTAGACAATGCGCAAAAATGATACCTGTTAAAATCATTTGAGTTATGTTATGTTATACTATCACTATCACAATGTAGCTTAATGTATGATATATCACTGCCGGTCTTGCAATAGAATACGTTTCTGCTATTATAATCACTGTTACCGGTAACTACATCAAGGTTACAAAGAACAATGTAATTATTGTCATTCAAATGAATGACACTTGATTGTTTGCTCAATTTATAGAAGAAACGTGTAGGTATATGATTTGCCTGGTAACAATACATCGCACGATATGGTCTTAGATATCTCAAATGCAAACGATGCTAATTAAAATGTCAGTCATTTCATTTCACTTATTTAGATTTTGTACAGTGTGCAGAATTATGAAATTGTTCCATCGTAGCCAATACCTTTAGCAATACTAATTATTCCAATTATATATACAAAGTGGAAGGGACATATCCGTAATAAATTGAACCACGGGCTATATTAGATCACTCAAGTATAATGAAATTAAAATAACAGTGAAAAAAAAATAAAAATAGTTTGGAAAATCCAAAAGTGCACGCCTCATAATCTCATTTTTCACAATTAAATTGATTTTGATTGTTTTATTGCTAACTTAAAACGAAGAAAAGTATGTGTCGGCTTTAACGCACGACTGGAGATTATTTTTAACTTCCCGCTGAGAAAATTTAAAATTTTCAAAATTCGGGACGTTATTAGTTTCACCCCGTTTTTGAAAAGTCGAATTTTCATCAGATCTCGACGTTTAAAGGTCTCAGGAATCTTCCTTGACCACTCACGAGCAAGTGTCATGCACCCTATCCGTATGTGTGTGTGGGTGTGTATGTGACCCGCTTATAACTCTTGAACAACTAAACAGATCAGAACCAAACAAGTAGCTTTCCAAAGAGTTCTATACAGCTCAGATTTCCTGTGAATTTAAACCGATTCGGACCGGTAGATTTTGAGAAATCTCAAAAAAACTAAGCAAAAACAAGAAAAAGACACAAGACTACGTCACGAATGTCAAGAAAAGTGTTACCACTGATTGTTCTTTTCATTCTCAATTAGTTAATGCAAATTAAATAAAATATTAACTAACTAATCGCTTCTTTTACATTTATTCGTCTTTCATATTTAATAAATCAAACAAAATTACAACATTCTTTATTCAAATTTCTTTTTACTTCTTTTCTTACTTGCCAGTTACACATTCGTACTCATCATGCATAGGTATTAACTCTTTCAACAAACCTCACATCCAAAATTATTTTTAATATGTCACCTGTATTTTTATAATAATAATTACGATTAAACTACATTGAATTAGACCGTGATCTTCGAAAGGACTTAGTTTTGGATAATCCTGAAGCGTATAAAAAAAATGGACTTGATCAGATAAGTTTTTCGGGAATTATCGTGACCACGCCAGTTTCCATACATACAGACACACGGACGTCCACAAAATGATTTTATTAAACATTGTTTTTATTTATTTAAAAGGCAAAATGTCTTTTAAAAATGTCATAAGTGTTGAAACTAGTGTTTTTCCTTGACATTTATGTGTAAATATTATTGTACAAGTGCGATAGAAAATAAATAGAGACACATTTAGTTAAAAAAATCACTTGATTTTTGTAAGGCGAGAGTAGAGCACTACCTCATGCGCTTCGCTTATGAGGCGTGCAAAAAAGTGGACATTCCTATAATAATCTAGTATAGACCGTAGTTCGATTTATTACGGGTATGTCCCTTCCACGTTGTATAATATTTAGCTTTAGCTTAAATAGAGGATAGGTATTTTATACAACTTTAGTTTTAGCTTTTCATCGCTATTGAAGAAGCAGAGATAGCTAACTGAATACATAGCAAAGGAGCACGAGAAAAGCTAGAATCACATAATCCTACTAATAGTATAAATGTAAAAAATTGTGACGTTTGAGTTTGTAACTCAATGACGCAAAATCGGCTGAACGCATTGGAAAGAAATTTGTCATATAACTATCTACAGGTAATATAATATCTATATATTGCCTGCCCCGTAGCATGGCAACACGTTGATAAACTCATATAAAGTTTACTAGTGCCATCGACGGACTAGTGCCATTCCGCTCGTTATCATGACTTAAAGCGTGATACTAATAGATAATAGCGCTCGATTTACGTAGTAACTATTTATTAATCCGTGGCTCGATAAACGTTGCTGCAGTTACCATGGTAGGGACCGGTTTAACATATGGGATACTTTTTTCCCGAACTGCCTTTGCTAATAGCTAGTAAAATATTAAAGCTTGAAATAAACATACCAAAGTATGCAATGAGCAACATGACACGTGGAGAATTAAAATTCGCAGCGCGCGCCGCCGCCCGTTTAGGTACACTTTTATCGTCATACAAACATACAATACTGTTGTTGTCAGCACAATGGCGCTCTTTGTTTGCCAAGGTCAGACCGTGACTCACACCAGCCGCATTTGCATGCCGTTAAATCATTTCCTCCATTTTGTACTGGGTAGTAAAGCCTTGTCTTCACTATTTTCGAAATGAGAATCGTAAAAAGTATCAGCTGTTTCATTTCATTGCCTGCAAATGCGAACGAACCTACTTACACTCCACTACGCACAGTCTTAGGCATTTTTATATGATCATTGGCATGAGTACAGATGGGTAATCAATCAGATATGGGTGCCCCTTGTTTCACAGACTGAAATTTCATAGAATTTCGATTCACTGAAAAATTTTCACAGAATATTTAATTCTTATATTTTTATTTCAAATATTATTGTTTGTTTCAAAGCCTATTTACTTGAATGAAACACAATTTATAGAAACACAGTTCAATGAATTTTAGAATCTCATATTTTCATTTAACAAACTAATCAAACAGTAGAATATTTCTTTAAAGAATATTGTTTGTATATATTGCGGTATAATATTTCATGGAATTTTATTTTACTGAAAATTATTATTTAAGGAAGTATTAAGTGAAAACATTGTTTAATCAAATTAAATACCATATACTCGTAATAAGTTAAAATCTATACTAATATTATAAAGCTGAAGAGTTTGTTTGTTTGTTTGTTTGTTTGTTTGTTTGTTTGTTTGTTTGTTTGTTTGTTTGTTTGTTTGTTTGTTTGTTTGTTTGTTTGTTTGTTTGTTTGAACGCGCTAATCTCCGAAACTACTGGTTCGAATTGAATAATTCTTTTTGTGTTGGATAGTCCAGTTATCGAGGAAGGCTATAGGCTATATAACATCACGCTACGACCAATAGGAGCAAAGATATAGTGGTAAATGTGTAAAAAACGGGAGAAATTATTTCATATTTGAAGCCTTCCGTTGCGTGCGCCGTGAAAACGGTTCAAGATACACAAAAAATATGTATTAAAGAATAATAGCTCTTTTAATGATCTAAAAAACAGTCCGCGATAGTATATGTCTATCTTTTAAGATTAACTCACAAAAACCGTTTTTATGGTATCTAATTTGGTCGAAATAATTTGTTTAAGTTGTATCAACATAATAATATTAATCTTTATTCAAATAAATATGTTGTTGGTTAAGAGTACTTCATCTATACTAATATTATAAAGTGGAAGAGTTTGTTTATTTGTTTGTTTGTTTAAACGCGCTAATCTCAGAAACTAATGGTCCGATTTGAAAAATTCTTTTTTTGTTGGGTAGTCCATTTATAGAGGAAGGCTTTAGGCTATATAACATTACGTTCCGACAACCACGCGAACGAAGTCGCGGGCACAGCTAGTACATCATAAATCGCTACCACAATATAGGTTAAGGCGAACTTATAGGTTAGGTTAGGTTAGAACTGCGACCAACTGCTGGGAAAGTTCTATCCATTTTACTAGAATAGGGCAAACTTATAGGTTTATAATAATGAATATTATATTAACTAAACTTATTAAAAATAATAATATTTAATTTGATATTCTGATATTAGAAACATCGCAAAAGTAAATGTTATTTGTAATAAAATTCTATGATTTCAAATTGTTCATAATAAACGTTCTAATTATTGATTTTCTGTGCAACGAAAATCTATTATTAAAAATTCTTTATACTGAGTAACCTACATATTGATTATTCTATGACATGATAATCTTTATAAAAAAATTCTAAATAACGAAAATCTGTTAAACTTTTGTTTGTATAAGAAAGTACACCCACCAGATACATGTGCCACCGCGCGCTTCGCGCACTACGTGAGGTGGCACAGGTATCTTATCATTCCTCTGTACTATCTTTACAGAAAAGCAGGCGTTGCGCGCACCCTGGGCTCCGAAGCAGTACAGCTGACGAAGCAACTAGGAACGCGCTAAGGAGCTAGTGTAGCCTATATGCAGCTGTATGGGTAAAGCCAATAGAGCTCGCATAGGCCTGGAAAGCTGTAAATTGGGCAAATTTCGCTACCTAATTTGTTTCAGTCTAATGACGGAACCTCCTTCAGGTCTCATGTGTTGTTTTGGTTGCATCGACTTTATCCCGTTCTACGAGTAAATCTGTTCAAATAGACCTATGAAATCATCGGGTTGTTGTGGAAGTTTTCAGATTGCGCATGTAAAGTTTCTTTTGTACTGATCATCTAGCTAGAACATGGTCTGCCTTAGTCTCAGAGCCTGACTAAGTAGCTTATCAATCTCATGTGAAGTGCGAACATGCAAGCCGTGCACGCCACGTCCGTCTAGTTAATCAGCTATTGTTTGTATTCTTATAGCCGAGAAAGTGTGGTGTGACGGTACCTGAAGTTGTGAAGAAGAAGTGAAGTTTTCTATAGTGATTTTGGTCAGCTTTTGATTTAAGACTGATGTCACTTAACAAGATGGCGCAGACGGAAGGACACTTATTCCGTATATATATATTTTTTTTTTTTTTATTTATTTATATCCAAAAATAACAATAATTACAATTATATGCACCCATAAACCACGAAGGTTTGTTCGGAAGCATATTGTCTACATTCAATCTTAAAATTAGGTTAATATTCATCTGACATTATATATGGCTTATATCTATGGTTAAGTATTAGCTAATAAATAAAAACATAAATCATCACAACACCTGTCGTTCACTGCAAGACCAACATATACATAACATAACAGTGAACTTATAAAAGTTGACGGTGATGATGGTGATGATGTCACTAGTTATTTTTTTTAGAATCGAGCACTGCACAATATGAGAACGGAATAGTCCTCTAGTGCATGTACTGTGGTTTTGATTTCATCTTTGCGAATCAATGGGGGTTGGGGGCCGAACTATTACGATAAGAGAGAAAAGATACTCGAATATAATATAAGGTTCCCCAGAATCTTTCATGACATTTGTCCCTTAGTGTATGCAAGCCTTAAGGCGGTGTCAAGTACCGCCTTGCTTGGGTGATAGCTTGAGGAAAACTACGGGCATGCAAGGCCAGCGCTTTATCCTGACGGCGCGGCGGCGCAGCCGTTGAATGCGAAATGCCTGTTTAAGTTTACATGTGCACGGCTTGTAAAGCCATCGGCAACTGTGTGCGTTGCATTTTCTATTTCATATTTACCTAAGAAGTTTCAAATATCTGGTTAGCGTTTAAATTGGTTTAGACCAGAATTTAGCTACGGTAACCGTTTTTCCGTTAAATGTATGTTAAACCATATCATATAATCAACTATCTTCGTTTACTTCTTCGTCATCTTTAAAGCCTTTTAACACTGTAATTTCATTGTGACTGCCTAGCTAGCCCATAGTGTAGTAGAGTTTGCTCTGTGTGCCCCGTTACCCAAAGCAATACATTAGCCCCGCCGTATATCTAATGTTTTGCTGTCAGAACGCTGGCTCATTAATAGTCAATTTCTCGTAAGTGAATTAATAGTGGATAGGTTGCTGGACAGAGTTGATTAATTTATTACGTAATTAATTAATCAGCTAATGAATTAGCTTGATGAAGTAGTACAAATAAAGCGTTAGTAATAATAAGTTTACTTTGGAATTTTAAAATGGAGTGTATTCTTCATCGGCACGGTATACTCGTAGATCCTACAGAAACTATAGGCCTGCCTATTGACAGCAATAATTTGCTCTCTATTAAATTTACATTAGCTATTCCATCATCTATTACAGGACCTAAGGCAGGGAAAGGCGTTTAAAACCTAAGCGTACGTGGGTGACACAATTTTGAACTAAGTGTAACCCCCAAAGTTTTAGAAACTCATCTCCCCAATAAAATCATCTACAAGCTTAAACAGATCTAAAATTCTTTAGTCCCTCGACTTTATTTTTCAATCATTCAAACATCACAGCGTAGCCTCGCTAAAAGTAACTAGCTGATACCTGGTACCTTTGCTAAGACATACTTACATCATTAAAAGTTTAGACTTTGCACCGAGCAAGTTTCGTAATTCTACAAGTTTTTACATTGCTGTCGCTAAGTCAAATTCATGATACCTGCAATTTGGCTTGACGTTTCGACACAACCAGGTTTACAAGTGAATGGCTAATGCGACACGCATAAAAGCCGAATCCCACGTGCTCGCGAAATGAATTCAACCTTCTTCTGTGAACATTCCCAGCAGCTCCGCGCGGGGGGTGGTGGGGCGATTGGGCCCCTTCACGTCACTCAAGTGGGCTAAGGCCGGCCGACGACCCCGCACGCCTTCGACAAACCACTAAAGTAAAGACCTCTAGAATCCGTCGCCCCACTATCGAATCACGACTAGTGACACACCGACGTAGACTTCGAATAGTTGGATTAGTCGCAATAAAATAAACTTACATGAAGCAAACAAATATCTCTCCTAATATCAAAATAGAATGATGTCAAACAGTTTATACTCAAACCTTGGAAGTTTTAATCGAAACAGTACGTTGTTGGAAGAATTTCTTTCCTCAGGCGTAACTCTAAATATGATATAGATACCTTAGATCTCAAGGAGTCGATGTGAAAGGAGCTCAAGGAATCAATGTAGGAATTAACATTTCTGAGAGGATGTGGGGAGGACTACCTTATGGGGTTTACAATAAGTAGGAACTGCGGCGTGTTTCCAAATGTAAATGAGAAAGGTTTAACCAATTTTGTTGAGTCTAAAACGTAGCACACATCCTGCTACGCCATGGGGTTTAAAACAAACAATATTTTTTCACAAAAAAGAGGTAGTTTTTTTTACATTTTCCGTTGATCCATTATCTACAGGTCTTCGTGCAGCTTATGAATACCTCGCTTCGTTGACTCGGTCCAGTAGGAACTGCTGTGTGAAAGGAAACGCAAAAGAGAAAGGTCTAACCAGTTTTGTTGAGAGTCCGAAACGCGTTTGGTACACACGACCTGGCGTTGTAATACTTGTATGCGAGTAAGGCATACAAGTATTACAGCTTTGCACAAAGACATCACATGTTTTAAGTAAAGTTAATACATTTCATTAGATCTTAAATTCGCCAAATTGGCCTTTGTTAATAGTATTACGAGTAGGTATACATATATCCTATGATAAATAAAATTATTGAAATATCTATTTGAAATTTGTAGCTGGTGTTGGGTGGTATCTTCAGGTAACTGCGGGTAAACCTGGTTGTCAGATGAGATTATTCAGGTAGGAGGTCCTAACTACGTTGGTTTTTTACGCAAGGTCAAATAAGAAGAAAACATAGACCAGTCGGGTGTTTTATAGGACAAGAAGAAGAAGACTGTGAAAAGTAAATGATTTTACTTTGATACATAGTAAACAAAGCCTGAACATTCTGGATCCCAGCGAAGTTACCGTGTAGACACAAGCTATTCACACAAGACAAATACGACAAAGTGACAACGTAATACAGTGCACACTTTACTATCTATTGTGTGGAGTATCTGTGCCACAGTATCACGCAGGAAGAGGTGGAGATATCTCCAATTTAGACGATTGTTATCTGACAACTTTGTGTTAGTGACACTTTCAAGGTAAAGTCAAAGTCTTCAGTGTTTCTAAATTTGCGCTGTAATGTTCTTTTGAAACATTGTCTGCGAGTGCAACTAATATTGTGGATTACAAATTCGCGCCTGGTTTGAGCTTGTGTGACATGGACTCTGAATCGGTCAATGATTGGCAATGTTAACTCGATTCTAGTCGATTTGTTACAGTATCTTCAAGGGTAAATTCTGACTTAGCAAATTTTGCCTGGTATGAACACATGAACAATTTACAAACACAAATTCCTAGCTAGGAATCCAACTTTTGGAGATTACCTCAGCAACTCTTTTACGTTGTTATTTCTAAATTTACTTCCTATTTACATGCCATAAGTAAGACCTGTTAAGTGACAAAATACTTAAAAACCTTGTAACCTATTTAGGTCTCCAGATCTTCAGAAGTTCCCTTTATGTCACGACTTCACGATAACACGTATGAGACGTACATATATTATTACATTTTATTTCATTATTCCACATTCAGGTGCCCCATTGAACTTATTCGACAGGTTAGATCCAATGGATTAGATCTAAGATAAACTTAATGACAGTCACAAAATAGATAAACGATGTCAACGTGTAACCGTGTATCGGCGAATCCAGGCCACTCACTCGAGCACAGTATGAAATACAGACGGCAGACGACAATTGGAACGTGGTTGTAGCTGGTTACGTGGTGCGAGCGCTCGGGAACGAGGTCGATACGTACTACGAGGTGTAGGGCTGCGTCTTCATTGATTTTGAATAGGTTTTATTTTATGTGAAAAATGACCGTTCCACACCGCTTGTTCAGGCCGTATGCTACGCCTGACAATTTTAAGGAGCAAATACGGAAATCATATGTGACATCGCTCGGCGACTGGTATTGCGTAGTGAATCTCCAAACTGTTCACATCTATTTTATTGTAATTTCTAAATCCAAGAAAGTATACCATTTAAAAGCAGTTTTAAGGAGTTTTACTTCAAAGTCCCTTCGACAACCTAAGAAGAAGAAGACCGGCGCAATCATTTGGTGACCCCGACGTGATCTACATACCTACCCTGGAACAACGGGTACAAATATTGAGACGGACTCATCCTTCAGGAACTCGCCAGCATCCAGCTGCAGCTACTATTCCGAGGGAAGTGCGTCAACAATCCTTCTTTTAATTCTATCCTGTTTACTTGCTTTAATTTGTGTGAATAAAGTTAGTACTTACAATTTGTGCATACAAAAGTTAAGTAACCCTCGTCATAAAAAATAAAAATAAAATTTTATCGTTTTTTGTAAAAATACATATTAATCACTTAATAATTTCAACTAATAGCAGTGATAAAGTGTTTATTGAACATTACTTTTCCCAAATTAAGTAAAAAATCTACTTTTCTTTGTTTTCTTGAAGCAAAATTAGTAACGATAGTTTGTCGATGATTTGTAACTGATAACGGTGTCCTAAACTTTGAGATCTTTCATAAACATTGTTCTTACATTACTTGCCGAATATTCCAGGTGCATACAGCAGTCTAAGTCTGGACTGTTACGGCTAAGGAATAGTGGAGTATCTGAACTGTGTTCCTGTGATAACGGCAACGGGCAGCCGCCGCCCGGCCGGCTACTTGGCTACAAAACCAGTTTGTTATCATCGTTCACGTAAAGTACCTATTTTATTCTATTTTTAGAACATATTTGTTTTGATTCTTTCATTGAAATTTGAAGTAACGTTTGCGACGACAAAATGAGTGATTTAAAAGATCTTATAAAGCAAAGAGGCCACATTAGGTCACGATTAACTTTATTTGAAAAGTATTTGTCGCCTTTATTGGAATGCAAAGAAACTACTGCAGTTAAAATAAATGAACTTCGTTTGCGTTGCAGTAAGATGCGTGATCTTTCGTGCAGCTTCGAGGACATACAGTCGCAGATAGAAATGTTAGACGAAGACAATGATAAACAAATGATGGAGCGCGAATCCACTGAAAATATATTTTTTAATTTGATAGCACGGGCTCAGTCATTGTTAGAATTTTTCGAAAATCAAGATAAAGCGGAGGTTTCGTCTAACAGTTCTAAATGTATGAATGTGAAATTGCCGTACATTAAAATTAATTCATTTAACGGCGAACCGCAATCCTGGCTGTCTTTTCGTGATACATATTTATCATTGATACATGATAATGATACCATAAACAACATCAATAAGTTTCATTACCTGAAATCCTATTTAGAGGGACCAGCTAGTTCTGTCATAGGTTCGGTTACAATGTCGGCAGATAATTACATAATGGCATGGAATTTGCTCCGTGATCGTTACGACAACAAGCGTATTTTAATTAATGAACATATAAAGTGTTTGTTTTCCATTGAACCACTGAGTAAAGAGTCTTACAGTGGTATTCGTAATTTAATTGACACTTTATCAAAAAATTTAAATGCCTTGAATTCATTAGGCGAACCAACCGAAAAATGGGATACTCTTGTCATCTATATGGCTTCGATGAAATTGGACAGTGTTACTACTAGAAAGTGGGAGGAGTTTAGAAGTAGCATGAATTCACCTACCTTAGAGGAATTTTATTCATTCCTTCGCCAACGTGCTACTGTATTAGAAACATTAAATGCTAGTAAGTTACCAAATGAAAAACGTCACAGCCTTCCCAATATAAAAAATACGAAATCCTTTCATAGTGCATCAGTCGATTCATTGTCGCCTCCTAAGCAGTGTCCAATCTGTAAACAACATCACATGTTATACGAATGTTCTGTGTTCAAATCTATGCCTGTCGCAGAAAGAATTTCTAAACTAACTTTTTTAAAATTATGTAGTAATTGTTTCCGTAGCGGCCATCAACACTATCAATGTAGGCTGGGTGGTTGTCGAATTTGCCACAGGAAACATAATACTTTGCTGCATAAACAAAATTCATTACCGTCTACTCAAACAAACATACATGGTAATAATAAAAATATTGATACAAATTACACTAACTTACCTGGTCCTAGCGCTGACTGCACTCCACCTAGCACTGCTCCTACCGTGACTGTGTCTGCTACATCTCCTGGTCAAGTACTTCTCACTACAGCTTTAGTCGAAGTAAAAAATAATAATGATGTTTATACCTTAAGAGCTTTGTTAGATTCTGGAAGCCAGTCATCTTTTATTAGTGACAGTGCTCAACGGAAAATTGGTTTACCTAGAAAAAATAATTCTTACCATTGCATATCAGGCATAGGTAATGCGGTATTAAATGTCACAGCGCACTGTGACTTACAACTTTATTCAACTCATAGCTCGTACAACGTATTTGTCAAATGTTATGTTTTGCCTCGCATAACTGAGAAGTTACCTCAAGCTAATATAAATGTGCATAACCTTAGATTTCCGAATTTTGTTCAACTTGCTGACCCAAATTTCTACCAATGTTCTGACATTGATTTATTATTAGGTGCTGACATTTTTTGGGAGCTTTTACGACCAGGCAGAGTATCTTTGGGACCACAAAGGCCCATATTACAAGAAACACAATTAGGATGGATAGTGGCCGGTTCCATTGCAACTGAGTATTTTGATAAAAATAATACAAAGTCATATTGTTATTTTTCTAGTCAGCATCTGAGTAAGTTTCAGGAACTGGAAGAAGTTAGTCCGAAATTAGAATACAACAAGGATGATTATTGTGAATCCGTATTTACTTCTATAACTCGTCGAGAAGACGACGACAATATTCCACTCAAACATTCCGCAGATGGTTTGGGTAATTCCTATATCATTGCTGAAAAGGGACTTCTACAATTAGAACGAAAATTAAATACCAATGTATCTTTAAAGCAGCATTGCAAAATTGAATCGGTTGTACATTGGACATATTCAACTGTAGTCTTAAGTTGGTTGTCCCCCAACTCATGTGATTTGAAACCCTTTGTTTCAAACTATGTAAGTGAGATTCAAGATCTGACTTCTTCTAGTCTTTGGAGACATTTCCCTGGAGGTCAAAATCCAGCAGATCTTGCTTCTCGAGGAGTGAATCCTAAATTTATTTCAACTTCCAAGCTATGGTGGGAAGGTCCATCTTTCTTGTTGGAGGACTCATCTCAATGGCCTAATAACGTAGTACCAAAAAATATTCCGGATATACCTGAAACAAAAACTAATAAGAAAATTAATAACAAATTAAAACTAAATAAAACCCTACATACTAATATTAATTTATATAATTCATCTTCTACAATTAAAAATAAAGTTATTGATTTTGACAAACATTCAAATTTTACAAGATTACACAGATCATGTGCCTACGTATTACGGTTTATATTCAATTTACGAAATGTAAAATCTAAAATAACTGGTTCACTTACTGCCGATGACTTAAATGCTGCATTGAGTGTTCTAATAAAGCTACACCAGGAAGAATGTTTTTCAAATGAAATAAAAATTATAAAAAATAAACAAAGCTTGCCTTCTAAATCTCGTTTGCTATCGCTCAGCCCTTTCCTCAGTGAAAATGGCATGCTTTGTGTAGGAGGTCGACTGCATAAATCTAATGAACCCATCGGAAAGAAACATCCACTTCTCTTAGATACTAATCATAATTTTACTAAAATATTATTTTCACATTACCATATAAAATTTCTTCACTGTGGGCCTCAACTTCTATTAAGTACTATAAGAAAAACATGTTGGCCTTTAAGAGGCAGAGTATTGGCTAGAAGCACAGTTAACAATTGCAAAATTTGTAAGCTTATGAAAGCAAAATCTGTTACTCCTATTATGGGAAACTTACCTTCTAGTAGAATCACTTCAAGTAATCATCCCTTCCATATTAGTGGTTGTGATATGGGGGGTCCATTTTACATATCCGATCGTAAAGGTCGCGGTTGCAAAATATCCAAATGCTATTTATGTTTATTTATCTGCTTCAGTACAAAGGCCATACACCTTGAGATAGCCAGCGATCTGACTACAGAGAATTTCATTCTATGTTTGCGGCGCTTTATATCTCGCAGAGGTAAACCTCTAGAGCTCTACTGCGACAACGGTACGAATTTTGTCGGCGCAAACAACGAAATTACCAAGTTCCTTAAATCAAATAACGAGAATATCGCTGGTTTTGCGTCAAATGAAGGCATCCGGTTTAGGTTCTCCCCAGCTTATTCCCCCCACTTTGGGGGACTTTGGGAGGCGGGTATTAAATCGGCAAAATACCATATAACTAGAATATTAGGCGACAAACATTTAACTTTCGAGGAATTGTCCACTTTATTCACACAAATCGAGGCAATCCTCAATTCCAGGCCATTAACTCCTCTATCATCAGATCCTAATGACCTTGATCCTTTGACTCCCGCGCACTTCTTGATCGGTAAACCACTCACGTCATTACCTAGCGAGTGCCTGTTAGATGCCAATATAAACAGACTGGATCGATACCAACTTCTAGAGAATATGCGGCAGCACTTTTGGGATCGCTGGAGAAACGAATACCTGTGTGAATTGCAACAAAGGAACAAGTGGCGAACACATCAAAAAGAACTACAAGAAGGCAACTTAGTTGCGATAAAGGAGCCCAGTTTGCCGCCAATGAAATGGCGAATGGGACGCATCCACAAACTGTTCTCTGGGTCCGATGGCACCGCAAGAGTTGCTGATGTCTACACCTCTAAGGGCATCATACGCAGAGCTGTACATAATCTCTGTCCATTGCACAATGATGAATCCATACAAGCAACAACCACTGATTCCACACCGGCAGCAACCACTGAATCTACGCCAGCAGCAACCACTGACTCCACACAAGCAGCAATTACTCAAAAACCAGAAGCTTTCGAGGGCGGGGAAGATGTTCAGGCCGTATGCTACGCCTGACAATTTTAAGGAGCAAATACGGAAATCATATGTGACATCGCTCGGCGACTGGTATTGCGTAGTGAATCTCCAAACTGTTCACATCTATTTTATTGTAATTTCTAAATCCAAGAAAGTATACCATTTAAAAGCAGTTTTAAGGAGTTTTACTTCAAAGTCCCTTCGACAACCTAAGAAGAAGAAGACCGGCGCAATCACCGCTCACCAATGGTTCGGGATTGATGATAGTGTACTTGCACACACTATAACTTCGTAGTGCCTATACTCGTCTTTGTCTAGTCCGCATGATCGATAGGTAATTGTGCAAAGATCTTTCTTTAACCTAATTCAGGCTGATTTTACGGAAAATTTGTCACTGCCTTTATTTATTTATGTAGGTACACAAAACACTAACAAAGGAACAAACAAAGTAAGAAAAATCGGCCTTTCTTATTTTCTTTGCTATTTATTTAAAGCATTCTTCGTTCATCAAGTTGTTTATATATCATTGACAGAGGCACAGAAATTCGGTTGCTTTTATTTAATTTATTGTTACTCTTTTCTTAAGCTCTTTTTACATCTACACTTTTCTACATTCTTTATTTACCTTAGTATGTTCCCGGTCATATAATTACCTGTGCTGCTTTTTCCTTGAGTTTCCACTTTTAATTTGAGTCTTCTTAGGCTATTAGAGCTTACTGTAACTTTAACTTTTATCTACTTCACGATATATTTAGCCTTACCTTTTTCTAATCATTAGTTCATCAGACAGTCGCAACAGGAGTTTGGTCAAGGTTTTCCAATAAACAGGAGTAACGAAGGTTAATATATGATTGTGAATATAACATCTTCTGCAACAACTGTCCACAATATCTCATAAATTATTTTCTGCTCTATGGACAGTCATCAGTTCATCACATGCAAAGTCAAATTTGCAACTAATAAACTGTTCCTGTGTTGTGTAAACTTACAATTGCAGTGTAGCAGCGACAACCCTAGCTGCATCCAAGGCGCGAGCAGGTCGTCGACCCCGATGCGCCGTGACGCAAGCCGGCAACTTTCTAACCGCGTCGACGTCACCAGCATTCTGGTTAAGGCCGGTCGCGCTACCTTCACGTGTGCAGTGCGCCTTATAATCACGCAAGATACAAAGGCCGATGAACCACCGATTTCGTCTAAAAATATTTAACTACGACGCGTGAACCTTATAACGTTGGCCGGAAGGTTCTGAAACTAGTTTGTTGACGTGATCGATAGGGCTATTTTTATCAGTATTTATTGAATGTTTTGACTTAAGTTGTCTGAGTGTAATGTGTAATTAAATGTCTGGTGGCCCATTTTAGACGCGGAAGTCAAGGAATATAAAAGGTTCAAAAGAACTTATCTGTATGATGTATGATAGGATGTTTAGAAATTGCTTAAGCTTCTTTAAGTTTCTAAAAAGAAATGTGGGCTAGCTAGCATAGCAGTTACTGTAAAAAAATTAAATGATATTGAAAAAGTTTTTGTTTGGATTATTAAATATCGTGCAGCGTGCTTGTGAGAAAGTTATGACATCCGCTTTTCTTCACCAGTATTAGCTTCACTAATCAGCACGCCTTCGTTCCCACGTAAATTACCGTCTGGAACCCTATTTTACTCACGCCGCCGAAGCGTGGAGACCCTGGAATGCGTGATGCCTGTCATACCAATGTCTTGATTGCGTACCCGTCTACTGAGTTTAAAGAAATACCTATCTATCGATGTTTATAAAATATCCAAAAGATATGATGACTAAAAATTTTTCTGAATGTTTACGAAATATGACCCTGATTGTATGAGGAATGTTTACGAAGAATTTTAGACAAGCGGAGATGCGGGAACAAAAAAGAAAGTTTCTACCGTTCGTTGACCCACATGACTGTAGTGTAGCCGATGTCAGCGTCTGCGTCCGCGTGACTCGCCGCAACTGGGGCCGGATTAACCATATCAGGCAGGGCTCCTATAGGGAATGCTTAGCTGGAGGCCCTCAATACAGGACTAACCATATTTGGAGGCCCTAGGCCTAACGCTGGCCCTAGTCCTTGATCATGGTTGAGCGGGAGAGGGGAGACAAACAAAATACTTGATTTTGGGAACTTAATAAGCAAGGTTGGCGCTCCCTAAAATAGAATCAGGGGACAATGGCTCATCAAGTAAATTATGGGGACTTGCCTGGGCTGTTGGGAGTGTTGGGCACCAAGTTGTTGTGATGGCTGATGGTTAATTCGGCCCTGGCGCAGCTGGGAATCGATTAGTAATGTTATACCATCGGAGACGTCCCGTGGAGCGGAGATCATCTCTTAATAGAACTGATTGATCACATCGTGCGGCTAAAATATCTCGAGCGTAAAGAGATGTTGTTAAGATTGCTTAACATGTGGGTCAAGAAAGAATGTTGGAGAATGTATAAAGCTAGAGGTTTGTAATGAAACGATAATCTTCGGACGAAGAAAACGAGGAAAGAATGAAGAATTTGCAGCCTGCAGACTCTTTTAAACTTTTTATATATTTCTGTGATTAGTCGCCAGTAACTTTTATCAACAATACATGGTATTTGACGAAGGGGAAAATGCCAATTTGTCTACTGTTCTGGAATAAATGGGCATATCCCATCCCACAGCAGGAATTTAGGGGATTTGAAATGAGATGCTTACAAAGTCACGAAGTTGTGCCGATCAAAAGCAAAAGGCCATTCTAAAATACTTTATTAATTGCTATAAAGATCATTTTGGTCCGAGACACCGGCTGTCCCTTTATAGTTTTAAAATGTATACCTATCAGTAATATGAACTTAGGGCAATGTACTTGAAGCTCAATTATTATATATATAATCCAAGAAAGGTCGAAAGTAATGTAAAGGCTGATATAATACTTGACAAGAATACGAAATACAACTTGTTATCAAAAGCACCTGCTTCAATCGTACACAATCATTCCTGATCGGAATAAAAGGCTGAAATATGAATACCTATCTGACAATGATCTGACAGGATTTGTGACGATTACAATACAGTACAACGTAAGCTCGTCAAGAAATGAAACGAATAAATCACTGTCAGATAGATCAAATGTTAAGTACAGTAACGGCAACTGTTCAAGCTACAAAAAATTCTGAAAATTTTGTAATTATTACTCGCAAATACTTTGTCAATTTGAAGTCTAATTCCAAGTCCAATATTTTCGAATTGATTATTGTTGTGTTCAAAGTTCGCTGTATCATCAACTAACCTATTTCTTTTAAAATGTTCTTCTGATAACTATTCTTCATCTGTTCTTTTCTTTGTTCTCTTTCCAATCGAAAATATCTGATGTTTCATGTTTTGTTATCTCTATCAACAACTTCAAATCATTACGAAAAATTTCCTTCGGAAATGTAATTAGAAAGTACGGATCATCTGATAGCGTAGGCTTGATATTAGTTCTATGACGCAGAGATAGTGTATTTATTGCGGCTTGTTATGCCGTTATCTCCTTTATCCACATAGCTACATGGCCGTGTGTTTGGTTTGCGCATTCCGGCCGAAATCACCTTGTTTTGGCATGAAGATCTACGTCATCTACTGCGTAAGCCTTTAAATAAAAAAGCTAGCTTTTAAAACATAATAGGCTTAAAATATTTGTCAAATATTTGCATTGTATAAGAGAGAAAACAAAACACATAACAACCTCTAGGTACGCGCTTAATAAAATGTCTCGTGACAGAATTTAACAAATTAAATATTTATAAAAGACTAGAAAAAAAAAAACAGAAATTTAATATAAAAAGCACAGACAGCTAGCTTTTAAATATTCTGAATGATGTCTTTTGATAAGTCGAGGAAAACAACAACACAGAGAAAATTTGTCAACTCAAAATTCATCAGGATTTTATTTTTGTAGGTTTGTTCGGATACTTCACAAGGTCGCCTTATTAAAATTTTAAAATAAACCAATATACAATTTTAAAAAAATGTTAAGAAATGATATCTAAAAATATTTTTATCAAGGAAAAAATATTTTTACTCAAAAATATTAGTATTGTGATTCCGAAGGCCATCTTCATTTTCGATACAAAAAATTAGTTATTACAATAATTCATAAAAACCGATAAAATCTACATTCCGCGTTCATTCCCAGCCTCCCTCTTCACAGTCAAAAAGAAATATGTAAACGCATGCGGGCCGAATTTCATATATAATTCATATCAAACACTCAAGTCGTCCCTTGGAGCTGTGAAAAAGTCAAGCTTCTAAGCCAACGCAATCAAAAGATTTAAGCCGCAAATTTTCGACACTCGCAAGGGAATCAAATCCTACAGGGTATGAGGGTACTTCTCGTGAACTCAGAATCTTGAAATTTGGTACGAACGAAGCAACGTCTTACAGGACAGATAAAGAAAAAATTGCGAGAAGCATAATTTTTTAGTTACATCATATAATAAAAATATTTTTAATAATTTTAAACTTATATACCTACAGGTTTGTATGGAAACCTCGGTGCGCGAGTCCGACTCGCACTTGGCCGCTTTTTGCTTTTGAGGCTGTTTCTCTTTAAGCAATTGTTATCCAACTTCTGCATGATTTTACTTTTGAAAGTATGTACTTTGATCATACATATGTTATTTATAACTACAACTTCACATTGGCTTTAAATGTTTCAATCAGCGTTTTCTCTTTACAAAGACAGATATGTAAGAAATTGAGCAATTAGGAATATGCAAATGATCGAAACAGTTTTATTCTAATTGGCGGTCGGCAATTACGCAAATAAAGGCATGTTCACACTAGCGTAACGCGGCGCGACGTCGCCGCAGCGTGACGGCTACGGGCGCGTGACGGAGCCCCGGGCTCGCCGGTATAGAGAGTAACGCAGAGACCAAGCCCGATGCAATCACCAGCAATAAGTAGATTCTCTACCTATTACGAGTAAAATTTAAAGAAATTTTAACAGAAGTTAAATTGTGAAGAAATTTTTCCTGGTACCAATTTTTCTTTCCGCGCAGATCGGAAAAACTGATTGAAGAAATAGACGAAAATGTTAATATAGGCGATGTGGCTAGCCATTACTATTTCGATTCCATTTTCAATCTTCATGCCCACCATCACGTTAAAACTGGCCTTAGGCTCTATCTACTCTGTTAGGGATTAAGACCTAACTGTGTATTTTAATATGAATTAATGAATATAATAATTTCTTGATTACGCAGATGTTTGTTATTGTGACCTTACGCTTCTCCTTAACAAATCGGACCGATCGGCCAATAACTGCATCAGATTTATTTTTAATATTCGTAAATTTGACCACATCTCTTCATTTCGCGCTCAGCTTGCATGGCTCCCTATTCCCTTACGTCGTAATGCTAAAATACTCTCTATGCTATTTTCTATCTTGAACAATCCGCACTCCCCTAGCTATCTTAAATATAAAGTCAACCCTCTCAGTTCCACTCACTCTCGTTCACTTCGCTCCTCTAGCACTCTCATCCTTAGTTTTCTTCCTCATCGAATGCATTCGATTCTCTCTTCCTAATGTGAATCAAGCCTGTGTTGACATACTAATTAATGGTCAGAAACTCGATCTGGTTGAAAGTACTACCTTTTTAGGAATCACAATTGATTCGAAACTTCAATGGGGCGCTCATATAACTAAACTTTCTAATAGGCTTAGCTCTGCGGCTTACGCTGTTAGGAGAATAAGACAATTGACAGATGTAGCAACTGCTAGACAAGTGTACTTTAGTTACTTTCACAGTCTAATGTCTTACGGGATACTTCTATGGGGGAGTGCAGCGGACATTCAGACTATTTTTCTTTTACAAAAAAGAGCAATTCGTGCTATTTACGGTTTAGGATCGAGAGACTCACTGAGGGAATTATTCAAGGAAATAGGTATACTTACTTTTGCATCACAATTCATATTTGAAAATATAATGTATGTAAGGAAAAATATTTCCATGTTCAATAAAGTAAGGGATTTTACAGATAGAAATTTACGTAATAAGAATGACTTAGTTAGCCCGTATTACAGGCTGAATACAGTCAGTAAGTCTTTTATGGGGAAGTGTATACTTTTTTATAATAAATTGTCAGAATCGGTCCTTGATATGCCAGACAGAAAATTCAAAGCTTATGTAAAGAAAGTACTATGTGAGAAGGCTTATTATAGGACCGATGACTATCTTAAAGACAAAAAGGTCTGGCTTGAGCTTGGCGCGGGTCCCTCTTAAAGGTTTGTATACTTAGACATGTCATAATTTAGGTACATTGGTACATACTAAATTTACAAATTGACATTATTTTAAATTTCGTAATTCTTATAATTCAATTTAATTATGACATAATAAACAATGTAATCTCTGTCCATCTATATAACTAATTTTAAGTTTTTAGTTTGTTAGTTGACGTCTTTGGAGAAAACGTGCAGAGCAGTTTGTTGCCGCAATTCATATTTGAAAATATAATGTATGTAAGGAAAAATATTTCCATGTTCAATAAAGTAATTGATTTTACAGATAGAAATTTACGTAATAAGAATGACTTAGTTAGCCCGTATTACAGGCTGAATACAGTCAGTAAGTCTTTTATGGGGAAGTGTATACTTTTTTTATAATAAATTGTCAGAATCGGTCCTTGATATGCCAGACAGAAAATTCAAAGCTTATGTAAAGAAAGTACTTTGTGAGAAGGCTTATTATAGGACCGATGACTATCTTAAAGACAAAAAGGTCTGGCTTGAGCTTGGCGCGGGTCCCTCTTAAAGGTTTGTATACTTAGACATGTCATAATTTAGGTACATTGGTACATACTAAATTTACAAATTGACATTATTTTAAATTTCGTAATTCTTATAATTCAATTTAATTATGACATAATAAACAATGTAATCTCTGTCCATCTATATAACTAATTTTAAGTTTTTAGTTTGTTAGTTGACGTCTTTGGAGAAAACGTGCAGTGCAGTTTGTTGCCGCTTCTTCTGCACTTGCGCCTAGGAAGCGGCGTAAACTTAGCTTTAAGTAACGATTTGACGTCAACATTTGTGCAAAACAAAACAAAGTGACTATTATTAGGAGATATTATAAATATCCTATGATAATAAAGATATTTTGAATTTTGAATTTGAAAAAATTTGAATCGCTCTACCTTCATGGACAAGTCTTTTCAACTTGAAATATATTCCATAGCCGGATAGCCTGGACTTGAAAATTTCAAGTCCAGGCTATCCGGCTATGGAATGCCCTTTCGGAGTCTATCTAAGAAGAGCTCCCAGTCGTTTGGCTTTTAAGCGAGCGGTACATCAATTTTTCCTCCAGCAGTCCTAGTCCCAGTCATCCTGATTATATTTATTAGTATTTATATTTATGTATTTATCTATTGTATTATATGCATGTTAATATATATGTATAGTTATTATATGTTTAAATATATATTTGTGTATAAGTATATGTGTTTTTGATTATATATATTTTATTTATATTAAGTTTGCTTATTTTTGTGAATTTTATTACGCCAGCCACACATATTTTCTGCTTGGTCTAATGGTTGACCGGGAGAGAATGCCATATGGCATTAGGTCCGCCACTTGTACTTTTATTTTATTGTGCAATAAATGTTAAATAAATAAATAAATAATTTAACTTATGTTGTGATGTCACTTAGCAAACTATTATTTAGTTCCGCTGGTATTTGAAGCTATCGTGGGGATTTTTTTCAGAATTAAATTAATGCAGCATGCACTTATAAAAAAATGCCTGCCGTGTGGTTCCGTTTCTCTATCCATTTCTTCCTGTGGATGTCGTAAAAGGCCACTAAACGAAAAATATCCCCAAAGGCTCGTACTAAAATAGCATTCCAGCTGAGGATGCAACTGGGAATACGCTAAGAAGAGTGAGAGAGAGAGAGGAAGCATTGTTTAAAAATTTCGCATCTATAATTTAATTTCGAAAAAACCTAATGTTTTATTGAGAATTACATTTTCCTAGACTGAAAACGATAGTTCTTTGCTTACCATGTGTAAAATGCAAGCGTGCTGCTGAATAATTTCTACAATTTACGTTTTTACAATTTTAATCATTGCTTTTTACACAGAAGACAACAATAAGTTGGCAACACTGAATCTCCTCACTCAGTGTTGTCAACTTATTTTTGGGAATATCGCTAGAGAAATGCAAAAAAATCACAAAATATTGCTACTTTTGAAGTTTGAAACGCTGTTAAATATGTTATGACTATGTATGACACGACACATAGATGTTTAAGTCGCCAAAATCTAGAAGTCGATGACTAGCTTAAAAAATCTTCTAGTTTTAGCGACAAAATCGTTAAGTTGGCTACAGTTGGAGATACGAGATTAGGACTAGACAAGCTTTTCTCATTGATGGTTAATAAAAAGCGATATTTAGCGTTGTCCAATCCCAACATAGTCTCCTTTACGGGTCTCCTCTGCGCCGGAGACGAAGCGTCACATCCCGTGAGCGCACGGTTGGCCGCGCGCGTGACCGTTCCGTTCGTAGCCCGATGACTCGCATTCGAACGTTTTATTTATCGCCTTTTTGTGTAGCGGTTAGAAACTCGCTTTTTAAACCGGTAAGCTTCGGATTAATTGAATCAGGCGAGCAGTGGGCAACGGTTCATTATTAGCTGCCAGTATCGTGGAAACAGTTGAGGATTTGCTGTTTCTGTGTGTGTAGACACTTATATGTATCTATAAGTCTTTGTTTCCGTACTTTTTGCTTCAATCTTACTTCTTTCTTTACGATCATATTATATCAGTTTACTGCTGGAGTAAAGGGCTCTTCCAATGAAGGGAGAAAGAAATTCTGGGCCAATACAATTTAAACAGCATAATTGCCATTGAAACGATAATAAGAAGAAAGAAGAAGAACAACTTTGGCAAATGGGTTGGTGATCGCAGAAAATGTTTGAAGTCCTTGCACAGAGAACGCTGCTTTTATACCCCTATACCTCCTTTTAAAACAGGGGAAAGACATGGCGAAAAAGAAGAGGAAATGGCAAATTATATTCTACTCTGCTATCATCACATGACTAGTTACTAAATAGATTTATCTGGACGAAAAACATGATCCTATATTCGTGTTTTCAAACTAATTTATTGTTTTAAAACAAAAAATCTAACTTATCCGTTCAAAATCCTCACGGCATGTATTTTTTCCACGCAATGCTCTCGCTAAGTGTGTGTGTGCGTGACGACCACACTAGCGGCGTGCAGTGGCGTGCAGTGGCGTGCAGTAGATAGAAAGCGCATCGGGCCGCGCTTGGCTCGCAGACCGTGGCGCGACGCCGCCACTGACCGACATGGACAAGCAGCCGTGCGTGGCGCGCCAGCCGTGTGGAAATTAAACATTTTCCTGGAATCTTTCGTTCTTGTAATTTTATCACCATCCTCCTTAGAGCCGATACAAACTGAATTGGCAGCGGCCGGCAGGGCACTTTCATGGTCACTTTTGTTGATATCTACGATATGCATAGAATAGCTTGAGAAAGACTTGGCCGCTTGTGGACGCGCGGCGCCTATGGTGCTATACTATGCATTGCAATCGACGCTTAGTATTCCCTTGTATTAGTTGTCAAAGTACGGCCTTCTCTCTTTTATCATGCTATCAATCGCTGGAAGCAGCTAGGCCGCTTTAGATCGACCATTTTGGATATCGTTGAGAGACGCTTATGTCCAGCAGTAGAAAACTGAAAATGATGACCTCTGTGGCCTATTGGTCATCATGCCAGGCTGTCACACAGGAGGTCCCGGCTTCGATCCCCGGTCAGGTCAAAATGAAAAATGATCTTTTTCAGATTGGCCTGGGTCTTGGATGTTTATCTATTTATGTATTTGTTATAAAATATAGTATCGTGGAGTTAGTATCCCATAACACAAGTCTCGAACTTACTTTGGGGCTACCTCAATTTGTGTGATTTGTCCGTATATATGTTAATATCTGCATTTGCTCACGGAGATAAAACTTCGGCGGTCGGCGCGCGTGTCGCGTCAGTAGTGTGGCAAATGTGGTAATACCTTTACAAAAAAGCAAAATTGAATCCTCGTCACTGCACTGCAAGTTTGTCACGCTATCATAATAAGATGCTCCTCTGTTCCAGGTAAGCGCTCCTGCCTGAAGAAGTCAAAAGTATTGGTAAGGCAACTTATATTGGTTTCACGAAGAACAGCGGTGTTAACACCGCGTTCGCTTGCTAACGTTAACGCCCTTTAATTAAAATAAATATACTTTTGTTATTCAAAGATAGCTTATCAGATATTCAGCACGTTTCAGTTTTCAGCTGAAATGTAAAGCAAACTGCTGCTCATTGCCATTCAGCATCAGCACTTTGGTGGGCGTCGATGAGGGAGGGAGGTAGGTTTCACGATTTACTCGAGCGCATCTACCGTGCTGCGTCCTTCGAGGGACGTGCTGGGAATATACTATGGCAAAATACAGGAGAGGACTAAGAAGAAAACACATAATTTTTTCGTTCAAGCTTTTAATGTAAGTCCTAAGTAAGTACTTATGAAGACAAATGTAATAAGCCCATACTCGATTGGGTTGCGTCGTATTATTACACGCGATTCATAAATCTAGCCACTAGCTATAGCTACCGGATGCTTATCTACTCCCAATAAACAGACAGCAGTGTTCCGAACTAAATTAGTAGCAGCAGCTATAAAAGATTAATGTTATTCCATTCATGAGCCAAAAATAACCACGGCGTGCACGGCGTCCCGCGGAGACGCGGCAGCGGTCATGGCGCGATTCATTTTACCATCGCATATTATGTTCGGGATTGGGTACAATTACGTTCTCTTTCAGGGTAGACGACCTATGTTTAATAAGACAACAAGATATTGTTTAAAAAACTAAAACCCGACTACGGGAAGATTCTTGCTGAAAGTGCGTTCATCCAGTTAATACAAGTCAGCAGCAGAAACAGCTAATAATATATATATTGTTGGAATGTGCTAATCCGCTAGTTTCCAACAAGTCAAATCAGACTCTTTTTTCTAAACGTCAAAACACAAATTTTCTATAAGATTTACGTGAAATATCGGACTGTGACGTCATAGTTTTTCGGAGTCAAATAGCGCCCTAACAGTTTTTCTGCAATAATAAATCTAAAATCACGTTCGAAATGGATGTTATGAATGACAAGTGACATTATTTTGTGACGTTTTATTCTCTTATCAGTACCAAATAATTTATTTTTGACCCAGGAAAATACTCTATTTAGCACTTTTATTTCATACCCTACATATTGTATGATTTGATTTATTTTATGATAATGAATTTACTATGACGTCATAGCATTTCATCAGCGGACAGCCAAGACGCTTCCAACGACACCTCATTCATGGATATCATAGAACATACGAGGGAACAGATGGACATTCATACATACATACATAGCGACTAAACACATATCACATAAACCTCCTTTTGGTTTCGCCGTAGTCGGGTAAGAAGAAGCATTAGCTATGTATATGGTGGTAATCACCAGTTTAGCTTTACTAGTAGCACTAAAGCCACTTTTGATCCAATAAACTCTGTAGTGAGTGCCACTAATGTAAAAATCTTCCATGTCATTCTTTGAATCATGTTAATAGGTGATGCGGCTAGCAACCCATCACTTTTCTGATTCCTTTTTTTACCATCACGATAAACGTGGCCTTTGGTCTTACGGCCTTAGGCTCTGTCTACCCCGTTAGGGATAATGACAGGATAATGTATGTAATGTACATGAACAATATTTTGGGGACTGATTCCGCGGCCATCACTCAGCTTCTTCCTGAAACCTTGATTATTTGTTAGCGCCTTAAAAGTAAACGCTGCACTAGGAGGGTACATGTATGTTGTCGCTATCTTTTCCCTGTTTCTTAGACATACTCTTACATCTGTAAAATTTTTGAAACATGAGTCTCAAAGTAACATAACATTTCCAGCTTCTTACAGTGTATCGAACACCATCGAATCTATATTAGCTATGTGTGTAAAACTGTAAATCTGGCAGTCCCTGTAGGTAATTTCCTCCCACGTTTTCCCGTCCAGTGGTTCCCCCAAGTGAATGATTACTTGTTTTTCATTATTGTTTTTTTCTTGAATGGTACAGAACACGCATGCTTTTAGATTAACGAGCGGATTAATGGCGGTCTGTTTTATGCGTCTGTTTATTTTAGAATTTGATACATTGTTACGGTCATGCTGATAAATTTACGGTTAGTTTTCCGTTCTCCTTTGTTCCTACTTATTTCTTTGTTTCAGTAAAAAAAATGTCTTTTCAGTGGGTATCTTTAACTACTTCTTTAAAATCATTATAATAATACTTAAACTTATCTTTTACTACTAGGTCCATTATAGTAACTTTATTGTCTTCTAAGAGTTTCCGTATGTTCTACAAGTATTCAAAATAACTTTATTATCATAAGATATTTATAATATCTCTTAATAATAGTCACTTTATTTTGTTTTGCACAAATGTTGACGTCAAATCGTTACTTACAGCTAAGTTTACGCCGCTTCCTAGGCGCAAGTGCAGAAGAAGCGGCAACAAACTGCACTGCACGTTTTCTCCAAAGACGTCAACTAACAAACTAAAACCTTAAAATTAGTTATATGGATGGACTGAGATTACATTGTTTGTTATGTCATAATTAAATTGAATTATAAGAATTACGAAATTTAAAACAATGTCAATTTGTAAATTTAGTATGTACCAATGTACCTAAATTATGACATGTCTAAGTATACAAACCTTTAAGAGGGACCCGCGCCAAGCTCAAGCCAGACCTTTTTATTATTGTACTTTCTACGTTATTATTTTCTTCTAAAGTTTTAACACTGTGATGTTAACTATATGGCACTGTTAAATCATTGCTAAATACGCGTATATAAGTAAATTCATGAATATTTTCTTTTTTTAATTTAATTTTATGATTAGTGTATGTGCATGAACATGATTCAGCTATAATTGCAAACTGTGATTTCAATGTTTTTCGCCAGCCAGTCTGTAATATAAGCAGTGTGTCATGTCATGTTACCAGCTAACACATGGAGTGATGACTTAATCGCAACTCGCGATAATGTAACACTGGCATCTGGCACCGTGGCACCTCGTGTTTATTTTGTGCTACCATGTACCTCTTACTATTGCCAAGAAGCCATTTACTTATCTCAATTTTCTTAGACTTGTGGCCGATAGGATCTATTTTTACTTATACTACAAGTTTTACAATATCCTCATTGGGGAACTTACGGTTTGTTTCCGTAAAAATATCCTCTGCGTTAAAAATGTTGTGCGGCTTTGAACAAAGAATTCACTATGATGACGATTTAATATGACACACTAAACAAATATGACAAATTTACATTAAGTAAATAAAACCTGTTTTCATTTAAATAGTAACCTTATTTCAAATAGATACAGCACGTAACGTAGTAACACAAACATACGAGTCGTATGTGTCAGTGTGTACGAGTGTCATTTTATAAACGTTTACTATCTCTCGCCACAATTTATCTGTTGCATCGTGAAGCCATTACGAAAATAACTGGCGTCCATTACGCAATAGTCGGATTCCATAGGGCATGTTTCATAAGATTTTTGTATTATAACGTAATATATCTGTCAATATTGGCGACGGGGCGAAGACCGCAGCGTTTGTTTGCGTGATCGAAGGAAAATATTTCTAAATAGTGGCGATTTGCGTCAAACGTTGTGTGTACGCTTTTTAGCGACGGATCGCGAACTAGCCTAACTGGTAGCGAATGGAGCTCGCTTGCGTCACTCGTATTAATATGTTTAAGTTTCGTTAACACTCGTGTGGCGTTACAGTGTGTTAACTCGTTTGCTCACGATTCTCAGTCTAACGTTTAGCGGTTGCATTCCTTGCAATATTTACTGGTTTTCTAGGAACTGGTTTCGTTACATCTTGGTTAGTCTGACTGGTTACAGAATCGTTTTTATCCTTCGTTGCCTCTGATTCTCAGAAGGCAGGACTGGCGAACTTTTCAAAAATATGAAGGGGTTTAGGGATTCCGTTTACGAATTATAGCCCCCAAATGCTGTTATCTTAGCTTTAATGAAATATTTTTAATTTTCTGTCTATAAGAGTTTCTTATTCAATACGCTGAATATAGTACATTTCATTATATTTTCACCTGCCCTTATCGGTGGTCGATCATTGTCTTTAAATGTGTCATAAAGCTTTACATATCAATTATCGTATACTTAGAGGTTCACATTAACAGCTTTACTACTCAAGGTACTCGTGCGAACAGTAAACATCGATCGTGAGAAAAGTGGCATCGCAATTAACATCCTCCATTACTACTGTAAGCTAAAATATTGGCTTTGGGTGCCAATATTTTAGCTTTGAATATCAGATTTTTATGTAAGAGGAAAATTTACGTGGATTGGTTACCATATGACACCTGACATTCGCCCTGAGGAAGACCTCCAGACCTCCGAACTCAAAATATGTCGGCCAGTAAGTAGCTGACTATTTACGTGAAGTAGGTACCCGTGTATCGGATATTAATAATATCTGACCACTGAGCCACTGGTTTGCCTATGGTTCGTTTTTCTGTGCGGAGTCACCAGTATAGAACTCATTGGCTCCATTGATTATTATCTCTGCCGCAAATGTCTCCACTCTCCACCCCATTGCCACTTTAATTGTGTATGAGTTACACTGTTATTGAAGAGAAATATTTTGGCATACATGTAGAACCTGAGTTCGTCCTGCGGCTAAAGTACACACCTCAGCGCAAGCATGACGTAGTGTCGCTACGTGCTGCGAATGCCGAGCTCCGCAACACACTCCGCATGCTGATGCGAACACGTACGCTTCGCGGGCCTCGAGGACGAGCGGACGCGCGCGGCCTGCAAACGCCCTGATGTGCCAGCCCTGCTGTTACACTAATTTATTGGCATTTAGCCCGATTGAATAGCCCCTTTGTGTTTAACTCTTTTATTAGGTGCGAAAAGACTCGCAGTATGTAGAAAACCATGGTCTATGTGACCCTATAGGTATGAAGTCGTTAAGCTTTAACCTACGACTTGTAGCGCTTTATGCGCCCAGGTTGCAAAAGCCCTAAATCAGTCATCGTCATTTCAGTCGCCAATAGTCCATTGCTGCCAATGGATTTTCAAGGATTTCTATGACTTGTATTTAAATTGAGATGAGGTTTATTAATTTTTTTGCTTACAGACTACAGCACCTTACCTGTTTTTGAACTGGAAACGGAATGCAGTCGATTTCAACAGCTGTACCGATTCCCCATGTGCTGCTTGCAGCTCGCGCTGCGCCCGAATCACTGATGTCTCGTCATTTACGAGGACTTGCGAGAGTGATCTTTAGGATCTCGTGGGATCTTGGCTTCTCCAAAATCTCGCGAGATTGCATTCCCTATCATTTCCTAAGGTTTGATTTTTAGTTTTTCTTATTATTTGCCACTGTCTTTGGCACCCAGTTCTCTTTTCTTAATATTGCCAACGATATTTCTACATTATACCACATGTAATAAAATTTAGCGATTATGTACTGAACTGATTATATAATCTACTTACCGAGTAACAGAAAGTAATTAACGAGTTCTATCGCAATGGTATCTTATCGTCTGAATCATTAGAACAAACACCTAACCATAGACAGACAGCCTGGTTCCACGCACGCCGCCCGTGACCGTCACGTAAACAACTAGAACGGTCCTCACCTTAATTTGTAACTACGTCTTGTTGTCTGAACTCCTTACACAACATATTTATTAGGAGTAACGCAGCTAACAATAATACTATGAAATCATTATCAAGCGCATAAAGTGACCCCACCAAAAGTACATTCAAGGCGGCGGTTTTTAAAACTACATCACAAGATTCCCAGCGTGCCTCAATATCTGCACGCTGGAGTCCCTGTACAGTGCAAGCCCCAACGCAGTACAGGTCGCTCGATACTGGGCCCAGAGAAATATTTATTAGGTACTGAAAATCGACACGCTAAGAAGAAGAAAACTACATCTCTTTTTCTGCCAATACCGTTATTGACAGGTTACTTCACTGCAATTGCAGGACCAATTAGCAGCTGGTGTATGACGCTAAGTTATAGAGGACATTGAATGACTGTTGACAGTCATTTGACAGCTGTCAACAGTCTTTCTATAAAATTCGTGAAGGCGTTTCTCGCTACGAAAATGTTTAAAGTTTGTCATAAATAGTATTATAGTTCGCTGGAGTCACGTTCTTTATAATGCCCGTCCTTTCATCTCTGTAAACGGAGCTAATTTCAAGGACCGCTTCTCATTTGACCGTGTTCTTTGTCGGGCTGCCTCTGATTCCGGAGACGCGTACCGGCTTTTTCTTCTCCAAAGATGATATGAATGTCAATAGTCACGAAACTGAACAAACAAGGATGCCGAAGGCCGTGTGGAGGCGAGCAAAAAAATCCATAACAATTTACTAATTTATAAACTTTAAACGGATTTATTTACTTACTGCATTTAGTGTGTCCCTAATTTTTTGCATTGTATCCCATTTGTAACCCCCTTAAAAATATCAACACATGTATGTTTGTTATTTTGTTTAACGTTTTACACAGGTCTAATCTACAAATATCCAGTGCAAACTACACCAGACAGCTCGGTTTTATCAGTCGCAATCACCGGTAATCGTGATTCCTTGAAATTGACTATGTTGCAACACCCAATATGTTGTTGTCAATTATTATTAGTTGTATTTAAGATTTTTCCTAAAATATTTTGATAATCGCGCAAGCCTTGGCTGTTACACCGCCTTATATTCAAATTCAAGCCTTCATGTTTAAGAGAGCTCAACCAAAAACTCAAATATTTATGTAGGAACTAGGCCTTTTGAAGTCACTTTTTCACGACAGTAACAAAATGTATTTAGCATCAAGATCAGTTCTGAATCATCTGACATTAATAAACCATTGACAAAGGTGTGACTCGCGGTTATATGTATAACTATTGTGAATTCGTGACAGATAAAATTGCAAAAAACAGTCGCATTAGCACAAAACAATTTAAAAGCAATGGAGTCAATTCAGCACATCATCAAGGAAATGACGTCACATTGTTAGACCGTCCGTAACATCAGCGTCTCGTAAAGAGTCGATAATTGGCGATGCATGCAACTGAGACTCGTGACCGGCGTGACACGGCGTTTGACCGCCCCATCATGTCGGATGATTGCTACAAACGATGTGGACAGTACTTGCTATACTTACTATTTATTTAAGACGTTTAGTTCTTTGTTCTGTCGCGTCAGATGTCGTTGTCATTAGAACTATATTTTTTTCCTTTTCTTTTACTCTATTACTTTTTGGTTTAGTTCACCACATTCGTACTAGCACTTCGTATCAGATTAATTGATTGAATACACACTTTACTTTCATGTTTTTCTCCATCTACCTCTTCCTCCAATAGTAAATCATTATTGGTGTCCTACCATCTTCTTCGTCTAAGCGCATTCCCGGTTGCATTCTCAGCTGTGCTGCTTCGGAGCCCGGGGTGCGCATTCCCGCTTTTTCTTCTTTAAATATAATATCCATGTCAATGGTCACCCATGGATGCCAAAGACCTTGCAAAATGGAGAAGAAATAGCCGAAACACTTTAAATGATTTGGCTATAGTTTTACAACCGGCCGCCTGCCTGACGTCGACCCTCTTTGGGAATGTATTTGAGCGAAAAGTTTTACAACCGGCCGCCGCCCTACGTTAACCCTCCTTGAGAATGCAATTGTAGCACGAGATGTTTGTGCTTAATCCTTTAGTCGCCTCTTACGACATCCACAGGAAGAGATGGAGTGGTCCTATTCTAACCCGGAACCTCATGGTGTCCTAACATCTATTAAGACATATTTTCTTCTACTCAAAAACTATATTAATTCTATTTTTATTGGGCACTAGCAGTCCACCCCGGCTTCGCCCGTGGTACACACATAGCCTATGTCACTCGGGGATAGTGTAGCTTACCAACGGTGAAAGAATTTTTTAAATCGGCCAAGTACTTTTTGAGCCTATTCATTACAAACATACAAAAATAGGTACAAATGTTTCCTCTTTATAATATTAGTGTAGATGTAGATGAAAAGTCATATTTTCAATTCCAGTATATGTAACAGAATATAATTTCCGAGAGTTACGAGTTTTATTTATTTATTTTATGTTGACTTTACATTTTCACAAAATCTACACATCATCCCATAACGAATCGATAATGGAGACTGCACATAACCACATGGTCAGCCACTGGCAACTCGTGACGGGCGTGACACAGCCTCACGGCGTGCTACAGTGTGACCGACCTCATCACGGAGATATTTGTCATCATTGTTTGCCAATCTCCAGCGCAGTGGAATGTTTTCAAGTTTGCTTTAGTCATTTAATTCATTCATGACTTCATTATGGTCAAACGACTTTTAGAAATTCGCCAAAAAGCTTCATTGTTTTCTCCTACATCCATGCAAGCGGCTTCTATCCGGCCATTCTGGGAATTCTAGGCTCCTTTGTCCAGCAGTGAAGTTTACAATATAAGTTGTCAAATTACATTACCAGAACCTTTTTTTCTTCATTAGCGAATATCAATAAGAGACTTTGTCTTTATTCAATAGCACAAAGGTTGATAGAGCATCTAATGCATTTCAAACCATGACTATTGATTGATGAATTAAAAGCATAATGTCTTTTCGTCACCTTGAACGTGACTTTTTGGGTCCTATAGCTTAGTCTATCCCGTTTTGGATAAACACGTGATAGTGTATCTGTAAGTATAATTATTATAGGTATTATGTTTGGGTTTATATTGTGAATAAGGTCTCTTCATAAAATTCTATTAATTTAACAGTAAAAATTTCGAGCTCCTTTTCCTTTGTGGCAGGGATTTTTGGATGCGCACTCTCACTTGACAGGCCGTAGCTGAAAATCAGTGAGCTGCTCTCTGAGCAGCACTAAGCACTGAGCTATGACCTTTTTGGGTTGCTGTAGCACACAGATACGAATATATTGTTATATGTTTCCGTCTTTCTTGTGTTTTTTATTATGTTCTTATGTTGTGTATTTTCTGTATGTGTGTGCCTAAAGCTACAAATAAGCATCTTATCTATCTATCTATCTATAATGTTTTTCATAGTCACTTGAATGTCACAAGAAGTTGAGACCGTGAAATTTTAATTTATGTAAATTCTCCGAAAATATTTAACAAGCGTTGCTACTTGCTACAGATGTTCCGATGTTATTCAATAACAATATTGCGAACACGTGTAAGGCCATGAACATTCGCGAATCATTTTATCACGATATACTCGTAAGCGATGGATACTGTGAATCTATTTTGAAAACTGAAGACGTCAACATGTCTGGTAAAATCAGTGATTATTCCAAGAAGAGAGTTTTTAACGGGTGAGAACAGGGTACAGAGGTTGGCAGGGATAGAGCATTAAGTCTACTGTAGTAGTCTGTTGTATATTGAATTAAATAACTACGATATGTAGACTTAAACGTAGGTAAATAAAATACCATCAGGAGTTGAGTAATCTCTAGCATTTACTACTCGATTCCCACCAGGCGGGTCATGTTCTTGTTTTCAACCTATTAAATAACCAATTGACGTGGAAGACGATGCAAAAAACGTTAACAAATAAGCAACATAGTCTTCGAATTAGTATTCAGGTCTCGCAATTATTGGCTTGGTGTTCCTCGTGTCGTGACGTCACGGTCACGGCACATCTGCCGCAGCTGGTCTGCCTTACGTCGCAATTGCCAATAGATTTCTGGTATTCGGAAAACTTTTCCTCATTGCAAAAAGTAAAAGGTGAAATTGACATTTTTATAACCCCATAACTAGCCAACTCCAATTTGTCTGAGACTAGATCTACTCGTCTACCTCATGAAACTCCGATCAAAATATACACACGATAACCCATACTCCAGTTATTATCGAACATATTACAGATCCTACATACTTACGTACAGACTCTGACTCCGGTTGTGCTCTGACTCGGAAAACTTTGTTCGCTTCGCTGGTTGGTGTGACTAATTGACTTCTCTTAATTGAACTCGACGACGTATTTATATTCGTAATGTGTTTAGCATTAGACAAGCTTCATCCTTATGATGACGTCACGCAAGACACATCGCAGCTGCAATCTCGAGTTGATGCTTGCCCTTGATTGCAAAAGGTTTCAGGCGTTTAGACGATTTTCCTTGTTTCAAAAGCTGATGACGCTGAAGACTGCATATAACTTAGCAAATACAGATCACTCAGCCAAGTTTGTTCTAATGACGTCACTGCACAAATTATGCTTCAGTTATAGCCTAGACTAGAAAGAAGTCGTAACATTTGGTCAATTTTCTTTATTTTATAAATAAAAAATATGACGTGTTTGTCCATCCTCATCTTACAATCTTAGCTCTCTTCCCACTGCTGAGCATAGACCTCGCTTCATTGACCCCACCCATCTCGGTCTTAAGCTCTCATCTTATCCAGGCGCCCGCGTCTTTATGTCATCCATCAATCAACTTATCGCATAGATTGCATAGCCGGACTATGAATACTCTAACTGTATTCTGTGGCCGGACGCCGAAGTCCCTTGTGTATTCTAAAATGTAGATTAGTATTCCAGCGAGCATGTTCCTCATGACATCACAAGACATCTGCCGCAGGTGCAGCCTTGTCCTGATTGCCAAAGGATTCGTGACATTTGGACAATTTGCCTTTTGTTCGAGGCAGGTGCGAGCTCAAGGTCCGGGCTAACGACTTTTTAAATGGCGTCGACGACGTAGCAATTCACAAGGTGGTTCTAAGGAAATATTTAACTAACTAACTAACTTTACCCGTGACTTCGCTTGCGCGCATCTCTCGGGTACGGGTCCTATATCCAAGTCTGTATCCAATGTATTCGAATGGATTCTGTTAGAGAGTTTTTTTTTGCGAACCACTGCACTGTAATCCGCACGCATGTGGACAAAATTAATAATATTTCTCGGTCTTCTTCTCATCGTGTCTGTCGTTATTATATCTTTTCATTTATATCTTCGTTATAATAATCTTTACAGATGTTTGGACTGGACACCTCGGACATGATAAATTTGCTTTCGATGTGAGGGATGGACAAACAAACACACTTACTATGAACTAGGGTTTAAGTTGATTACGAGCTGTTGATTGCTTGGTAACTAATGGAGTAATGATATGTCAAAGGCATTCATTGATCAATGTAAACCGCTTAGGGTCTAGAGCTATACTTAGACCTGATGACTCACTGCCCAGCGTAGCAAGTTGCTCTATAATTACATTTACTTATTTTATTTGTGTACTCGATAGCTTGATGATATCTGTCATATAATCTTGGGCGTTATATATACTTAGGTATGTATTTATTATAAAATATAGTATCGTTGAGTTAGTATCCCATAACACAAGTTTATAACTCTCTTTCGGGCTAACTCAATCAGTGTGATTTGTTCCTCGTTGTTGTGTATTTATTTATAAGTAGTGTTTTTGTCTCCTTAGTATTGTAAGGAAACTAACCTACAGATCAAGACATAATCCGTCTTTTTTATAAAATACAGATTAACTATTATCCACCCAAAATAAGAAGAAGACCTCCAGCTTTTTCTCACCTCATTGTCTCACCCAAATGAAGTCAACAGTGACAATGAGAAGGTGAGATGTGCTGCTTTTTGTTTTGGGTGGATAGTGGTTCAATAAAAACAGATACCTACATTTGGCGTACAGAGGTCCACAAGAAAAGTATACTCTACACATCTACATAAAGTACTACTATTTCATGAAGCTCCAATCAAATATTCTCGAGTTACTGTCGAACATACATACATAATTCTTCATAACATCCAAACACCGGATTTTTCAGGTAGACTCAGAACTTCGCTCCCTCGTTTAATAAATAATTTGCCCGTAATATCTATTGGTTAAACCACAGAATACATAATATCACTTTGCTAAACATCTCTTCATTGATCAATATAGTATCGTTGAGTCAGTATCCCATAACACAAGTTTAAACTTACTTTGGGGCTAGCTCAATCAGTGTGATTTGTCCATCTATATTTATTTATTTATTTATTGATTTTAAAGAACTCTAATAAAAATAGCGACTTGTTGTTTTTGCTTGATCAGATCACTCCCAATCGCAAATTGATTGAAAACATGTAAGTGCTAACGAACATGTCCAAATCTTTCCGTGACGTCACACATTATTTGTTGTATAATCAAGGCGACCCACTATTCGTGTTTTAACACTATTTTTAGTGATTGGCTGACCTCACGCGACCCGCCGGAAACGACTTACAAAACGGGAAACAAAACTTGTTTTTCTTTCGTGTAATTAATACAAGGAATTCGTGATAAAAGCGTTGAGTTAATTGATAAGATCTGGCTATGTCCGCACTCTGCAACTTTGCTCATGTACAGCAAGCAGCAAAAATATGTCACCAAATAAAATCACATTATTATATTTGGTGGCATATTTTTGCTGCGGACTGTACTCCAACCAAACACAAAAATGGTAAATAAATATTGAAAGGGTTCAACTGTTCTCCAATAGATTGACAACTTGCCTTGAAAATTCGTCGTACGGCTGAATAAACTGTACTTAAACATATTGTAATCTTTAATTCTTCTGCCGTGTCAGTTATAAAACAGATTACGAGTAGTATTAGAATTCGTTGTGAAAAACGGCAGTTACGGACAGTTACAGAAGGAAGGGCAGTTTGTACAAGAAAGACAATAACGTGGATAATAAATATAAAAGCTAAAAGGTTTCTAGAGGTTTATGTTATGTTACTATCTAATTAATTTGCCAATTATATATTTATTCATTCATTTCGAGCAATCATGTGTCCAACTGCTGGACTAAAGCCTCTCTCCAAGGATGCATTTATTTACATCATATTTTTTACACAATATATTTTTAACTCTGATATTTTCGTATTATGCAGCACAAGCATCATATTGTAATTTGACCTTCTGCATAGCATAAACGAGGTTGTGTAGCTTTGCAAAACATCATGCAGCAACCTGATGCTAGCGTAATCAGCAAATAAGTCAGACTCGTGTCAACATCGAGTTGCGGCGTCGTCGTCAACTCGTCACCACTTGCTGACGTGCCTGACGTGCAAAAGTAAGAGTTTGGTCAACCATTGCTACATACATAGCTTGTAGAGGGCTGCGCAATGCTTTTTTTTATAATAGTAGTAAAAAACTGGAACTCCTACCATTGTCACTGACACAAGTATCACATAGGTAAGCACTCATGGATACATAGAACGTGGAAAAGACAATAGCGTAATAAATTAAAGGGCATACTTGTACTAATATTTAATGACGGTATGGTATATCCTTCCGATCGGTCTTTTTGGAAATCCTTGGGGGAGGCCTATGTCCAGCAGTGGACTTCCTGTGGCTGATATGATGATGATGATGATGATGGTATATCTATGTCTCCGTCATCAAGCCACTCGCTGTTATATGACTCGCGCCTACTGCATGTCCGATATTAGTGTACATTCGAATAGCACATCAAACTACCAAAATTCAATGTGATTTTGCAACTATTACCGCTACCACAGAATACATAAGAGTAAGGTGCGACCCTAAGTATAAAACTTAACAGATAAATTGTTTCGTTTGTAGTAGTAGTAGGTATATATGTTTCTCTGAATCTATGAAGTGTTATACCAGTGCCGCTACATAAAAGTGCGAGTAGGAGAATTGACCCTGCTGTTTTTCGGTACGTCATGCAGCTCACACGCCCCCATTTCGGAAAGCCGCGTGATAACAATCGATCAACGAACTTTACAAAACATTGATAAAGAGATAACCTCGAATATTTGACACAAATTCTCTGGTGATGTAAGAACACGAGGAACATTGTTTTCCGCCGTGTCATATTTCTTATTTAGTAATTCGGCTGCTTATCTCATGTTGTGATTACAGAATTCTTAATCATGTTAGATATTAATACTATTAAAAAATTTAACACTAAATTACTAAATGTTGACAAAAAGACGGGTATATTGAAATGGGATTGGTCTGGCCACGTCTGTCGTATGCCACAGGAAAGATGGGATCAATGGTTTGGACTCTGACCTCTCCTCCTAGATACCTCCATGGTCTGGACTCCACAGACAGGCAAGAGGAAGAGAGACAGACCTAGAACGAGGTGGTCGGACAAACTGAAAAAAATTGAAAGTGATTGGAAACAGAAAGCGAATATAGGTGATTGGAAGAGTAGTGGGGAAGCTTTCTCCCAGCAGTGGGAAAAAGCTGAAAAAATGTCTAAAATAAAAAAAAAATTGCAGCTGTCTGAGCTATCTCTATACGTTCTTGATGTTGTGTTTGTATCCTCCAAAAACTCACGGTCACGTTAAAAATTTTGGGAATGTTGACGTATTTTGATTCCATGTTGATTCAATTGTTAAAATTAAAAAGTAAATAAAATTATGAACGCACCACAGTATAGTTACGTATCCTACGGTTGAATGACTAACGTTGGAAAAGCACATAAATATATCAAAATTTATACGATTCTATTGATATCAATTTTGAAACTATGATAAAGTATTTACACCAACCAAACGATAATGTAACGGTCGTGCATATGAAAACCGTAACAGTTGTAAATTTTACGACTAGTTTTACTTTCTATAGCATTGTCTATTCATAGATCTGTTGCAGAGCACTGCAGGGCTGTAAACACCGCAACCAAATGGACAATAAAACGTAACGGGCATGTGCAGCCTTTGTCGGGTGTGATGTCAAAGCGATGTTGGTCGTGGTCAGGGCAGAATGATCTTTAATGAAATACATGCACTGTTATAGATATGCAAAAACATAATGCTCCAATCTAAACAAGCGGTGGGCTACCAACAAAAAGAAAAATTCACTGGTTTTGACACTTGTTTTCCGTCTTTAGGCCCCAAATTAACTTTACACCACATAACTACTCTCAATTCAGAGTTCATCATCATCATCAGGTCTTTTTTAGTCTCCACTGGAGGAGCACGACCCTCTCTGTACTACCAGAGCCATATATTAGCCAGAGCAGTCAGAGGATTTGACCTACACGTTAAGACGTTAAGTAATGAATTTAATATTGAGCATAGCAACGTAATCTACAGCACACACACATTACACAGGCACCATACAGTTGTGAGCCCATAGGTATGTCATGAGTCATCGCCATGACAATAAAATACCTGTACAGCATTGCGTAAACCACACCTGAGACAACATCCTTGTTTGCGCAACAGTGCTCACGTGGCACGCCGGGGGCTGGACTAGACCACAACTAATTAATTGCCTCCTCTATTCGCGAATTTCGATTAAGACACCACAGGCGTGAACGAATATCCTAAAACAGGCGCCACTCACCCAAACCCTGCATAGGTCAAACAAGGTAGCAGAAAACATAGACCTACTCGACTGCTCATTGACGTAATTCACCAAGTCAGTTTCATTTGTTTTGTATTATGTTTGTTTTTACGAACATAACACATATATATATATATTATCTGTTTTGGGTTCACGGGTCTTTTCACCCCGGTCCTTTGGGAGGCTTGCGTGGGGATACAGACAGATCGCACACGTAGAGGCCTTTGGAGAAGTTGATGTAATGTAGCGCTCCCGCCAAAACCCATTCTTGAGTATATAATATATGTGACTATGATATTGTCATAGTGACATATATTTTATCTGTGAAAGGTGAACAAAATGTGACTTAAAAAGGTAAACTTCGTGTACACCAAAGTAAAACAACTGGCAGATAAGAGAGACAAATGGAAGAGAATTCATACTCCACCGACAAGAACATAGCTCTTTAAGACGATGCATGGAGTCCAGTGCTGCCCCCATTTGAAATAAATAATTTGAAAGGAAACGGAGATATCATTTAAAATTTTGATCTAGTAAAACCTGGATAACCCTTCACTTTAATCTGAGCCTTCAAACTATTTTATAAACCACTGTTTACAGTTTAAAGTGCCAGACAGAAAATTTAAAGCTTAAGTAAAGAAAGTACTTTGTGAGAAGGCTTATTATAGGACCGATGACTATCTTAAAGACAAAAAGGTCTGGCTTGAGCTTGGCGCGGGTCCCTCTTAAAGGTTTGTATACTTAGACATGTCTTATTAAAGGTACATTGGTACATACTAAATTTACAAATTGACATTATTTTAAATTTCGTAATTATTATATTATAATTTACTTAAATTATGACATAACAAACAATGTAATCTCAGTCCATCCATATAACTAATTTTAAGTTTTAAGTTTGTTAGTTGACGTCTTTGGAGAAAACGTGCAGTGCAGTTTGTTGCCGCTTTTTCTGCACTTGCGCCTAGGAAGCGGCGTAAACTTAGCTGTAAGTAACGATTTGACGTCAACATTTGTGAAAAACAAAACAAAGTGACTATTATTAAGAGATATTATAAATATCCAATGATAATAAAGATATTTTGAATTGAATTGAATTGAAAGTGAGATCGTTAAGCTTTAGTTTGCATTTTTGCCAAAAGTGGCCGTTTTTCGCAAAAATGCAATATAAACTTTAACGTTCTCACTTTAAACTGTAAACAGTGGTTCATAAAATAGTTTGAAGGGTTTAATTATCTCTACTAGGTTTTACTAGATCAAAATTTGAAATGATATCTCCGTTTCCTTTCAAATAATTTATTTCAAATGGACTATTATAAAATAATTTATTTCGGAACAGAATCACTAGACTCTGTGCATCGTCTTAATATAAATATAGATACATATAGATAGATAGATGATATTGTCAAAGCTTTGAAACTACATGTCTGTAAAATTGTCACGCAATCATAGATAAACCTTGCACACCTGAATAATACGTAGGGGGCTATCGAAGATCGACACATTTTTCAGACTGTTTTATTCTGTCTGTAATTATCGTATGGCAGTTATCGCTACAACACAGGAGCCGATTTTCATTGACCATTTTTTTTTCAAAACGCCATTGTTATTCATTACAGTTAGTTGTCCACACTTAAATTGCTGCTATTCAACTATGCAATTTACAATTGCATTTGGGTCGTTACTTTCAAATATTGTTACTGGACCGTTGTCTATCTTTATTTGTAGTTTTGTGACCAATGGGTCCTTTATCCCAATTCTAAGAACCCTTGCCCAGCGCACAACTTTCACTGTGTACTTTTTTCTGTATAAAACTTTACCTACTCTATATCACCCTGGGGCACTTTATCACTTTTTGTTTAAAAAGGAAAGTTAGATGACTTTATTTCTCACTTGTTCTTGTTATTATATCTCAACTCTGAGGAATTGCGGGAAAAATAACAATGTTGTTGGTGTACGTCGAAATTGGGGATAAATATTTTAGAAAGTGTTCTCTCGTATACTTATCTTCCTTCTTTGAGTTGTAATGACTCTCTGGGAAATTTACCAATGCCTGGGCTACACATTAAACAAATCTTATATAGCTATATTTTAAAAAAATCGACCATTTTTCATGTCTTTTACTCTTGGACCTTTAGATAATTATGGCGATTTGTTGAAAATATTAAATATACCATAAAATTTTGCATAAAAAAGTAATTAATTGCGTGCGCTATCTTTCGTCAAGCTCATAATCAAGTTTTACAACGCTAATTTATCAGTTTTCTAATAAAAACAAACTTCAACATTTTATAAACTGAGTTTATTTAGTTTTTCCTCAATATTTTGAGCTTTTAAACCCGCATAATTGACACTGCCAGGTTTTATAGGCTTGGCATCATAGCGCACATGACACTGCATATATTCACGTTGATATATTATTCGTTGACCTGTTAAAATTTGCATGCAAAGAGTTTATTTATCGCTTTAGATGTACTGGACGCTAGAGAGCGGCTTTTTTATTCCCCACGTCTGATGATGGGTTTTACAAATTTGCCGCTAGTAGGCTTTATTTTGCTGCCCCCATCGTCTTCTACAATTCCATACTCAAATTCACAATCTTTAATTTCATATGACTTAAATAATTTTGTAATTAACTGTAATGTAATGTAATTTTCAATAGATTTAAGTTTCTTTTTAATTAAATTTTAGTATTTAAAACGACTGAGAGCAGTTTATCAAATGTGCATGCTGTTCGCTCTAAGTAGGTTGGCAACTTATATGCTCTAATTTGTATATACTTTGATTTGTGTGTTGTTCAGCCAGTTAGCGAACCAAATAAATAAAATAAAAAACTTTATTACGTAGATTATATTAGTAACATTATTTTTACTTTTTTGTGATTGTTATACATATTTCTCTTTATTAACGACACCACCTTTTTCCAGTTATTATTTACACTGATCCCAAATATGTCACCCTAGACAGCAGCCTATAAAATCCGCCATTGGCCGCGTCTATTTCACACAATAGAGAATAATTTTTATGCAATGCTAATGGAAACATTTTGTGCGGCAACAGAAGCATGTTCGAACATACTCGAAAGTAAGGAAAACAATAGTTATGTTAGTAAATCTCGTAGCTGTAGTATGTATAATATAATCGATGTAGTAAAGCTTCTAAAGTACAAGTGATGTACACGTTTTTGCGTGTATCTTCGAGAAAATCATCAGTTTCTACAAAATATTTGCTGTCGATTCGACTTAAGCTGTTTCTACTTTTACCTATCGAATCGTGAACTTTGTTAGTAGCTTTGTATTGTGATCTCTTATATTTTTGGGTTCGAAGAAGCCTGTTATAGTGCAATACTCAATTTATTGAAATTGAGTCCTGTTACTAGGCTTCTTGATAATCTTGTTTGTCAACAGAACAGAATTTTGATTCATACTCGTAGTGTCTATGATAAAACCGAAGAACCTTATCAAATGATCCATGTACAGTGGGCAGCAAAGTTACCATTTGTACCCCTTTGTGTGTAGCAGTAATTGTGGCTTAGTTGGTAAGATTGCAATGAGTTCAGGTAGCTGTTGACTCTACCTTCCCCCCGCCCGCGTTCCCATCTTGTCGCGATGGGTACCTGGGCGTACCTGCGGACTGGGCATCCGCAGGAAAGCTAAGTGGAATCCATTGCCCGGGTTGAGGCTAAGGCAGACCTGAAGGACCGGACCTGAGGCAGGGCCTGCTTTAGTAGGTCCCAAATTATGAGGGCTGGTTCGACGGTGGAAACGGAATTCCATCGTCTGACAGACAGCCCTTCAGAGTGGAAGGCAGGCGCGTGCCGTGTCAACGCGCCTGTCCTTGTCGGGCCGAGAGGCCAAGGCGATGGCTGCTCCGGCCCCTATGATAAGGCAGAGGGTGCCGTGAGGCCGTGAGGGAGCTTGGCCGCTGCGATAGCGGCCGGCCTCCCGGGACTGTGGAGCGTGGATAAGCACACGGCTCCGCCCGATAGCGGCTGCGAGGTGACACCGCGGAGTTTTTAGTGGTAACACCACATAGCCTTATCGGCCTTTCGTAACCGCTAAGGTACCGAAGGGATTTTCTCCGCGTCAAAAAAAATCTGTTGACTCTATCTAGGTTACAAAATTGATAATGCACACCGACAAATTGAATAAGACATAGCTGTCCAATTAAATTGTCAAGGATTCGATAAGATGATTTCTTCTGCCATCGCAACCGTTTCCCAACCATAAATCTGCAAGTTAGTGGAGTATCGGCTCCAAGTGGTCGTTATCAGTTTGTTTACACAGCGGGAGCATGTTTACGTCGAACGAGCCTTGGCACTGAGTGAGGCCGTGACGTCAGTGTGACACAGGGTAGGCAAAGTAGTAGGATGCTTTGAATTGGATATTTTGTTCTCTATCAATAACTTCAGTGAAAGTGCTACTGTACTAGTACATGTTAGGCTTTGTCATCTTAAGTTCTTGATTGTTTATATTTTCAAGAATGGTTTTAGCCATTATTCTATGTTTATCCTCATGTCATTAAGTCATACGATGGCTTATGAAATTTACTCAGTCAAATGAAAACCCGACAAGACTTTATGCCACGCATGATCTTACATTATTTTTGGAGTAACGACATATTATACTATTGTGTGACGTGTCACAGACTGCTTTGGAGAGTCTGAAACACATTGACAAGGACTGACTTATTCCAAAGTCATTTGACTTGATAAGAACAAAAAAACAGTAGTCGTATAATCGTATTGTAGATTTAAATCATTCTGTATCTGACCTACACGCACGCCGCGCCCCGCGCCGTGTCTAGTAATAACATCACGAGAACACGATTCGCGAAATAACAGCCCATTTGATATCCGAGAAAAAACCGACAAGTTCAAGATGTTGTTATTGCGTACACACACCCTACCGCGGAAATTATGGGCGGTCTAATATTAGTCAGCTAACGTACCAAGTGTAGCAAAAAACCTTGTTTGTGTGGTATGTTTTTGTAAGCAGCGTCATGTTCCGGGTTAATTTAGAATAGCTTTTGATCAATCGCACCCTTTTTTACCGACACGTCATCAACAATCTTTGGCCACGTTTTTATCTGATCAAATCAGGAAATTGATGGAGGTTTCTTTAAATCACATTTAGAATTTGGTCAAGATTTAGTCCATGAGGTAGATTGAATGACGCGAATATTTGACCTGTCTCAAGAGTTAGGCTACACTTATTTAAACCAACTACTGCCTAGCTTTTCTTTGATGCAAATGTTTGTTGACAAACTGTTTTACATCTTTTCTCGAATAGAGTCCTACAAATTATAAATTTAGGCAATCTACTCATTGATTGAATTAGAGGTATCCGCCAAAAAGGCACTTACAAGAAAGGCCAAGCGATTAATGGTGCCGCAACCACAGCTCAGGAACTTTTAGTGGCTAGTATGAAGAGACTGCTTTAGTAAAGGCTTTTTCTTTTGTGACTAAAGGTAAGACGCAGTCAGTATTATCGATCTCTTTGATGTATGTAAGAACAAAAATTAAAAAAACATCTACGATACTGTATTACCGTTTCCCTACGCACAAAGTAGTCATAGTAACGGTCGCCAGGTGGACCTTGACAGATGTAGTGGCTCCCCAGTGTCGTCAATCGGTGTCACGTATGAAGGGACTAACAGTAGTGGGTGCACATAATAATCTAGATCAAAGATTAAGAAAAATAAAAAGCAACGATGAAGTATTACTATCTCCCTTCAGACATGGCATAGTAACGGTCGCCAGTTGGTCCTTGACAGTAGCGGTGGCTCCCCAATGACGTCAATCGGCTATTTCTGGCCTAGTTCTGATTACTGGCCGCAACGTCCGCCATATTGCGTGTTTCTTTACTTGCATTCAATATTATTATAATTTATACCTTGTGACTTGACTCATACTTGTAAACTAGTACATACTCGTAGTTGAGTTTATTGCACTCGCGAACCCTACGATTTGACTCATGTTTATAATTCAAAACATTGGTCCCATCTACTAAACATTAAGTTCCGTCATTACTCATTATTTTATAGTTTCACATGTTAGCGCATTTCCTAGTTATTACGAAAACTATCCTGTCTTCTATGTATGTATTTTGCTTGTAGATTTAATGCGGGACTATTCAGCAGCTTTTAGGAAGCAAGATCTTAATGCTTGCGGATAAAAAATATTTCTACTGCAAAAATAGATCATATCGTTACGCAGATGAGTGGATCCAGTCAAATATTCATACTCTTGGGAATTATCAATGCCGCCCACGGGAGCCCAGCAATACTCCGCATTGCGATTACTAACGAGTGACTGAAATAACCAATTGACGTCACCAGGAGCCACTGTCAAGGACCATCTTACGGCTGACTGATTATTTGATATAACAGTATACATACATAAGTCGTTGACTTTAGTTACGTCATATCATATGTCTTGTTTCTTTTCTTTTCGTGTATGTAATAATCTAGTAATTAAATAAAAATTGATTTTGATTTAGGCGTTATCAATGGATTCTTTAAACTTTTTCTTTAATTGATTAATTTAAAACGGTTGACTCACGTGATCGAGCACAGCGAGCGGAGGCGCGAGCGGTGACGCGCGAGGCAGCCCTAAGTGCTGAGCGGACAGCGACATCGTCGGGTCGCCGCTGACACTCGCCCTAAAGATGATCGTCTAAATCGATCGAACCTGGTCGGCCTTTTCCGACTATATCACGGAGTCAACCGTTTTAAATTAATCAATTATGGATTTATCTCACGTTAGTTTTAATAAAATGACTTCTTCTTTTTTAGCTCGTTCCCGCTTGCATCGTTAGATGTGCTAGTTTGGAAGACGGGGTGCACTTTCCAGATGTTTCTTCTCCAAAGATAATACGCACGTCAATGGTCCTCCAAGGATGTCGAAAACCTTGCGGAGTGGAAAAGAAAAGTCGGAACCAGTGATGATTTGGCTGTGGTTTTACGCCCGGCCACCTGCCTGACGTCAACCCTCCTGGGGAAGATGATGAAATGTTGACTTTAAATTCCGAAATCACAGAGTTGGAGTTCATAAATTCTTGAAAGTATGTGTTAATGATCTGCATAAGTATGTTTTGAGATTAAGCTATATGTACCTGCAAAACACCTTTGTCAAGTAATTTCCCAGCTATATTTTATTAGCCTGAAGCATAAATGTCAGGCTTATAAAGATGTTGCGTGCTATTTACCCTTTTACACTGACATTTCGTTGGACCTTATGATGTACAGTAAATTGCTTATTACCACAGATTACATATATGTATACGTTACTTAATTTTCCTAGTACCGTGGTGTTGGTGCTAAGCTGTGGATATTTCGAAACTAGCTGCGACCGATCAACCTGTTCACACACCGGTTGAACGGGTACCAGTATCCTGCGAATGGTGTAAATATACCAACCAGTATTTTATTAAAAACGTATTGCTGTCAAAACCCGTCGTGTTAGTCGTGTACTAAATATGAAAGTAAACTGGTACAAAAATAGAGTGAGGCCGAAGATAATGTTGGACTGTGTATGGCTAATAAAGATGTGATAGTTAAGATGACGAATGAATAAGATTGAAGCGATTCAAACACATGTTGCGACGATCCCGTTAAGGATGAAGTAAAGAAAAAGAAGAAGGATAGGGGATGATACCCTATCCTTCCCCTTCTTAGATATCCTTACAAAATGGTTCACAGTTAGGGTTAGATCTCATCTATCAGCACGGAACAGCACTTTCTTATGCTGCTATTATTTTCTGTCGCTCAGAACAGTAATTTGCTAGAGCGAGAGAGAGCGTTGGAACGCTGCAGCTCGGCCGGTGCTGAAGCGTCCGGTAGGAAAGTGCTGTTCCGTGCTGATAGATGAGATCCAACCCTTACAAGTTATTAACCACACATTTACCGTGCATTTTCCAAAGGGCCTCAGGCCCCGAGTCAACATAGCTACTCGTAAGTAAGTATGCAACTAGGGACGCGCTATGTTCAGAGAGAAAGCATTTGCTTAAGGGCGGGCTGACGACATTCACAATAAGAAAGCAGAGGAAAAAGCAAGAGATCCTATAGTAAGAACCGTGTATTTATTTGTATTTATTTATGTGTATGTATTACCAATTCATCTCTTTAGTAACGGTAGTAAATTTAGGCGTTAAAAAATTAAATCACCTTTACGTCACGCCAAAAGTGTAATAGGCTTAGTTGTGGTAATTGCTCTCATTAGTTCCAAGTTTCCAAGAAAACGAGTATCATTAGAGAAGTAGTTTTTGCAGTGATGGGCGCTACCTGAGCGCCAGGGAACGTGACCGGCGTCATATAGGCGTCTGTTGCCAATTTTCTGGTGTACTTAGAAATGCCATTATATACAAAAATCTTCTATGTTGATCTGAAAGAAAAATAAACTGGTCAAGTGCGAGTTATACTCGATTAAGGTTCCATACTTCTAATAGGTTTTCCTTAAATTTGAGTGGTCAAATTTCGCCCATTACCTTACATGACGTATTAAAAACAAACTACTTACTAGATCCCTTTAGACCAATTTTCGGTAGAAGTTTGCATGATAATGTTCGTCATATATTTTTTTTAATTTTATCATACATAACACACATTTTACCACTTTGGATTTTTTTCTAAACTGAATAGTTTGCGCGAGAGACACTTCCAAAGTGGTAAACCACTTTGGAAGTGTCTCTGTTGGTCTCCCCCTGTAACTTTTAAAATAAGAGTATGTTAAAACTAAAAAATATATATGATGTACATTATATTCATATATATTACATATTATTTTTATTTTAATTTATTTGGTTCGCTAACTGGCTGAACAACACACACATCTAAGCATATACAAATTAGAGCATATAAGTTGCCAACCTACTTGGAGCGAACACAGCATGCACATTTGATAAACAGCTGTGAGTCGTTTTAATATATTATATAATTATAATATATTAATATTATAATTTATTATATATTCATAGGCGAGTCCGACTCGCTCTCGGCCGCTTTTTTTGAAATTCATTTATTTACGTTATTCGTTCATCTTTTGGTCACTCAGTTACAAATGTGTACCTCAACTCAATCGGTCCAGTAGTTTCGTAGCAAATTGGCTATGCTATCACACGGACAGACATAAAAGTGAGTGATCCTATAAGGGTTCCGTTTATACCTTTTAAGGTAGGTACGGAACCTTAAAAATATTGATTGTTTCAGCTGCTGCTGCTGCGGGCGAAGATCTTGAGGTGTCGTGTTTATATGTAAGTGATGTGGCTGCGGCTTACGCTGTTAGGAGAATAAGACAATTGACAGATGTAGCAACTGCTAGACAAGTGTACTTTAGTTACTTTCACAGTCTAATGTCTTACGGGATACTTCTATGGGGGAGTGCAGCCGACATTCAGACTATTTTTCTTTTACAAAAAAGAGCAATTCGTGCTATTTACGGTTTAGGATCGAGAAACTCACTGAGGGAATTATTCAAGGAAATAGGTATACTTACTTTTGCATCACAATTTATATTTGAAAATATAATGTATGTAAGGAAAAATATTTCCATGTTCAATAAAGTAAGGGATTTTACAGATAGAAATTTACGTAATAAGAATGACTTAGTTAGCCCGTATTACAGGCTGAATACAGTCAGTAAGTCTTTTATGGGGAAGTGTATACTTTTTTATAATAAATTGTCAGAATCGGTCCTTGATATGCCAGACAGAAAATTCAAAGCTTATGTAAAGAAAGTACTTTGTGAGAAGGCTTATTATAGGACCGATGACTATCTTAAAGACAAAAAGGTCTGGCTTGAGCTTGGCGCGGGTCCCTCTTAAAGGTTTGTATACTTAGACATGTCATAATTTAGGTACATTGGTACATACTAAATTTACAAATTGACATTATTTTAAATTTCGTAATTCTTATAATTCAATTTAATTATGACATAATAAACAATGTAATCTCTGTCCATCTATATAACAAATTTTAAGTTTTTAGTTTGTTAGTTGACGTCTTTGGAGAAAACGTGCAGTGCAGTTTGTTGCCGCTTCTTCTGCACTTGCGCCTTGGAAGCGGCGTAAACTTAGCTTTAAGTAACGATTTGACGTCAACATTTGTGCAAAAAAAAACAAAGTGACTATTATTAAGAGATATTATAAATATCCTATGATACTAAAGATATTTTGAATTGAATTGAAATTGAATTGTGGCTACGGCTAGTTTGAATAAGTGTACATTATGTTTCATTGAAATCTTCATTTCAAAAATACGACTCCAGAAGATTTTGTTGCCGTCAAAACGGTGGCGGCCCCATCTCGTCGACAGGTCCGTTGTTTTTGTATCGGAACCAGTTTCGCGGACTGGTCGTATTTGTGCTAATATCGGTCCATTGGCTAACAAGGACATGTCACTGCGACTGCGAAGTCTTTGTATCATTCGAAAGATACATATTTGTGTTTGTGTTGTTACTTCAAATGTATGTATGTATGTAAAGTGTTTGACGACCTCCGTGGCTTAATGGTTAACACGCTAGACCGCTAATCCGGAGGTTCTGGGTTCGATCCCCAGCCAGGGCAAGTTGGAAAATGGCCTTTTTCAAATTGTCCTGGGTCTTGGGTTTTTATCTATTTATGTATTTATTATAAAATATAGTATCGTTAAGTTAGTATCCCATAACACAAGTTTAGAACTTACTTTAGGGCTATCTTAATCAGTTTGATTTGTCCCTATATATTTATTTATTTATATTTATTCTGGGAAATATTTCTATTTGTCAAAATTTTTTTATGAATTCTTGTAATTGGAATTTCACTGTTTACAACGTTTCTGCTCGAAGCTTTCAGAAAATTATCAAGACGATTCTAAGTCTGTCTCCGAAGACATCTGCACGAGCATTGTAGAATCGTAAAACTGAGGTTAAACGTTGCGGGGTTTTAATTGAGAACCAGATGGGACTCTCAGGATCGTAGCAAGTGGAGGTCCATAGTTTCTGCCTACCCTTGTGGGAAACAGGCGGGAAGGTATGTATGTATGTATGTATAGGATCTGCGAATTAAGATCGGAAACTCTTGCAAAGCACAGTTTATGAAATTAAAGTAAATGGAAGGGCATTCGGTCAAAAGATTTTGTTTTTCGAAGAAGTTCTGCAACTAACGCAGAATTAATCTTATTTTTAATTTTTATGTAATCTACTTATAATAAAGTTATGCGTATTCTTTTTCTAATTCTTGCTTCATGCAACTTTTATTTACAATTTTCCAAGAAACGTTTCCAAGCCAACATTTAATTTCATAAAGCTTCGTTATACTGATTTTTTGAGTTGTTTCAGTGTCATAAGTACATTATGATAAAACTTTAAGTACTACGTAATTAGATATCAATGCTCCTAATTCATTCGACTCTTATTCCTAGTTAGAGTATTACTAAGAATGTGTAACCAGTGTGACGTAAACCGTATCCGTAATTCCCTCTTCAATAATGAAGCAGCCATTACTGATTATGGTAATAGCCTGCCACTTATCAGTCCAGTCGGGTTTAAGTATAGTAGTTACTTATAGCACACCTCCGGCTAAACGTGTCCGGCCACAGGCCACAGGTGCGCCAGCTTGACACCAATTACTGCTTTATGTACTCGACTGTGCACAGAGCATCTGTTGGAGCAGGTTTTATGTAAAGTTATAATTTCAGTTTTATTTCACTTTATAAAATTAAAATTCAATGGAATGTTTATAGTTTCCCTAGTCGGAAAAATATGTGTGATGGACTGATTATTGCTTTTAACTATTCTTCTTGTCGAGTCGAAATGGTTTTAGTACAGTTTACATTTGTAATGACTATTATGTGACCACGGTCATCCCTCTATCGTTACCTTCATTGATATCCCTGATGGTACATGACGTAGGGCAGTTCGGACCCGACAGAAGGTGGTCCATATACTGAATGGCACCGCAGTCGCTTTTTATTATTAAGCCTTTATAAAAGATCATCATCCTTCACCATCATCATCATCTATTTGGAGCCGTTCTGTATGTCAGTCAACTTTCTCCAAGTGCACTAGCCTCTCGTTCCTCCATGTCCGATCTAACACTGATCCAAAAAAGACTAATCAAGACAGAGCCTTTTTGATCCAAAAAAAAGCTATAAGAGCCATGGTAGGTATTCCGTCTTGGGAGTCGTGTGAAGAGCTCTTTGTCAAGTTAGGCATTTTGACTGTTCCGTGCTTGTACCTATATGTCCTTCTGACTGACTTCAAGAAAAAAATTACAACAATAGAGACAAATAAGGAGAAACAGTTACGTGAAGAAACTCGGAGAATGGATCTGAAACATGATACCATTCCCAAGTTGGAAATAGCGAAACACAATGCTCACTACCAAGCATATAGGGCTTACAACAGATTACCTATAGAAATAAAATGTAGTCAAGGCCTTAAGCCCTTTAAGAGAAAGCTAAAAAATTATTTGTTAGAAAAGTCCTTTTACTCCATAGACCAATATTTTAAGTGATCTAAAATTATTATTTAATTAGATTATTAGATTGATCATTAATATTTTTTTTTCTATTAATAATTAAATTCTAGTAAAAGTTATAACGGTGTTGACATAAATGTTTGTATATTTTATATTGTTACATAATTAAATTTAAAAGATGTTAGTTTTAAGTTATTCCGACACAATATATATTGTTTTATGGAAATAAATAAATGAAATAAACATAAAAGACAATTTATCTACAGAAGTCAATAATTAGCTCTTGCAGTAATTATATAAAACGTTTCAGATAATTTTGAAAGAATTCTGATAACTTTGAAAAGAGAGACGTGTCTTATTATCAAAGACTAAGTTTTATAAAAAGCTGTTATTTTTGCGCTAATTCACTTTACTTTAAAATACATTTAGTTTCCTAAATAAAGTACTTAATATCATCTTTTCGAACAATCTCAATAAAATAACAATTTTATAACTGCTCCGGTTGATGGATGGTATCTTCAGTCTTCAAAGCGTAAAATTAAATAGATTTTAGTCGTCTCTCACCATCACCAATTAGTGGCAGTTTGCAGAAATGACAGAGATGATGTGCGACAAACGATGAGCTTATGAAACTGTCACGTGGTTAAAAATAATCTGGCAGTTACTTCCCTGTGTAAGGGGAGCCGCTAGGGTTGGCAGCCTGGAATCGAAATGTCAGGAATTTCCGGACTGAAGTGTTGAGAGAATTATAAATACCTATATAATTTTATGAAATGGCTCCCTGCCATTGTTTTCACTAGAGACTATATAAGAATCTTTAAAAGGTGTGAAGAGATTTCCTTAGGCACGGCACGCGGTGTTATTGGCATTTATAGGCCACGGTAAGCACTTAGGTAACTCCATCAGGTGGGCCATTTGCTTCTGTGGTTCTGTTGCATATAAAAGTGGAAGGTTCACAAACAGGCAACAACAAATAAGGAATGAAAACGAATGCAAGAGACCAAAGAAGGGGGGTATGTCGTTTTGAGAGTCTTTGATCGGCGTTTTGGAACCACGACGCTGGTCTTCCGCAGACGCTATACACAAATTTACAGGAAAAAAAAAAGTTTCATCTTTCCAGTGGACAACCCTGTCTGAATCGTCATACGCACGAAAGCGTGCCAAGTTCTGTCCTGTGACGTCAAACGGGGAATGTAAGTTATTGGATGGTGGAGAACGGGAAATGTGATGAATCGGTGTTTTCCAGCTTGGCGCTCTGCCCGCTGCTGGAGTTGTACGAATTGCTGCTGAATTGCGGTATTTTGCAGTTCTTATACTCCACAATAAATAAAATTAAAATAAAACAATTCAAATAAGAACAGTACTACGTCACAACTATACAGAGAGATACGAGGAAACTGCTTAACACATTTTGATTGATTTTTAAGTAAGTGCATAGGTATATTCAAAAGTTAAAGCTTCAAAATAGCATTGCTATTGCACACATGTTATGCAACCCATATGATTCAAACTTAGATTGGTGACCGGTGACCACAAATGGCATAATACTCGTGCATCTCGAGCTTTTTTTGCTTCAGTAGATGAATCCGCTGGCCAATCATTAATAAATAGCAGTTTATGTAAGATGCCTTTGAGCAGCTTGATGAATCTATTACCATTTTAGTTATTTAAACGAACGTAAAAGAAAAAAGAGGTTATCAACAGATGTTAATGCTCAAAATCTTGAAATGAATCTAATTATTAAATCCCCAGCGTCCACAGAACAAGTAACTGTCGATGCAAAAACAGAAAACAATTAAACGAAGTAAAGTAGGTGTGTTATAGTAGCAAATAAATGTCTTTCAATTCAATTCAATAAACGAGCTGATGATTCTCACAAAAGCATATAAAAAAATAAACGTATCGATTGCTTATGGCATGACGACAAAACTAATTGTCTACCTTTATCATCCACTGACGTAAATACTCCACGCTTATCTCTTGCGAAACTAGAGCCTTGTTTATATTTGACTTTTGATACACGAGTAGCTGCATGCGGTTTTAACACTAGTACTTATTCTGTGGTTTTAATCTTTTTACAGTTATGAACTCGTGTTGAACTTTACTTAGGTAATACTTAGTGTACCCTTGAAGACCTTAATGAGGCTAACGATAAAAAGGTCGCTGTGGCCATACTCAACAAAATATATGGAACTATGACGACAGAAAGAAGAAGATAGCCGACCCGGGCTCCAAGTCAACGCAGTTAAGGATACAGCTGAATCTACTGGGAACGTCCTAATTCCTAAGATGAAAGATAGTTTTGACCTTTTGTGTAAAATTTGATATAGGTACACTTTTCAAGCAGGGACTTCACGCCAGTTCAAGCAGCAGTTCAAATTTCCTGGAACATGGAACATTGAACTTTAGCATTCAACTACAGTGTAGTTCCCGTGTGGTTCCCGGCAGTAGAATAGGACCACTCCAAGTCTTCCTGTGGATGTTGTAGAAAGCGACTTAGAAAACACAAGCTAAACAATGCTATAAACATCAATGAGACCTCTCCAACTCGTCTGGCCGGCGTGGAGAGTGTAGGCCAAATCCTCTGATTGCTCTGGCATGTGAATATATGGCTCTGGCAGTACAGAGGGGGTCGTGCTCCTGCAGTGGAGACTAAAAATAAAAGACCTGATTATGATTCAACTACAGTATGGTAAAACAACTCTGCTGCAAGGCCATAGCGATTTGAATATAGTATGATTCACACGAATATGTCTTAAACAAAAAACGTGAAAATAATTAGATTTTGTTGGATTAATGGCCGCGCGTGTACTTGTTTGGTTTTTATGGCGCTTTTTACAGCAATTTAAAACGCTTTTGTTGCTCGCACGTGATATAAATAACATCTTGAAACGTAGATTTTGGTTATTTTTAACTAGTAGGGGTAATATTTAAATTCGATTAGAGCTATCGCTTAGCTATGTTCTTTTTGCTAATCGTATTTAAATATTACCCTAATAGGGGTAAAGTAGATAAAAAATGTGAAATCCAACGTGTTGTTAAAAGCTTAGGTATGCGGGTATATTGTAACGTATGGTGTTATGTTATTGATACCATACTCCAGAAACAGAGATTTTTAACAATACACAACACATGAAAGTACAATTCAAAGGCCCCGAATTAACAACTCGAGAGAATAATTCCGCCGCCTCTTTAGCTCAAGAGGTTAAGAAATATGACATCAATAATATTTGGAACGGAATCCGGGAATAATCTCATTGATTGGCTTCCAAACACAACGACATCGCCTAATCCTAGTTTTATTTGTCAGAAATCAGAAGTGGGATCTTTTTTGATGGCAATTGTCAACAGCCCGCACCAAGCTTGTATCGTAGGTGATGTTCTTATTCTTCTGCCAGTTTTACCTCAGCGGCCATCCTAACTCAGCACAAAAGACGTTAACTCTATATCTCTTACAAAAGGTACAAGATTTGACAGGGGTGTATATCATTTATAAACTTCTACACGGGTACATAAATGAGCGAAGTTAATACTTTAAATACGAACATTAGAAATGACCTACGATATAATTTCAATTCCTCAATGCCGTAATTCCAGTTTCAAGTTAAATAAGTACATCAAATTAGCAACTCCGTAGGATCAACCGCCCACTCAATTAAAGAGGTCAGCAAACGCGTCAACAACCCTCTTAGTCAGGGACTGGAGTTAAATCTATACGTAATCGCATGAGCCGAGTTACCGTACTGTACCCTTAAAATTTATATTACCACCCACATGCAAGGTTACTACGTCAGAATATTGGAAAATGGAACGGAAGTTGAGATCACGTTGATGAAAAGTTGTAACGGAGGAATATGGTAAAAGGGGCTGTACTGTGTGGGCGCAGTGACGTCACTTGTTTTCTACGAGTATTTGCACGGGATGGACAATGGTTCATAAAAACGGGATTGTAAGTAAATATTTTTTCAGAAATATCCGGAGTAAAATTGCTCGTATTAAAATTTTACAAGCTTTTTTTAGCGTGCCCTGTTTGTTGTTTGTTTGGGTCAAATCTTGGAAGTTTTAGAGCTACTTCCCGATTTCCGATCGAGATGAAATTTTGTATGCTAATGTAAATCAAATGACAATGCACTATTATAACAAGAAGCTGATCTGATGATGGAGGCGAAAGGAGGGTTGTAATAAAACCAAGCAACCCCAAAAAAAAAATTTTTGTAAAAAGCCCAAACTCGAGTTTGGTAAGTTTGATTAGTACATAAACTTACCACAATCAAAGCTAGTACGAAAAAATGATATCTTTTCGAAAAACTTATTGCCTATTCTATTTGCCTCAAATATAATTTTTAAGTTCGAATAGGAGCCATATCGGTCAAATGGTTTCCAAGATATCGTATTATTTATTATTAACAGGACATCCAAACCCCGAATAGTCCAAGGGACTGGGATAAATTCGTTCGCTCACTCAATAAAAAAAAGCTACTGAATTACTTGTCCTCTCATCACAGAACTATTATTGCTACACACTCTGGTCTATAAAGATCTAGGACCTAGGCGGTTCCATAAAATGAGAGGTGTCGTGAGTCCAAGACATACAATAAAACTTGTTATAAGTACGTCCTGACATAAATCACTTGTTTACCACGATGTGTTACGAAGATCTATGCAATAAATAACTACATCGATACAGCTTCCTTCCCTACCTATAATACATCATTATAGTAATCATGTATGACATGGCTGGCATATATCACCATAAAATGATGTTACGGAAAGTTAACAGGTAAACATACATAATATTGCTATAAATTGACGATGCCGAGTGTGCCTCAATCATGGGCCTCAGCGTTTTGTTTTTACCTTTCTCAACTTTCGGCCTTTAGACTTCACTTTCCCAGCCTTCAAATTATCGCAAGCCTTCTCATCTGGTTCCTGAATATTCCTTTCTTTCTATGCCCGTCTCTGGAAGTAAATATTGGACTTCTACCTCTATATATGTACATAAGATCAACCTTTATGCACTCCGTAAAAAATGTCAAAGAAGGATCTTTTTGCACAGATGTGTGGCTGGCCTCTGATTAAACCTTTTTTTTTTATTAAACATTAATGCAGATTGTATCAGATCTTTTCTTACTTTTCTAGAAAAAGGTTTTTTGGGGCCCTGTTCAAGTTAACCAGGAAGGAAAAGAGCCTAGGTCAATGAAAGTTGAAAAGTCATTTACAGCAAAATGTTCAACATAGTTCATAGCTATAGATGGATGGCTCCTTAAACTCCTTACATCCTTTGCATCGTATTGCTTTCTCACTCACTAAGTACGCATTCTACATTAGGCATGAATGAAGGAAGATTACAACGATTAAGAGACATATCCCGCAGTCAGTTTAGATCAGGACTAGGCACTCGTGACGCTTTATTTGCCTATCAAGTATTGATCCAGAGATGTTTGGATATTAATCGTGAGATCGTGACGTGCATGTATCTTTCGTGGACTACTAAAAAGCCTTTGACCGAGTCCAACATGGCAAACTGCTTGAAGTCTTAAACGGAATAAACGTCGATGGTAAGGACATTCGAATCATAAAAAAGTTATACTGGCAACAGTTGGCTAATGTCAAGGTTGAAGGTCAACAGTCTTCTTAGGTGGAAATACTAAGGGGAGTTCGACAGGGGTGTATACTCTCACCTCTGTTATTTAACATTTACGCGGAAGCAAAATTTGCAGAAGCTGTGAACGATTCACCTCATGGAATTTATGTCAATGGCCAATGTGTGAACAACTTGAAGTTCACACATTGGCCAATGTGTGAACTTCAAGTTGTTCAATACAATTTAGATAGCAGATAGCTTACCTGCCTTACAATCACTCGTTGACGCACTGTATGTCGTAAGCAGTAAGTCTGGTATTCAGATTAACTGTACTCGTAGAAAGACAAAGTATATGGTTTTGAGCAGAACACCTACTTACACAAAATAACTTTCTGCAAATAAACGGACGACCAATCGAATGTGTAACCCAATACAAATACCTGGGCGAAATGGTAGATAACTAAGGAAACAACGAAACTGAGATACGCATGATTGAACAGGCCAGGAACGCTTTCCGCCGCATGGAGAACGTTCTTTGCTCAAAAAAGCTAAGCTTAGATTTGCGCATCATAATGACTAGATGCTACGTATTGCCTGTACTTTTTTATACGGAACAGAAGCATGGACACTTACTGAAGTGACGTGCAACAAATTGGATGCATTCGAGATGTGGGTTTATCGTAGAATGCTAAAAATTTCCTAGGTCCAGAAAGTACGTAATACCACCGTCTTGCAGAAAATGGGCAAAGAAATTGAGATCCTCAAAAGCATCAAGATTAGGAAACTTGAATACCTGGGCCACATAATGCGTAACGCATAACAAATAGGAACTCCTTCAACTTATCATACCAGGGAAGATCCAAGGCAGAAGGCCTGGACGAAGAAAAACATCGTGGGTGAAAAATCTACGCCAATGGTACAACAAGAGTACACGATCCCTATTCCGAGCAGCCGTCTTAAAAGTGCAGATCGCAATGATGATTGCCGACCTTCGTTGAAGATGGCACTGGAAGAAGAAGAAGAAGAAGGAAGATTCATCAACAAAGTATGAGTATGTAACTATGCATGTAATATAGATTAACAATATGTATACCTATACCTACCCAATGTTGCGTAATAGAAATAGGAGGCAAATGAAGATACCTATTGAAAATAATGGGTAATACGTGATGTGATATCGCGGTGGAGTGTTGCGTAGTAGGGCCACTATCGCTGCTCCGTGTTGTAGGTATAGCTGAGTTATTATCACTACAGTTGGATCATTCTTTTACAAAATATACATATTAATATGACTATACATACATACATAGGTACCTATTTCAGTATCATTATTTTACGGAGTTCATAATTTAGGTACATATCATTAATTTAGGTACATTGGTACATACTAAATTTACAAATTGACATTATTTTAAATTTCGTAATTCTTATAATTCAATTTAATTATGACATAATAAACAATGTAATCTCTGTCCATCTATATAACTAATTTTAAGTTTTTAGTTTGTTAGTTGACGTCTTTGGAGAAAACGTGCAGTGCAGTTTGTTGCCGCTTCTTCTGCACTTGCGCCTAGGAAGCGGCGTAAACTTAGCTTTAAGTAACGATTTGACGTCAACATTTGTGCAAAACAAAACAAAGTGACTATTATTAAGAGATATTATAAATATCCTATGATAATAAAGATATTTTGAATTTTTTTTTTTTTTTTTTTTGAATTTTTTACGGAGTTAAATACATGCAATAAATATTTCTAATCCGTGCGTGAGCGTGACGTTAAAAAAGTGCTTTTCAAAACAGGATCGTGGGTTAGTCCCTTTTATTATGCAACATTTGCAAAATCTTCCATGCTGCTACGATTAAGGTAGTTGGCGGTAGTGGGTACCAGTTTTTGATATGAAGTCTAATGGGTGCTATCGTAGGTAAGGTCTAACTATACGCGGCTAATCTGTAAATATTCCATCGGTTTAGTTATGTATCTTCTTTTTCGTCTAAGCGCATTCCCGGTTGCATCCTCAGCTGTGCAGTGTGCTGCTTTGGAGCCCGGGGTGCGCTTTACCGCTTTTTCTTCTCCAAATATAACATGCATGTCAATGGTCACCCAAGGATGGCACAGACCTAGCGAAGTGGAGAAGAAATAGCCGGAACAGTTTAAATGATTTGGCTATAGTTTTACGACCGGCCGCCTGCCTGACGTCAACCCTCTTTGGGAATGTGTTTATGCGAAAAGTTTTACAACCGAATGCAATTGTAGCACGAGATGTTTGTGCTAAGTCCTTAGTCCTTTAGTTGCCTCTGACGACATCCACAGGAAGAGATGGAGTGGTCCTATTCTAACCCACAACCGGAACCACACGGTTTGGTTTAGTTCTGTATCTATTTACTATACAGTTCAACTATAATCGCAAACTTCTCCACGGGTTAGACTATCGCGACTAGTTGATATACTTAAGTCAATCGTAAATAATACCACCCCCTGTGGAGACACGTTCTTTGAGGTTGGATAGAACTTGTAGTTCCGTGAGAACAGTAAACCTCGCGAGCAACCATGCAATATCCGACACTATCCCCTTTCCCCTGGCTTAGCAAAGCCATTTCAGTGGAATCCGTCCATATATTGACGACCTCTGTGGCCTAGTGGTTATCACGCCAGGGTGTCACACCGAAGGTCCCGAGTTTGATCCCAGTCAGGTCAAGATGGAAAATGATCTTTTTCAGATTGGCCTGGGTCTTGGATGTTTATCTATATATGTATTTGTTATAAAATATAGTATCGTTGAGTTAGTATCCCATAACACAAGTCTCAAACTTACTTTGGGGCTAGCTCAATCTGTGTGATTTGTCTGTATACCTATATTATTTAAATTTATGAAGCTACAGTAGACTACCTCCCTTTTTCCCTATTTCTTTTCAATTAAAAATTTAAATATATCAAGGAACTTTTGTGCCAATTTTCGTCAAAATCGGCTGAGAAATGCGACCTTAATCGCCTGCTTGGTCAATTAAGAGGGCTCCTGACTCCAATATCTAAATTTTGCTCCCGCTTTCTATTCCCGCACACAAAACTCTAGCCAAAGTGATACAGAGAGCTAAGCGGTGGACGCTGGCGGTGCGGCGGCTGGTTTACGCGTTTGTGGTTTTTAGGTTTTTTTCGTTTTACAAGTTATTTAAAAAATAAGACATGATGACTGCCTTATGTTGAATACAATTATATTCCAAAGTTACGAGGGCTAATTTAAATTCTTGAATACTAGCCATTTTAGTATAATTTGGAGGTGATTTGGAGGCGACTTCGCAATTTTTTTCTACCGAAATGTTACGCAATCGTGTTTTTGAGTCATATAGTGACTAGAGTTAGTCCTTAACTTTGCTGTATTTTTATTTAAAAGTAAGTATCTCGTTAATATTGACAATACTGAAGATCAGTCTAAGAACTTTGGGGTAGTATGGGCTCTTAAGTGACTAGACGATTATCGCGGCGATGAACTCGTCCTTTTAAGGCAAACGTCTAAGTATTTGGCAAGTCAACTTTATCTTCATTATACCTTCTAAAGCACTGAGAATTTCGATATGAAACAACTCCAAAATTTTCGGCACAGAAATACTAACTTCGCTTCTGACGCCTGCCTGACGCATTATGTAAAACATAACTTATTCGTATTATCACATGATTGGAGTAAACATAGAAGCCGGACTAACGTAATTATTGTCGATGTTGGAATATTCCCGCCGACCCCTGGTCTTATCGTATCAGCTGGTGGGTCACTGTGGACGTCGACGACGATTACTGATAATGTGACCGACAGCATGTGGTGCTTATAATAGACTTATCTGTCTCCGTCGGTCATGTGAGTACATTGCGACGTATGCAAGAGACGTAGATCAAGACACTTCAATTTCGAACCTAGTTTTAATGGTTCCGGCTGTTTCTTCTCCACTTTTTCATGGTCTTTGACATCCTTGGGTGACATTGACAGGCGTATTATCACCTATAGAAACTTTTGATTTGGTCTGAGTTTTATTAATATATGGATAATTCCAAAGTATATCCGAAAATCCTGGCAGTCAACAATATCTTTCAATAATTCCCAACACATTACCAACTCACCACGTACGGTAGCTAATAAACGTTTTTCCCAAATTGCGTGAGATTGCTCAGTAACTTTAAAATTTTCTGTAAGTGTTTCAATCACGCCATCGGAAGACACGAAATGCCAAAGATTACAATGCCGCTAACATAGGTCTTACTGAATTGGGTTCACTAGTATTAAACATGCAATTATAGAATATCTGATGATACAAATTGACTGCCATTACCATTAGGGATTCTTAGAATGCTTATTTAGCTAATGTCGTATGCTGATGGGGTAAAGTTAAATCAGTGTTCGATTACTTCGGTTGGATAGTAAATATAGAAAACGTATTAGATGTGCTTCAGATACAAGATGATTTTGAACCTTGTAGTTATTTAGAGAGACAAATGGAAGAGAATTCATACTCCACCGACAAGTAGATAGCTCTTAAATATAGATAGATAGTCAGATAGCTATATTCAAGGAACGTAGTGTTTAAGCAAAATTAATAATACATATTCTGTCAAATGTAACTTTTTCATAATAAAAACCAAAGATATCAGCCGACAAATGCATACCAAAAATCTACCATTTGAATGTCATCACGCGGTGGCCGGTGCGCAGGGAAGTCAGTAGGTTAGCCATTTATAAGAAAGACATTGCGGAACCAACGCGATTATTTTGGGTTTGCTCTGGTATTTCAGTGTCGTCAACGTTGAATACCTTGCTAAAGAATTAATCGAAAATCGTGGAAGGCTTTTGTCCAGCAGTAGGACATAAATAGCTAATACAAAAAAAAACCGTAATGTCCAAGAAAAACTCAAAAAAGATCACTCATATATTATCACTAACCATACAAGGAGATAATATTGAGGCCTGTTACCATAGGAAAGTGTAATCTTAGAGTATAACTTTTCCCTTGCCGGTGAACACCTGAGTAAGGCTTCGCAAACTCTAGGTTCGCGACCCACAGATTGAAAACACTGCTTTAGACGAAGTAAAGCATGAGACACTTTAAAATTTTAATAGTAAACCTAACGGTGATGATGTGAAATTTTTAGTAAGCATATACGAGTAAGAAGAAAATTCGACATAAGAATTGAAAACTATTCACTGACGAGTATAATTCTCACTAAATTCATTGTAAAAAAATTGCAAGTTACGAGGCGTGGTTAACCAAATCACAGTCGTGACAAATTCGGCATTGCTAGATTTTATTGACGGATATTTGGGTATCCGCGGTCGTGTTGAGCAAAAAATACGAAATGTCATGATACCAACCAATAGCAATTGGCAAACTACTTTTGATTTTGTTTTTAATAAATATCTATTTTTTTTAGATTATTTTATTTATTTATTGAACTTTATTACAAAAATTGTAAACGGTGGTAATGAATAGTAATAGTAATGAATGAATAGTTTATTTTTCAAGTAACATCATTTTGTTAGTAATGCTTATAGACTATGGATTAGTAACATGTGGGTAACAACATCATATTAAAAAAACATTATAGAGGTTAATGTTACGGTTTGTTTTTTTATTGAACATCCGAATTGTTATTTTCCTTTGCCGTAGCTGGCATTTCGTGTGTTCTACGTCGTTGGCTTACGTGGCCCATGAGGGACCTTCGTGTGAACTTTGTCCTTTAAATGTAACTGTAGTTCGTCATGTACATCACCGGAAACTTTCACGAAATACCATGCATGTAACCAAGATGTGAAAGAGATATCTTGTTCTGTATGGCCTTTTTTCTTTTTATTTTGAGATTTCTCGTAGGATTTTAGGTAAAAAAAATTAAGAAAGTTGTTAAAGGCATCTTAAGTATAAAGACGGCTCCTAGCATTGTCGATCACTTGAAAGCAATTTTTCTGGGTCTTCATGTATTTGTCTTGTGTCATGTGTAGACATACATGAAAACCCAGAAAAATACACGAAGACCAAGTCATAGTACTGACAACAGCAAAACTTGAAGGCGCATATGTATATGCGCTTTCATGTTTTATGTACTTTTCCACTATTCTACGACCACCGATGTGGTGGAAGGTGGAGTTTAGAAGGAGCATTATATGTTACGATATCTTTACGATGATGGCTAAATCTCATTGAAAGATCCCCTATTTTTCATTTCATGACTGTAGCACATCAAGAGCCGCCGCTGCGTGTCAGCAACGCTTTCTAACACTAAGGTGGCGTGTGAGGCATCATTTGTGGTAATTCAGATCGCGTGCACTGCACCACCTCAGCTAATAGAGTCTAGCTTTAAAACACTGCTATCCAGAGCCTGGTTTAGTAGCGTCTGATTAAAAATCCATGACTTCAGCAAATCAAGTCTTCACTGCAATGTGTCAACCACACTCTCTCAGATAAATTTATGACAATTTAGTTGTCTTGCTTTCGGTTGAGGAAAACTCTACCTAAACCTCGGTTGGTTCTCGTAAACTCGTCAAATAGGGGTGAACTGTAAAGGCTTTTAGCCTACAGTATTATTGATCGTTCAAAAAAGTTTAATGATTGTCTTAAATCTGAGAGAAAATTTTATTGGCCTATTCATCGTCAGGGCTAGGAAGGTGACCAATGAGCGAAAACATACCACTAACATTTATTCGTTTATTCGTTATTATATCCTGTCGTCTAACATGTTCATTCATACCAATTAATATACAATTATTATACACTTATCTTCATATATTTTGGCCCAAGGCGCAAGCCAGCAAAATAGCTGTATACAAACTGTCTACAACTTTACTTTAATTATGGAATGCATAAGAGTTCTTGCTTCCTCCTTCTACACCTTCTGCGCTCTTTGATTTTGTATCTCGTCATGTAATAACTCTTCTTAAATTAAAGTTTAAACAAGATCAGAACACCTATACATAAACAACATGGTTAACTAGTACTCTGATTACATAGATACGAGAACAGAGAATTGATAAATTTTCAAAGGAGAAGCTCTTCCTTAATTAAAAGACTTTCAACTAAGTCGCGTAATGAATGCACCAAACTCTTGAGGGACCATAAAATGCAGGAAAATGATAGTATGCAAATGGCGGACTCCTGTAGTGGCGACAGGATGTGTGCATTTGGGGCAATGAGTCGGGTAATGGAGGATGCAACTACGTGCTCTTTGTGTATAAACAGACGGACTGCAAAGTTCTTAGATTTTAACTGGCTTCTATATCGAACTTGCCTTTTGTGTATTTGGGTTCGGTTATGTACTTGTATATCAACTCCTCTATTATATCCTGTCGTCTAACATGGTCATTCATACCAATTAATATACACTTTATTCACGGATATAGTGAATTGGTGCGTTAATTATCAACATTGATTGAAGAAAGCCATCTCTTCGGAAAGATTATTTATCTACAGTCGTTTATTTTGTATTACACCAAAGTCTTAATGGACATTATAATGCAGGATAACGTAAGTGGGGTCAGGCTTTTCAAGATGCCTAAAGGCATATGACATAGCTTTACTTTACCAACCAATTATGACATTCGAGACCAAAACGGCTTATCGTGCCATTCGGAGCATGGTGATTAAGTGTCTGATCAAGTGTAAACCACGCTTGGGGTTACTTAGCATAAACGCTAATAGCGTCCCCTGGTCCATTGAGGTCCTGCTTCGAAATCTTTTAGTTTTTCGTGTGTGTAAGTAGCCAACACTGGTGTCAGATTTTTCAAGCTGCCTATAAAGCCATCTGACATAGCTTGACGACAATGATGTGATGACAGCCGGGATCAACGGTTAACGTGACTTTCGAAGCTTGGAGGAAGCTCGAGAATTTTTTATGATACTTGTGGCATGCCAGCCATCCAAGTGCGGACCACGCCCGGTGTCACTTAACTTGCGAAAGTGCCTCTAATGCGTACTCCCACCGGGCCACCGAGCCCCTCGAAATAACTAAACTACTCACCGCTTTTGAAGCTTGATAATTTGTTCTGGTACCTACTAGCCTTAAATACCAAGTGATTACCTTGTTATTACCTACCAGCAAACCTCGCCTGTCGTGAACCATTAAAGTTTCATGTATTCACCACTTTACAATTCAAGACTCGCCTAGCCCTATCACGAATAATGGGAGCAGCATTCGTGGCGGATAGAAATGTGACAGCTAGCGTGATCGGCGTCACGCTACCACGCAATCCGCGGAAACATCGCGTGTTACCGTCGCGTGACGTGATAGGTACCCTCGCGTGATTGTGGCAACCCGACATGCAAACCTACAGCATCAAATTACGAGAGTATAGAAATGAAGAGCCATGCTTGTCTGGAAGAAAGGAAGAAAATTGAATGTACCAGCTGCTTCTCTTTCCGCGGATATTGTAAAGCCGATCAAGGAAATAGACTAGAATCTGAATCATGTTAATTGGCGATGCGACTAGAAACTCATCACTATTTTTATAACATGTTTTCCATCTTCACGCCAGATCACTCTAAACGTGGCCTTTAGGTCTTATGGCCCTAGGCCCTGTCTACTCCATAAATTATAAAGACGTGATAGAATAGCTGTGTCAGTATAGAAATACTTCAGTCAGAAATGTGATAAAATCATGGCCATTTGGCTATGATGTCTGAGTGAAGCATTCAAATAAAACGAGACTATCAAACGAGTGTCGTGATATTTTATACTTCATGCTCAATGGCAGTGCATAGGCAATACTGTAGCCTGTGTCTTACTGGTCATCAATAATTTAATCTACGACACGACGATGGAGAACTGGCTTTACACGTGGTTTGCTACCCGAGTTTTAAGGAAATCATGTCGGGAAGATCATTTCCATTCGCTCGGTGTTTTGTGGTTGAAGCCCTGCTTCGGTTGATGAATACAATGACGAACCAGGTTCTCCGTGTCCGTGCGGTAACCGGCGGAAGCTACTGCCAATAAACTTTAGGTTTCAGTACTTTCAGTTCTAAAAATATTTACCTTGACAATGCTAAGATTATCATACCACCCGTGTGGTTGCGGGTTAGAATAGGACCACTCCGTCTCTTCCTGTGGATGTCGTAAAAGGCGAATAAAGGACTAAGCACAAATATCCTGTGCTACAATTGCATTCCCAAGGAGGGTTAACGTTGGGCGGCGGCCGGTTGTAAACTTTTCGCACAAATACATTCCCAAAGAGGGTTGACGTCAGGCAGGCGGCCGGTCGTAAAACTATAACCAAATCATTTAAACTGTTCCGGCTATTTCTTCTACATTTTGCGAGGTCTTTGGCATCCTTGGGTGACTACTCGTATTGACATGCATGTTATATTTGAAGAAGAAAAAGCGGGAAATCGCACCCCGGGCTCCGAAGCAGCACAGCTGAGGATGCAACCGGAAACGCGCTTAGACGAAGTAGAATACTAAGATTATCATAGTATATCTGTGAAAATCATGCAATGAAAGTCGTAGAATTACATTTCGAACATAATGAACACAAGTCATGGATATGGAGTAATGGCTGGAGTCCCTGTCGAAGCAAGTCATTTTTGTTAAAAGAATAAACAGATTGCCCTGAAAAAATAATTCTTGTAGCCTATGTCACCGGGATTCTAAAACTTAGAACAATACCTCATAAATGCAAATCAGTAAGTTAGGCATTTAAGTTACCTATGGCGGAATAAAGAATTCAAATGCAAACATGCGTTCTTATATGAACGCTAAAAACATTACACATTTTTGGGGCAATCGTGTAAAAATATGATATAAAGATCCCGAAATAAACGGAAGGCCTTTCTATTGTAGTCTTCGAATACAGTTAAAAACTTGTCCCTTTTTATGATTTGATCGCTCTTTTCAGTGTTATTTTAGGATACAATAACTTGCGAATTCATTTTTATGTTACCTGCGCAGACTGTTACATACGGTACTTAACCGTTATGGTTTTTGATAGGGCCACCCATACTAACACCACGTTTTGTTTGCCATCCGTCAGGTTTTACAACGTCATTAGCTTTTTTATTCACCGTAAAGATACATAGTAGTATATCTGTTCTACATTTCACACGTATTGTTTTTCAATCCTTTCTTTCATTCTTTGTGTTGTCTGATGCTATTATGGTATTAGTTTGAAAACAATACTCATTTGTTTTCGTATTCAAATGAGCAAGTCATAGTATGTTTTTTAAGGAAATCGATAAAATGTATTGTTCTGTATGTTGTACCTTGCATGCCAAAGCGTACTTCTCGTCTCGGGAATGTGAGTAATAATACTCGTCTCCTTTGTTGCAGGTACCCCGGAGGAAGCCCTTTGTTTCACCAGTTTTTCTGTTCCCTTTTACGAACAACCCTTTTTTCGGCCCCCTCAACTCGACGGTTTATTTTTACAACTCGCTCAGTTCAGATTTTTATTATTGTCATCGCTCACGTGGCTTGGCAGATGGAAATTATAATAGGTACGTATATTTTAACGTTTTTATTGCTGAATTTATATATATCTCATCTAATTTACATAATGTTTTAATGCTAGTGTAGGTATATTTATCACGAATGCCATCAATATTGCTACAGCAATGGTGACGGACTCCCAAAAAACACTTCCTATTATTATAAACGAATTTGCTCCGACACAATCTACTGATTTACATGAAATGGTCGTTGGCGCCACGTCACGTCCCGGTTGGGTCACGTTCCTCCTCGCTTTGCCGATGTTTGCGGTGACCGGAGCCATTCCAAGGACACCCACTACTCTGCTCAAACAGAACTACGCCATTTTGTCTAAAACCGGATACTCATCGGCGAGTTGAAATTAACAAATTTTCTGCTTCAGGAAATTTTGGTTCCTTGTTTGTCGTGTACCTAGGTTGAGTAGAATTGACCCGAAGATTCTGTTTTAGCCGCGAAGATAATCCAAATACATATTTACGAGTAGAACGAGAAAAGTTATTCTAGTTGTAACAATCTAACTTACAACCAGTAGCAAATAAATATTAGAAGCGTAAATCAATACGAGTATGTTACGTGGGAAGTCGATGATCATTTCACACTAGCTTTATAGGTCTAGTATTCTTGCTAAATATTGCACAAGTTCTTGTATTCCCTAGTAGTGAGTATCCGGCTTTACTTGTCCAAAATCGGCCGTAAAAACAAGTTTTGTGTTGCAAAATACGTACTCTTTCGGCAACGTCGCGTGTGTTTTAAATTTCAAATTGGCAGTTGAATCAAATTTTAGACATACTTGTTCTTGTAATTGATGGTAGTTACTACCTTTGGGTGTTGGAACTGGTTCTGATTAATTTAGAACCGTTTATGTTTTTTTTTGCGTCGTTATTTTATTAGCTTTACGGATTATTTTTAGTTTTAATTGGTACGTGTTTAGTATTTTTATCGCCATCTTGACAGCTTATGGCAAAACAAAGTCTGTTTCCATATTTATGTCCTGTGGATACCTATGACATCATCTTAAAGGTCAAACATTTATAACAAAAGTCGTGTCGTGACTGTCATAATCATCACAGTATATACAGTACGGGTTATATTAATATGTATTTGATTTTGAAATGAGTGTATTAATTAAGTCGAATATTGGCGTTTAGGTCGCCACACCGCGTGGTTCCGTCCGTCCGTCTGGAGGAAGCACTATGTTAGTCTAATTGTGGGAACTTTCGCACGGAGACGCCTCAGGGATCACACGGAACACGTAGTACACTTTAATACACACTTATGATTATTCTCTCTATGGAGGCTATTTATCGATATTTATTGTGGTCTTACCCCTGTGGAAACAGATTAAGAGCATCTAGTTCTGTCTCCTTGATTGACACAGTTTTAATACTGATGCTACTGGATTAGAGGTAGACATATGGACTCTGGTCGAACATATGTATTGTGTCAGGTCTAGTGGCCTTTTGCTATTCCTACTTGGATTGGCCTTTTCATATTTCCTGATACTTTCTCACATTCTTCTTCTACATCTTTCTCGTCATGTTTAAATTTCGTCTGAGTCATTTAAGCCGTTAAATCCTTCTCTCAAGTTATGAATATCCTAGACATCGTAGAAAACAATTTCTTAAATATTTATATTTACTTACGTAATTAATATTATATTTAAAAAAGCATGACAAGTATGATCACTGATGCATGTAGCTCAGGCTCTCTTGGGTTTCCCACAAGCACAAACCGTTAGGTAGAGGAAAATATCATAACTGGTCTGCTCGCCAAGTATAACATTATAAATGTTGTACTAAACAAAAACTGAGGAGAAAACTTTTCTTCAGCCATGGTATTTGTTACTGACCAATGACAATACCTCAACTTCCTTGTCAGTAAGGATAAATTGTGTAACGCTGCTTTTTATCTTTACTTACATCTAAATAAATGATAGTATACGGACATACCTTTTGAAAGTAAACTGGTCTAAAATCCTGTTGTCGTATCTAAAATCTGATTGAGCTTTGCATACACTTTCTTTATGCATAGTTTTAGCCCAATTGGTAGGCAAACGGACGAAATTTTTTTGACATGGATGACTTATTTACATACAAACATTAGATGCATGCACGTTGCATTAAAAAAAAACTATTAAAAATCATGCAAAAATGCGCAATCACTTGCATGCTATTGGATTAGAATCTACTTCAGTCATAATTGTCTCAGACATGATGAAGTAAACACCTGAGAACACGTTATAATTAACCTCCATTGTATGGAATTCATTGGATCGTTTCGGCTCTAATTGGAGTAACATTTTCCAGTCGGCTCGTCGCACACAATAGACGAGAACTTAACATTTAAGACAATGGTACACGCAAGCGCGTGAGAATCACGCAATATCTGGTGCCACGTATGCGGAAATTGATGAATTCTAATATTTTGACATGAGCAGCAAATGATCAAGAGGAACATGTTTCTCTGTTTTTCGTGTGTGAAAGTGGCTAGTACCTTCTAGTTTAAGATTTTTTGCCACTAATGATATCTATGCTGACAGCCGGGACCAACGGCTCACAAGACAGTAAGAATATACAGAACGGAATATCCTAAAGTCTCTCGCAATATGCGTCCCCGTTCCCTGTACCCGCACCTCTCCCCCGTTTTCGCCTTGTCGAGGGGCGAGAGCAGGCGAAAACACACTGCACACACATTTTATGTCACTTGTTATCAAAATACGCCTATTATGCAACAAAAAGAACAAAGTAACAGGTGTGTTCAGTCTTGTCTTGGAATGACGCACGGGAAAGCAGGAGGCCACTATCTAGACATGCGGCAGCGTGTTAAGACAATTTCAAAGTAAATGGTACTGGCTACGCAGCAGCCGTGCGTGTGTAATATTTGTACTTGGCTAGTTTTCGCATACTAGTCATATTCTTCTCCGTCATAACGCATTCCCGGTTGCTTCCTCAGCTGTGCTACTTTAAAGCCTGGAGTGCGCTATACCGCTTTTTCTTCTCTAAATATAATATGCAAGTCAATGGTCACCAAAGGATGCCAAAGACCTTGCGAAGTGGACAAGTATAATAAAGGCTATAGTTTTACGACCAGACCGGCCGCCCGCATAACATCAACCCTTCTGAGGAATGCAATCGTAGCACGAGATGTTTGTGCTTAGTCCTTTAGTCGCCTCTTACGACATCCACAGGAAGAGATGGAGTGATCCTTTATCCCGGATCGGTATTCTAGGCTGGAAACCACACGGGCATACTAGTCATATTATATTTGGCTAATCCACTTATCATCTTTAAAAAAAAATAAGTAACTTGGGTATAGATAGATACTTATTTTTTTTTCAACCGGACTTCCAAAATAAATATTATGTATTATATGTTCCTTGGGGCAAGTTGTTCAGTATCATGGACTGAATTCACCCTTTAAATACGAGTAGTTTCAGTATATTTAGTTACACGATAACTATTTTATGGCCCGATTTGGTCAATGATACTTAACAACTTTCTTCAAGGAACATAATAGCAAAATACAAAAAAAGACTAAACTTTAGCTCTAATACTGTATTTTATACGAACCAACTTATTTTAATGCCTTACTAAAATGTTTATCAAAACTAGCTGTAAGTATTTTTGACACGATTTCGTTCACAATATAGTTTGTGGCCCATTTCACTAAGCTCTACTTCCAACACGTATTTATTTTGTGATGAAAGGGATGGCACTACGCCAGAGCGAGACGAAGCTACACCCCGCACCGCCACCACGCATTTGCTCGTAGGCAGGCATCCGTGTGGACGTGTTACGTGTATCCTAAGTCACTGCCACTGCGACGTCACAAAACCAATAGGGCTGCCAAAGAGTCGAGTTCAATTCGCGCGCTTTTATTTTTCAATACTTTTTAGTAGTATTTAGATATGTCACGTAGGCGTGCATACTGTTGCGTGTTCGGATGTGGGAGTAAGAGCAGTAATACTTCTTTGACGTTTTTTACGTTACCGAGGGAAATCGAGAGGTAAGTATTTGTTATTATTTGACCAGTTTAACCATAACGACAGCGCTGGATTTACACTAGGGGCAATCGGGGCTAGAGCGTGGCAAATCCCAGAAATTAAATTCATGCATTATTTGTAAAATCGATTTTTTTATTTATTATGATTTTGTCACTTTTAGCTAAATTAATAATCAAAATAATTTAATTAATGTATTTTCTTGAAGATTTAAAATGATAATATTTGATTTTTTTATTTACTTATATTTATGTATTCTCTTGAAGATTTAAAACGATAATATTTCACTATTTTATTTTCTTAAATTAAATAGTCAATGAATAATTTATCGATTACATCTATTGATTTTATTGATGTTATTGAAGTACTTATACATCGTGTTAATGAAAGAACGCAAAACCTCTCAGATGGTAACTCAGCCCATGTAACTGAACAACTTTTGTTCAACAAATTTCAGGAAACTAAAAAAAAATTTTTTATTTTAATACCAGGGGTACTAGCGATGTTCTTCACAATGTATATTAGTCACTCTTATTTACCTCATGACTTAATGAAAACAGTTGTTGTACCCATTGTGAAGAACAGAACTGGAGATATTTCTGATAGAGGGAACTATCGGCCTATCTCTTTGGCGACGATTATTGCAAAGGTGCTGGATGGTATGCTTGATACATGTTTACAAAAATACCTAAACTTGCATGATGCCCAGTTTGGTTTTCAGCCTGGGCTTTCTACTGAAAGTGCGATACTAAGTCTTAAGCATACCGTTCAGTACTATACAGACCGTAAGACACCGGTGTACGTCTGTTTCCTTGATTTGTCTAGGGCGTTTGATCTTGTGTCCTATGACGAGCTGTGGACCAAACTGAGGGACAGAGGTGTGCCGGTGGAAGTTCGAAATATTTTTAAATATTGGTACAATGGTCAAACCAACTTCGTGAGGTGGGGCAACTGTTTGTCTGACCCATATGTGTTGGAATGTGGGGTGAGACAGGGTGGGTTGACCTCATCTAAGTTTTTCAACATATATGTAAATGACCTTATTGCTGAGCTGAGCAGCACCCGTGTGGGCTGTAGTATAGGGGGCGTAAGTATAAACAACCTAAGCTACGCAGATGATATGGTGTTGCTGAGCCCAACGGTAGGGGGTCTTAGACAATTATTGGCTATATGTGAGAGATATGCTGCCAAACATGGATTGACATATAATGTGAATAAATGTGAGTATATGGTCTGTAAGGCCGCCGGTAAGTGCCCAGAAGCTATACCTGATATAAAGCTAAACGGAGTGTGCATTAAGCGTGTACATAAGTTTAAATATCTGGGTCATTTCCTTACCGACGACCTTAGAGATGATGTAGACATTGAAAGAGAGCGCAGAGCCCTTTCAGTGAGAGGTAACATGCTAACCCGTAGATTTTCCATGTGTACTGATCAAGTCAAAGTGACACTATTTAAAGCATACTGTCAGACATTTTACACGGGAAATCTGTGGGTTGCACATACCAAAAGAACGCTGGATGTTCTGCGTGTTCAGTACAACAATGTTTTCAGAATGCTGTTGGGGCTGCCTCGCTTCTGTAGCGCATCAGTGATGTTGGCGCACTACCATACTGACAGCTTTCACGCCATTATCCGCAAAAAAACAGCATCCCTGATCAACAGAGTTAAGGGTAGTCAAAATAGCATCCTGAAAACAGTGGCTAATAATTTGACCTCTCCACTATGGAAATGCCTGGTGAGAAGAGTTACATAATAATAAGTTGATATATTTTAAATTTTGTATAGTTGTTTATGTTGTCGATTCAAATATTATAATTGTGTACTTATATGGATTTAAATTATCTGAAATAAAAATTATTATTATTATATTATTATAATACAAACTGATCAGCTGATTCTAGTCAATTTGTATAAAAATCCAATTCTTTTTGTTTTCGTGAAAATTGGTGAAAAGTTGTTCAGTTGAGGCTGAGGTACCATCTGAGAGGTTTTGTGTTATTTCATTAACACGATGTATAATGTATAATAAATTTTCTGTGATAAATTAGTTATTTTAAGAGGGCGCCTGATGTCAATAATCTAAATTTTGCTCCTGCTTCCACGCACACAAATTTACTCTAGCCGAAGCGAGACAGCGAGCCATGCGGGGCGTCGGGAATCGCGGTGGGTTAATGAGGCTGGTTCTGGTTTTGAGGTTTTTTTCGTTTTACAAAGAATATTTAAGAGTTATTTAAAAAGTAAGACATATGACGACTGCCTTATGTTTAATACAATATTAATCCAAAGTTACAAGTGCTAATTTATTGTATTTCTTAAATACTTTCTGTTTTAGTATAATTCTGAGGTGATTTGGAGGCAACTTCGCAATGTTTTTCTATCGAGAAAATTTTAAGCAATCGTGTTTTCGAAACTTATTATGTTTAGAGTTAGTCCTGAACTTTGCTGTTTTTTTTTATTAGAGATTTGAGTGCGTTTGACCTCTATCTAGCCTGATGGGAAGCTAAAATGAGGTCTAAGGTGTAACACGCAGACTCAAAAAATGCCTATTCACTCTTGCCTTGAAAATCTCTAAATCATATGTATGGGGAAACATCGACGCAGGGAGGGAATTCCACACCTTAGCGGTTCGCACAATGAAGGAGGAGGCGAATCGAGAGGTACGATGAGGAGCAATATCGACCACAAATGGGTGGAATTCCTGTACACGTCGTGTTGTCCGATGGTGGAATGGTGCAGGGGGAATTAAACTATGTAATTCCTGCGCACACTCCCCGAAGTGCAGCTTGTAGAAGACACACAGACTTGCTACTAGTCGGCGATGTTCGAGGCTCTGGAGCCGTCCTGCCGTAAGCAACTCATCACCAACGAGTCTTCTGGCACGTCTGTCGATAGCTTCTAGGGCTTCGAGCTGATAGCGGGCAGATCCATCCCATAGGTGGGAGCAATACTCCATACATGAGCGGACTTGAGCTGTGTAAAGGCTCAACAGTTGGTCATTGGTAAAATACCGTTGGACCTTGGAGAGGATGCCCAGTACGATATATATACCGAGAAGCTCGAGATGACGGGTGACAGGAACAGGCACACCCCGGAAAGTGGGAGCCAAGTTGAAAGGACTCTTTTTAGCAGAGAAGAGACACGCCTGTGTCTTAGAGGCATTAAATCTCACAAGGTTGGCACCACCCCAATCGGAGACAGCTTGCAGAGTAAGGTTGGTATGGAACACCATTGCCTCTCTTAGTTCGTCTATTTCCGATTTTTTGGCCCTTGCACTAGAAAAATATCTTTCCGTAACGGTGCTATCGTCTGCATACCCAAAAATACCGGGCTTTAGCAGATCGTTAATGTGAAGCAGAAATAGCGTTGCGGAAAGAACAGATCCCTGAGGTACTCCAGCATTAATTGCCAATAGGTCAGACGAGCAGCCGTCAACAGTTACTCGAATAAACCGTTCCCTCAGGAAATCGGAAATCCAAGCACAAAGGCTGGGAGGGATACCGTAAGCGGAAAGCTTCGCTATAAGAGCGTCATGCCACACCCTGTCAAATGCCTTTGAAATGTCAAGTGAGACAGCAAGTGCCTCACCGTATTTTTCAAGGGCTTCACCCCAAAGATGTGTAGCGTACACAAGAAGATCCCCAGTAGATCGGTTCTGGCGAAATCCGTTGAACATTGGCAAGCTTCCACATTTTTGGGACGATTCTGGACCGAAGAGATAGACGAAAAAGGCGCGTCAGAACAGGAGACAACTCGGGTGCGCAATTCCTTAAGACAATAGCAGGAATACCGTCGGGACCACTGGCTTTATTCACATCTAAGTTGCGTAGAGTCTTGAGAACCTCCTTTTGATGAATGCGGACTTCAGGCATTTTACATCCACAAGGAGGTAACTGGGGCGGTGTTTTATTGCTAGCATCTAGACGTGAGTTTTCGACAAACAGTGAAGCTAGTAAATTAGCTTTTTCTTAAGCCGTGTGTGTCAGTGTACCGTCAGGCTTCTGCAAAGGAGGAAGTGGGGAGCGGCAAAAGTTGGCTTCAACGCACTTAGAGACCAAAATGCTTTACTACCGGATGGGTACGAAGCGAGTTTGGCACCAACTCTGCTTATGTGGTCGAAGCGAGCCTTTTTAAGCGTTTTTTTTGCAGGACTTGGCCGCAGAGTTTAAGGCTTTCTTCTTTTTACGCGTAATCGGAGCTCTGCGATTACGAGCGTCAGCCCAAGCCTGGTATGCTGACTGTTTAATAGCCTCAGCTTTTAAACAGTCAGCATTGAACCAGGGTTCAGCTTTGATGCCAGAGGGTCGATCAGAAAATGGAATCCATCGCCTGACCGAGAACCTCAGCAACGGCACTTGCACAGTTCGACGGATCGCCAGAAGAAAAGCAGGCTTGCAGCCAAGGGTAAGACGCAAGGAAATGTCGCATCTCATCCCAATCTGCTGACTTGTACCGCCACACCCGTCTATTGCCTCTAGGGCTGGAGTCAGGTGGAGGACATATGAGGACGGACTTTACAGTCCGTGACAGTGACAGACAGTGGTCAGAACTCCCAAGAGGGGCTGAAACTGACACGTGATATCGGTCTGGTTCAGTCGTCAGCAGAAGGTCCAAGCAATTAGCTGTGTGATTCTCAACGTCGGGTATCCTAGTCGCCTGGTCAACCAGCTGGGAAAGGTTCAAAGACAAGGCAAACTTGTACGCCTCTCTACCAGCATGGTCAGTTTCCTGGTATGGGAACAACCATTGTTCGTGGTGAGCATTAAAGTCCCCCAGAAAAACGATTTGCGCGGTAGGATACCTTTGCTGAGCCACATCAACAGCCTCACTTAGGTGACGAAAAAGCCTTGTTGTCTCCTGGTCACCGCTATGCGATCGGTAGACACCGACAGACAATTTGTTCTGTGCCGGTGTCCACAAGCACCCAGATTGAAGAAGAAGAGGGTCTTCCAAGTTACGGAGACGCTTACAGCAGATGTCATCACGCACATAGAAACAAAGCACTGCCTTAAAGCGGAAATTGTGCTCCAGGACATATCCTGGGTAGTTCAAGTAGGATGTATCAGCAGGGGTAGTAATTTGCGTCTCCGTAAGCAAGAGCAGATGCGACCTTACAGTCTCAAGATGGTGGTGGACTGGGACGAGATTAGAGTGCAGACCTCAAATGTTAGTGAGGTGCACTTTTAGCGAGAGGCCGTGTATCCGCTGTTGATTCCTCAACTTTTTGTTCCTTTTATTCATATTGTTTTTATTTTTTGGGGCAAGAGGAAAAAAAGGCGAAGAGTGGCAGTAACGCGAGGCATCAGCCAGCCCCCACCAGAAGTCACAGTGCTGTTGCGCGGTAGGATAAGACTAGTGTGGAGACCGCGGAGACGCCCGGACCCCCCCCCCCCCCAAGGCCGCCTGTCGAGGCCTCTTGCCCGGTTTCCAACCGGCCCGACAGGGGCAACCTCAGGATTATGCGTGCGATGACAGAGCAGCCTTTCACAGATGGCTAGTCTGCAATTGGGCTCCCAACTATCGGCGGGCGGCCAACGAAAAACCGTTGCACCGGATCCCGCTGCCCTCCGAAACTAGGCACCCCGCGCAACAACACTGTGAGTCTGAATTCGGTACATTGGCAGATGCAAAACTGCGTAGACCCACTCCTCGAACGGCTACTCAGGGAATGCAGGAACGCGCGAACGCTTGGCACCTTGATTTTTCCACTGAGGGTGGTGACCAGCCGCGGCCTAAGCCTACCACCGGAAAGGGTGTCACTCTTTAGCACCACCCAGGGGTCACGTGTAGGGTCTCGAGGGTAAAGCCTACGGACGCGAGTGACAATCGACCCCAAAAAAAAGTGTTTTTATTTCAAAGTGAGTATTTCGTTAATATTGATAATATTTAAGATCGCTCTAAGAACTTTAGGGTAGTATGGGCTCTTAATTTTTGACAAATAAGGTATTAGAAATCAAAACTATAACTTAAGTAAAGTTTCAGTGTTGGGGCGGCATTTTCTAGTGTTGGGGTGGCTTTTTCTATAGTGCCCAAGGGTGGCACTAAGATTAAATCCGCCCCTACATAAAGACCTAACGTGGTACCTATTTGAAAAAACAAACGCATGCCAGGTACAAGACGGGTTTAAATTTGAAATGTCTGAAATACCTACTTGTTTTTTTTGTCTGTGTGTTCGTTTATCACATCACACATTTGCTGAAAGTCAATAAGCGAGCAGTTTTGCTTAAAGCAGTAATGTGCAAAGTTCAAGTGCATAAGTACATAATATGGATTTACGAGTAGGACCGACTTTTTTCGTGATAGACAACCCTATCGCTTGGCCATAATAACGACCTGGAGCGCGCGGCCGCGCCGGCTTCACTGGGGAACACTAGAATATTGGTATTATTATTAATCCACTCCTTTCTTTAATCAGGCCTGTGTCACTTCCCGTGTAGGTATCAAAAATATACCTACGCGCGGCGGCCAGTGCGGGTGGCTAATTCAGTCTGGGCTCACGTGCGAGCAGTGACGCACGCGCGAGCTTTGTTCGTCGCCTTGGTACTTCACCGATCCGGCCGTTTTAAAAATGGAGAAACATAAAAAGAAGGCTAAAAAATACTGCGCAGTTTTTAACTGTTTAAGCAAGGATTGCGATCCAAATGTAACTTTTTTTAGACTTCCTAAGGACGATGAAAGGTAAGATCTACTTTATTATCTTTGGAATTATTATGTTGTCATTTATGATAGGTACACTAAGTAGGTTTAATACCTAGTACCTAGGTACTAGGTATTCGTAACCTAAGTAGGTACCTAGGTACCTACTTAGGTTACGAAAATAAGTAGGAACGTAAGTAGGTATAAGTATATTATTCTTTCGAATTTCTGATGTTTGGTTTGAGATTGACGATATTTTTAGTAGGTACCTAACCCACCTACTTAGGAACTTTTCTTTTCGCTTGCAAAATAATTATGAAAGTTAAAGAAATGGTATGTACCTACTAAGTACATCCTATAGAATTCGGTATCTACTTTAAAGACTGTTTTAATTTAGCTGGTTAGATATTTCGCACATGTTATATTTCATTCATTAGAGTTGTTTGTGTTTCGCTTGTGTACGACAAGACAAAACTTGTGTTAGACCAAGAGCCGACCGCAAAAAAGTTGTTTATTATAATATTGAGTACCTACCTGTCTATGTGAACGTGTGCAAGTCTAGCTCGCGTCATGGTTCTGTTTAAACTTGTATGTACTACCACAGAATAGGTACTAGTACTCACGTACAGAAGTCTCACTCAGCAAAGAAATTCAAAGAAATATCTACTCAATGTGGCTAGCGATACATAAGTATAAATATACCTAAGGGACAAATCACACTGATTGAGCTAGCCCCAAAGTAAGTTTAAACTTATGTTATGGGATACTAACTCAACGTTACTATATTTTATAATAATAATAAATACTTCTACAATTTGCGCGGGGAGAGAAGCAGCTATGACTTCCGTGGTGTAATGGTCAACACGCTAGTCCGCCGAACTGGAGGTTCTGGGTTCGATCCCCAGCCAGGGCAAGTTCGAAAATGGCCTTTTTGAAATTGTCCTGGGTCTTGGATGTTTATCATATGTATTTATTATAAAATATAGTATCGTTGAGTTAGTATCCCATAACACAAGTTTAAACTTACTTTGGGGCTTACTCTATCGGTGTGATTTGTCCTTACATATTTATATCTATTAATATTTACGTTTTATTCTTGTCTTCCAGATCAGCATGGAAGACCGATAATACGGTGCGCTAAATGGCGATAGTAGCTTCTTGTAGTAGTCCCTAGCGCGTCGCTCGCTGAGTCTATTTAAGTCGGTTTTGTGTGTATTATGAATCGTTTGTCTAGAGTCATAAGGATAAAATTGGCTTGCAATGGATTTCTGTAGGTGTCTAAACGAAAAGGTGCTGCGTTTTGACGCGAGCTAAATTACACCATATTGCTAACCACTGTGAGTAGATATTTCTTTGAAAACGTTTGCGGAGTGAGACTTCTGTACTACTGGTATTTATTCTGTGCTTTAATCTGAGACTCCACTATTGATTTTTATTTCTCGCGCTTTGAACACATGATTTATGTGTAATAAGTAGTAATAAGGGACTTACACCAACCTTTTTATTTATACATAATAATAAGTTAACTTTCAAAGTAGGTAAATCGTCTCTTTGTGAACACAAAACATGTGCTTACTTTATGCTAAAATTGTATACTTACATAGATCATAATAATTACTTGACTGCGCCAGAAGGAGGGTTATGTTTTTCGAGTGTATGTATGTTTTGCAGCCTAAAACCGCTTGATGGATTTTAGCTTGTATCTATAAAAACCAAAATCAAAAAACGAAAAAAAATAAATTTGACTTCCCATACATATCATCACTCAACCAAATGGATTTTGTATGGGAAGACGAAATTTTGTTTTTCGGTTTTAGGGTTCCGTACCTCAAAAGGAAAAAACGGAACCCTTATAGGATCACTTTGTTGTCCGTCTGTCCGTCCGTCCGTCCGTCTGTCAAGACCCTTTTTCTCAGGAACGCGTGGAGGTATGAAGCTGAAATTTATATCAATTACTCAGGTCTACTGTCCCTTGAAGCTGTGAAAAAATCAAACTTCTAAGCCAACGCAATCAAAAGATACAGCCGTTTATGCCGCAAATTTTCGACACTTGCAAGGGAATCAAAACCTACAGGGTGCTTCCCGTGAACTCAGAATCTTGAAATTTGGTACGAAGCAACGTCTTATAGCATAGATAAAGGAAAAATTACGAAAACCATAAATTTTTAGTTACATCACATAATATATTTTTTTTTAATAATTTTAAACTTACTACCCATTTCCTCATAAACGCGTAGAGGTATTAAATTGAAATTCATACCAAATACTTAACCTTGCAGGTTTGTACGGAACCCTCGGTGCGCGAGTCCGACTCGCACTTGGCCGGTTTTTTTATAGTGGTTTTTATGGAAATTAGTTCAGTATCATGGACTGAACTTGCACCAAAAAGGTTATGTTTAGGAATCACAAGCAAAACAAAGCTTATAAACATCAATGAGACCTCCCTACGCGCTGAAATGCGCCAGAGAATTAAAGCCAGTGCCAGCCAGCTGAGCCAGCCCCTCGACTATTGTATCGTCAAAGGCCAGCCCAGTTGTTTGAACTTGTTTATCGACACAAATAACGACGTTACATCGTCGACACTTGTCTTACGCACACATTTCTCGTGCTAACTCATGCGGACGCCCGGGACTCTGAAAAGAAACGCCACTACTCACAGAGATGAGTGCTGGACTCATAGAGATACATACCTCAGTTTTTGACAAACAGTTACCTTGTTTACTGATGTGATGACATATATCTGCATGTAGTTAAAATGGACCGTTACGCGACGACACTGACACAGTTACGTTCAACGTAATATGAGCATTGTAAGATGAATGCCACTCGTCATTATTGTGCTATTCAAAGGATCCTATTCATTTGTGTCGAAGAGTAGAACACCTACTTTTAAACGAGATGTATTATTGTCATCGTTACGTTCGTGATGTGACGTAGTAGATTAGCTTCTGTCCGTGTCCTCTTTTATAGCGGCGAACCTAAATATAGGCCTTTGAACTGGAAATCCATAGATTGTTTTCGACATATCTTACGAGATGTACGAGATCCATATCGAGTGGGGAGTGAGATAAAGAATTCAGTATTCAGTATTATGCATTCTGTAGTAGTCATGTAGTCGTTTATGAATGCATCTTCTCACAAAGGTCTTTTATCATGCGTTTGTTAGCAAATCACGATATGTCCTAAAGTAAAGACATGTAAACTGGAATTTACCATACATATTTTCAAAAGTTCCACTGCTCGTGTTTGTTTGCCGCTAGAAACAACAAGATGACGTGATCCTTGAAAATACTTTTATATTATTTATTTTCAACTTGAGTTTTAGATTTGTTGCTACAATACACACTATAAAAAAAAAATTTTGTCAATTTCATATGTGCTTGAACTTCGTACTAATGCTGAGCTGACAAATAGCTTATTGGTAATTTTATCTGCGTATTCTCACAAGTTACTTATTTGACAAATACATATTTTATTTTATATAACCAGCCAGAGTTACTTATAGTAAGGGTCAACTCACACTGGCGCAGAGTCGTAGCGCCTCGTAAAAGTATATTCATCTCAAGGGGAAGACCAAGAATGAAGTTTTTCCAACAAATTAAGGAAGGGTAAGGAGTAAGGTCCTACCAAGACATTAAAAAGATGGCAGAGAGAAGAGAGAAATGGAGGCATCTCCACTTAACTCCACCGACAAGAATAAGCTCTTAAGTAGAAGAGATATTAATCTCTAGATATTATCCCATTATTAAGGTACAAATTAAACCGTTCGACTCCAGCCAAACGTTGACGCGCGTCGACGACGTTAGGCGCTGCGCGATTCCATATTTCCATTACCTACGCAATAAAAGATATGAATATACTTTAGGCGATAAAACATGAGGCTCCGACTCTGCGCTAGTGTGAGTTGACCCTAAATGGGGTGGAGCTTCTGTTGACTGTTGTTATTTTCACTGTAAATTCCATTTTATTGTATTGTTAATTTGTTACGTTGCAGAAGGAAACAATGGCTGGAGTTGATTAAGAGACCTGATTTGGACAGACCCGATATAAGACACAAGAGCTACACTGTCTGCTCACTACACTTTGAAGACTCTGTCATATCTAGACTGGAAATAGTTAAATTACTCCCAAACTCACTACCAACAAAATACGTACATACTGTTCCCAGGCCTTCACATCAAAATACGAGTCAAAAAAACAACCGCCGTAGCTTCTCTTCACGTAATATATCGACCCAAACTGATGACTCTGGGACATATTTACAATTAGCTAAACGTATACCACAACAATCTGGAAGTAAATTACCAAGATCAACAACAAAATATGATACTCCTTCAACAAGCACGTCGTCAACGGAAATTAACAAGTTAGAAGAACGAGGGAAAAGGCCATTATCAGAAACAGACGAAGACGCACTTTCAAAGAGAAAATTGACTGTCGGTTTTTATAAACTAATGCAATGGCAGATAAATTTAAAAAATAAATACAAAGGTGACTACAGTTCAACTGAATTTAAAAAGTTTGCTCTTAATTTGTATTATTCGAACCCGCAAACTTATCGCAGTTTAAAAACATTTCTCAAACTGCCTGACGAGAGCACATTATCAAGGTCTAATGCAAATAAAATCCTAATGCCCGGACTGGAAGACTGGACTCTTAAATGTTTTTCCACGAAATTGCAATCTTTACCTGACGAAGCTAAATATTGTACAGTGTGTGTCGGAACAATGGCGTTAAAACAAAATTTATATTATGATATTAGACACGACGATATCACTGGACTTCATAACATGTATGGTAAAGTTACGAGTGAGATAGCTTCCAATGCATATATGGTTATAGTTCAAGGTATAACGGTTAAATGGGATTTGCCTATTGCTTATGCATTTGTAGCATCGAACGACCATCAACAGTTAGATACTTGGATAAATAACATTATTATAATATTGCTTTCTATTGGATTGCGAGTAATGGCTATTGTATATGATCTGGACTCAGAACTTGAAACGTATACAAGAGAAGTTAAAAATATTACTACGGAAAGACCATATTTCACAATCGATGGTCACAAAATTTATCATATTTTTGATGTAACGCAATTACTTGTACAAGTGAGAAATGATCTTTTAAATTACGACTTTTACAATGCTGATCAAGATAGAATTACGTGGGAGTACATTAAAATGGTGCATACAATACAAAAGAATAAAAAATTACAAATGTTACCAAATATCACTGATGCCCACATTAACCCCGAAGGTATGGATAAGTTAGAAGTTAAATTAGTTGCTCAGGTTTTCAGCTTAAAAGTATTTGGAGTGCTGAATACATTAATCTGTTCTAAACTTCTACCTGAAGAAGCTCGAGCAACAGCAGAGTTTGTAAAACTGATGAATGATTTATTTAGCGTATTAAGCGCATCGTGTAAATCGTCAATATCTAACAAAGATCTAGGGCAGATATTAGATAATGCCCAAAAGGTACTTAAAAACTTGAGTGTTGTTAATAAAGAAACAAGTACTTTCACAGATATTCAAACGTTAAAGAGTTTCCAAATAACTTTACAAGCTATAACAATGTTGAGTAAAGACCTAAAGAAAGAAGATATTAAACATTATTTTACTTATAGTTTTACCCGGGAGGAGATAAAAACTTTATGTCACAAAATCCAATCCCAGAGAAATGACGGAAAATACCCAACTCCCATTCAATTTCGAAGAGCTTTTTCTAGATATTTCTATACGTGTATTTTTCAAAAATCGCCTTCTGATGACTGTCACGACGATCTTTTCGATTTACTTTCTAGAGGTGATGCAGTTATATTAAAGACAATCAGTGCTATTGATTATGGACAAAATTTATTCGGGGCCTCTCCAATGATGGTGTCGCTAGACGGGGACGTGGACTATCGGTTTGACGTGCCGAAGGACGCAGCCGTCAAATATGTGACCGCATACATTTTATATAAATGTTTACAAAAGCACCAATGTGATCAATTAGATGCCTTTATGCAAGACCGTATCGATTTGCTTAATTTTAAGATGCATCCACATTTCAGAGAATTCAATAAGAATTGTGCTTTTTACGGTCATCTAAAAGTGCCACCTGATTATCTCGTCAAAAAAGTCAAGGATTTGGAAAAAAACTTTTTAAAAATATTCGTACAATTTTCGTTGAAAAATCCGGCTACGACTCTTTTCACTTTACTTCAAACTTTTGATTTCGATACCCCTTGCCCTTGCTTTCCAGTTCAATACTTTATAAAGCTATTCATAAGATTCCGCATTTTTAACGTAATTAAAAGAAATGTTAAACATTTAAAGGAAGATAAATATATCAAAGCTATACCATTGTTATAATTAGGTTAAATACGTGTTTCAATTTTTGAAAGTTATCAATAATAAAAACTGTTGATATATACGTACACACGTTTTGTTATTTCCATTTCACATATACAAAATTTTGTGAATATATACCTATAGGTACTGAAGTTTTATCAGAATCTTTAAACCCCCTAAAGTCCTATACTCCAAACAGTAGCGGTGTAGTTTTTAAACAACATTAAAGGAAGGCATGTTGTCTGTCACATGCTTCAATATTTAAACAAATAAATGTCATGTAAACTTTGTATATCGTGAACACAGATTAAGTTGTTATTTCAATTAACAAATGACATTGAAAGTTATTATTAGCATTGGGTAGACGGGTTGACGTCACCGCAGCCCAAATCCACTAACGTGGAGGTGTACGCGTTTGTCTATTAGTTACTATTGTTGTCGCTTTTATGTATTTCCTCGCCTTTGTTCGTTGACACCGACTGACCAAGTTTCAAGTTAGCCATTGTTTCATTTATTTAATCGATCATACTAATACGTATTATAAACAAGTACTTACCTAGTATGTTAAAGTTTGTGATGATGTTTGAATGATTTTTACTGAATTGAAACGAGGGCAAAATATGAAACTGCTACAGACTGAATATGAACTACAAAGTTATTTAAGGGGCCCCATGCGCCATCACATACCTATCTACATACTTTCACGGTTTTATCCCCTAGGGAGCCAAGACTTTCATGGCCTAGGCTAGGGCCACCATCATAGAATTTTTTACATTAAATTTTTTTATCTATTTGTTGTATAACAGAGTTTATGGTCCTTGACTATTTCTATTCTAAATTTGCCAATTTATACATACATAGATAGATTTAGAGGCATAGTTTCACATGCGTACACGTTCAAAAGATGTAAGCGTATGCATAAGGGTTATATTTAGCAAACTATAGCAATGAATGAAATTTTGCAACGATTGTCTAGTCATCAAGCGGCCTAAATAAAGGTGAATTGTACAATTTGTACACAAGCTCGCACGTTGTCATTGTAGCAATGGCGGCAGCTGAGCTAAGATGGCGGATGCGTGACGTCACGGCTTCCTTTCGCGTCGCCTTCACCTTGACATTTGAATTTGATTCTCGAACGTGTCGCGTTGGTCGCTCATCCGCGACGCGCGTTGCATAATTAGTATTAGGTATACTTTGCCTATTTCGCGGATCGTTAGTTGCCAGTTTATTACTTGGTAGATGCTCGACGAGGGATCCTCATGATGATCATGATACAAGGACATCAAATTATTTTTGGAAAATCTTTAGTTATATGCCAGACAGAAAATTCAAAGCTTATGTAAAGGAAGTACTTTGTGAGAAGGCTTATTATAGGACCGATGACTATCTTAAAGACAAAAAGGTCTGGCTTGAGCTTGGCGCAGGTTTGTATACTTAGACATGTCATAATTTAGGTACATTGGTACATACTAAATTTACAAATTGACTTATAATTCAATTTAATTATGACATAACAAACAATGTAATCTCAGTCCATCCATATAACTAATTTTAAGTTTTTAGTTTGTTAGTTGACGTCTTTGCAGAAAACGTGCAGTGCAGTTTGTTGCCGCTTCTTCTGCACTTGCGCCTAGGAAGCGGCGTTAACTTAGCTGTAAGTAACGATTTGACGTCAACATTTGTGCAAAACAAAACAAAGTGACTATTATTAAGAGATATTATAAATATCCTATGATAATAAATATATTTTGAATTGAATTGAATTTACAACCAAAACTTAGCCCCTGGCTCTGACTGCTAACAAATGAGAGATCTAACTGGACTTAAATATTTTGGGAAACTGAAGGTAGGTATCGTGTCATCTTTAATAAGACGACCCCCGTGGTGTAATGGTTAACACGCTAGACCGCCAATCTGGAGGTTCTGGGTTCGATCCCCAGCCAGGGCAAGTTGGAAAATGGCCTTTTTTAATTTGTCCTGGATCTTGGGTGTTTATCTATATATGTATTTATTATAAAATATAGTATCGTTGAGTTAGTATCCCATAACTCAAGTTTAAACTTACTTTGGGGCTAGCTCAATAGTGTGATTTGTCCCTATATATTTATTTATTAATTCAATTATTTATCTTTAATAAGTAGTAACGCATAAGATCATAAAAAATAAAGTACTATTTTAATTCCTTTTTCTACCTACACGCCCACCATCATCACGCTAAAACCGTCTAAAAGAGTCTTACGGCCTACGCTTTGTCTACCCCGTTAGTCAATTCTTCCTTTCATGTTTAATACTGCTACACACAAAGTCAAAAATCGTTTGCGTTTTGGAGGTTGGACAGTTTTACATACATACATACTATCACGCCTGTTTCCCACAGGACAGTTTTAGTTGCTAATAATAGTAATAAAATAACTCCACCGTGACGCTGACGGATTTTTACGCTATTCTGTTTTCTTGAAGAGTATACTTTATACTCTTTTATTTGAGGTATTTTCTCTTCCTGCACACTATGAAATCCTTAAGACAATCCAAAATAATCGTCTGTTTCAAAGATTTCTCAGTCTTAAATGAGCTTAACTTAACTCCACCGGGACATAATTTACTGGTTTTATGGTTAGGTAAATAAAGAAGGATTATGCCGTGACTATGACCTCACATTTGATATATTTTTTATTCCTGCATTTCTTAAGAAAATCTTTCTGCAAACATTTTGTATTAAACTGCATTTCAATTTTATTATTCAACTTTTAATTCATATGTACCTGTACTGTAGCCACGGAATGCTACGAATGTTTTACCACTTATTTTTTAATTGACATAATTTATCATAAATAATGTAGTTCCCGGCAGAGTAGAATAGTACCACTCCAAGTCTTCCTGAGGATGTCGTAGCAGGCGATTGAGGAAACACAAGCTGAACAAAGCTTATAAACATCAGTGAGACCTCTCCAACCCGTCTGGCCAGCGTGGAGTGTAGGCCAAATCCTCTGACTGCTCTGGTTAATATTATATATGGCTCTGGAAGTACATAGAGGGTCTTGCTCCTGCGGTGGAGACTAAAAAAGACCTGATCATGATGATAATGATCGTAAATTATTATACTTACCTACTTCACTAAAATGATAAATTTCTAAAATGGCTAACATAATTCACAAACAACATGAAAATTAAATGAAACACCTGATTGCGCGTAAGTAATACGCGATTACGTATGACCCTACAATCGGAAAGTGAACCCGACTAAAATAAACGTAAAAGATACGTGGGTTATCGAGCGAACATTCGTAAACAGTGTTGTGAGCACGTAGACAATTGCTGTGATAACTCTGATAACTAATGTAGATACGAGCGCTACTCGACCGCGCCAAGGCGATGACAAAGGAGTTCCATGTGACGTCAATATAACAAACTCAATTTATTTATCACATTTACAAATAAATACCTTAGAGGGTAACATATAGCTAAATAACTAAAAAATAACACAGAAAGTTGATAAGTGAAAGGCAGATGTTGAAGTGGGTGAAGATATGAGTGTCAATTAAAAGCCAAAGACAGCTCAGATCATAATGGAAGATAAGAAGAACTATCTAATTGTACAAATTGATTGTAGACAAAGATAGGTATGCAGTCGCCATTTGTGATGTGGTGACGCTGTCTAGCAGGAATTATGATTCATTTAATAATCAAAGTTCTACCAACGGCCTAATAAATATGTTTGTGGTAGGGTATTAAAAGATATACAACTATGATGGAAATTATGGTATAAGGTACATGACTTAAAAATCAATCAAATTGTCACAGTTTACAGTTCTTGTGGCTACTTTGCTCTGTTTCTTTGCCTTATCAGCGTGTTGTTCATCGAATATTGAGTCTCCACGTTTGTTTACGACGTTGTGCAAACAACTGATAAACAAAAATAGTGTTTTCATTAAAACGTTGTCAAAAGCAGACTTACTTACTAGGAACGGACGGATAAAGGCGTCTTTATCTTGAGTAAATATCTTCGAAAAGTTGCTCAACATCGTACGAAACGTCAGAAGTTAGACCATAGTTTTAAGCCCCGTTTCCAGGGATTAAATGTACACTAATGACAACTAATTTTACGCCATCTTGTGAAAATTTCTGGTCTTCTTCTTCTTTTGAACGTATCGATGGTACTTTAGTTATATTTGGTTGCTCTAGTAAATAGCAACCTCAAGAGTAACTTTGTAAGTATTCATGTTATTAATCAATAATTATTTCATGTCTACAAAATTAGCTGTCGACCTTTAACCATCTTTTAATAAACTTGACATGATGTAAGTAGATTATGACAAAATTAATGAGGACGAGATGATAAAGAAGTAAGTAAATATTGAACTAAACTAACACAGTCATCCATTATGGTTTTACTATCAGATTCATTTATTTGTTCGATTTGGTTCTAGCACTGATCGTACTCGTAGTCGCCTTTACTATCAATAGATAGATAAGGACAAATCACACAGACTGAGTAGCCCCAAAGTAAGTTTAACATTGTGTAATGGGATACTAACTCAACGATACTATATTTCATACTACTCGTAAATACATATAATTCTTTTATTTAAAAAATTATGGTAAGTAAAGCATGTAATTTTTGGTTATAGGATGGCTTGGCTTGCTCATAGAATGGCTTCAGCGTCTAGATATAAGTCAATGGCGTTGCGACACGTTGCTGTCTTGCTTCTGTATTCTGAAAATATAATTTGAAATGAAATATTCTGTGTGTGGATCGATAGCACATGAACGTTCTAAATAAAGGTCCGTGACTCGTGCTGATAAGGTAACGCTAGATAAACTAGCTGCGCTTGCGTAGCTGCGCGCAATCTTATCGACTCCTGCGATTAAGGGCATATGCATTTTTAAGTTCATATGCTTTAAATGCGTCTTACTTTGTTATTTTATTATACAGGCTGACTTTTTATCCACCGGCAAAATTTTTGGAGAAAGTAGTTCAGTATCATGGGCTGAATGTTTCTTTAAAAAAAGTTAATTTTATATATTTTTTTAGATCCGATATAACCGAAACAGCATCCCCTCCTAAGGTTCCGTCATCTAGGTACCATACGTTAAAAAGAACTACTGGGAATTTAATAAAATTCTAAAAATAAATAGCCATGACATAGCTTGTCAGCTACATGGTATACTTTATAATTTGTTTGCTCCTAACTATTTAACTACCCAATTTTAGCTCTTATGCTCCACTCATGATAGGGTTCTGCGCTCTTCTGATAAATTAACTCTTTCGATTCCTTCTCACCGTACTGGGTTTCTCTCTAATTCTTTTGCCGTTACGGCCGTACGACTATGGAATGCCATCCCTGACAACATTATGAGAGCACAATCGCGGGATCATTTTAAATCACTTGTATTTCGACACTTCCATGAGCAAGCTATGCTGTAGTAGTCTATGTATGTTTATTTATTTTAAATATTTATGTAAGTATATACTTGGAGATATTAAGTATATTATATCTATGTTTTATATACAACGTGGAAGGGACATACCCATAATAAATGAAACTACGGCCTTACTAGATCGTTATAGTATAATGAAATTAAAATAACAGCCAAAGAACAAAAAAAAAATTCAGCATTTTCATACAAAAGTGTGCAGCCGTTCGGGCAATTTGTATGGGAATGTCAATTTTTTTTCGGTTTTGCGACTGTTATTTTAATTTCATTATACTATAATGATCTAGTATAGCCCTTGGTTTTATTTATTACGGGTATGTCCCTACCACTTTGTATAACTATTATATGTTATTTAATTTAATATATAGGCGTAGTTTATGTAGGTATCTTAGCTAGTAAGTAGTTTTTTTTTCTCATTCCTGTTTTGTATACGCTTGCACCCCATTTATCACCTTCTCTTATACGTCCCAAAGGTATTCTCTGGTAGACAGTGCTTAGCGTTAAGATTATACCTATTGTGCATTAATTTTATAGTGCAATAAATTAAAAAAATAAAAAAATACCATACTTTTTACGGCAAGCTTGTTGGTATGTTTAGAAACATATCTTATTTAATTAAATATTATTTTCATCCGGTAAGCAGTTAAGCGAAGGTAGACCCCTTTTGAATCCTGTACTCATGATACAAATGCTGAATCAAACATCTGTACTTGATTTGCACATAAAATGGCATTTAAATTATGAAGTTTTGATGAATCAACTAAATGAATAATAATTATGATGTAACGGCCACTTAAATTATTAATAAAAATTCATGGAAAAGGGTAAGAATGCCATTACAGAAATAATAATCATAATAAGGATGACTTTATTCATGCGTCACGAGCTGCAATAAAGGCAAAATAAATAAGGAAAAAGGTGACAAACACAGACTTCTGCGATAGACCTCGGCAAATAATAAATAATTATTTTACAATGTATTCATTACATACAAGTACTAACATGAACATTAAATTAGTCAGTGATGTCTGTGATGGATGACTGTACAATAAAGAATTTAACAAACTAATGTTTTATTTCAAATAAAATTCAATAGCTTAAAAATGTTACAGTTACAGAAAAACATATATGTAAATATATAAGATGACCAAACAGAGATCATACCCTTACTGGCTTGACTATGAAAGAATCTAATAAAATCGACCTTGTTATAATCAAATCATCAAACATTTCGGTATACTATACACAACTACAGAAACCTTTACAAAGGAGAACATATTGTCTAAAAACCCATCGCTGATGATACAACAACAGTACGCGATCCCTATTCTGAGCAGCCGTCTCAAAAGTGGCAATTATTGCAATCATGCTTGCCGACCTTCGTTGAAGATTGCCCAGGAAGAAGAATACGGAACATCTTGAATAAAATTATACGTTAACTGATGAGGCCTAACGTCAATAAAAAATCCCTATCTTGAGATAAGCGTATAATGCATAGGTGGAGACACCATTTGACAAACAAATGATAACGGCTATCCGCCTTATCATGCATTTGCGTACACGATCATATCTGAAGGAATCCTGATAACACACCGTTACATTTATATAAACGATACACACGTACATACACTGATAGGATATCAATGAGATTATAAATGAAGATATTCTTCGGTGTTTTACTACCTTAAGACATTTATGTGAGGCTTAACATGACCATGCTTTTATACCTGAACATGCTTGTATACCTGAACAGAAATGGAGAACGCGCCGTAAAAATATTCGGTTAGTAGTAGGAAAATTAAATGTGGAAACATATAATTAGAACTTAGCGGAGAAAAGAGAGACATGGAAGGCACTCCATCGACAAGAGCACGGCTCTTAAGTACAAGAAGAAGTACTAGTAGACCAAAGTGCTATCAGTATTTTTAATGGGATTTTTTGTCCCAATAGAGGTACCACTAGGACAACTGGGAATTTGATTCTAAATACTACGACCGCGATGATGTCCGTCGATATCACAAACTTCAAAATGTAATGCAGCGTCTTCCTGAAAAGTTTTAATAGTTTTCGTTCCCGGTTTATCAAATCAAATCATAAATTCGCATTTCTTTGTATCTTCTTCTTCTGCGCTTGAGGCATGTCCAATCAAAATGGTCGAAATCACCGCTTCGCTTTTATGGTTGGTCAGTTCAGCCGGTTCAGCGCGGCTAATCTCCGCTGTCCACTCCGCTTCAGTCGAAATGCGCCTTTAGTAATGTATGATTTACCACGCGTTATGTTCTCTTTGACCTGTATTCTTGTACTTGTGAATTTTAAGTACTTAGTGACACGAGTTTGTTGTTTCATATCATAGATAGATAAGGACAAATCACACTAATTGAGCTAGCCCCAAAGTACTAATACTAACTCAATTATACGATATTTTATAATGAATACATATATAGACAAACACCCAAGAATTTGAAAAAGTTCCTTTTCTAACTTGCCCTGGCTGAGGATCGAACCCACGGAGGTCGACTAAATAGTAAATATAGTTTTAATTCTTCATCAAACACATTTTATTTTAATTAACTAATAAAACATCTTTATATAGGTAATATCTCCTTTATATGGTATCAAAAGCAGTTCAATACAATAACATTTTTGTAGGTATTTCTTGATGACATGATGATGACAAAACCTCTTTCATTAAATAACTATTCATATCGCACAAAAACATGTTTACGTCGAAATACCGAAAATATTTCAACGTATTATCTGTTATGTTTAATTCAAGTTAATTGGCTAGCTCGTTAACTTCGATATCGCATAACTACTCATTGTAAATGGAGGCCACGTGACGTGTGACATCATTAAAATACGATAAGCTCTGCATATTTAATCCTTTACATTTCCGTGGTAGCTTCTGTTACTCATACCCGCAAATAGTATTAAGTATGATGAGTGATGACGATGACATAATGTACGATGATAAAATTGATTCAACTTCTACTCCGTCTGGCAACATTGATGCAAAATAGATAAATAAATCAGGGGCCGTTCAATAATTTTGTAAGCACCAAAGAGGGGGTCTTTGATTTGGTTATTTTTGATGTCATAGGGGGCAGGAGGGTCTGGACTTCCACTACGTCACACCATTACGACAGCAATATTTTTTAGTTATTTTTATACTTCTTGACAAATTTCTGTCATTTTGATTTGATTAAACAGACAGTGAAATAATAGCTACAAACAATAAACTTACTTATGAAAACAATTAAAAAATAAGTAGATTTTATACAAAATATATCAATTCTTAGGTACATAAGCATAGAAGGGGGGATAAGAGATAGCTTACTTTTGCTGAAGGGCGGGGAATTAAAAATGGCTCAAATACCGCTTACGTAATACTTGAACGATCCCTTAGTAAATGATGTATTCATTCTTTTTTGGCATTTTTGTTGTTGCTAATTAAACTTTGGTCTGTATTCCTGTGCCTCTCACAATCAATTAAAAGTACAATCGCTGTACTTTACATTCTCTTCTATGGTTATCTCAGTTATCGACAATAATGTTTGTCCACGACATACTTATTTCATTACTAATATTCATACTTATTACTAATATTCTACACTACAACACTTTGTGCATCTTGGACTGGGCTTCAACAACGATTTGTAACGTTTTGGGCTGGTCTCTGGACTGCCTGGAACATTGTCCCATTTACAATACATTCTTGTATTTTGTTAATTTTATAAATTATTTTTAGGTGCAATAAAGAGTTTTTCATTCATTCATTCATTCTTAATAATCTTTATTCATCATCTTATATTTATCTATTTTATTTCTTATGACCAGCTCACTTCGCTTCTTATTTCTTAGTTGTATTTCATGGTATTATATTTCCAAGTGATTACAATAAGTCACACCTCTGCACTATAATCCATTACCAAAATGATTAACTGTTAGCCATTTTACAGGTAAAATACAATACTTATCGCATATTTTTTTGTGAGTTTTTCCTTATGAACAACGGTATCAGACTATCATACTCGTAAATCTCTTTAAAGATATAAAATAACAAAATTATCACTATCGTACTATTAATATAATAAATACTGTAGCATATAGATATGTAGGTCTTTTCTAGCCTACGAGCATTATGATAGCTCCTGATATTTACTGATAAATGACTCGTTTACACACGAGTCATTTATCTCATCTTCCCCATGTGTTCCACTTTATGATGTTGATCTAGGTTGTATGTATTCTCGCTAATACACATAAGTTCCCCAATTTGTTCACATTTTGTACAATTTCAGTTATTTTCTCGGGCTTGGCAGAAGACAGGCCTCGAGTTAAAACTTAAAATATACATTGAACATTATTTAGCAGCAATTAGGTACCGTGTACACACGATCGGCGTTTTCCTTATCCGTGCAAACATCCGGTGGCAGAATAACGTTCGCTAAGCAAACAGCTCCAAGGACAACTGAGATGGCCTTCAGGCCTGAACACGTCCACGTGTAGTAATCTGCAGTACTTTAAAATATGTTTCTGGACAATTTGCACGCAAAAAGTGCTTCAAATTTCACCCCCTCTCCAGCAAATTGCCACTGTACGAACGTAAGTTTACTAATTAGTACGTTTCAACAGGACCCAGACCTTAAGTTTCGTTCGTTATAACTAGCTCAATTCAATCGTATGATGTGGTGGTAACAATAGTTAAGTGGTGGTCCCAACCCAAGTATCTAAGTTTTTGACAACAGTTGGGTAAGGTTATCTTTTTTCTTAGCTTCTGCCCAAGTCATTCGTCTCATCTTCATTTATTAAAGTGTCATTAAAAAAATATGTATTTACTATACCTACTAACAACTTACTTTATCAACTGTTAAGATTTAACGCCATTTACCGTCACCTCACCACCTGTTTCAAATAATATGCAGCCGGCGTTAGGGGCAGCAGCTAGCGTCGATACAAACATTGATTGCGGCAGTGGAAAGTTCCGCCGAAGCTCCCTGATAGCAGTTATCGTCCACGCGGGCGCGGCGTGCCCTTATCATATCGACGAAACGTTGCTCGTTGTAGTTATCCACTTACTACAGCAGCTGCTATTTATAATATTATCCAGGCGAGTAATTTGATAACCCAGCGGTGCACGCGTTCTTAGAACTGGTGGATGGAAAGGAAGGAGTCAAATTTGTACAAAATCAACCGGCTTTTAGGCTACGTTCCGCCCAAGCTGAGCAGAGTTGGGCTGTTTTTTAACAACCAATAACATTTTGTTATCGATAGAGTAGAGACCTAGTAAAAAGTCATCGCCTGTCCTGGTATGGCCACTTAATGAGAAGGGATACCGAACACCTGGCTAAGAAAATGGCTGACTTAATAGTAGACGGGTATAGAGGAAAAGGAAGACCGAGAAAGACGTGGGAAGAATGCGTAAGAGGTCAGGGGAGGTCAATACTATTACTATTATTTCTGAGATAGCGACGGAAAAAAAAATATGGAGGTAGTTGACATACAAAGCCAACCCCAAATAGGGAAAAGGCGAAGAAAAAAGCAGAAGAGTCCTATTTAGCTTCGGTGGAGCCTGGCCTGGCCCTTTAGCTTCTCATACATCTTCGTTAAATTCTGTCAATTGCCTCGTTGTCCTCATAATGATATATGCATGACCGTGGCTGGACCCATGGAATTTAAAAAGCGCACGGTGCTCTAAGCGGGTCGTAATAATAATATTTACAATTTAGCCTAATTTTAGCATCGTGTTATGTCGCAGAACGACTCGATTTCATAATATCTTGTAATCGGAGTTCTGCAAACACACCGTTTTCCTATCGTATCAGTTCGAATAAACGACGACTCGTGAAAATTCGATCCTGCTGCGATAGATTTACGAAGACGATCCTGAGCACCAAAGATTACGTAACTGGTGATAGTACGTTACGGTGATAGTGTCGGTTTATATGCACTTGGTATACTATGTAAGACAGCTTCAAATAATTCCAGCCGACAATGCGTAATTAGTAAAGTGTTTGATGTAAGGAAACTTTTACAATTTACTTCAGACCACACTATTGCAATATAAGCACGTAAGAGTAAATAATAATAAAACACTTTATTGCACCAAAACACTAGAAAGAGACAATACAAATAAGGTAGTTAATATATATATATAATTATAATAAAATATATATATATAATAATCCAAAGTTAGATTTATCTCAAGATGATGGTTTATTTATCGTCTAATCCAAACAATTAAACAAATTTTATTCTAAAAATCATCCATTATGATTCTTTATATCCACTTTCTACCCATAAAAATCTACGCTCCTCAAATCTGTCCTGAAATCGATGCCATTTCGTAGAATGCTGCCCGTTTTAGGAGCGCTGATTTTTCTGTCAAATTCATTAAAAGTCTGCAATCTTTAAATTAGTAGATTACTCACTATATGACTGCCGCGTGGCTTCCGGCCTAGAATAGGATACCTCCATCTCTTCATGTGGATGTCGTACGAGACGATTAAAGGACTAAGCACAGACATCTCGTGCTACAATTGGATTGCCAAGAATGCTTGACGTCGGGCGGCAGCTTGTGTAAAACGTTTCATACAAATGCATTCCCAAAGAGGGTTGATATCAGGCAGGCGGCCCGGTGATGATTTACATACACGCCAATTATAATTTTTTACAGAAGGAAAAGCGGGAAAGCGCGTCCCCGGGCTCCAAAATTGCACAGCTGACCGCAACCGGGAACGCGCTGAGATGAAGAAGATCACTATATTACTGATTTAAAGATATTTTCTGAATACGGCGGATATGTGGTAAGATACCACAGTGATGCTACGCTACCTACTTTCTTACGTCTTCCAAAAGTCAACAGTTGCTAAGCTCGCGTAAATAGCATTCCGTGCTGGTTTACACAAATTATTTGCGATTCAGCCGCGTTGACATCAGTGGCTACACTGCCTACATGACTACTTTGCACATATCGCAAACATTTATTCAGACGTACCGTTTTACCCCTATCATGCGTTATGTATGTTATTCTATCGTCCTATATCTGTGCTGTGTTCCGACTGCTTGAACTTCGAATCACTTTTATGCAATCGTAAAAAAATGCCCGCTAAGATCTAGTTTCTGAACATTATGTATGTGTGTTTATTTATTCCGACATAATTTTAAAATGCTTGAACAGATTTGATCTTTAGAGTTTTACATAATTCAAAACGTTTTCTAGACAATTTTTCCTTCAAGATAAGAATATACATACTATCACCTTCTAAATAAGTCTACGTATCTCCAACATCATCATTTATTGTAGGTATGTATATTTATTTAATTATGTATTTAAATATTTCGCGCCGCAACGATATATCTGTTCATCCATATGAGAATGCCTTCAGTTTCAATATTTTTTTTTATTAAAAGCGCTCGACTTAATTTTTATGCGCTTTTAATAATAACTAATAATATATTTAAGTAGGTAGCAGTTGTTTTTTTATTAACTTACTTATTTATTTATAAGTATTGATTGATTCTTGATTTTTTAAATATTTTACCCATTATAAACACTCAAAAATATACCTACTAAATTACCTACTATGCCAGTGCTACTCGTATGCAAAGGTCTCTGCATCTCCCTCCCTTCTAAATATCTCGATTCTATGCTATTCCAATCATTGTTTTCAAAGTGTCGTATGTCGTCACAAACTTCGGGACTGTCTCTTTCTGCAACTATCTTCAAAAGTACACTTATAGTATTTTCCTTTATATTATTTAGCCCCTCAGGTATAATTATTTTAATACATTTGACATTTCATGGAAACAGAAACCTAACATTGAGCAACGTTGGTTCGAATCCCACCTTTGGCGACCGTAAATTATTTTAATCAATTGACATATTTTACCATTTTCCCGTTATATTATCCAAGTTTTAATAATATTTTTATGATATCAACGTTTTCCAGGCATTTGTAACGGTATCCGGTATATTTGTTTTACCTTCCTTAAAATTTTCATATAAACCAGCCACGCCTACTCCATTGCGGTTTTAACTGGTCACGCATACAGGTCTAAAAGGTCACATAGTATAGATTACGTAATGTCTAGTATGTCTAATTTCTATTTGAATGACAAACCACTGAGGGCCGATTCCAACTGGAATGGCAGCGGCCGACAGCGCATTTTTACTGTCAAGCCTTTATTCACCTTTATTTCTATCTCTTAAATACATAGAAAGAATAGAAAAACAAAAGTTGCTTCCACAAGCAGCCAAGCTTTTCTCTAGCTATTCTATATGCATTACTGGAATAGAAACAAGAGCGAATATGGTTTGACAGTGACGGTGCGCTGAACGCCGTTTTTTAATCATTTGGTCGCTAACAATGACGTAGTTTTCACAAAATGAGAGACTCAATGGCTTCTAAACGGGAGTAATTAAAAAGAAATCAACATAAGAAGTGATTAAAGCTAATGCTTGTCACGTTGTTGGGAGCGAGGCCTTTGTTTATATCGCACCAAGTTCATTGACGTCCTATGTCACTATGCCAACGTGATGGTGGCATGAAAATAGATAGGATAAACTTACAGCTATGATTTCTGGCCCACTCTTAGCTTTATCTGTGCCTGAATCTGCAAAGGAATATGTGGAATGATTAAATCTAATGCTTCAATAGATGTTATGATGAACCTAATGTCAGGTGAACCTAATGTAAAGAAGACAGATCTGGTGAAAGAAAACAAATTGGTGGTATAAAAAATTGGTATCTCTACTAACATTTCAGTACGTATCAAAAGTTCAAAACCGTTACAATATGTACTCATATCATATAGCACAGCATATTCCATGTGATAGCCACCTAACATAAAATAGGTACTTATATGAGTATCAAATTAGTGCTAATGTACTTAGGATATTGAAGGTTTTTTTTTTTACCAATCAAAGGTTATCACCAGGAAGGAAAAATTGTCAAAAATAATAATTTTAACCTATCGCAACGTCCTTGCAGCTTTATGAAACGGTACATAACGTACATACCTATGACAAACACACTTTCTGTTTCCATTTCCAAGAGGATGCGTCTATTTGCGGAGCGGACGAAGCCATCGTTATCATTATCACTTATCTATGTTTACTCGAGCTGCGGGACGCGAAAACATCTACTAGTATATATGCAAAACGCGGAATCATTCAGTGGTACCACCACAAGGGGATACTCCTTATCCTCCTCCTCCTCCTCCTTGAGAAACATCTTCTCTTTCAGTGTAGACAGAGAAGACAGAGACAAATTAAAAACTAGTAAAATAACAAAATCAATTGCATCAACTTTCCGCTTCTTAGGTAGTAACGTGACGTCCAAAGTTGACGCCGAAAGCTGATATATAGCAAACGGCCGCGTAGCAGCTGATTTACGTAGCTTTGTTTATTGGTATCGTTTGGCTTTGGCTTTGCCTCGTGCATCGCCTCGGGATCATCTTCCCAGAATATCGGCCTCAGATTCTCCGAACCGATGGTGGAAACTTTATGAGTGTGTTAAACCTAGTTTGAACGAACTTTGTCCTTTACACGTAGTAAGTACGATTATGTACTAAGAATATGTTCTGGAAATGCCAAGAAATGATGATGCAGACCTTCGACGACAACCAATGCTGGCAACATTTTTGTATCACTCAGAACACCTTTGCCTGCAATAGAATTTCATTTAACTTGCAAGGTAATGTTACTATTTTTGTACTTACCTCTGTATGTGTGTGTCATTTGAAAGGTATCCATCTATCAATCTATCATTGAAGTGCAGGCATGAATCAAAAATTTCTAAGAAGTTCAAGAGTCAAGAGTGAATTGGTCGGTTTTCTAAAAAGAAATTACTTATGCCTCCAGCAGGACATGTTATCACGTTGGGTCCGCCCTTAGATCATAAATGATCTAAGGGTCCGCCTGTGTCATTAACTGGTGTTAATAAAATTTACGACGAGAATCGGACCCCTACGGTTAGATAACATGAAACCCAAAGCTGATGAAAGCCGATATGTCTGTAACGTCTTGTTTGCCCTCGCCTCGCCTAGCTGGCTATCGCACAAGTTACTCCACCGGCCCATATCGGCCTCTTCTCAGAATCACCGCTGGAAACTTTACGAGAATGCACATTCATTCCGGCTTGTGTTGTGTTTGTGTGTGACTTGATCAGACTATTTGGCGGGTCTTATCTTGGTGTTTTGCTTTCGGTTCCAAGAATTCTATTCTTGTTGATTTAAAAACGTAACATGTTTTTGGGTAACATTCTACTTATACGTCTACAAGCTACCGTGACTTTTTTGATATCATACATAACTGTAATGTATATGTACGTTCCTGGACCGTCTTCTCAGTTTTGTGTATTTTATTAATAGCTTAACCGATTTATTTTATATTGCTCCTTTTAATTTAATACATTGTTATTAATAGTTTCCCTGTAAGTTTATAATCTTATCTTATCGTATGATTTACTTTTCCTTGTCTACGTTATGTTTATTATGACTGAAATTAAAATGCGCATATGTGTGTATGTACTTTGGCAACATGAGTAACACTTATAAAAACAGCTCAGCAGCAATACCTTATCTTTACACGGGTAAAATGTTAATTTTTGTTTACAAAGAAATTCGTAAGTTCAGCAGAATTACAGTTAATTTCCTATCACATATGCGCAATATACTTATTGTTAGTTTTCCAATATTACATCCGTCCATTAATATTCATCATCAAAGTATTGCGCAGTAACGCAAATTTTTCCTTGTCGTCCAATAAAGGTTGAGGACAATTCAGTAGTTTCCCATTCCCCATGGCGAAACAGGCAAACCGCAGCTGATGCTACTGTACGGTGATGCTTACACTTGTAAGCTAGTCATTTATTCGTAGGTACATCAGGAAAGTTAGAGAACTGTTGTAATATTGTATGCGGTTTGCCGTTGGTATGTACCTTTTTTAAATTATTATTCGGTGTTATAAGATACATAAAGTACCTACCTAAAAGGAATTTGTTTAGTAGGGGAATTCACCATTATAAATGATTAAAACTACGAAAATCCATACCACCGTCATGTAGTAACCTATCTAGTATCGGCCATTAAATCGTCTAGATACTCCAGAAAATATTGAAATCACACTTTAAACCTATTTAGCTAACCCCTGCCTAGTAGTTCGCCCTGAACTGACCACGTTGCCCCTCTTTCAACCCATGTTTTTAATCAGGGAACCCTTGACCAATTTTGGTTAATGTTATATCTCATTGATGAGATATGTATATATGTATTTGTTCACAAACATTCTGTTGATTCGCTTTATAAGGTCATTTACTCACCTAGCAAGTATACCTACGTACATTATCGCCGAACGTATAAACACCCTTGACACCTATGAACTCATGATCATCAACTCGTGAACGGGTGCCGCCAGTAGGGACTTGTCAGCTCGGCTCTGTTTTTTAAGACTACTCAGTGTTACTTATTTTATTTCTGTAAACTGGATTTGGCACTCGTTCGCAAGCTTTACATGTTATATTGTGATAACATTGTATTAGGTACAGATTAGGCATAATATTATCTTTGTAAACTGACAAAGCCCTTCTGGCGCGAAGGTGACTAATACTGTTTAAATTAGTTTCTTTCGGCGTTTCTTCTCAGCAGTGGTCGTTGCGAAACGCTAGTATCGGTAGCTTTTTTTATTAATAATAATATTTTAAGTGTAAAGGTGCCTGCAAAGTCCTAATGACTGAATAAATATTGATTCTTTGATATTTGTTGGCAGCATTTGCTATGAGATCAATACCAACTTCCAAGAGATCAAATATACTCAAGTTATTTATTTATTTATTACATTTTAGGAAAACTTACAGCTATAAATACAAATTACTTACAAATCATAGAAAATAGAAAGCCATTAAGAAGTCTTTACAAGTAGAAGTAAAGTAGAAACGAGAAGATCAAGGAAATAGTAAGAAGCAAGAACACAGTTGCCAGTGATATACAAAATTAACAAGTATAAATAAATAGAAGAAAGAAAGACTAAATGCTTACATACATAACTAAAATATATACCGCAAACATAGTTACAACTTAATACATATATAGTAGAAAACTTTATGTATAAAAACAAAAGAAATAAGAAGAATAGAAGAAGTCTTATAAGGATATATATATCGTCGTACCTATCCTACATACAAACGCCAGATTGTCCAAAAGGCTTTTTAGGTATTTCGCTTCGCAAGTTCAATAAAATATGAACTCCCATGGTAACTCACCTATGCCTCGTGTAGCCTGAGCCAGCATCTGCACCGGGATCAATACCCGGTCGCGGGATCCTTGGCCCGCTTCCCGGCCGCCGACCGCTCCAGCCTCCGCCCTCCTCTGCCCCTGCACTTGAGTGCAATATAGGTACACAGATCACTAAGACTATACATCATTCAATGTACTTTTTTAAAGAATTTTACTAATTATAACGTTTAACAAATATACTGAATCTATTAAAAGCATATGTTCAGTCCATGATACTGGACCACTTTCCCGAAGGAACATACGAGTATATCGAAGAATGAAATAAATTGCTTTTCATACAAACTTGAATTTCGATATATGGGGAAAGTTGTTCAGTATCATGGACTGAATTCAGCCTTAGAATAGTTTCATACTATTTTGTTAGTCCCTGTATAGCTATGTATTTAATCCCCTGGACTTAAATTTAAGTGCACTATGTAAATTTTAATTAACTTGGAAAAACTTTTATTCGAGAAGTTTGGCTAAAAGCTAAAAATATGGAAAGTGATCGATGAGTGTTTCCCCTGAATTCAACTAAGTCAACTAACTTATTAAAAATATAGAAAGTGATCAATCAGTGTTCCCCCGAATTCAACTAACTTATTAAAAATATAAAAAGTGATCAATTAGTGTTCCCCCCGAATTCAACTAAGTCAACTAACTTATTAAAAATATAGAAAGTGATCAAAATGTGTTCCCCCCGAATTCAACTAAGTCAACTAACTTATGAAAAATATGAAAAGCGATCAATGAGTGTTCCCCCCGAATTAAACTAACTTATTAAAATATAGAAAGTGATCAATCAGTGTTCCCCCCGAATTCAACTAAGTCAACTAATTTATTAAAAATATGAAAAGTGATCATTTAGCGGTTCCCTGAATTCAACAAGTCAACTAACTTATTAAAAATATAAAAAGTGATCAATCAGTGTTCCCCCAGAATTCAACAAGTCAACTAACTTATTAAAAATATGTAAAGTGATCAATTAGTGTTCCCCCCGAATTAAACTAACTTATTAAAATATAGAAAGTGATCAATCAGTGTTCCCCCCGAATTCAACTAACTTATTAAAAATATAGAAAGTGATCAATCAGTGTTCCCCCAGAATTCAACTAAGTCAACTAACTTATTAAAAATATGTAAAGTGATCAATCTGTGTTCCCCCCGAATTCAACTAAGTCAACTAACTTATTAAAAATATGAAAAGCGATCAATGAGTGTTCCCCCCGAATTAAACTAACTTATTAAAATATAGAAAGTGATCAATCAGTGTTCCCCCGAATTCAACTAAGTCAACTAATTTATTAAAAATATGAAAAGTGATCAATTAGCGTTTCCCTGAATTCAACAAGTCAACTAACTTATTAAAAATATAAAAAGTGATCAATCAGTGTTCCCCCAGAATTCAACTAAGTCAACTAACTTATTAAAAATATGAAAAGCGATCAATTAGTGTTCCCCCCGAATTAAACTAACTTATTAAAATACGAGTATAGTAAGTGCTTAATCAGTGTTCCACCCGAATTCAACTAAGTCAACTAACTTATTAAAAATATGTAAAGTGATCAATTAGTGTTCCCCCCGAATTAAACTAACTTATTAAAATATAGAAAGTGATCAATCAGTGTTCCCCCCGAATTCAACTAAGTCAACTAACTTATTAAAAATATAGAAAGTGATCAATCAGTGTTCCCCCAGAATTCAACTAAGTCAACTAACTTATTAAAAATATGTAAAGTGATCAATCAGTGTTCCCCCGAATTCAACTAAGTCAACTAATTTATTAAAAATATGAAAAGTGATCAATTAGCGTTCCCCTGAATTCAACAAGTCAACTAACTTATTAAAAATATAAAAAGTGATCAATTAGTGTTCCCCCCGAATTAAACTAACTTATTAAAATATAGAAAGTGATCAATCAGTGTTCCCCCCGAATTCAACTTAGTCAACTAACCTAATAAAAATATAGAAAGTGATCAATCAGTGTTCCCCCAGAATTCAACTAAGTCAACTAACTTATTAAAAATATGTAAAGTGATCAATCAGTGTTCCCCCCGAATTCAACTAAGTCAACTAATTTATTAAAAATATGAAAAGTGATCAATTAGCGTTCCCCTGAATTCAACAAGTCAACTAACTTATTAAAAATATAAAAAGTGATCAATTAGTGTTCCCCCCGAATTAAACTAACTTATTAAAATATAGAAAGTGATCAATCAGTGTTCCCCCCGAATTCAACTTAGTCAACTAACCTAATAAAAATATAGAAAGTGATCAATCAGTGTTCCCCCAGAATTCAACTAAGTCAACTAACTTATTAAAAATATGTGAAGTGATCAATTAGTGTTCCCCCCGAATTAAACTAACTTATTAAGATATAGAAAGTGATCAATCAGTGTTCCCCCCGAATTCAACTAAGTCAACTAACTTATTAAAAATATGAAAAGTGATCAATCAGTGTTCCCCCTGAATTCAACTAAGTCAACTAACTTATTAAAAATATAGAAAGTGATCAATTAGCGTTCCCCTGAATTCAACAAGTCAACTAACTTATTAAAAATATAAAAAGTGATCAATTAGTGTTCCCCCCGAATTAAACTAACTTATTAAGATATAGAAAGTGATCAATCAGTGTTCCCCCCGAATTCAACTTAGTCAACTAACCTAATAAAAATATAGAAAGTGATCAATCAGTGTTCCCCCAGAATTCAACTAAGTCAACTAACTTATTAAAAATATGTAAAGTGATCAATCAGTGTTCCCCCCGAATTCAACTAAGTCAACTAATTTATTAAAAATATGAAAAGTGATCAATTAGCGTTCCCCTGAATTCAACAAGTCAACTAACTTATTAAAAATATAAAAAGTGATCAATTAGTGTTCCTCCCGAATTAAACTAACTTATTAAAATATAGAAAGTGATCAATCAGTGTTCCCCCCGAATTCAACTTAGTCAACTAACCTAATAAAAATATAGAAAGTGATCAATCAGTGTTCCCCCAGAATTCAACTAAGTCAACTAACTTATTAAAAATATGTGAAGTGATCAATTAGTGTTCCCCCCGAATTAAACTAACTTATTAAGATATAGAAAGTGATCGATCAGTGTTCCCCCCGAATTCAACTAAGTCAACTAACTTATTAAAAATATGAAAAGTGATCAATTAGTGTTCCCCCTGAATTCAACTAAGTCAACTAACTTATTAAAAATATGAAAAGTGATCAATTAGCGTTCTCCTGAATTAAACTAAGTCTACTAACTTATTTGTTTCTCTATTCTTAGTATATGTGCAAGAAATGTGTTTTTTGTTGTGTGAGTCAGAACAGTATTGTGATCAACCCAGGTTTATCTCATACTTGCCAGTCTCTCCACTTTCCAGTAATTTATATTTAAATAAAATAAAATTTATTTGTTGTGCTTTTTCGTCTAAGATCACTCATTAGCTCGCCGAAGTTTACCCTACTTTGCAACGGGAGCAGTTCCCTGTGACCTTCCTGCCGGCTCCCACGGTTCGACACGTGTACACGAAATAGATCAAATTCAACAGGTAGGACGGAAGTAGGCAACGGGGCCAAGGATGCGGCCGCGCCCAGCATCCGACAGATGGCCCAAGATGGGGTGAGATGTGACTTGGAGGGTGCACATATTAAACTAGAAACTGGCTTTTTTAAATATATTTTATGTAAAGGGATACCTTGATCACGGTGTCACCTGTCGTCCAAGGGTGAAGCTTCAAAAGTAAATTAATATCTTCTTAATATTCTTATCTTATTCGGATTATGTTTTCTGTGTACATATTTATACAGGGTCTAACAAAATATACTAAAACTATTTTAAGGGTGGGTTCAGTCCATGATATTGAACAACTTTCTCCAAGGAACATATACCGAAATATGAAAAATAATTTTTGACCTCCCATATAAGTTGACCGATCAGCTGATCCGAGTTTGTAGGGAAAGCCAATAATTATTTTTCATATTTCGACGTATGTACCTTGGGGAAAGTTGTTCAGTATAATGGACTGAATCCACCCTTCAATAGTTTCAGTATATTTTGTTAGACGTTATACAGGCCGACTTTTTAACCACGAGCCAAATTTTTGGAGCAGGATCAGTCCATGATACTGAACTACTTTCCATAAAAACAATTAATGAAAAACTAAAATAAAAATTCGCCTTCCCGTACCAATCAGCGCTCAGCCAAACGGACTTTGTATGGGAGGACAATTTTTTTTTATCGATTTTTAAATTTTTTTTTATAGATAGTTTTCAGTATCATGGACTGAACTTGCTCCAAAAATTTGACTGGTGTTTAAAAAGTCACCCTGTATGTATATAATATGGTGCAATAAAGATTTTAACTAATAAGATATGTTTAATTTAAAAGATAAGATTGTCATCGAAAATTTTGATCCAAATAAAGGATTCACTGTCAGTAAAGTTTCATCAAAATTCTACTAACTATTCAAACGTACTTACTACTGATAATGTGTACATTTTATGTACATTTTTATAGACGGAAGGAATATTGAATTAACGCGGCAGAAAATTTCTAACTTCGAATGTCCATTCGAAGGGAATAATAGACTGACAGAGTATTCATGTCATTTCATGACAGACAAGTAGGCACATCAGCATAAATAATTAAACAATAAATAGGACGTCAAGTAACCTACATTATTACGCGAGTACAATGATCGTTGTGTACGCGTTTAAAAGTAGGCTTACAAAGCACATTCAGTCGTAAAGATATACCTTGCATTTGTGTAGTTGAAACTTGATTCATTCTAGTATCTTCTGTGTATCAAAATTCATATTGAACTCAAAAATTCTTCCAATTATCAAACAAACTTCTTAATTAGTAACAGTAACTTTTCTTTTCCGTAAGCAATTTATTACTGCGAGTTTCGTCTATTCTATGATATTTGATAACATTCCCTAAGAAGTATGTTGGAAGTAATTTTTTTTGGCATTAAACGCACAGTCGGCTATTTGAAAATACGAGTAGTATGGTTGACTTGAAATTGTAATTTGTATCATAGATCATCCGTATTATTGATATTGTTGTAAAAATTGCGCATAAGAAAGTATACCCTTTACTGAAGTTAATAAACAAAACAAACCTATAAGGCCACTGAAAGAATCTGCTCAGGCGTGGCGTGTCCCATCGAGATGGAGCGGGTGACCCGCCGCGAGAGCCGGGCAATGTGCTGGTTACGACCGAAATGAGGCCAAGGATGTTGCACAGGCACAGCCTCCTGACGGGGCTGAAGTTGCAGACTCGGGTGGCATAAATTCACAATAAATTACTCTAACTTCCCAAGAACAGGAACTTTTTGATTTTTACATAATTTACTAGAAAATTGTAACAAGATTATTATAAACTCGTGTGATGATAAATAAGTGATTATTATATGAGTACAACCTGTGGGTACAACCACAGAATAACAAAGACATCTGTATTTCGTGGGTACAACACGGCGCTGCTGGCACAAACAATCGTCTGCTTGAATTCTCAAGGGGAAAAATTAATTAAAAATCAAAATTAAAGAAATTTCTAAAATATTGACAAGTTAAAAGATATCACGCAATCTTTATGAACAACTGCCACAAATCAACTTTTTATAAGAAGAATCAAACGTGGAGGAAAATAAGATCAAATCTGCCGAATGACAATCAATCACCTATATTCTTTTCATCATTTTGAGCGTTGAGGAAACTTAGAAAACATCCAGTTATGGGCATGACAAATCGAGCGACGATCGATACTCGCTATCAGCCACTTTCCGCTTATCGAACGTTCATGCTGTATCGACTCCAACTCGTAGCCACGTTGCTATCCGTCACGGTGCGGGTACATACCTGATACCACTAATTAAGTTCAAATTGAACAACTGGAAGCAAATGCTAAAGATAAATAGTGTGACATCATCACAGGCACCCTTCTAAGTATATATCCCACTGTTATGAATAGGCCACCCTCAGCGCATGCTAACCACCTCAATCCTGCGCCTCACAATCTTTCTAACCATTTAGTCGTGTGTGTGATACACACGAGTAAAACGTAGTTAGTTAGCCGATAGAAGATTAAAAAACATGGAATTGGCAGCTTATGGGCACTACGGTTAGCTGACTAGCAGTAGGGCTAGATCTCTTTAACTAACCTAGCAGTAAAACTTTCAGCCTTTAGAGAACACATGAAGGAAGGCTATTTTCAACAGATTTATGTTCAGTATCTACAGCTACTGGCAGCCTAGCCCTAGCCCACACAGGCAGCGTTTTATAGCCCGTATATCAAGTACCTTTCTGTTTTTATGGCAACGCACTTGAAGTATGGCCGCTGCATGACTGGCTTCGTTTACAACCACTCTAGCGGTGCATTTGATATGATATGATGCAGGTTTTAATAGATTTCTATTAATAAATTTAGAATCGAATTCACCATAGTCATTTTCTGTTTTGTCTATTTTTTTATTATATTTTCAGATACTAGTATAGACACAGTCACAGTCACAGGTTACATTATAGGCTCTTCCATGCTGGTCTGGAAGAATAGAAAAAAACGTAGAATGTACCAGCTGCTTATCTTCCCGTGCAAATCGTAGACGCCGATTGAGAGAATGTGCGAAAATCTGAATTACATATGTAAATGCGATGCGGCTATTCCCTTTTTCCACCCTCATGACCACCATCACGCTAAACGTGGCTTTTGGGTCTAACGGACATGATAATGTATATCTGCATCTGTACATAAGTTACTTCTGTATAGTCTAGTATGATAGTCTATATTATAGTATAGTCCCTTTGCATAGTAGAGGCTTCCAATCCTCCATACCAGACCAGCCCTGGTACCGCACTATGTTACCTTTTACGCAACTTTGACGTGCAGAACAAAACTCTTTAAATATTTTTCCTATACCCAAAGAATGCTTAATTTAATTAGGAACTTTTGTTGATTGGCGATAATTTCCCATTTTCTCATTTCAGTTCAATTTATAAAAAGTGTAGTCAAACTTTATTTTTATATCAAAATGATTAGGTATAATCCGTTTTCTCTTATAAGATATCTTCGATTAGATTCGGCCCTTTCGTTTCGAGATAAAATTGTTTGTATCATGTTGCATGCATACAGATTTCGCAAACTTTAGCTGACATATGTAGTCGCCGGGGTAGCTGATCCCCTTGGCGATATCGATCGCACAACCCATCTCACATACAAGCAGCTTATACTATACAACGCTGCATTTCTGCACTTTACTTCGCGCGTGTCGTTTTGCTCTTCTCAACCAACCGTGTTCATCAATGACTTGCATTAGTAAAACATCTCTATTACTTGACTCTCTTTTTTACTTTATTTACGTATCATTGACTTTAAAATATATTTCGGTTAATGAGTGTTCTTCCGCCATATAACCTGACTGACTAAGCCCTATTGTCTTATTTCCACCATTGGTCAAAACCATAAAATATACTACTTCTTAAGAAGATACTTCATAAGAAGATATCGTTCAGATTTCACAGTTTATGTAATAAAGATATTCTGAAAGATTATATGATTATAAGAATGAATGGTAGCATTGGTAGCTTATCAAAAACCCAAATCGTTTCGTTATGTCTCTTTATATCAGTTATACGGATCATTTACCCTGGGTGGCGTTGTGTTGTTAGTCACGACGCCTACCGGGGTAACTGATCCTCCGATATTGATCGCAGTGAGACGCGAGTATGCGATGCACATTGCACCGCCTGCATAACCTGTCTGCCTCCCTCCACCTTCATTAACTAAGCTGGTTAATACCATATTTATTGCGTAATATTAAATTATACTGCTTTACTTACAGCATTTATGGTTCTATAATTGCAGTGTAAATTAAAAGCCAAACATAGACAAACAATAACTTTTATTATGTTGTTGTTATTGAAGTTGTAAATAGGGCAACCGCAGAAACACTATATTATTATACTATATATGTCGCGATTAAACATTAGTCGTCTTTCCTATAATTATATATGTAGCAAAAATAAATTCCTTTAATACCTACAATTTGTTCAATAGTTGTGAAAGATTGTGAAATTATTGGCATCATGACAAAATGAGATCAAATTCAAAATCTTATGTGTTAATTTGTTTTTATTAAAATAAATACCAACAATGACCAAACTGTTTTACTTTAAGGATTAGTTCATACAATACTTCCAATGCACCTTTTGTATCTTTGGTTTCTTTACATTTAAATAATTTGTGTTCTAAATAAAATAGGTCTTTTCAAATTAAGTTTATTTTCAAAGCAATATTACATTTATTTAATTTCTGAAGTGCTTGTACGAAATTGTCTAGTCCTGATACTTAGGTGTACCATTGTGCCTCTCACCTCAACAGACACTGATAGAGCATCCCGCCCAGCCCCATCGACCTCCTCCAATCGATTCCCTCGCGCATGCCCGGGCATTCCTCACCGCCGCTCAATACTCCGGGACACGTCACCCCTTGCAGCGGGGTAAACGACTCGCGGACGTTAACATAGGTCTTGAATCTCCATTGGGTTATCAAATTACGAAAAACAACACATATCAAATAAAAGAAGTCATAACGACTTCTTTTATTTAAGAGCTTATCCAGTAACATAGTATTTCCTTCAGGCATGTTCTTAACATTTTTAAATGGGACTTTTTTATTCAAAATGGCATCTACTGGTCACGTTAGTTATGTATGACTGACGTTATTTTATGTATCGTGGAAAAGTTTGCTGGACTTTAACATGGCTTTGATTAATGAATCTTTGACAGTCATATTTTTAAGAATAACATTCTGGATTGTCAATATTGTGACTTTGAAAACAGTATGTGATGTCATCATCAGGTCTTTTTTTAGTCTCCACTGCATGACCTTCTCTGTACTACCAGAGCCATTCTTAGCCAGAGCAGCCAGAGAATTTACACTCTCCACGCTGTCCAGACGGGTTCGAAAGGTCTCACTGACTCCTAAGTCGCCTTCTACGACATCCGCGGGAAGACTTGGAGTGGTTCTAATCTACTCTGCCAGATACCACACGGCGATATGTGATGTCATCATCTTTATTTTTTGAAAAGATTGTGTGTTAAATGAAAACCTACTATGTTCTTTTATGACCTGTGTCTGTAACTTTGACTAATTTTACAAAATTTTATGTTTCCTTCCAAAAGCTAGTTCAACAGCCACTAACTCTTATTACGTGATATTGTGTTATTAGCATAAGTATAACAGTTGTCTTATTAAATGGATAATGTTGACAAGTAATCTATATTCCTTTAATATCAATCGACATAATTAAATCTGCTGTATCAAGCATGACAAGTAGTTCGTGCTATGTCGACAAATATTATTACGCACGCACTACTTCATAATCATACTTAGTTTCGTCTTGCGTAACTTCACTTTATTGTTATTTACTTTTGTAAATATATGTATAGTTTAAGTTTCAAATAAATATGTATTCATTTTAACTTTAGCACAACACGTCATATTTTTAGAGTATACAGGAATAGGAGCACCAAACCATATAATTTCAGACGCTTAACGTCCACTGTTTACATAGGACATCGCCCGTTTCCAAAATGGCTGATCGACCAGACATCGAGACATCGAGTCATGCTCATGAATTAGGAAACTGGGAATGTCACCAGTTTTTAAACAACTATCGACTAGGTATAGGTATACAGTGTCTTGCTTTGTTCTTCGCCTATAATTAACGCGTCGTTAATTAGGTAGCGAAAAAAATCGGGAGAATGACCGAAATAAACAAATTAGCTAGCATTCTCACTTTTGTCTCAACATGCCTTGATTTTAAAATAATGATCTCAGGCCTGGACCTTAACACTACAGCATACGCAGGATCTGGAGATAAAATATAATGTAAATATACTGAGAACTATTTAGGAACTCTGGAATGGAAATTCTGGATGCTTGGACTACTACTACTCTGATGGCTCGACCTGAAGTAGAGTTTGTGTCCAAGATAATAGAACGCTTTTGTTAATAAAGTTTCTAGATGTGTCCAGCACGCTATAGGTGTTTGCATAATGGAGATAGTCTTCCATGGTAATCCGGGTGGGCCACCGCCAGCGCGAATCGATGCGCTTGCATCTTGTGCGCATGCGCGCGCCGGCTACCGACCGCCACAGATAACACGTGTCAATGTTTATTTACGTTCTGGGCACGTATCTGCAGTTCCGCACCGCACTTTACAAGTCTCCACTCAAGGGAGCTTGGTACATTGAGAGTAATGGGCATAAGGGAGCTTTGTGAAATGATCACGTTGTCGCAAGATATTAAAACTATTGAGCCTCAGTGAGATGTTCCTTTAGAAATGTTGTCTTTTTGAGACGATAGCACTGGTATTACAGCATTCTATAGACAATGTCACACTAATTAAACCCACTTCACTGTCAGGAGCTTGTTGGTACATTGAGGAGTAATGGGTATAAGAAACTGGGATGAACGCATTTCGCCGCAAGAAATAAAAACAATGGAGCCTGAGAGTAATACTTTAAAGTTACATGTTTTCTATAGAAGCTCCTTCAGGATCGATAGTTCTTTTTTGAACTCTCAGTTTGTTTGTTTTAACCAACAAACAAAACAGTTTTTGTTTCCTTAGATAAAATACTAAATGCAGATTACAATTACAACACTTCTTACCAGCCTCAGTCAATCCACTTCTGGACTATTTTCTACTCCCAATAATGCCAGGCAGGCGGTTTGATGATCGCAGTGCTCGTAGATGGTATAGGAATCTGTGGTATAAGGTCGTTTCACAGAGGACGGTGCCGCCCGTTCCCTGTTATCCATACTTTCCCTTAATCGCCTCTTACGACACCCGTGGGATAGGTAAAAGGGTGGTGACAAATTGTATTCTACTCTGCCTTGCGAACATGTACTAGAAAGGAATCTCTTCCAGCTAATATTCTTAAAATTCAATAGGAGACGTCATCATCACCAAACTCTGGCTGTTTCTCTTTACTACAAGTATCTTTATCGTAATAGTCATCAATGATCATGGCCTCAGATAATGTAATGAATAATACAAGATGACGTAACTGTTGGGTTTCAAGAACGTAAAATAAAATCTAAAACAACAACAACAGCATAGAATTGGAAAGTGTTGTTACGCAAGAGAGCATCGCAGTCTTATTCAGTTTTAAGGTCGATGTCGTTACCTAAAAGGTCTGGGTCTTTTGTAACGAAAATAAAAGCTTTGAAATAGCGTGATTGGCTTTTAAAGCTCATGTTTTCCTTGAAATTATGAGAAGCTGGAAGAGTCACAAGAGTTACATGACGTAACGAAGTCGAAGCGATGCGTGATGTCACGACAGTCTCAGTTAATGGAACAGATTTTGTCATTGTAGTCATAATAGCAGATATTATAAATAATAGTGGTTTTTAAGCTAGTTAGACGTCAAGGAAGATGTGATTGGTTATTGTACAAAATACATAACGAACCAGAAACCTGATTCAACTTTCCACCTGTCAGTTAATCCCAAATATAACAAACAGTCAATGCTATGACTCAAAGCGTTATTGTCAATAATTCGGGTCCGATATCCAAGTCCGATTTACATACTTCGAGAATTTTAGAAACACAAAGGAATGAAATTATACCTTAGCCTCTTACTAAATCTCAGTGATGACGTCACATTAGTAACTGATATTTTTTCAAACGATAAATTATTGTGACTGATGATCACTCACTTTAATAAAGACACGATTATTATCTACACGAGTAAAGTTGTTCAGAGATTCTTAGAAAGCGACTCCCTCTCAAACGATTTCCTTTTCACTAGAGTTGACATCATCGCAATAATTTCTGGAGGTCGATGTCTTGCTCAAGCACGAAATACTTAAAAGTCAGACGTAGCGATATTACTCTGCATGTAGAAATTAAGTTTTTTTTTTGGGCAGGCTTAATTTACAAATTACATCAAAGAGGAAGTCAGGAACAAAACTGATGTAACAACGGACCATGATTCCGCGGGAATCGGAGATCGTGACGTCACGCATCGATCCGATCCTCCGTTGCGACTTCCTTACACCGTGTAACACTGTCAGAGTTCTTTGTGTCTTGAGTGCCTACAGAGACCTGCGCGCCTTTGTGGAATTCAAAAGCCGAACCGAACACGATATTTAAATGATATCAAGAAATACGAACATTTAAAACGAAGCTGCCTTATGTTCTGTCTGAGTTCCTAATGTATTCGTGGATCTATAAAACCACCGAATTTGAAATAATTTCCTACAGAGCCTTTATGGATTTGTGGAGTTCTAAAGCCGAACAAAATATTCCAATGAAATCTGCTGAATAGAGATTTATATATGTTTTTATCTTCTGTTCTATCTAGCTTTCTAAGAGAGTTTTTATAATGTCATAGAGAATGCAAATACTGTAATCTTTTCTTTATTTTTCATAAATATACGGATTCCTTTACCATGTGATCATTAACTTATATGTATTTCTTTTTAAGGATTATTTTACGGCTCTGCAAACGAGAGCCTATTGTTCGTTTTTCGTTTTTTTTTATTATTCCTAACAAATTTAAATTAAAGGTTGGTGTAGGTCTTTTCATTGCTATTCGTTTGATACACACATACTTACATACATACATTATTATCACGCCGGTTACCAATAGTGGTTAGGCAGAGACTATACTCGTAGAATGGATCTCCACGTGCTACGATCCTTGCAAACCTCTTTCGCTTCGTAGTTTCAGCCATTACGACGCTAAAACAAACATAGATAGCTTTGTAATAGCTGGCTTTATTTGCCTTTCGGAGTGCAAAGAGTTATCATTAATTGTTCTTTAATTATACTTAGACCTACTAATATGCCTGACGTAAGAATAAACAAGTTCTTAATCATCATTCATGTCTTCATTACATTAACGACTCTGCAAAATCCATACGCCTACAATCGGTGCGCAGTTCCTACATAGATCAAGTAATAACTTTCTCGCCTCCCGGCCGATTAAAATGCAAAATGCCGCATTGAATACTAATTCTGAGTTGTCCACATTGTCGTGCGAAGGTGGCTGGGAGCTAGGTAGGAATGCTCATCATGTAGGTAATAGTGCTTGGGGGTGGGGTTTTGCGCAGGCGTACTCTTAGATGTTCTACTATGTGCTCACATTCATGTAACGACAAATTTATGACACCAGAACGAATCAATCGCATGTATTAAACGTACATGCATTTGTTTCCCTCTCTCACACTTCAAAAGCTCAATCAATCACTGTTTATAATGTTATTGGTTGTTTCAGTCTTCCGTGTCTGTATTAAAATTAAAACAAATTGTTCCTTCGCATTTAGAAATTTGCTTAGAAAAATATTGAATCTAATTAAATTAATTAATTCCACAAAGTACTGCGTCTTGAATGCCTAAAAACCCTATAAAAAATTGAAATAAACGAAACTATCCGTAATAATGCGTACAAAGTCAGTGTAGATCTCATGAACATCTTCCATATTGTTGTAGTGCCATGTTTATTCAATCAATCAACATATGATGTGATGTGACGTATTTATTCTTACCCTTTCATGGGGTCGTTAAAATTCATTTGTCATCGTGACGTTTTACTCGATATTATTATTGCTCTTTGCATTTTCATTTTTATTTATTTATTTAACTTTATTACAATACATACCAGAGGCCTTTTCTACCAGTCAACCAACAAATGATTTTTGCTATTTTCTATCAACAATTCGATATCGTTTTTCTTTTAAAATACAATTATCTTTCTGTCTGGAATAAGTACTCTAAGTGTTTCACGAGAACACTAATGAACATCACGAATAATGTAATTTGTACGTACTTATTTGTCTTTTTGACTCCTCACTCGACAGCAGCTTTTGTTCTATCAACTAATTAAGTTTCATAATTTGATATCTAACATTTTCGAATTCTGACTCGCTTTCTGCTCAATTACATGACGGTTGACCGTGAATCAAATTTAGCCCGTGAAGAGCTAAAGGTGAATTGGATTACTTGATTGCAAAATTCGCCGGACAAATTGAAAAAAGCCTGGGAGCTTTTCGAGTCGCGTTCGTTATGCAAGAACGGAGACCGTTAAAATATGCCTCGCTACTGGGAATCATCATTTTTACTTTTTTCGGCACTAACAGGTCTCTCTTTGTTCTTTTTTTAGAGCCTGAATGGTTGTTTTTCGTCGGAATTTTTCAGACTAATACTGAAAAGGATATTTTAACTGCAATTGTAAGACTAGATTCAATTAAAATAATAAATAAAGCTGCCAAGTGCGAGTTGGACTCGCCCATGCAGCGGCAAGTAACATAATATAAAAGTTCTGAAGGTAAAGTCTTGCGGTTTACGATTTATGACGTATTAAAAAATAACTATCTGTGATACCGAGACCGCTGTAGTTTTAATTGAAAGTACATACTTTGAGATATATACCACATTTTTTTCAGAATTATTTTAGTAATATTTCAAAAGTTACGGTGTGGGGACACTTCAAATTTTCACTTTGTATTAGATTATCTCAAGACTAGGGGGTTTGATCTACATAGTTTCAAAGCAGTTTTTATTGCATTTTAAAAGACCTTTTTAACGATACCCAACACTTTGGGGTTAGTCCAATTTAATTTTTTAAATTCACTTTTCGTTGTATGGGACGGATGAAAAAAAAACATTTTTTCATAATTTTTGTGACAATCGGTACAGTAGCGGCGGAGTACGAGTCCGGACGGACAGACGGACGGACGGACGGACATGACGAAACTATAAGGGTTCCTTGTGACTATGGAACCCTAAAAATCACATGAATGTTTTATAAAAATAAAAGTGTATGTAGTGAATTATGTTGTATCAACTTCTAAATACCATTCTACTCTTACTAGTTAAAGTGAGTAAATCATTGACTTAAAAATATTTATATTCTGGATGGTCTTTCTTTGATCATAGTTTCTTTTTTACAAAACTTCATTGTATTAAATTTTTAGTGTTCATATAGCGATATTGCATAAAGGAACTTTGTTCTGACCGGGTGCATCAAGTTAACAAGGGGGTGGGTGTCGGGGTAACCCGTCCCCTTGATACCTTGATGCAGTCTGTTTCTATTTTGATCTCTCGCATTAAAAGTGTTTTCAGTGTGTTTATCATGTTGCACGCATCGCCTCTCGTTCCGTGTGAACATTATCTCGCCGCTCGCCGTGAGTGGCTCCGAGGCCGCGGCACCGGTTCGTCATACTCGTTTACCTGGCCGCATAACTGTTTTTTTCTCGATCTTCGGTCGTATACAAAAAGCGATGAGCTAGCTGCCTTGCGCCTTCATTATTATTAAAGCACAACAAATGAACGGCAACGCGGCACAGTGAACGATGCGCCGTTGCCGCACTGCACGCTCGGCTGACTCGTCACGTGACGTCACGTCTCAAGATGGCCGCCACACCGGTCGCTCCCCCCGCTCCCGTCACCCGTCTTCCAACCGGATCCGTTTCGTGTCGCTCGGCAATGGTAATAACAATTTAGAATGCAGCCGGCCGAAAGGAAACCGAGCGGGAATAGATTCAAATTAAATGCATAGAACACGTCGCCGATACGTGTTCCTCATTAATTGTCGTTTTGTAACAGAAGCTGTTTACTTTCTTTGACTGTTGCTCGCGGAATCGAGGGCCCTCCCAATAGCGAGTGTGCTCGTGACTCATTTGTTTAATCGCCTCGCCTTCGATTGCGACTATTTGCGACCACTATTATTATCACCCATTGTTTTGCAGTGTAGGTTATGTTTTGCTAAAATAAGTTTTCATGTGTATTAAGTACTTAAACGTTTCTTTGTTTACTTACTTTTCATGGTTCCTTTTATTTAAATTGAGTAATTTGGAATTTCTACCTTATCTTACATATTTTTTTCTTCCGTCTATATTTGCAGACTGCAATTGTACTGCAATGCAATACGTTGTAAGTACGTACCTAGTAGGTATTATAACATTTCTTCTGTTAGGGTCTGGTCTGAGCGAGTGCAGTACAGCGCTGGTAGCGTGTTTGTTATCGGGCGAGCGTGTTGTGTAGGTATGTGTTGGTGGTGCAGGGCGCGGGCGAAGCGGCGCAGCGGCGTGGCGGCGGCGCATCCGCGCGTCGCGGCTAACGGCTCGCCGCGTCGTCGTGCGCGCGCTGACGTCACCGCTCGATAATGGCCGCCGCTCCCCGCAGCGCACCCCCCGCCTGCACGCCCGCCCGACATTGTCGAGCTCAGTCTCTTCTCGACCCGCTACCGGAGCGAGTGCCTGAAACGTTGCACCTAACACGTATCTATCCAGTACTCTCGGATGTGAATTTGTTTTGTGCTTTTGTGTGTATACCATGGTGACAGTGTTTTTTTTCAAATAGTTGGAAAAATCTGTGACAATTTTCAAGAGAAACGAGGACAGCCGATCTCTCGCGGTCCGTACTTCGTCCGGCGGCGAGATGTCGGTGATGCAGAAGCGGCAGCATTGCTACCTTTGCGACTTGCCCCGCATGCCGTGGGCAATGTTGCACGAATTTTCGGAGGCAGTGTGCCGAGGGTGTGTTAATTATGAGGGGGCTGACAGGATCGAGGTCGTCCTCGATACCGCCAGGCAACTGAAGCGAGCACACGGCTTCCAGGAAGGAAGGGGCCCCACACACGTAAAAGCTGCTCACAGAGCACCTTTAGAAGCTCATCAAAATGGGTCTGACACATCAGCTAGAGGCCAGCCTGCGCCTCCAGCGCACCATGCGCCAACAACAGGATTTACTCTACACCATCCAAGACCAACAGCAAATGCTGGTCTTTTGGCAGAATATGGAGGCCGTCGGGAAGAACATGAAACGAGGCGCTTGGCACATCTACCTACGCATCATTTGCCTACCCATGGTGGAGCCCGGATTGCCCCATTGACATTAAAACGACCCCTGGATGATGATGACCACCAAAACCACCACGAGCCTGTGAAAAGGCTTCTGGAAGAGCATCCCAGGCCACCACTGACCCGTGGTGAATCACTCCCGGCAGTTTCACTAGCCGCTCCTTTTGCTCCAGACCGGGTATTCAAGCAGGAAAAACAGCACCCTCTTCGCACACCGTCGTTTGACGCATCATTCAAATCTAGTGGTGAGTTTTAAACTTTTTCCTTTATAACATTACAGTCAGTATTGAAGAAGATGATTTCAGGAAAATTTTACTTACAGGAACTTGTTTTGTCAGGTGGAGACATTTCTTTAAGAATAGAAATGTTAAAGGTACCTATGAATGAAAATTATTATGAGCCAAGCATGTGCAAGGACGAAAACATATAAAAAAAAGACAACACATAAAAAAAAGGTTCAAAGTCGGGCTTGATATCACTTTTGCGATATATAGATCTGGTCTTTTAAAAGGTAATCTGTAATAAAAACAAAATAAATCTTCTCAGTTAGTTCCCAGGAATAAATTTAAATGATTTATTGTACAACGTCTTAAAGAATACGCGTTCTGTTGTCGCGGCCCCTCCAAAAATCTGTATTTTTTTTCTAAAACTATATTGTTGTAACTAACGACTTAAGAAATACTTTGATTTGACAGTTTATTTAAAGGCGCGAAATTATAATATTTTTGCAATCTCTTTTAATTTTGAGGCCAATTTCAGTATTTATAGTAAATGGATTTAATTAAATACATTCAGTACAATAATTATATGTGGCATAGGTACTGTACCAATTAATTTTTGTAAGGTTTCTATTGTCTTCATTTTATTCATTGGCAATCGGTAAAGATACGTAATCTTTGTAATATTTGTTTTAATACAAATCTAAACAAAGTCAAATCTAAAAAGCACTGTGCCTAGCTTACGGATTAGTTTATATCACTGTTAAAAGTAAAGAACATACTGTACACATACCTATTGTACATCTTATGGAAATATATGTATTGATTTAGGCTACCATTCTGTTGAGATTATCATTTGCAAAATATCATTGACATGATGATATCAGACGCAGTACTCATAATTTTATAACTTATACTTTTTCATTCGCTTCTTTCATTTGCAAATCTTATTTTCTGTTTAGTCGGGTTCAACGAATTGATGTTTGAATGATGTAACACAAAAGCGATTCTGTTTACCAATACCTGTCATATCTAGGTTAATATCGTCAAAATAGTCAGGCATTCTGGGAATTCACGCATAGTGCTTGCTTAGCACGAACGATGGTTACCGAACGTGAACGTGCCGATGGATGATCGTGGTCGGTTTGAGCAAGCGTCTGCCACGGGATTAATATCTAGGTAGGTGCATTAACTCGGTCCATAAATACGAAACCGGTCCGACTGGTTAAGCGTTCGTTCTCGAAAGCGAGCCCGCGCCCGCGGCCTCTCGCACACACGCTCGCTACGTACGAACACCCACGTAATGTTAACGCGGCACAGGCACTGAATGCACGACGCAGCGGTGTGGCAACGTCGCGTGACGACATTTTCGCTCGCGTACGTATGTAGGTAGGCCGGCGAGTGAAAAAATATAGCGCCTGCCTACGCTTGGCAGAGCCGCCCGACCACATTCCGCTGGCGTGTGTAGGGAGTCGAGCTGCCGGCCAAAAAGGTCACCGTGCGTGACGTCATCAACGCCATATGGGTTGAGCAGTTGATACTACCCTGCAGACCCCTCTAAACAATGTGTACGCTCCATTTAAATCGTGACGAAAAATTCATTGTTGAAATGCGAATGTCGTCAATGTATACAAAGTGCATTGGTTTAGTCTAAGATATGCCGGTTTTAATAAAAAATTGTATGCTATTATTCCGAATTAATAACTTGTTTAGTTAATCTTTCCACAACTTTAATAATATATATATATGTATTTTACTGAGGTCATGAGGAAGTTTAACTTGCTAGAATCCTTGATCTAGGTCTAGAATGTGATTTTCTGCAATATATTCAGATCTTAAATGCAAACGTTTAAAAATCTGGTGTTGCCGTATTGGGACGGTTAGCTCCGCGTATTGATCCAATGTAGGTTACATTGGAAGTCGTTAGTGAATGTCGCTCACCATTTTACGATCACTTGCACACTCTGGAGAAGTGACCGGGTCACAGCAAATATAAAGCGGGGACGAGTTACCTTCCCACCTACCGCACGAGGCGCACGAATTAACCCAAATGAGAACTCAGAGCAAACCCGTTCTGACCGAGAATGACACATCACTACGTAACTAACACACATGCTATTTATAAGACATTAGATGCGTGTTCAAACGCGTGTTTACTATCAGTCGGCCTGCGATGTGTCATCTAACATTGAATGTGAGGTTATTCAGACAAATTGAAACGACACTGTTCATTTTGGATGCGCCGTAGATATCGCGACAATGGCGGTGCTTGCCAGATGCTATTTTTAAGCTGCGCCCGCTGTTAATTAAATTTTACTTTTGTTACGATCTACGCAATCGACCATTCTGAGACGCCGGATGTTTAAGTTCATTGCTTTTCTATTTCAAATAGCAAGTTAGCTGTATCGTCAGTTACGATATCTTCGTTTATCACATCATTTGTAAACAATGTTTAATAACAATAATTCCGTATTGTAAAATATAAAGTTTCGTCATTTACTTCAATACTGACTGATTAAATACTGATGAAATAGATCACTTATGTTATGGACAGGAAACAAGCAGTTTCAATTTCATTCTTTTGTATTTCATAAGAAAAGCAATCACTCTTTACTATGACTTAGTTTGTCATAGCATTCTATAGGCAACGTTAGTTAAAATTTAATTACTAGTTGTCTGTGTGATTTTAATTACTGATAAATTATGTTTATTTACACAGGCTACGGTAACAGCACCCCTCTAACCAATGGATCTGCTGGATCTCCTCTGGGCCGCGCTGCCGGGTCTCCCCCAGTGTCTGGGGCTGGCGCCGGTCCGTCCCCCATGGCTGCGCTCATGTCGGTGGCTGATACGCTACCACCTGGATCTCCTCGCTCTGCTGGAGGATCTCCTCCACAACCACCACCACAACGGTCAGCTAGTCGCTCGAGCCAACATTCGCCAAATTCCTCAGGTACGCCAAATTCCTCTGAATTTATAAATATAAATTCAAGTAAATATTAACTACTTGAGTAAAGTTTTCGAATTTAAATAAGTCATCTAGGGATAACGATAGACAGGAGATAACTGAGTGTGTTCTGACTATTTTCTTATCGTTGCTTGTAACCTGAGCAAATACGGATTTGGAAATTATAAAACTGAATTATTTAGGAAACGTCATAAGCAGCTCTTCTTTATTTTAGCTAGCTCTTAGGTACATATTGAATTTCTTATCAATTGTAATGGCGTGAACCCATGGATTTAACTCATTAGATCACAATACAATCTTACTATCACGGCGGGTCATTACCGAGCGGGCGTCCGATCGCTACGCCGGCCACAACCAAGGCGTGGCGCCCGACGACCGCTTGCGCCCAAACCTAATGGCTACAGTCTGCCTGCGATGTCTCAAATCGCCCATAGCACTCTAAGACTGATCGAACTCCCACTCTAAGTTTTGTGGCTGAAATGCCGGTGCGCCATACGCTCCTAAGAAAGTTCATCTTTTTTAGAAGCCTATGATCGTTTCGTACTGGACTATCAGTATCCCAGCAGACGGTAGTTAACAGTCGCGTTGGTTCGGCAGGGTCGAACGGCGGGCGGCGGTCGTCGGGCTCCCGGCACGTGTCGTCAACGACGTCGGTTTCGTCTTCCGAGACCGGTGAAGGTGCTGACGCGGCGGCACCGACCCCTGCGCCGCTGTTGAAGTGCACGCTTTGCCAAGAGCGCCTGGAAGACACGCATTTCGTCCAGTGCCCGAGTCAGCCTCACCACAAGTTTTGCTTCCCCTGCTCCCGGGATTCGATCAAGCGACAGCAAGGATCAGAGGTTAGTTATTTCCTTTTTTCGTTGTTTGGTCTGTGGCTTTACTAACTATTTTCATATAATTTATTTTTAAGATGCTGACGAATGTTAGTTCTAATACCCGATTCGTTATGATAAATTGTCAAGAATTCAAAATTCAAATGTTTGCACTATATTAAATCAATGCATAAAATCAATACATTTGTTATTTGTTGTAGTAGTTCAACGATATTTTCCCTTTTCACCAGGTATACTGTCCAAGCGGGGAGAAATGTCCACTGGCAAACTCGACTGTACCTTGGGCATTCATGCAGGGTGAGATCGCGACGATCCTTGGTGAGGAATTCAAGCCGAAGAAGGAGCGGGAGACCTAGGGCTGCGCAGCGCCAGCTCGACTCTACCTCTTGTCCCTCTCATTGTGAGCAAATGCTGCAAAGAGAGCGCGGTGCGCACGAAGGCCGCGGCCTCCGGGCTTGGTTGTCCGCGGCGGGCGGGCCGAACGTGGCCTGTCAACTCGTACCGATTACTTGTATATAACTTTGTAAATAGTCAACTTTAAGTTTAGTCGCCTAGGGCTGTCGATGATTCGGAAGCCGCGACAGCATTGTCGCGAGGATGAGCCCTGTTTAGAGTGTCGGATCCTCCGTGGACCGATTTTGTAGAATTCGAATTTCGATTCGACGTTCTGAATGGAGTACATATCCTTTATTGAAGATTTTTCGACTATTTTTGTCTTGATGTTGATGTATTGTTTACGGTTGATCCGTAAAGATCGACGTCGGAAGTTACAGCTACTCGTCGAGGATGGTACGCTGCTTTATGAGCGGAATTTATTCGTATGCCATTTTCTTAGTTACCTTTAGGTCCCAAACCATAGTGAACTTGGCATTTATTTATGTGATTCTTATATACTATACGAGTATTACCTATACGATATACAATCATGACATGTTATAATAATGTAGTGGAAAGTACTGATTGTAAAAACATAGTTGAGATATCGGAAGCGCATCACTCCCCATACATGTACAGATCTTAGCTCGATGTATATTTGTATTTTATGATTATTACATACGACGCATGCGACAATGGTTATTTTATTACGAAGCGATTTGTTCAGAGTGGCTCGAGTTCCGTTATTGTCTTGCATTCGGTAACATCGTTCGACACGTTTGTACGTTTTCTTCGTTTATGGAAATGTTGATGTTTTTATATATTGAAAATCATTCGAAATCGTATTTGGGACTCGGCTTTGCCGGGTCTGTGTTTGAGTTGATTATTTTGTAAGGATAAGTGGATGCGTCAGCTCCGAAAGAACGGAGTCGGACGCGCCTCGCGCCGCCCGGGCTGCGCCTGCAGGCGGGCGACGCGCGGCACGGTCGTCGGCGCCGGCGCCGGCAGACCGCAGTATTAGCGACTTAGCTTGGCATACGTTGGGGGCGTAACTAGTCATTTCGTGAAATGTCAAATTGTCAGAACCGCGAACACGCGGCCATTATAGGAACTCTTAAAACTCGCTGCTATATTTGTATAAAGTCAAGTAATTATCATTATATAATTATCGTTATATAATTATCATTATATATGTCATAATGTTAAACAGATGGTAGTGAGCGTCAATTTCGAAAGCTATCAGAAGACGCCGGGTCGGATCTTGTTTTCGTTGTACTGGCTTATCTGCGCGTGAGATTTGTCGTTTTCTTGTCTGAAACCCTAACGTTAGGCTCGTCGGAAAGTAGTCGTGGTAGTTTATGCTTCGTGCATGTGCTCTTGTTTGTTACGGCAAAACTTTAACATAATTCGACCTTTCTTTGTTTAACTCTTTATCTGTAAGTCGAGACGGTATGTCTTTAAACAGTGCATATTAGTACATTCAATTAAATTGACATGTCCATTATTTATTTTAGATGTATCTTTGTGTACATATACGTACGTTGTATATACTTTGTCTTCTTGTAAATATTTAGATAGCGTGAACAGCCAACTCCTTAATTAGATCTTCATACAGTATTAGTGAGGTCTGCCGGCGATAGCTAGTTGTTTACAAACCTTTATATGTTTTGATTTAATTCTGCTCATTCTGTCGATCTAATCCGTGTAACAGTTAACTAAACATTTATAAGATTAACAATACTTTTAATGATAATAATGGAATTTATTCTACTTCATGGGTGCTGCCTGTCCCATTGATTTTTGATATATGTATAAAATATTTATTATTTCACCTGCGATGGGCAGGGAAGAAGTTATTTGTATCGTTGTGATAATACTTTATGATGCAGATTTATATTGTCTTTTGTAAACTGACGTTACTGATAGGTTCGAAATTGATCGTTAGTATTATCTCGGCGACGCAACGCCGCTGCGGGTCGACGTGTGTCGGCAAACGTACATTGTAAGCACAAAGTGTGCATTTTACTTTGTTACTGCTGGTGTTAAATGTGCGTCCGGCTGTGTTCCGTCGTCTGCCAGTGCTGTAGTGTTCTGCTTCCGATCATTTCGTTTGATTGCGGGAGTCAGTATCGAAGACGAGACACTGTCGCAATGGCGAGACATTATTTTACAAGAGAGTGCCACAGGGCTCTATTTTCGGCCCGCGTCTTTTTTATATGGAACATTTGGTCTTAATTATTTTCGGCGCACATTCAACACACTGCAATGTTTTAGTCCGCCTCTACCCATAGGCTTCATTGTAGATATCGATAGAGTTCGATACGACAAAATACATATAATTTGTGAGTCGTCTCTTCTATTGTAAGCAGCAAGTGAAATGCTTCGTTTAAGACGTTAATGTACATGTTGGTGAAATACAATTGATGTGATTTTGTACAATTGTGCTTTTATTATCCCCTTTTCCCTTGAGTTTTTATCCAAACAGAAATAACTGATACACGATTATAACGATTTAAAGATACATATGTACATTCCTAATAATAACTTTGGGGCTAGCTCAATCAGGGTGATTTGTCCATATCTATTGCACGCCTCAAGCGGAGCGTTGAGGTAGTGCTCTACTCTCTAGCTCTACCTTACAAAAATCAAGTGATTTTTCGAACTAAAAATGTCGGTATTTATTTCTTATCGTACTTGTAAAATAATATTTACACACAAATGTCAAGAAAAAACACTAGTTTCAAAGGACATTTTGTTCTTTAAAATAATAAAACAAGTGTTTAAGAAAATTATTTCGTGGACGTCCGTGTGTCTGTATGTATGGAAACTGGCGTGGTCACGATAACGCCCGAAAAACTTAACAAATCAAACCCTTCTTTTTTTCATACGCTTAACACGTTGGCTGCTACGGTCCAAAAATGAGACCACCCCTGTGACGGGTCCTAACACGCCAGGTATGTTGCGCCGCACAGCTGTACCGACATACTAAAATCCGCTACGGCAGTGCGACAGATCGCGTCTCGCGTGTAATTCTGAAATACTACGGCGGTGCGGCAAATCGCGCCTCGCATGTAAGTCTGAAATACGACGGCAGTGCTGAGAGCGGCGCGAGGTGTGTTCCCCTTTTTTTTTAAGGTTCCCCTTTTTTTTAAGTATTTTTTATAAATTCAGTTTTATATAAATAGGAACAGGTATTTAAAAAAAGAAACAAACGTTATTATGAAAAAAAAAATATTTAACTTATATTTATTGTTGGAACTTATACGGCTCCCCACAAAAGATCATGAGTTCCATGTATTCCACATAGAATAATAAAATTGTTTACCAATGTTAAATAAAAATAAAATGTAGCAAAAGAGAGAATCTAGTAATACAATAATTAGAGATAATTAACCTCTGGATAATATGTTAAAATTATAACAAACAAGTCTGCCTTTTAAAATTAACTTTTTTTACTTAAGTAATATGAACGTAATAATATAAGAGCATCTAGGGTTTTATCACTCAAAAGACGAGCGCAGTCTATTGCAAATAATACCAACCGATGAAAATATACGTTCAGGCTCGACACTGGTAGGTAAAATGGTTTTTAAATAATGCTTTACCTTTTTATTATTATTATATTTTTTAAAATCTAATAAAAAGGGTAAGAAGCGATAGAACCAAAAAAACGGGTTTCGATATTTTAGAACCGATTCTTTTTGTGACAGCCAGAACCGGGAATTCCGGGTTTTTTGGAACCGGGAAAAACCAGTTTAGATGCCCTAGATAGCAGCGACACCGAAGCAGTTGAGTGAATTATATTAATAGTATCTCTGATATGGACAGAGCTCCCTTGGTTGATTTGAATAATTAAATAAAATTAAATAGAAAAAAAACAATTATTTTATTTATATTTGCATCCGATTATCAACTACATTACATTACCTTACCAATCAATCATCAATTACATTACCAAGGTCGCTGGAAAGCGCTGGATGCAGGCCGCTCTAGATTGGTCATTTTGGAAAACCTTGGGAGAGGCCTATGTCCAGCAGTGGACGTTATGCGGCTGAAATGATGATGATCAATTACATAGGTATACAGTCCGCAGCAGTCCGCCCCGGCCTCGCCCGTGGTACGTACATAGCCCATGTATTATTCTGATGTGTAAGCTACACGACTGGAAAGTTTCATCCATCCTCACAAGTTTTCACATTTATAAGTAGGATTTATATATTTATGTGTTTGTATTTATCGCAAAATTTTGGAAGTTTGAATATGATCTTGTAGATCTATGTCGCTAACTACAGTTGTCATACAAGGAGAATTGGAGAATTGTCCTTATATACCTGTTTGTTGTTTATAATTTGGCCTTTGAAACACCATCGGGCTCGTTTTGTTTATATTTCCACGTAAACGCAAATAATAAGTTTACCTGGTTTCCGGATTCTTTCATTTGTGCTTGCCTCATTTGAGCTACAATCCTTATCACTTTTGACCGTGCTTTCGTACTAAATTCTTTTGGCTTGTTTTTCGGCACATAATTTTATATACTTTGTCAACCTTAAAATTATTTCAATTTAAATTTTTAATTAAATTTCTATTCACTTCTCTCTTTGTTTCTTTAAGTATTATCTAAAACTAAGTCCTTTCGAAAATCACGGTCTAATTAAAAGTAGTTTAAGGCTCGGCGCAAACGGGCCACCGAAAAACCACTTTCCTGTAGTTCATATACATTTTGTATGGACTCGCCGCACACGGTGAAGCCGATGGCGGCCACTAAATTAGTAGGAAAGTGGACGGTGGCCGCGTTTTTCGGTGGCCCGTTTGCGCCGAGCATACTTATAATTAGCAATAAACTGAAATCCACCTATCGTTGGTATATCTAAATCTATGTAAATAAGGTTCGTTGACATTGACAATACATGCGCAGTACCTTTCTTTTCTGTGTGGGCAATGGCGAGAAGATTTAAAAGTATTTTTTTTATTTTGTTCATAATACACCGATAAATATGCAATATTCAAGGTCTGTTTTTTTTTTTTGTTAAAATTGAGTGACCGCTATGAGGCGTGCACTTTTGGATTTTCCAAACTTATAAGTAAGTAATAAATAAATAATAAAATAATAAATAAATAATTCCAATAATATTGGAAAATCGAGAAATAACATACCTATGTATCATACTTGTACCTGCCCTTTTTCTCCTACTGATCGAAGCTGGACGTATATAACCGCTCACATAAGAAAAAGGCGAGAGTAATGATAATACTGCTCCAAGCTCCAACATCCAGTAAAACAGGCTCATATGGATATTATGTGTTTGGTTTCCAAACAACTGTAGAAAAAACCTAAATGCACCACGACAGTGGTTCAAATAAGCAAATACAGGCTCGACTTTAAAATTTGTGAAAACTGCATATGGTACAACTTAGATGCTGTCGATTCCCAATGGCAAAATAATTAAATATTATGTAAATACTAAAATGAAAAAATATCGGTGAAACATTTATATAGAATTTATCAATAAGTAGGTACCTATTATATTTATTAGGTACCAATTTCATACACCCAATAAATCTATTAAATAAATACTGAAATGTATGTAACTTTAGAAGAATGTATGTAGACCAACTGAAAGAAAGAGCAGGGGTCATTTCGTATCAAGCACTAAAGAGTAAGGCAGAGAAGTGCACCGACAAGAGCCACTAAGCTCTTAAATTAGAAGAAGAATGTAACTAATAAATAATAGGTCCCTATAAATTGGATAGGTAGATATTGAATATTTGATGAACCTACTGAACACGGATAAATAACATCAATCTACATAATATATAAACCATACTCATAGGTATCATACTGCTAAACAATTTTACAGTTCATTCGTTCAAATGGTTGGCAAGACACGATCTTTGTGGCGCGCCGACATGTATGATGCAAACTACCTACTTCTATATATAGAAAAAGTACACGATGCATATCACAGACCATGGTGATGCATATCATTCCTGGCCCCGGATTCTGTACTCCATGGTCTACCCCATTAGAGATAAAAATAAAAAATGTTTTTATTACTACGTTATCAGAGGTGATCACGGCTATAGGTGTTGAAATTCCTTTTAGGCTATCAAAGATGCCTATGCCTGAGGCTCCGCATTACTTAAGATCTTTACAACAATTAAATTTTATATGTCATTACATATAATATAAGGATATGGATGTGTTGTGTGTGTAGGGATAAATACGTAATAGTGTATCTGTCTGTATACGCACGATCACAACTAAAACCTCCAACTAAATTAGGGGTTCTGAAAAAAAAGGAAAGAAAAAATTGATAATAAATAAAGTGATAATTATCAATTTTTTCTTTCGATTAAATAAAAGTTGTTGACATCAGATCATTTACTTACAGCTAAGTTTAGTGCTTATTTTTTATATATATTCGCTCATATACTCGTAATACCTTAATTCACGCCCCATTTGTAAAACCTCATGTAGCCTCGTGGAATACCAATGTCATTTAACAATTTTAACTTAAATTTACGTTTTTGTCCACAGAAAGGAAGGCAACAGCGGAGAGGATGCCGGAACCCCTGTGCCTGACCAACAGATGAGGTCCGCGCGACCTCGTTTCCCAGTTGATCGTTATTTGGTATGTTGTCTGTTTAAATCAATTACCCAATATTTTTTTCCTACTCTGTAGCGGAGCACAAAATAGCAACCACATCAAAATAAAAGAAATTATTTAGTGGCTGTTAATCACTTTCAGCCTAACGCTTTCTTAAACTTAAACGCTTTTACTTTTCGCACAAATGCATTCCCAGAGAGAGTTGACGTCAGGCGGGCGGCCGGTCGTGAAACTATTGCCAAATCTTTTAAACTGTTTCGGCTACTTCTTCACTTTGCAAGGTCTTTGGCATCCTTGGTTGACCATTGACATGCATATTATATTTGAAGAAAAAAAAAGCGGGAATGCGCACCCCGGGCACACAAGCAGCACAGCTGTGTATGCATCCGGGAGCGCGCTAATATGAAGATCACTTTCAGCCTAACGCTGTCATACTTATGTATCTGTGATCAGACATTGTCTTAGTGCTGTCACTTTCACGAGTAGTGTATGTGAGCGAGTTTGAACTGTGCTAATCTTGCTGCTGCGTAACATATCAATATCACGCATTATGTTACAGCTTGTCCCTGCGTAGATGCGCTAAATTATAACGTGAAATCAATCCTATGATATACTTTGATTTGTAATAGACAAAATAGTAAATCGCTACGCCTATAGTAGTAAATAACGCTAAAACTGGTTGATATATAAGTAATAAGATTAGTTCTTATTTTAAAATTGTATCTTTTGCAATTACAGGTTGAGAGCAGCAAAAAAGTTGAAATGGTTAACATCACAGATGAGGATATTTGGAGCCCAGAGCCAGCGCTAAGACCAGAGGATGAAATAATTCTAAGAAAGCTACATGAAATGTTGCAATCTACAGCAGACGATCTAAAGGTGCTCTCTGGAGAACTATCAAAGTATCACGAACCAGGGGTGCAAGTGAAAACGCTGCCTACGCCATTGGATGAAGAGTTTAATGAGAAAGTACATATTGAGGAAGTAGTGAATGCTAAATTCCATGGACACAAAATAATTGAAAATCCTCTGCAATCACCAGAGATTCCAATCGACATTAAAACAAAATCTGGGATAAAAGCTCCAATTAATAGATTAAAAATTAATACTGGTGTGCAAGTTAATTCATCATCAAATCTTAAGAAACCGTTTACCAATAGAAAGCTAGAAGTATCACGTACTAAAGTAATTCAAATAGAAGAACAAAATAGGGACAGCACTAAAGAAAACAATCTGAATAATAATATCAGTAACAATGCTACTGCAGTGAATTATAGTGAATTCTCTTATAAATATATAGAACCCAAGGAGGACTTTACAAAAAAGAGGCTCAATATACAAAAAATGCCGAGTATAAATATACGAAGCGAGTTAACGGAACAAAGAGTTTTGCACTTAGATATTCTACCTGAAAGTAAAGAAGAGAAAAATTTATCTACTAATACAAATAAAATCGCCGTATTGACTGTGCATCACGAAGCTATAGCCGATAAAAAACCTCAGGAATTACCAAATCTAGTTACGAAAACATTTGTGTCCAAACCTATCCAAAACAAGGCAAGAAAAGTATCCAGGTTGTCCACTGGTGATAGTAGTTCTACAAATATCAGTTCTGAAGTCCGACATGTTACACACAAACCAGTGAAATTAGCTAAAAAACCCTCGCCTAAAAATTCTTCTCGAGTTGATAATAATAAAAATTATAAGGCGCCTGTTAAAAAAACATCAGATAAAAGAACTTATTCTAGTTTAGAGCTATGGAAGAGAAAATTAAATTCCGTATATGGACAACCATCAACTTCCAGAAAAAGTAATAATCCGAAGAAGACTCATCAAAAGATTAGTTCAAGAAAAGGTGATGTTACGAGTAATACAGTTTCTAGTGTCTTAAATAATAAAGTGGAATATATTCCATATTCACAATTAACAGTAGGCGGTGTAAGGGCAAGTGATATAGAACTAGAAATATCGGATATTCCGAACAAAAATGATTTGCCACTGAGTCCTATTTTAGACAGAATATTAAGTAGTCGTGAAAACTCGTTTCATCAAAACAGTCCAAAGAAAACCAAGGGGGATGATAATCCGAAAATCTTGACTACATCTGATGAAAATTTGCTACAAGAAGTGATAGATATAGAACGATCTATTACAAAAACAATTTCAAAGAATCTGAAAAAAGTAGATAAATCGGAAATCAAATCAACTAATATTCATGACAGCAATGACTCTGAAGAAGCTGATAATTACGCCGATGATTTTGAGGATGAAAAATCTGATGGTTCGAAAAATTCTGCTGTTAATATTTCGTCAGATAATGCTCTTTCTATCGACGAATCACAAGGTTCTAAATCTGATGACAAAAATAATGATGGTGGTCAAGAAAGCAGTATGAAAACATCCAAACGGGATATCCACAATAGGACATATACAAAAAAATCTAACCTGTCTTTCAAAAATAAAGTAGATATTTTTGAATTTGTGCATTCTGTAAACACTCAAGATTCTGCAACTCAAAGTACAGCCTCACATAAAATATCTTTAAAAGAAACACAAACATCTCCTAGGAACGAAATACCTAATATACGTCCAATACATAACGACTTATGGCCATCTTTAGATACGAAAGAAGATGTAGGTAAACTGTTTAAATTAGAAAAGGATTTGATAAAAAAGCTTATTATTGACGAATACGGGGATTTGTTAGAGAAGAACATAACTAAACCTTCAACATCCAGAGATAAAGAGTTGGAAGATGCGCAAAACAATGCGGTTTCATCCCAGAAAAATACGCAGACTTCTCCTGCGCACGTAAGAAGTGTGATGACGTCGCCAACCAAGACTAAGACTAGAACCACATCTCCTTTTACATTAACAGTGCCGATTGACCGTCAAACCAGCCCCATGATTTGTGTCACGAATGAAGAAGATCTCCGATTGGAAATTGGAAATGTTGAGGAGGATCTTGGCATATCGATTAATTTATCATCGCCAAGGTTTAGTTTGCGACTACCACAAAACACTCGCGAAGTTTTGTCAAACTTTGAAGGATCTACCAATCAGACCCCAAGTAAAAAGGAACGGAATCAAAACAACCAAACCAAAACATTGAGGCAATTCACCGCCAGTAGTTCAAGTTCAGTGGACGCCGATAGCTCATCTTCAGAAATCAGTAGTTTAGGTGAGGTTAAGTTGAAACTCAAAAGAAGACTACGAAAGTTTAGGGTTTCTTCAATTTCTGATTCCAGCAGTTCGTCTGTGCCGAGCCACTGCAGCTCTGGTTTACAAACAATCAGTATCTTGCCTTTGCGAAGCGAAGGCGAGGTCAGTTTAGGACAAACGATTAGAAAGAAGGTTGAAACACGTGAAAGTGATGGAGAAATGAGTATTGGAAGGTTGAGCTGATGTTTCTATGAGTACAGAATTCGTGTCTATATTTTTATAGTCTATAGTTTCTCATAGTTGTTACTGAAAATTTTACCAGAATTTTATACATGTTGTAGTTTTCTCTCATTCCTTATGTGCCTTGGACGTGTGTGAAGTTAGAAACTTTGTTTAAAATGGAATGTGTTGCCTTAGTTTGTTGTTACTCACCGAAAGTACAAATAAGTTATCGCAATATAATTTGTGATATTTAACTTTCTGTTAGGTGTAAATAGTTAAGTTGGTACCCTAGGTATATTTTATGCCCTTGTTTTAAATATTTTAATATAATTTTTTTTAATTATGAATTTATGACTGAAATAAATAATAATAATTTGTAAATATGTTTGATTTTTTATTATATAACTTATTCATACTTAGTATAGGTACCTTAGAAGGAACGATGGTAGGTGGAGTAAGGCCGCCAGTGAGTAGTATCCCAGAAATAGTAAGCGCAGTGTGGGACGTCCGGAAACTAGGTGGGGCGGCGATATATGACAGATCGCTGGAAAGAACTGGATCGCGGCAGCCGGGGACAGAGCGGGATGGCGCGGACAAACAGAGGCTTATGCACAGCAGCAGTGGGTTTTTGAAAGCTGATGATGATGATAGGTACCTAAACAATCTCCGTATTCTTTATCCTTCTATCTATCATCCATCAGTCCTTGTGGCTTGTCACACTCAACTAGATATACAGTAAAATATTAATGCTTTTACAGGTCGCGCCAAACTTCTAGTTCGCTCTGAAGTTGAGGCGATTCGCGTCGCAGTAGTAAAATACAGATACCCATAAAAGATAGAATTTGTTTTATTTTTGTTTATTGTGTATATATATCATATCTACATTCTTACAATCATTCTGAACAAAATATTATTGTGGCAAATATTCTGTCCCTGTTTGTAACCTGAGTAAGGCAACTTCAGAGCGAACTAGAAGTTTGGCGCGACCTGTACGTCGATTTATCTCGTCCCGTGCTCGCCCCGTAATGTTTCTCAAATACCGAAACAGAATTCATTAGACAACCGACAAATTCCTAATGCCACGAAAAAGTACATTTATAATGGAAGAAGCGAACAACAGTAAGTAGTATAACGGCCGAGACCGAGACGATACAATTGCCTCTCTGAGCTGGGATGAGAAAAGTAAAAAAACCGGGCAAGTGCGAGTCGGACTCGTAGATGAAGGGTTCCGTACCTTCGTACAATGTTTTGAAACGCTAAAAAATCACGTTTCTTGTATGACGGACGACCCTTTTATGTTTGACTTTTAGGTATCTTATTTTTAGTATTGTTATAGTAGTAGCGGTCATCATAATAGTACCTAATATACAATCGGTCAAAATTTCAAGTATCTAATTAATGTGCCATTACAAAGATCGAGTTAAAAACGCTGAAAAATCACGTTTCTTGTATGACGACCTCTTTTAATTAGGGTTTCGTACCCAAAGGGTGCAAACGGGACCCGATTACTGAGACTCCGCTGTCTGTCCGTCTGTCACAGGGCTCTATCTCTTGAACCGTTATAACAAGACACTTGAAATCTTTACCGATTATGTATTACTGTGGCCGGTATAACAACAAATACTAAGAATTAAAAAAACTTAAACGGAGTTGTTATACAAAAAACGTGTTCAGCGTTTTTAACTAGATATTTGAATGGCATTAACTAGATACTGAAATTTTCACAGATTATGTATTACTATGACCACCATGACAACAAATACTAAAAATAAGATAAAGTGATTAAACGGGAAAGTGCGAGTCGGACTCGTACATGAAGGGTTCCGTACCTCCGTACAATGTTTTAAAACGCTGAAGAAACACGTTTCTTGTATAACGACACCCTTTAATTTTTAACTTTATCTTTTTTAGGGTTCCGTACCCAAAGGGTGCAAACGGGACCCTATTACTGAGACTTCGTTGTCTGTCCGTCTGTCCGTCTGTCCGTCTGTACATCTGTCCGTCTGTCCGTCTGTCACAGGGCTCTATCTCTTGAACCGTAATAGCTAGACATTTGAAATTTTTACCGATTATGTATTACTGTGGCCGCTATAACAACAAATACTGAAAATAAAAAATTAAAAAAAATCAAAGGGGGTCGCCATACTAAAAGCGTGTTTTTCAGCGTTTTTAACTAGATCTTTATAATGGCAATAACTAGATACTTGAAATTTTCACAGATTATGTATTACTATAGCCGCTATAACAACAAATACTAAAAATAAAAAAAGTTAAAAATTAAAGGGGGTCGTCATACAAAAAACGTGTTTTTTTAGCGATTTGAAACATTGTACGGAGGTACGGAACCCTTCATTTACGAGTCCGACTCGCATTTGCCCTTTTATTTATTTTGTATTTGTTCTTATAGCGGCCATAGTACTACATAATCTGTGAAAATTTCATTATAAAGATCTAATTAAAAACGCTGAAAAACCACGTTTTTTGTATGACGACCCTCTTTAATTTTTTTATTTTTTGTATTTATTGTTATAGCGGCCATAGTAATTCATAATCAGTGAAAATTTCATCTAGTTAATGCCATTATTAAAATCGAGTTAAAAGCGCTGAAAAATCACGTTTCTTGTATGACGACCGCCTTTAATTTTTAACTATTTTTAGTATTTGTTTGTTGCTATAGCAGACACAGTAATACATAATCGGCGAGTTCAAGTGTCTTGTCTAGCTATTACGGTTCAAGAGATAGAGCCCTGTGACAGACTGACAGGTAGACGGACAGCCAGCGGAGTCCCGTTTGCACCCTTTGTGCTTTGGGTACATCATTATCATCATCAGGTCGTTTTTAGTCTCTACTGCAGAAGCACGACCCTCTCTGTCTGTATTAGCCAGAGCAGTTGGAGGATTTGGCCTACACTCTCCACGCTGGCCAGACGGGTTGGAGAGGTCTCACTGATGTTTAGAAGTTTTGTGTAGCTTGGTTTCCTAAGGCGCATTCTACCACATCCACGGGAAAACTTCGAGTGTTCCTATTCTACTCTGCCGGAAACCACACGGTACTTTGGTTACAAAACCCTAAAAACCAACCAGAAGGACCATCTCTAACAAAGACTTATACAATTTACCTGATATCTGCGTCCATTACCACGTTAGACCAAACGATTGCCGAAATAAAATATAAACGCGGGTGCTACTATCTTTGCTGAAATAGGAACTCGTTCATGTAACTACGTTTAGTAATTATATTATCTTTGCCTACGTTAAGGTGTTACAGTAACACTTTTTATTTGTAAAGGCTACGTAACTATTTTTTTTTTGAGGAAAGACATTGGGTAGGAATTGGAACCATGTTACTTAGTCGCCTGGAGGCCTCGACTGCACATACCATGCCATGCCTTCTTTTTTAGAAGGACTGTGTGTGCTGTGTGTGTGATGATTCCTGGGCAGGAATTTAATAAAATCAACTATCAATGTCAAATTGACATTGATTTGTCATCTTGACATTCAAATTTTTTGCCGGTGTTCGCTCTCGATTTGTTTTCCCACTTCTATAATCACAGAGTACTTTTGTATTCTATAATACGTGCGGTTTAATCGGTAAATTATTGTTTGTTATGACGAAACAAAGCTAGCGAGTTGATTAATTAATTTATAAACAAACAGTGTCCAGTTGTCCAGTTTCTGTTGAACGTTCGCTTGTGTAACATTCACAGCTCAAGTATGAAGTTGCTTGTTTTGCTGCTCGGCCTGGGGCTTTCCTGGGCAAGTGTCGTGAAGAACAACAATGAGGTCCTGCCAGAGCAGGTGCACTTGTCTTTTGGAGGTAAGAATTGAAATAAAGTATAGTGTGCCCGAAAATGTCATAAATGTAGGAAGGTCATCATTTTGCATGCATTATTGATTAGTATCGGCGATTTTGCATAGGGAGCAGGAGTGCAGGGGATGCAAGGGGGTGACTGGGTAAGGGTGCAATAAACTTACCTGTGCCCGGTTGACCTGTAATGATTTCAGCGAGCCTAGCAACGGGTCATAGAGTCATGTTTGTTATTTTTCAGTTTTATTTCTTTGTTATATCTGATTCCCCAATGTTTAACAAATATTATTAAGAAACCAAAATTAAATTAAATTTTCATTCTTTTATATAAAAATCTATTGCTGGCTATATAATAGGCCTCCTACAACAATTTTGAAAATGACTGATTGGGTTCTCCTAACTAGCCTGACCTGTGTTTTTTGTGTGATCTTTAAGTATCACATTATTAGATTTAATGTTTAGAAAAAAAAAACTTAATATTTTTTTTTTCTAAGAATAGGTGTCTGATATTTTAGGATTGCCTATGAACTTGTTTCCTATTTAAATCTCAATTCTTTTGTTCTGAAGTGGACAACCAACCTATATCATAATATTGATCTTGGCTCCAATTTTTGGTGGGATATACCATTACTGTGATCTAATTATACCGCTCCATGGAACTCAGTATTTAATAGTTAATAAGCACCTGGCGCATACTCCACTGACAAGAGCAACCTAATAATTTTTTACTTAAAACTCCCCTTGCCCTAGACTTTTTATTACATAGTCTAGTATTTTGTAATTTAAAAAAAATTGCATTAAAGTAGTTTTCAACAGTCAAAATATGAACTTAAAAGAAAATATAAGGGTATAGAAGTTTTCCATACTGATGGTCAAATATGATAATATAAACTATATATTCTCTTTCAAGTAAGTTGAAATGACAAAATTTCTAAATAAAAGCAAGACTACATTTGTATGGGAAAGTCTGATTCTGTCTAGGGTAAGGTAAAGGGACTCTTAACACCTTGACTGCCAGCATTGCAGACACAATAGATATTTTTTTTTTGTCAGTCACCAGGTGACCGCCATGGTGTTTAAAGACTAACCGCCTTATTCATAAAAAAATTGAAACGTTTGATTAACCTATTTTGGTTAAAATATGTCTTGTTCTTGCAATGTCAAATATAGAAAAGAGTGATAGGGACAAAACATATTTTAACTAAAATAGGTTTAGCAAATGTTTCAATTTTTTTTATGAATAAGGGGATTGTTTTGTTTTTTCGTGATGTAAGGCATCTGACATAGCTTGACGACTGCCATACAATGACAGCCGGGACCAACGGCTTTTACGTGCCTTCCGAAGCACGGAGGAGCTCGAGAAATTTTTGTACCACTTGTGGTCACCCATCCAAGTACGGACCACGCCCGGGGTTGCTTAACTTGTGAAAACGCTAGCAATGCATACTCCCACCGGGCCACCGAGCTCCTCGAAATAAGGGGATTTAAGACTAATACTACTAATTAAATTTACTAATTTACAGTAATACCTTACCTACCTTTTAATTTTCCTGTTATTACAAAAGTATTATATATAGGAATATAACTGATATTATTAATTAGATTTTCATATGTAAAGTTTCAATTCAGTTCAGACTTAAAATACCTATTTAATACTTAGTAAGGCAAACAAAGCTACATCCGTGTTATTGGCTTATCACTAAAAAACATTGAAATACACAAGTTATTCCATACACAACACAGGATACAGTTATGTACCAATATGGCAGCTGTGCCGCTTTGTAATTATGATTGAAAGGAGCTTGAAAAATCTGATCCCATTGTTTTCTACTTACACTTACAGCTTACCTACGTGAAAAACAAGCCATTGCCTTTATTTTGTACACTGTACATAATACATAATCGGATGCCAGATTCAGAGGTCTGCTCTGGGCAATGAATAAGTGGGGGCCTCTAATTATTTCTCTGAAATCTGCACACATCCAACTCCTATTTGCATATTTCATCGCTAAAAACTTGTGGGGGGCGGCCCTGTACATTATCCATGAGCACAGACCATGGATCAAGATAGACACAGCCTCTGTATGAATTTGCATGTCGATCTGACATCAAATTGACTTTACCTTATCTTGTCTTGCATTTGAGCTCCACATTGGGAAGCACGTCGAACCTTTGGGCTATTTTATACTTACCTGTTGCCACTAGACAGACTCCTCAAACAACTGTAAAAATTACATAAAAATTTTGTTGAAATTAATAAAGCTGTAAGTATATGACAATCTTTATCTATTGTGGCCTCAATCTAGTTTTACATTTAGTCAAACCGAGTGTTAATATAATGTTTAAGTTTATATGTATAAACATGATGATAACAAAGTGGTGTGATTGCGCACTCTCATTTAATATTATCAATTTATTCTGATTAAGGGAACATACCCAAGATAAGTCCAAAGGCATGACTTGTTAAGGACTGTATGCACTAAGCCACGTGGTCGGATTTGGCTCTGAAATATGCAAAATTTTCCCGCTAGGGGGATAAAAATGTCAAGATGAAGTTACATAGAGTTAATAATGTGTAAACGGGACAATAGATGTAGGTAATCATAAATTGTAACGTAGAATTAGTATACAGCTTACTTGTTTCTTTTCGTCAAGACTTCCATTCCGCGATACTTATTAAAATTTTCAAATCAATCAAATCAAAGAATTATTTTGTTTGAATTATTATTTCTGAATTAAGGCCTTGGCAGACGTCATTATAATGTACTTAACACTTTAGTAGACAGGCTATCAGTAGAAAAAGTAAAGTCGAAAATACAGTAGTGTGCGTGAATGCAAGACGTTTATTTAAAAAGCGAGTTTAAATATATGTGAAATTCATATAGCACTTTCTAAAAAATCCAAGTTATAGTTATTCGAATCTTGCGTAAAATTTATTACTTTTTAAATTTATTAGTCGACCTCCGTGGCGATTCCTTAACACGCTAGTCCGTCACTCGGAGGTTCTGGGTTCGATTCCCAGCCAGGGCAAGTTGGTAAATGGCCTTTTTTAAGTTGTCCTGGTTCTTGGATGTTTATCCCATCAAAAACATAAATGTAAAAATGCCAAGTTCAAATTCCGACAAAACAATTGAAATTTAAATAGCTGCCAAGTTTTGTAGGTAGAGAAAACTGAAATTTATTCATAAGAATCTAAACATTTGACTTGGACAACATTAAGATTGAAAGCACGGTCACCCATCCTAACTGTGACCAAGCTAGAAGTTGCTTAACCTGTAAAAGCACGGTCATTCATCCATCAATTTTTGAATTTATCGTATGCGAAGTGGAGCGAAATATTTGCACAAGTGGTTTTGATTACTCGTATTTTGAAATTTGTTAAAGCGCAAATGACAAAGAACCCTTAGAATAGAGAATCTGTATCGTTTCACGCAGCTTTTTAGGGTTCCGTAGTAAACAAGAAAACCTTATAGTTTCGTCATGTCTGTCTGTCTATCTGTCCCCAGTTTTACTCATAGGCTATTAGTACTAGAAAGCTGTAATTGGGCATGGGAATGGATATGTGGTAATAAAAACTTGAAAAAAAAATGTGTGGTGTGAGACGTCGTTGAATAGGTCTTTCAAAAATATTGTAAGATTATGAACACCCTTTTTCGTTTTAGCAATCCGTTTGTGAAATATTTGGTTTTTGTTTGCAAATTTTTGTTAGAATTATGTGTCTTCCCTTTCTGTCAGTTAAACGGTTATATATGGATACTTAAAAAAATTAACGGCAGTAGTATATAACGTCTCCCTGTACTAAAACTAATTTAAGGTGGATTCAGTTCATGATACTGAACAACTTTTCCTAAGGAACACATAATTAAATATGAAAAGAAAATGTTTGCTTTCCATTCGACCTCCGTAGCGTAATTGTTAACACGCTAGACCGCTAATCCGGAGGTTCTGGGTTCGAGCCCCAGCCAGGGCAAGTTAGAAAATGGTCTTTTTCAAATTGTCCTGGGTCTTGGGTGTTTATCTATGTATGTATTTATCATAAAATATAGTATCATTGAGTTAGTATCCCATAATACAAGTTTAAAACTTACTTTGGGGCTAGCTTAATTAGTGTGATTTGTCCTTACATTACCATACATATATTACATAAATATTACATTTTGCCAAATCTTGTGTGTAAGAGATCAAAAATAATTTTTGTATTTCGTTTGTTCCTTGGTGTAAGTTGTTCAGTATCATGGACTGAATTCAGATCTAAAGTTAGGCAGTTGTTAGTTACATAAAACAAGTAGGTACTGACTACGGAACCCTACACTGCACGTGGCCTGTCACGGCACGTGGGCGGTTTATTTTGGTTAAGTTGAAATTTTAGGGAACCATAGACAAATTTATGATATTTCTGTGTAAATCAATATTACTTATCGCTGACATGACGTTCTCAAAAATACAATCAAATAGTATTTTACGCGAGCGGTGACTTGGAAAACTAAATGTTTTGTGTTCCACTGACAGGAAATGTACACATTTGAATTTTCTTTGTGAAACAATACGTTTAGCGACCATCTGCAATCGTAACACCTTTCACTTCTATTCACCTTATTATGTAAGTACGGAGGGTAAAAAAGATTGCACGTTGAACAGATCAACAGTCTCGGCTTAGCAGCTGTATGTGCTCAATCAATGACTTGACTGTTTGATTTTGTACAATATTTTTAACGAATCAACAAAAAGCACTAAAAAGAAATCTTTTCCTGAAAACAGCTAAAAAAATTGGTTGATTAATGAAGCAGTAATTAGCATTATTGTACCCTTATATTTTTTATCTTCTAATAGGTTTTCCTGTAATCTATAGGTAAAGAACTATTAACTGTATATTTTTCAAAAGATTGGGTTCAGTGGTTTCGGAGATAAGTGTATTTTTATTATTTATTTTCAAAAATAACTTCAAAAACACCAACTTAAAAAATATAGAAAAATATATTTAATATTATCATAAAATGCTCTTTCATTTGATATTTTACGCGATATAGTTCACAAAACCCTTTTTTTAATGTCTCATTTATCTCCCATAAAGTGGCCCCATTTTTTATTTATTTATTCATTTACCTACATTTTACTTCCGTCTTTGGGTCACAAATTTACATTATGTGCACCACATTTCAACTGAATCGGTCCAGTAGTTTAGTAGGGGGGGGGGTAAATTTTCGCCCATTTTCTTAAATAACTTAAAAATACCGATCTAAGAAATAATAAAAAATAAATATATTTAAAATTGTCATAAAAAGTTCTTTCATTTGATATGTCACACGATTTTGTTATCAAAACTTTTTTTTAATGTCTAATTTACCCACAATAAGTGGCCCCCTTTTTTAAATTTCATTTGTTACATTATACGTCTATCTTTAGGTCACTAAATTACATAAGTGTAGGTACTAGATCTCAACTAAATCATTCTAATAGTTTCGTAGCAAATTGGCTGTGACTTACGGACAGACAGACAAGCGAAACCCTAAAAACAGTAAAAACACCGAAAAAATCGGTTCCTATACAAATTTCCCAGGCGGCTGCACACTTTTGTATAAAAATGCAGATTTTTTTTTGTTTTTTGACTGTTGTTTTAATATCATTATACTATACTAGCAGTCCACCCCGGCTTCGCCCTTGGTACACACAAAGCCTATGTCACTCGGGAATAGTTTACCATTCCAACGGTGAAAGTTTTTTTTAAATCGGTCCAGTAGTTTCGGAGCCATGTAATGCAAACAAACAAACAACCAAATCTTTTCTCTTTATAATATAAGTGTAGATAAATAGCCTACTATAGCCTGCCTGCCAAGCCAAGTATAGATCTAGTATAGCCTGTGGTTCGATATATTACGCATAATGTCAATTCGTATTTTGATATACATTCATGGGGAAAAGTTGTTCAAAATTTCAGACTGAATCACCCCTCAAAATAATTGTAAAACCCTAATTAAACAGCACCTTTTATTACAAAAACAGTTAATATGATTCCGCGACCCGAGAAAGTTCCAATCCGATTTTCACCCTAATCGCCAATTAAAAAATATAGGTAATAAATCAAACAAATTATTTTTTTCATTGACTTAATTTTCAATAAAATTTAAAAAAAAAATGTGCGATGCCGTATCTGCGATAGCATTACATCTTTAATTGAACGTCAACAAAATGTCAAAACTGTACCATAGTGTAGCAAAAGTATGACATAATTTGGCAGTTTGTACATAGATTTTTATTGAAATATTTTAGACTGTAATGCAATTTTACGTAATTTGAAAATGGATTTTTTTGAAAAATTCGACACGGCCTTCCTGAACGCCCGGCGGGCAACTGAATTTGTATGGAAGAATCATGGCCGCCATTTCAGAGATTTATGTCAAAAACGTTGCAAAACATCCAATTTTTAATTTTTTTTTTATTATTGCGTGATTGCATTGTAAGCAAATATTAAGAATAATGTTTCAAAATAGCCTTTATTTTTATAAAATATATGCAATCCCTTGTTAGAATATTTCTTTACGCAGAAAAACAAGCCAGTTTGTAGCAAGATTTTCTAAAATATTTCTTTCAGGTTTCTTTACAATTATCTTACTTTTTCTGAATGAAAATTAAAAAAAAACGATTTTCGTCTACTGGCTAGTCTATTCACCTATATATAACTAGGTATGTAATTTTCTTAGTGGTCTTTTCTACTTAAGCTATAACTATTGCCCGCGCAAAGTGCGTTCTGCATGTTTTTGGGTAAATTCAATGCTTGTTTTTAGGAAAACTACAAAATATTTTAAAAAATCCTTTTTTTCGTCTACTGTCCCAACTCTTCCTCTATCTATGTGTATACATTATTTGACTTAAATCAAACGCTTTCTGTACAAACTTGTTGCCCGCGCAAACCTAGTTTACATGGTGCCGACCCTTAAGGTATTTATTATGACAAACATCTACATACTTTTAAAAACATTGTTCTATTTAGTAAACAGTTGCATGCCTGCATGCTGCATTTTGTTTTCATACCTCATTTTTTGTCTCATCCTGTCTGCTTTTCATAACTTAATATTATATTTTAAATTTAATTTCATTCCATTTTCGAATCATTTACACATACCTCTTCATTCTGACTTATTCCACTCCCATCTGTCATCCTGAACACATATTCAGGACTACCTATCTACTTATTATAATATCTGCTTATTATTTAAATCTAATTATAACTTTGATACCAGGTTGTAAGTGTATCCAGTGCCGGCTTTAGCCCTACCAGCGCCCCAGGCGAGAGATTTTTTCGCCGCCCCCCATTTCTCGCCACAGGGCTGCCACAGACATTCGTTAAATATCAGGCCAAAAATACCCAATATCTGGCGGAGGTAGTAATTTATAAAGAATTGGATCTACTGCGTGATGTCTTTGCCCAACTTTTATATTTCGCACCCATACCTATAGCAGGACTGGCAGGCGCTGCTCTCGGTCTGCCCTGACCCTTAACATTGGGCTGCAGGACCTAAAGACAGCAGTACAATCTATAGTATGCAAGCTCTTCAAACCTGACACCTGTAATTCCTTCCAGCTCAAACCAACGACATAGTGGTAACCTGGTCGACGCCAACCATTGCCAAGTCCGAAGTGCTGTACGGGATCCATCAGACTAACAAGAAAGCCGTCGGTAACAGCGAGGTGTTTGTTGATGGCGGGAAAGAGCATCGCAAGCAGTGGATACACCGAGTCACGCTGAAGAATCTCTCGCATGACACCAAATATGGTAGGTTGCAGTGATTTCTCCATTTGGTGCTGGATTTAATGCCAAGCCAATGCCGGAATTAAGAATCAAATATTATTACCTATTAATAAAGGCCACTTTTACATGTCAATAATTCGTGTAATGTTTATTTATGTAATAAAGCTACCGATACTAGCGTTTTGCAACGATCACTGCTGAGAAGAAACGTCGTGGATTCCCTCTAATATGTTTGAGTTCAACGATGGCTGATCCACGCGTCAACTCGTGAACGGGTGCCGCCAGTAGGGACTGGTCAGCTCGGCTTCGTTTTTTTAAGACTACTCAGTGTAACTTATTTCTGTAAGTTGGATTTGGCACTCGTTCGTAAGCTTTACATATTATGTTGTGATAACATTATATTAGGCATAATACTCGTATCTTTGTAAACTGACAAAGCCCTTCTGGCGCGTAGGCGACCAATACTGTGTAAATGAGTTTCTTTCGGCGTTTCTTCTCAGCAGTGGTCGTTGCGAAACGCTAGTATCGGTAGCTTTTGAACAAAAAAAAATATTTTTAAATATAAATAAACATTACGCGTAATGTACACTATAATTATTGACGTGTAAAAGTGCCTGCAAAGGCCTAATTACTAAATAAATATTTGATTTTGATTTTGATTTCGAAAGAAACTCATTTACACAGTGTTGGTCTCCTACCTGCGCGCCAGAAAGGCTTAGATATAGGATATTATTAATTGCACATCAAATAAATAATCAACCAATCAATTTATATACTTTTTTACATCAAATAAATCAACAATCTCATCATAAATATGACTGAACATCAAATTTACTAGGCTAGCGCAAACCTATAGGTTAGGTTATGTTAGAACTGCGACCAACACAGGTACGAGCCGAGCGAGCGAAGCGAGCGTGCTGCGGCAGCGGCCGGCGAGTGCTAGGAAAGTTCTGTCCATTTTACTACGCCACAAATATAAATTGCAGTTTGTCTAGTAATATTTTCAGTTGAGTATTTTGCTGTGCAATCAGTAATTTTGATTTGCGTATTTTGATAACAGATATTCGTTCAGTAAAACATTTCTGCAAATATCATTAAACAGTATATACTAAATTTGATTAATTGAGTGTGCATAATTAGTGTGCAATTCAGTATTTTTGGTGAAACTTTAAAATATTTTGTTCGAAAAAAAGGAGTATACAGTATTAATTTAAATACATGCCCTTAGATATTATGCCTAATACAATGTTATCACAATATTACATGTAATGCTTGCGAACGAGTGCCAAATCCAATTTACAGAAATAATTAAATAGATATTAGATTAGCCGTGTGGTTCCCGGCAGAGTAGAATAGGACCACTCGCAAGTCTTCCCGTGGATGTCGTAGAAGGCGACTTAGAAAACACAAGCTGAACAAAGCTTTTAAACATCAATGACACCTCTCCAACCCAGCGTGGAGAGTGTAGGCCCAATCCTCTGACTGCTCTGGCTAATATATATGGCTCTGGTAGTACAGAGAGGGTCGTGCTCCTGCAGTGGAGACTAAGAAAGATAATGATGAAGAGATATATTGTGTGTGTAGTGTACAAGGCGGGCTCCGAGGCGGGGTTCTCCCAGCAGTTCTCGTTTAAGACGCCGCCCGCGGGCGAGGACTGGCCCGTGAGGATCGCCATCTACGGAGACATGGGGGTCAACAACTCGATGGTGGGTACCTTCAATAACTCCTGGTTGCTTTTTCATGGCCAACATAATCATTGGTGTCAGATTTTTCAAGCTGCCTAAAGGCATCTGACATAGTTTGACGACTGCAAATGATGACAGCCGGGACCAACGGCTTAACGGGCCTTCCGAAGCACGGAGGAACTCGAGATATTTTTATGCCATTTGTGGTTCGCATCCAAGTGCGGACCACGCCCGGTGTCACCTAACGTTTGAAAGCTCTAGTAATGCGTACTCACGATGGGCCACGGAGCTCCTGAACTATTATTTTAAGTTCCATACATTAAAAAAAAACATATTACTGCATATATGTAGTGTTCTGTATTCACTGAATACGTTGTCTCGTACACACGGGTAGTGTGGAGGGGACGGCAGTTGCGTGCGAGCAGTGAGCGTGAGCGCACGTCGCCCAATACTGGTGTGTGACCGAGCCAACAGGTAGTGTTAGTGCACGGTGAGTACTACATGTGGCGACGAGAACAAAGGTTAGTGGAATTAATACATAATTTCACCGTACTAGACTTAACTAGATTATTATGATTACAAAAAAGGGAGGAAATCATAGTTAATAAATAGAATAAAAAATAAAATTGTTATTTGTAAAAAAGAAATGAAATAAAATAAAGTAATTCATTTATTTATTATTAAATTATGTATTAATTTTATGAATATCACGTCAGTTAATAATATTAAATAAATAAAATAGATATGTTAATTTGCAAAATAAAAAAGGGGGAATAAAAATAAACTATTGATGAAAAATAGACCTTAAAATAGATAACTGATGTTTGTTTCTAATCTAATATAAATATTTTACAAGATACCTACATATTAATTATTATTGTGTGTCTGATGTTTAATTTATTGGCAATTATAAATTGATGCCTAATTAAGCGTACTAAAACACTTTAATTATAATTCCATATTATTTGGAACCGGGTGCTTCCCACGTCTGTAGAAATTATAGTCAAGACGGTTCGGTAGGTTCTGAGTTATTCGTACTTGACAAAAATGCATAAACTTATGTAATGCACTCCTACTTATTCAAAACTGTTGTAAGAGCGTCAATGTAGGTATGTAAGGATACATATAAAAGACCGTAGGTGTGTGAAGGCAGTATGAGCCAACATGAAATTGTAAATCATACGAGTTGTGTGTGTGAAGGCAGTATGAGCCAACATGAAATTGTGAATCATACGAGTTGTGTGTGTGAAGGCAGTATGAGCCGACATGAAATTGTGAATCATACGAGTCGTGTGTGTGAAGGCAGTATGAGCCAACATGAAATTGTGAATCATACGAGTTGTGTGTGTGAAGGCAGTATGAGCCAACATGAAATTGTGAATCATACGAGTTGTGTGTGTGAAGGCAGTATGAGCCAACATGAAATTGTGAATCATACGAGTTGTGTGTGTGAAGGCAGTATGAGCCAACATGAAATTGTGAATCATACGAGTCGCGTGTGTGAAGGCAGTATGAGCCAACATGAAATTGTGAATCATACGAGTTGTGTGTGTAAAGCAGTTTAATTTAAAATGATAAGAATTTATAACCTGTTAGGCCAATAGGAAAGGCCGTCAACGAAGCTGTATGGCTCATGGCATTTCTAAGGGTCTAAAATGACAGCGCAACTTGTTGTGTGTTGGCAATATGATAGCCTATACTGATACATAATGCAAATATTTCAGAGGGCAATAAGACAACCTATGTGATTGGACAATATGATAGTCCGTGTGAGTGAAAAGTAGACAGCTTATGTGTGTGTTATACAATATGATAGTCCATGTGACCGGGCAATTCGATAGCCTATGTGGTTGGACAATATGATAGTCCATGTGACTAGGCAATATGAGAGCCTTCGCGATTGGACAATATGACAGTCCATGGGTCAGTACGATAGCCCGTATGACTGGATAATATGTAGACTCCTAAGCGAGTTCTAGAAAGGTTTGCGTGATGCGAAATGAGGTCTAGACGTTAGATTTTGACTGTAGCTTAACTGCAAAATTGTAAAAGATTGAAACAGCTTCTGAACTGTTTTGAGACCTATCTCAAACCTGAGAGTTGAAAATAACTTATCCAAACAAAGAAGTTACGTCTTTCGGGTTAAAACCATAACCTTTAAAGCATTATTTTAAGCTGAAGACTTAATTGAATTCCATAATGATTACTCTTAAGCTTTAGAGACATTCTAAAGTAAGTTTAGTTGTCCTCACGACTTCAAAGCGTTGAAGTGTTTTGAAAATTACGTCTATAGTACTCGTGGTACTCAGTAGTAGTTGTAGTAACTTGTGAGTTTGGAACAGACAACTACTAACGGTAGCCGTGATGCTGCAAGAGCAGCCTTGTAGTTTTAACTGGCTTTATGAGATGACCTATAGGTCATACTTTGCTACCACTAGGAACTTTTAACTATTGGTATTGTGGAAAGGTTAAATCGGACATCTATTGTATTTAAAGATAGACATATACTTTCCTAGTGAGACAAAATAAAATATTTTTCATTTTCTTTGACTTAAGCAGGCTGTTTAATATTACGCGTGTGTTGAGCAGCTTGAATTCAGTACACTATCATGGTTGTAAGCTATCGTGACATTTATTGATAGCCATTTATAAATAAAGTTGTTATTCTTCTCCATGACGGGCGATACCGTACTTAAATTATTGGAGACAATTTAAAGCCTGACATTACTGGAATATATTGATAACCGTCTATCCAAAGAGGTTATAAGTTTTCATCGAGTTAAATCAAGGATTTATCAATTAAAATTTTAAAGCTGTTGTCTAAGTTTATAATAATAATATTGACGTTAAAGTAAGATTATTTAAAATTGCAAGCTTTACATTGCAACGCTGACACATCTAAAATAAACATTCATAATGTATTGCCTGGAGAGATCGTGGCACGCGATCGATGACGAGCGACTACGTCACTCATTGGTTCTGCCCACTTAATATTTATGTTTTATAGAACTTCATAATTGTGTCAAAGCTGTTGGATTTTATTGTTTGCAAAAGCACGCCCATCGTACTATTATGTAAATATTGTGATTTCTCAGTAAGTGAATTGAGTATAAAAAATAAAGTTGAACACTAACTGTTATATTTAGGTTCTATGAAGGTAGTTAAAGGTTCTGAGGTTTAAACTATAGGTTTGTAGGAACTCTCAGAAAGTCCAAAATGCAGAAAGTAGCTACGCACTTTTGCACTCAAGAAGTTGATTTAAGGTTATATTTTAACGTTGTTCATTACTATTATTAAGACTTAAGAGTCGATTTCCATACAAAGGTTATAGAATCTTTCAGACTTTCTGATACCTAAAAGATTGCTTAGTCCGTAACTATACTTCCGAAACTCTACACATCAGCTAAAGATTTAATGACACGAGGTTTAGAAGATAACCTGATGAGTATGGACCTAAGAACTATTATCATGGATAGCGTAACAGTTGTGCCTCAAACTCAAGAAACTAGGAGGGTTGCTCTAAGATTGGTAAGCGAGACGCGTGTTACTGCGTATCCGCGTTTTGGTGTCAAACAGCATTGAGCATTAATACATATTGATAGTCTAAGTTGGTCTGACATAGAAATAGGGCGTCACTATTGGGTAACTATCGTATTATTTCATGGAGTAACCCCCAGAGACAAAAAAGGAACTTAAAAATAATTAAAGGAGTAGAATCAAAACGTAACCATTAAAAAGGAGGTTTAAGTACTTATGCCTATTACGCAAAACGAACCACAATGTCAATTGTTTTCGATTCCTATAGTTCTTTCAAGTCTCGTCTTCTATTGATAAATCAAGTTTACTTCTGCCTATGTCTATGTTACTCTGACAATAAATAGGTTGCGATTCCTAAGTTTTTGTTTAGTTCTATTTCTGTTTTCCCACCGGGAATCCACTCAAATTTGATGTTTACCATGAAATAACTTACTTTGACTTGATTTTCCTCGGGCGATAATAAAGAGGATTCGTAGTCATCTAGTTGTTTTGAAACAGTAATCTAGAAGGTTATATTCTATGACCGAAGGATCCATCATCAGCCAACTTGTATTATGGATTTAATAGTATACTGCCAAGTCCCAGGAATGGTACACTTCGTGCTATAACAGAGAGAGTGTTGACATCAATTGAAACCATTTCACCGGATTATGTTACCATCTGTACTTTGACTTAGGGACTTTCTACTTCGTGAACCGTAAGTTCGTGAGATGTGTTGGTACAAAAGTAAATATAGTCAGATTACTATAGTGTAAGGGTACTATGATGAATTTCTTTGCGAAAGCCTTTGTAAAGTAAGACCTTATACTTCCATCGTCGAGCAGTATTTCTCCTTTATGTCTGTAGTCAATTCCTTTGACAGTTGCCTCGACAATGCAATGACATGATTTATGTAGCCTAGGCATAAAGGAATAGTAAGTCTAGAGATTCCGTTGTTTTCCGTGACATTTCTGAATGTTTCTGCTATACTCGTCTACGCTTTTGTTGCGTCTGTTAGCGCGATTCTTGAAAGTATCTTCAGACGCGGAAGTGCGTGATGATATAGATTACTACAAGTAGATAGATCATATCTCTTATAAGTCATTGTTTAATCCAGTACGTTAAAGAATCGCTGAAAGGCGAAATAGTGGAACAGATTCTCTAGATGGATAGTTAGATTGTGATTGGCTGATATTACTCAAACTCTTGATACCACTCGTATCAAAGGTACCTAATATATAGGTAATTAGGAGAAAAACAAAGAAATGAAAGTTTTATATGTCCCAACAGATTTTAACCAAGGGAGAAACTGAAGAAATGGTTAATAAGACCACAGTTTCTGTTAGAGGATTTATAACTATGTGTTTCTTTAGTCTTCATCGATACTAGTGCCGTTTTTGTGAAATAAACGTAATATAATATATGTGTATGCGAATTTTTAAGATGATTGGTTCGTTAGATAAAGCGTGAAGAAGTAACAAACAAACAAACAAATATACAAACTCACTTTCGCATTTATAATATCAGTTAGGATTAGGATTAGGATACCAAGAGTAATGGATTTTTTTTATTCAAAAATTTAGATAATAATATGGAAGTTGAAGAATAGAGCGACTTAGTGCCTTTTAATAGTTTGATGATGAAGGGGATAAGAAATATTTACATGATTTATATTTATGATTTATATCTTATATGTAAAATTATAAAGTTTACGCAAAGGACATGAAGGAAACAAATTATCTACAAACTTTGAGGCAACGCCCTATGTAGTTGAAAGAACTGAAGGTGAAACAGGAGACGTATTAGTTAGAAATGAGGAGACAGGTCAACAACTGAGGAGGAATGTAGTCCATTTAAAAAGAGTAGAAGGAGAATGGATGGTTCAGAACAAAGAAGATGACACACAGATTCAAAATGAAAATGAGAATGACAACGATTAAATAATAGTGATTTATTATGAAATAATGAGGTTAAAATAAAATTGATTCAGTTAAGTTAAATCAAATCATATGTATGTGAATTAATGTATATGAATATAATTGATTAAATAAATAAATAATAACAAGGAAGGGATGTAGTGTTCTGTATTCACTGAATACGTTGTCTCGTACATACGGGTAATGTGGAGGGGACGGCAGTTGCGTGCGAGCAGTGAGCGTGAGCGCACGTCGCCCAATACTGGTGTGTGACCGAGCCAACAGGTAGTGTTAGTGACACGGGGAGTACTACAATATACATTTATCATTTTGCGCTTTTAACATTAGGTACCTACGCGCCTAAACGTTTGTGTACAAAGTGTCCCGCACCAAGCTCAGACCAGATGTTCATGTCGTTAAGGTAGTCACTAGCCCTATAATAAGCCTCCTCACAAATCACTTTCAGTCGCTGCCGTACTTGAAACGCGACGTCGCGGCCGGCGCGTACGACTTGATCCTGCACGTGGGGGACTTCGCGTACGACATGAATGAAGAGAACGGCCGCGTCGGCGACCGCTTCATGAACATGATTGAGCCCCTGGCCGCCAACCTGCCGTACATGACCTGTCCGGGCAACCACGAAAGCGCGTAGTAAGATTTTCTCAACGTGTTTACATCCTTAGCTGTGCTGTTTGGGAGAGTTTATAGTTGTTTTCTTTTAGTATATCGAGCTCTGAATTCACGCTTTAGCCATTTAAACGTCCCTACGGGTCAGTAAGTTCTGTTTTACCCTAAAAGACACTTGCTAATAGATTTTTTTTTTTTAATTAATGGCTTGACGCTACTGCGTATTTAGCCAGGAACAAGTTAATAAAACGTGGGAAATTCTTTTTTCCTAACAAGTTACAATCAAAGGTTGGTGTAGGCCTTTGATTGCTTTCAGGGAGCTTCTGGCGACAAATCTATACGAGTCCACTGGTTTCCATAGCCGATTGAGTGGCGGACGACGCCCGAAGACGCCCACACAGTCCGCTAAACAAATATCACTACAGCCGTACTATGACTGTCCACTTTAACTATTTCACATATTGTTCATGAGCATGAGCATTTATAACACCAAACAACACCAATTTCATATTATAAAGTCCACTAAAATCAATTTGCAAAATAATTTAAAGAAAACCCCAACCGAACCCCTTTACTTCCCGCCAAAACCTCAATAGAAATTTTAAGTTGTTATAAAGTATGTTATGTCAAACTTTGACTGATGAGAAAGAAATCCTCAAATCACATATTTATCCGTTTTTTATTTTTGCTCAGGGGTTCTTTTACGATCTCAGAAATTCTTTATTTTAAAGATAATACAGAGAATTCATTACAAGTTAACAGTTAAGTACTTATAATTATTACCAGTTCGTTACTTGAAAGAACTCCCAGCGCAAGCAGTGGCGTGGCCAGGCGTGGACGACTTGGGTCACGGCCTCGCAGTCTATAGGTTTATTAGCTCTTTTTAGAAGAACTCTTGCCTAAATGCATTATAATAATATTTAACCAGAAGGGCCACCCAAAACTAGCCCTCCGGATGACTTTTATTTATTATCTCACTCACATAAAACTTTGATCTTGTTACGCCTTTGAGCGTAAGCACGTATTTGTACTCATGTTATTTTTTTCCTGCGTGTTTTACCTATCATATCAGCCGCAAGAAGTCCACTGCTGGACATAGGCCTCCCCCAAAATGATCGATCGGAAGAGACCTGCATATAGCGTTTTCCTGTAACCATGGTCAGGTCGTCCGACCACCTAGTAGCTGGGTGTCCTACGCTGTACAGCTGCCTATCTGTTGCAGTAACTTCACGCACTACTCGCGCCGGTTCTCGATGCCCGGCGAGCGCTCGTCGCTCTTCTACAGCTTCGACGTGGGCCCCATACACTTCGTGTCCATCTCCACTGAGGTGTACTACTTTACTCAGTACGGGCTCAAGCTCATCAGCGACCAGTACCAGTGGCTCAAGGAAGACCTCGCGAGGGCTGCCGAACCAGAGAACAGGTACAGTTTACCCCCTTCTCCTCCGTTATCTCTAGAGATGTAATACTTTACGCAGTACGGGCTCAAACTGATCAGCGACTAGTACACGTGGCTCAAGGAGGGCTGCTGAACCTGAGAACAGGTACAATTAACCCCATTCCCCCCTTAATAGGAAGCGTAAGATACAAATATTGAAACAACGATGTCTGATTTATTATTTTTCTCTGTCTAACCTTCTACTATCTGTGCCTTCACCTTATGTTATCTTACTATCTCGCTCACACACAACTGTAAACTTTCTTACTCTCTCATTTATAATGGATTTACCATTAGTTCTGTCCCTTTCTTTTGTAATAGCAAATCGTGAGTTATAGAGTATGACTTCACTATTTGCGTTTCTAACACACGCATTTTTATATATCTAAAACCTGTGAAATCAGATCCACTTTACGAGCAAGGGTGTTGAAAAATAAAATAAAAAACAGTTTATTAGGTATTTTTCCTCGCAAGTGTGTTGTAAAACGTCGTACGATATACGTCCGTATATTGGTTAAACACACTCGGCTCTATTACACCGTCGCCTTCGGCTCGGGCTGAAATTCCGCCTCGTGTGTTATAACCAACATAACGCACATATATGGTAATGTTCTAGTAACGTCGTATGTTGCAGACGCAAGCGGCCCTGGCTCGTGGTGTTCGGCCACCGGCCCATGTACTGCAGCAACTCGGACGACTACGACTGCAGCGTCGAGTACACGCGCGTCGGACTCTACGGCTTTTACGGTCAGTGATTAGTATTACGGCCACGCGGGCGATAGTGGAATAAACTAGTAGATCTCTCTTACTCAATAGATATCTCAGCAACCGATGTTGATCTCGTTGCTTGGAGATCACTGTTTATATGACATTAAAAAATAAAACTACTTTTCCTGTAGCGGGCTTAAAAGAACTCATATGTTGTAGGGCCGTAAAAATATTCGTCATGTATCGTAATGGTAATAATTAAATTTTTAACAAAAAAAAACAACCGACTTCAATTTTTTTAAAGAGTTTCTTCCATATCTCCAAAGGTCTTCATCATATCTTCACCAAATATAAATGGGACCGACTTGGTAGTAAAAGCTTTCAAATAAAAAAAGAATCGTCAAAATCGGTTCTCAATTGGCGAAGATATCGCGTAACAAACATACGTAAAAAAAAAATAGTCGAATTGATAACCTCCTCCTTTTTTGAAGTCGGTTAAAAATAAATAATTTATAACATTATTTTATTCGAGAAGAAGTGTTATAAAGTGATTCTATTTTTATTAAATTTCGGTATTGCTTTCATATAGCATGCTCACATATACCGTAGGCCAAATTATTTCTGGGCAAGGGTTACCTCTTGCTGTTTTTCTTATAACACTAGAAGACCCGGTAAACCAAGAACGCGATGGCGCGATGAACTGGATAAATTTAAAAGCGAATGGAAGGAAATAACTCAGAGCCGGACTGAATAGAAGAAGTGGAGGGAAGCCTTTGCCCAGCAGTGGGACACATAGCTCAAAATAAAATTATGCTAATATAATATCGGTTCAAAGTGTGTAATTTAACGACATGAGATTAGATAAACAAGGACTAAGCACAAACATCTCGTGATACAATTGCATTCCCAAAGAGGGTTGGCGTCAGGCAGGCGGCCGGTCATAAAACTATAGCCAAATCATTTAAACTGTTCCGGCTTTTTCTTTATTTTGCAAGGTGTTGGCATCCATGGGTGACCATTGATATGCATGTTATATTTGGAGAAGAAAAAGCGGGAATACGCACCCCGAGCTCCAAAGATGCAACCGGGAACGCGCTTAAACGAAGAAGAGATTAGATAAACAAGTTTATCGTTCACCAGGTCTGGAGCCCCTGCTGAAGGAGTACGGCGTGGACATCGCGCTGTGGGCCCACGAGCACTCCTACGAGCGGACCTGGCCCCTCTACGACAACCAAGTGTACAACGGCACGAAGGACGCGTACATCAACCCAAGGTGAGTGATGCTACAACTACTGACTTAAGGAATGATCACACGAAAATAGTTCACAAGAAGCCTACGAGATGGCGCCGTCAGTATTCCTACATCTCGATATGAGAGTTCCTACGATTGGTATATAGCAATATATATGTCGCAGTTAAATAGTATAATCCGCTAATTCACTAAACCTCTAGTTGTTTGGCATTACAGCTCGGTTTTGTAAAACAGCGAACCCTAATACGCGGGATGGAATGAACGACTTGTATTCATCCATGCGGCTAGAGAAGTTGTTGAACAATTCTATCTAAAGAAATTATATACAATGTAGAATGCCTACGAAGTGGCAATGGCGAGCGAGCGAAGCTCTATTAATGAATGTTCTATTCATTTTATTAGGTTAGCACAAAGCTATAGGTTAGTTTAGGTTAGAACTGCGACCAACACACGAGCGTGCCGCGGTAGCGGCCGGCGAGTGCTAGAAAAGTTCTATTCATTTTACTAGGTTAGGGCAAACCTATAGCAATAAAACTCGTGGAATAGTTTCCTGGGAAATTAAATTCGATGTCGAAAAAACCTGTGTTCTAATAGACACTCAGTTATATTTCATTATGGTAACCCTACACCAAATCCTTATCATGCATGTGTCGCAGTTGCATTGTTTAACGGTTTCGTCAAACAGCGGATTACCGCTACTGTTTCACAAAACCGCTAGCCGTTTGGAAACGTGGTTAGCGGTTTCAATGAACGTAACACGTCGCTCAATCTTAGACAATCCAGCTGAACGATATTCGGCTGTTTAACAAAACCGAGCTGTAATGCCAAACAACTAGAGGTTTCGTGAATTAGCGGTTTATGCCATCCAACTACGACATATACAACCTCTGACAACCGCGCAACCCCATGCCCGGTGGGGATTAAAGATCTTCCCTCTGTGGCGGTCGAACGTACCACCTCGCTTCCGATACACAATTCGAACCGCATGAAGGATTCCAATGTTCCGAATTTTCTAACCTCTTGAGCGTATTACGGTGCGATCTTTTTAGGAATCTGAAATATTCCAACAAAAGAATTGTTATATAATTTAAAAAATAATAATATCATGACATCCCACCTACCCCATTTCCAACCTGTAACTTGCCTTCTTATCTCTCCTAAAAATCTTTCTCCTTTCCTTCTCTCAAAAATGGCTGAATATCATCCGTTTTTGACTTGTATTTTATTGGACAAATACATCTTTTCGGAGTTTTTAGCGGGAAGTCAAGGGGTTCGGCTGGGGTTTTCTTTAAATTATTTTGCAAATTGATTTTAGTGGACTTTATAATATGAAATTGGTGTTGTTTGGTGTTATAAATACTCATGCTCATGAACAATATGTGAAATAGTTAAAGTGGTCATGGTACGGCTGTAGTGATATTTGTTTCGCGGACTGTGTGGGCGTCTTCGGGCGTCGTCCGCCACTCAATCGGCTATGAAAACCAGTGGACTCGTATAGATTTGTCGCCAGAAGCTCCCTTAAAGCAATCAAAGGCCTACACCAACTTTTGATTGTAATTTGTTAGGAAAAAAGAATTTCTTACGTTTTATTAACTTTTTCCTGGCTTCTTCTCCATTTTGCAAGGTCTTTGGCATCCTTGGTTGACCATTGACATGCATGTTACATTTGGAGAAGAAAAAGCGGGAAAGCGCACCCCGGGTTTCGATGCAGCACAGCTGAGGATGCAACTGGGAGCGCGCTTAAGGCTTGTTCGGACCAGGCGAGTATTTTAGTCAAGTGGCGAGTGATTTAGTAGCTAAATTACTCGCTACTGCCCGGAAACCGTTCGCATTACGGTCGAGTCAGTTAGTTTAGTGAGTGGTGGTTTGCAAAATGAACGGGCTGCAATGCAATACAATTAATAAACTGATTAAGCGTTATCGTAACGGCTATTTTAGAAGAGGAGGATGAGGAAATTTGTATTGTGCATGATGTGGGGCATTTCGGGCATGACAATAAGTGGTTCATTGATTGGACAGCACCACACTCGCATTTGTCGTTTTTGGAGTAACGCCACCTACGCCACGCCACAATACAAGACCTAAATGAGGCAAATGACCGGGGAATCAAATTTGACCAGTATTTGGCCACGGCGATGGCCAAATACTGGTCAAATTTGATTTAATTAAATTTATAAATAGTCTTTCGATTCGAGAAGAAGAAGGAAATTTGTGTAATTAATAAAAAGAAGCTATGGGTACGAAAATGGATCGATAGAAGAGATAAACTAGGAGCTACTAATATTCTACAAGCGTTCATGTTCCACATATTTGGAAACAAATTTTAAAGTTGTTTCTTCGCTCCAGCGAAACTACATTTTTGCGGCAACTAATGAACTCGACTAAATCAACGCGTTCGGACTAGCTTTAGCCGGTGAACCAGTGAGCACGGACGCGTGTGGGAGGCGCTACTCGCCCGAAAAAATAGAACAAAATGGATCGACTTGACTAAATCAGCTACTAATATACTTGACTAAATTTTTGGTGTTCGGACACGTTTAGTAATTAAAATACTCGCCTGGACCGAACAAGCCTTTAGACGGAGAAGAAGAACACAAGTTTAAACTTACTTTTCAATCAGTGTGATTTGTCTCAATCTATTTATTATAAATAAAAGTATTTTTAGAAAAATCAATTACATCATACTTAGGAACATTTAATTTTATACTTTTTTTTCGCAACGATCGTCACAAAATAAAATAATATTTGTGATTTTAACTCATTATCCTAACATTCAATTTAGGCCAAAATTCAAATAGTGTGGTGATCAACATTGCGCGTGTTTGGTGATCAACTTTGGACCAAATTGCTGAATCTTCAGAGAATAAATCAACAATTCAACGAAGGTAGGCGAGGTAAATATATAATGCCGCTAACGCTGCAATTTTCACATTACTGTTTTTCGGATTGATCAGCTTTTTGACATAAGAATTTTCAAAATAACGCTAATTTGTTAATCGGCATAGCTCTACCTACTCACCAATTTTCTTGCTGTTTTCAGAAAGAGATTTCTTTTTAGAGTTAATGGTTGTTTCGTAAAAATATTGTTTAAAATCCAACACAGTCATGTATTATTATATACCAGTTGTCAGATAATCGGATGCATATTTACCTAACTTCCGCTGACGTACCTAACACAGCCAGACGTACAACCACCAACGTATGATAAAAATAATTGTATTTCACAGATTCATCTTTGCGATTTATGGTTTACATATAGGTAGTATAGTTGTATAGCCACATATTAGCCTTGCACAGTATTTTAGAGAAAGTAACTTATAACGTTCTTTAAAATACGTGGCAATGCAATTAAACTAAATGTAAGTGAATCTGTGAAATACAATTAAGTATTTTTATTATATGTTGGTGGTTGTATCAACGCTGTGTTAGGTACCAGCGGAAGTTTAGGTAAATATGCATCCGATTATCCGACCACTGATTATTACATATTCTTGCTAATAAAGTGATTCGCTAAACTTGCTCTCTGCTTACACTACCTACTTATAGCTAAAGTAATGACATAATGTGGTGCTTCTAATCGTGGTGGTGTTGCGCAGGGCTCCGGTCCACGTGATCACGGGCTCCGCGGGCTGCCGAGAGGGCGTCGACCCCTTAAAGGGTGAGGCTACAGTTGATCACAACCATTTACGATATGACTATAATAGGGATGATGACTGGGTCAGAGAAGTACTATTATGTCCGTTAGTTAGATTATCCAAAAATAATTTACCCATATTTTTCAGTTACAAAAAGTAAAAGTTCATAAAGATACCGAGTATCTAAGTTCCAAATTTAAATGCGCTGTATCTTCGTCATTTATTGTTTCTCAGAGAAAAGAGAAAATATGTTTACAATATTTTTTAATAATCTAACCGATCAGCCAATAATAGTTTTTCAGTCATCATGCCTATTATGGCTTTCTGTGCTGATCTGGGAGAAAAGATAGAATGTACCAGCTACTTCTCGTTGTGCGCAGATCGTGCAATTATGGGTGAAAATATGTGGGATGTGGACAATAGCATCTGCATATACACGTCAGTGTATGTTTGTACAGAGTTATTATGAATCTCCTATCTATTTCAAGGAAAGTACCAACTATTTGAGCGAAAAATAATACATATTCTGTCATTAGTCATCACCTTGTTTCATAATAAAAACCAAAGATAGCTTCCATTGTAATGTCACCGCCCGCTACCTTGAGCCCCATGGCGGACGGCGGATAGGACGATTTGGAAGAGAAAAAAAATTGGCAAAGAAAAAGTAATTTTCTTACAGTTTTGTGTTCTATTAGTGATTCCAAGATTTAAATATAGCTGAATCAGCCTGTACACGTCCCGCCGCGAGACGGGCACTGCCGGAAGTAAAGCCTACATAAATACAGATTAAAAGCAACCTACCAACAACATAATCAAAGTAAGCGAATAAACGAGACATACCTTTATCCGACTGCTGAAGGGAGGTAATGGATTTCAGTGTTGCGTGTTTCGATTATATATTCTATAGATGCACAGTTCCTTGCAGAATGAAACAAAATATTGTCCCCGTGTCAATACGTATGTATGTGTATGATGTAAACCATTTTAAGTATTACAAAAAAGTTCTAAAGTGTCATACAGTTTAATCTAATTTAAACCTTAAGTAACTGAGATAAGCGTGGAAATATAAATCCGTATTAAGTTCGTTACATATTACCTTCTGGTTAGATGACAAGATAAGGCAATAAAATTTGACGTAACGTCACGCGCGCGGCCATCGAGCTATTGACAGCGAAACAAGGCATAATACTGTTTTATGCCTTGTTTTTCCGGTGCCATTTTTTAGGCCGCAACTGTGCATCTATAGAATATATGATCGAAGGTTGCGTGTACTTCTCAGATCCCGCGTATAAATGGTCGGCGTTCCGTTCGACGGCGTACGGTTACACGCGGTTCTACGTGCAAAACAAAACGCATATAAACATACAACAGGTAGCTCATCAATTTTATAAAATTGTATGTTGATACATATATCTATCAGTTATTTTTGTATTAGATATGCTTGCTTGTGGTTGTTTAATTAGCAGACACGCTAGCTGTAAATTGAGATATAAGAATTACTGTCGATATAATTTCTTTTTTCATCCTTTATTTATATTTACATCACCTTATATTGCATATTTTTAAGGTGGCATCCCTAAAACTAGTTTACATAATAGGGTATTTGACTAAGTTTGTTTATGGACAATATTTTTATACAAAACAAGAAATAACACTGAAAATATTTTTATTCCTGAAAACAACAAGAAAATTTGTTTTAAATATAGCAGCAGTTAGCATTTCAAATATTGGTATGAAGAAAGATGGGAGCGAGGTGGGAACATCTCTCTATTTCGTACGCGCGAAACCTAATGGTTGTGACGTCGCATGGCTGTCACGTGCATTCTTTTTCTGTTACTTAAAATTTTCCCTTTCCAGCAGATATTAAAGGCTTGTATCTTACTTATTTTTGAGCGGATCCAAAAAAATATTTATATTTTCCGTTTCAGATTGTTACTTTTTGATTAAATATATAAGTTATTGAGTCAAGTACCGTAGAAAAACTAGTCTAGTCTAGCAAGGTATCCCCACAGGCTCCCACTTTTCTTCATACTAATATTTGAATTGCTAATTGCTGCTTTATTTTATACCCGATTTTCGTGGTTTTCAGAAAAAGATTTCTTTTTAGTAAAGAATATTGTAGGTTTAAAATTAAACAAAGTCAAATACCCAATTAGAAATGCCTCACGACAACAGGTGGACGTGGAGAACCCCGAGCACGGTCGCGGCCGCGTCATCGACCGCGCCTGGATCGTGAAGTCTGCCCGCACCAGCTCGCCCGGCCGCGAGGGCGCGGAGCAGCCCCAGCTGGACACCATGGCGCCATTGTATTACATTAGGACCAGGATGGAGAGGAAATAGTTTAATAAAATATTTAAAAGTTTTTGGGTTTTCTTAACATGGTAAAAACGAACCTATCTATGTCCCCACCACAGATCTGTATATACTACTAGATAAAGAAAGTCCTTCAATTCGAATGAAAACCTGGCGTGCCAATTTTCAATACAATATTTTATAAGAAATTCATTTACAAACGGAAGGAATCTTTTTTATTACTTCCTTCAACGTTTTTCGACAAGTTTCTACGACTCAAATCGGCAGATTTAGGTATTTTACAGTACAGAGCTTACTGTCTGATCTAATAAATTGACATACACGGACTAAAAGTGACGATCCTAAATGAAGTCAATTTGACGTCAGATAGATACAGAGGCTGTGTCTATCTTGATCTATGGTATGTGGTCCCTACATTCCTATTACGAACTAGACGAATGGTTTAAAGATAATAAGGTAATGAGGCCCTCCGTGGCTTAATGGTCAACACTCTAGTCCGCCGGAGGTTCTGGGTTCGATCCCCAGCCAGGGAAAGTTGGAAAATGGCTTTTTCCATATTTTGCTGGGTCGTGGGTGTTTATCTATATAAATGTATTTATTATAAATTAAAAGTTCGCTCCGAACTGTGAACTTGACCCATTAAGGCGAAAAACATGATCTCGTGGCGCCCTCATTTGAAATTGTTTAATTGTAAAACGTGATAAATGGTATCGTTTAGTTAGTACCCCTTACAAGTTTATACTTTGGGGCGAGCTCAATCAGTGTGACATTGATTTTGTAATCGCACTTGTATCCACAAATGAGAGCTCTGGAGATCTGTGCCACAGGACCAGCCTCCTACAGACTCTAGTCTCCACCAATCTGGAGATCTGTGCCACAGGCCCAGCCTCCTACAGACTCTAGTCTCCACCAATCTGGAGATCTCTGCCACAGGCCCAGCCTCCTTCCTACAAACTCCAGTCTCCACCAATCGGTGATGACACCATAACCAATATCCTACCTTGTAATTTAGATTGTTGAAGAAAAATAAATATATTTTTTGTTTATTTCATCTATTTATGTTTATGAGTGTAGTAACGTGTACTGTTGTGTGGCAGGGCCCCCGTGCACGTGGTGACGGGCTCGGCGGGCTGCCGCGAGGGCCGCGACCGGTTCAAACGTGAGTACTCAAACGTTGCACGATTTTACACACAACCAAACATCATCATCATATCAGCCACAGGAAGCCCACTGCTGGACATAGGCCTCCCCTAAGGATTTCCAAGCGAATACACTACACCCAATAAAGTACTATTATAGTGACGTCATTATACAGGGTCTAACAAAATATACTGAAACTATTTTAAGGGTGAAATTAGTAATACTGAACAACTTTTTATATCGTTTTTCGTTAATTGTTTTTATGGAAAGTAGTTCAGTATCATGGATTGAACTTGCTCCAACATTGGCTGGTGGTTAAAAAGTCACCCTGTATATCTTCGCCTAAAGCCCATTAACATTTGATTGATTGTTTATTTGCTTGCATGTATGTAATATTCTCTGTAGTGTCGAGTACAGTCTTTTGTGGGATTTCAGAATAATATTGGTCTTAGATATAATATAAGTACTATAAATGAAGTAGTTCTGTTATCTGTGATTGTACCTTAATAAATAAAATAAAATAAAAATAAAAAAAACACCATACAGCCATACATAGCCAGAAAAATCAGAGGATTTGGCCCACACTTTCCACGATGGCCAGACGGGTTGGAGAGGTCTCACAGATGTTTATAAGCTTTGTTTAGCTTGCGTTCCCTAAGTCGCCTTCTACGGCATTCACGGGAAGACTTGGAATGGTCCTATTCTACTGTGCCGGGAACTACGCTCTTCTTTGTATGATCTTTATCACAATTGTCACATTGCCGCAGAAGACAGTACGAGTATACAGAACGGAATCTCCTAAGGTCCCGCGCAATATGCGTCCCCGCACCTCTCCTCCTCTCTCGCCTTGTCGAGGGACGAGAGCGGGCGAACACACACAGCACGGCGCACAAGAACGGGGGAGAGGTGCGAGGACGGGGAACAGGGACGCATATTACGCGTAACATAGGAGATTTCGTTCTGTATACTCTTACTGTATTCTGTGACATTACATCCCTTCCAGACCACCCTGCCCGGTGGTCCGCGTTCCGCTCGCAGGACTACGGGTACACCAAGTTCAACGCCTACAACAAGACGCACATCTACGTCGAACAGGTGAATCTTACTTTTTTTCCTTATCTTAATATATCGTAAGTAATCTTTTAAAAAAAATTACATCATTGTTTTGTATAATAAAATAAATGAACATTAAATAAAGTTAAAAATTAAGTCAGAAAAATAACTCGTATTCCAGGTGTCTGTTGACCTGGAGGGCCAGGTGATCGATTCCTTCTGGCTGGTGAAGAGCCAGCTGCGCTTCACCCTCTGACCCGGGCAGGGCGAGCCCCTGGTGTGCCCCGGCGAGCTCTGGCAGTTCGACAAGCGGTACACCTTAGTTCAACTTCAATAAAAAAATACAGGAACTAGGCATTTTTTGACAGGTCATTAAAAAGTTTCTAAAATCTCGGAAATATGGTACTTATCTTACGTGCACATCATTGTAAGGCGCAAGCCAGGGTTACTTCAAAAGCGATACGTAACTGCGTATCCGCATTTCAGTGTCAAGCAACATTGAGCGTTAACACATGATAATAAAGTCTAATTTTGTTTAGATATAGGACATCGCTGTCGGATATCTATTGTGTTATTTTATGGAGTGCCCCTGGCGCGGACACTCACACGACACGGACGTCTTTCCAAGTGCTTTGTCCGAAATTTCATGTCCATGCCCGCGCCAGATTATATTGTGGCTTGCGCCTTAAATACAACGTTTTTTTACTGAGATTTTTGACAACTATGTACACTTCCACCGCCATCTATCAATTAATTTTTTTTTTTATTTAATAATTTTACGGCTCTGGATACAAGTCCTTTAGAGCCTTAAATTTTGTTCTTTATTCCTAATCCTAACCTAATCCTAACAAGACAATCAAAGGGTGGTGTAGGCCTTTGACTGCTGCAAGGGAGCTTCTGGCGACAAATCTATACTAGTCCACTGGTTTACATAGACGATTGAATGGCGGACGACGCCCGAAGACGCCCCACAGTCCGCAAAATAAATATCACTACAGCCGTACTATGACTGTCCACTTTAACTATTTCACACATTGTTCATGTCATGAGCATTTATAACACCAAACAACACCAATTTCATATTATAAAGTCCACTAAAATCAATTTGTAAAATAATTTAAAGCAAACCCCAACCGAACCCCTTGACTTCCCGCCAAAAACTTTCGAGTAATATTTGGTTTTTGTTGTCAAGTCAACGAGGTTTCATATAATATTGATGTTCCAATGACCTTTGTCCATTTATAATGAACTGTCAGAAAATTGTCTATTCACTATCTTTTTGTATAGTCAAAAGTTTTTATTCAATGTAGGATAAATATATCTAGCTGAAAAGTGAAGAAACGGAATTAAAACCAGTAACGACAACAACTCAAAATAGGTTTGCATATCAATTTTGGTTTTGTAGATCTTACCCAGGTGAACAATACAAACCCCAACTGATTAAAAACACACCAAACACTCTGCACTCTTATTACGGTTTCACCGTCATATCTGATACCTAAATATTTTTTTAACTAGCCCAATGTGTCTCAGTCTTGGGCAAAAGCCTCCCCTCTATTCGATTACCGCGCTATACTGCGGAAACAATTGGAACTAAATTTAACATGGCACCGCCCATAACACAGATTAAAAAACGTTCGGTGGCATTTCAAATCCACTAACTTCGCGGTTCATACACAACCGGTATACGGTAGGATATAGTTAAATGTCTTTTAGAATCTGAATGTTAATAGTAAGTTCAGTATAGTCTGTCAAAAGAGTTCAGCTTACCAACTTAAACTTGAGGATCAGTTCACATTAAGACTTTTAAAGAAATATAGAACTTCACTACACATGGGACTGCCTCCGTGGTCCAGTGATTAAGGCGTTTGCCTTGTGATCCGGAGGTCGTGGGTTCAAATCCCACTGGGAAACACACTTTGTGAAAAGTTGTTTCCTATTTGGTTAGGATATTGCAGGCTTGAGTCACTTGATTATCCGAAAAGAAAGACGATTCCGTTCTTCGGAAGGCACATAAAGCTGTGGGCTTAGGATTGGTTCTGGTCTGCCCTTTGGGTTGCGGAGGTCAGACGGCAGTCTCTGTGTAAAAACCAGTAACCTCGTCAAATCACTAAAGAAACTAAAAAACACTCAGCAGCGGGCTGTCATTGAAATCTCTTATTGTGTAGAAACAAGTTCTATATTACTTCAAAAGTGTGCGCTGCGCACCGTCTCGGTGCGAGCGAACTGACCCTGAGAGGTAGAACAAGATGGCGGGATTAATACTTAAAGAAATAACTAAGAGTGGCTCACGTAGCACGGAAGTATTTAAGTATTTTTAAATAAATGGCCAACCTTTTTACATACATTAACTGTTGAGCCAAGCTGTGCATAAGGATATTTCTGATTGTTTTTCAACTCTTCTTGACAGATTGTACACCGATAACAATAATCTCAAACCATATAGGTACATAACCGCTTTTCTGATAATCCAATAGTTAAGTACATATCATATAATCAGTGTAATATATGTAACAATGCACTAACTTGTAATGATTCAATATAGTACTGCACTACCATACGTACTCAATCTGTTTTTAAATCTCAAAATACGATTAAATACCAATAAGGAATATGCATGTAATACCAATCCGGCTCATAATTTTATTTTAAAATTTCTATTAAATACGTTACCACGCCTAGTTAATTATTTTTCTTATTGACTCTTATTTGGATTAGAAATAAATTATTGAAAATATGCAAATATTGCGCGGGAACTTTTGACAAACAAAAGGGAAATGACGACAAAGTTCACAAAAGGGAAATTACAAGTTCGGGTGCGTTCGGTAGGACTGTCCGTCCATGTAGTTTGACTATCGATGACATTCGAAATGTATGTACTTTTATATAGAGGTTTAACAAACATCACTGGCTGATAATATCGAAAGTACCCAAAAAAGAAAAATATGCGTTGACAGCTTCTGTCTCTAGCGGATATTGCAGACTTTGACGTCATATTTTAAAATGGCGTGTTTTAGTTGTTATAATCTACTTGCTATTTTTAATATTTATTTTCTACAACATATACATGTTTTTCGGGACTGGTTTATTTATTGCGGCTATTTCTCGACGAGGACTATCGATTAAAAATATACAAAAAATGCATGCATACTCTCTATTTAAGCGACAGTTTAAGTAACAAACAACGGTCATCGACGTTTTGATATAACCTCACTCTCTCTATTCAGTAGTGTCGTCCTGCTCATACTTAGTATGGTTCAGCTGTGTACAAAACTGGCGGTTGGTATAGCATACATACATATACATACGTACTCAATAGGTATACAATATAGTTCATTTCTATGAATGTTAATATGCGGGTAGATAGTTGTTAAGAGGTCAATTAAAATAAATGTACAAAAGATTTAAATTGTTTTATTAAATCTTTCCTTGTAAATAACGATTAAGTAAATTCAAAATATGTTATCTTAAAGCTAACATTCGGAAAGTGAATGTACATTTTAATTGATTAGAATTTGTGAATTCATGTGATTTGTAATATCTCCGCCTCTTCGGTGGTTCTGGGTTCGATCCCCGGCCAAGGCAAGTAGGAAAATAACCTTATTTTAGATTATAGTCAATACAAAATATAGTCTTGTTAAGCTAGTATCCCATATCAGAAGTTAAAAACTTACTTCGTAGTTGTAGGCTAGCTCAATCTGTGTCATTTGTCTCTATTCAGGGTCTAACAAAATATACTGAAACTATTTCCAGGGCAAATTCAGTTCATGATACTGAACAACTTTCCCCAAGGAACATAAATCGATATATAAAAAGTAATTTTTGGCCTCCCTAAGTTGATCCGAGTTTGTATGGAAAGCCAAACATTATTGTTCTTATTTCGATATAATGTTCCTTAGGGAAAGTTGTTCAGTATCATAGACTGAATTCACCCTTAAAACAGTTTCAGTATGTTTTTTTGGACCCTGTTTTTTATTTTTTTATTAGCCTATTTCAGTGTCCCACTGCTGGGCATAGGCCTCCCCTTTCTGTTTCCAGTCAGTCCTGTCGAGGGCAGTAGATTGCCACTCGCCCATGTACTTGTCCAAGTCATCACGCCATCAGACCATGTACATTTAAAAAACATGTGAAGTTTAATCTATCTGTGAAGCATTACTCGGATCTAGTATAGCTCTCAGGAGCTCCCCTTGCGAGCACCGCCTGTACTCGGATCTAGTATACCTCTAGCTCCCCTTGCGAGCACCGCCTGTACTCGGATCTAGTATAGCTCTAGCTCCCCTTGCGAGCACCGCCTGTACTCGGATCTAGTATAGCTCTAGCTCCCCTTGCGAGCACCGCCTGTACTCGGATCTAGTATAGCTCTAGCTCCCCTTGCGAGCACCGCCTGTACTCGGATCTAGTATAGCTCTAGCTCCCCTTGCGAGCACCGCCTGTACTCGTATCTAGTATAGCTCTCAGTAGCTCCCTTTGCGAGCACCGCCTGTACTCGGATCTAGTATAGCTCTAGCTCCCCTTGCGAGCACCGCCTGTACTCGGATCTAGTATAGCTCTAGCTCCCCTTGCGAGCACCGCCTGTACTCGGATCTAGTATAGCTCTAGCTCCCCTTGCGAGCACCGCCTGTACTCGGATCTAGTATAGCTCTAGCTCCCCTTGCGAGCACCGCCTGTACTCGTATCTAGTATAGCTCTCAGTAGCTCCCTTTGCGAGCACCGCCTGTACTCGGATCTAGTATAGCTCTAGCTCCCCTTGCGAGCACCGCCTGTACTCGGATCTAGTATAGCTCTAGCTCCCCTTGCGAGCACCGCCTGTACTCGGATCTAGTATAGCTCTAGCTCCCCTTGCGAGCACCGCCTGTACTCGTATCTAGTATAGCTCTCAGTAGCTCCCCTTGCGAGCACCGCCTGTACTCGGATCTAGTATAGCTCTAGCTCCCCTTGCGAGCACCGCCTGTACTCGGATCTAGTATAGCTCTAGCTCCCCTTGCGAGCACCGCCTGTACTCGGATCTAGTATAGCTCTAGCTCCCCTTGCGAGCACCGCCTGTACTCGGATCTAGTATAGCTCTAGCTCCCCTTGCGAGCACCGCCTGTACTCGTATCTAGTATAGCTCTCAGTAGCTCCCCTTGCGAGCACCGCCTGTACTCGGATCTAGTATAGCTCTCAGTAGCTCCCCTTGCGAGCACCGCCTGTACTCGTATCTAGTATAGCTCTCAGTAGCTCCCCTTGCGAGCACCGCCTGTACTCGGATCTAGTATAGCTTTCAGGAGCTCCCCTTGCGAGCACCGCCTGTACTGGTGCGCGGCTCGCCGTAAGTGAGCAAGCAGCCTCCCAAACACGTCTGGGTCCACGCGCGCTGCACTGTTGCCGTCGAGCTCTAAAGGGTCCTGCACACACATCATGCAGTTTATTTTCAACATCTCACATTTCCCCTTCCTCACATTTCCTTTGTATAAGTCGAACTCCTTAGGCACAAGATCGAGACTCGAAAACAGATTTCGACTCAAAGAATACCCTGAGTAAGGTGAGATTATGTTTTCGGCAAACCGGTATGTGCTATAATAGTCGAAAAATCCTCCGAGGAGGCTGTACAAAGACACGTTATTTTTAGTGTAGTGTCTAGACTTTTCATCAAACGCCGTATTCCAGTTATCAACCATCTCTGGTTTGACTCTTCCCTGTAGCTTCGCCACGGAGGGTAAGATGTCGACTTGTTGTAGAAAGAAGATTGTCATCATCGCGAAGGCATGATTCGGGAAGTTTTTTCCGGTTATTTTGTGCACCATCGACCAGTACTTGAGTATCACTGCGAAGGGCAATGCCCTCTCGTCCATTTGCAATAAATGTGTTATTAGTTTGGTATCACGGACACCCATCGGGCAGTTCAAATTAACGTCGCAGTAGAGTTGCGTGGGAACGTGGAGACAATTTATTACAGACACTTTAGGCCCAATTATAGCAGACACTTGGTGGAATGTTCGTGGTCTGTTCGCCAGCACACGCTCGGCTGGCGTGATGCAGTCTCCGAGGGTCTTGAGTTGTTCAGGGATGGACACGTAACAGTCTGCATCACTTGTTTTTAAAGCTAAGCCTGTCACTATTGACCCCAGTGGTATGACGATACAACCTGAAATAGTTTAAAATAGTTCAAATTATGTCACAAAAGACCTACTCCCTCCCGGTAGGCCGCCAGTAGGTCAAATGGGAATTTTTGTCCCAATAGACGTACCAGTTGCCAGTAATACTACTGGAGAACAATTTCCAGTAGTCATAAATGTATTTTTCTACTCCTGTACTTTTATCTGTCTTTTACATGGTCACAAACAATCATGAACAGAGATAATATTGTTTCACAAAAGTCTATACTGTATTCCTCATAAAAGCACATGTGTCTTTATTTCTCTAAATATCTACAATGCGTATTGGTTTTTAAACTATCGCGCTTTGAACACATGATTTATATATGTTACGCTCAAAGACCGAACTCGCTCATTGAGCGAAATAATAGGTCACAACGCGTTGTGGCTATTGCAAAACGGCCACGACGCGAAATTCGTGTCGTGGCCCTTAACACAACGGCCACAACACGTAGAAATCACAGAAAGACCACAACGCGTTCTGAGCGTTTTAATAAGGGCCGCGACACGAATTGGAAATGAAGTATGATGCGCCCGTTTTTCCATGGAATGAGCATCACATTATGATATTATATTATATTATTATGGCCTCTTGCCATCATCTCGTTAGATACCAGCAGGCTCTAGAACCGCTGGCACCCCGGTGCTAGCAAGGGCTCGACGGATGACGTCATTCAGAGCAGCGTGACGCGGAATGCGGCCGGCACTGCGGCGGCAGGCCAGGCCGTGGTGACCTAAGTGATCGACGTCTCCCCCGCAACAGCAACGATGGGGCTCATTTGTCCTGGCCCCTAATCGGAGGCTCACCGCTAAGCTAAAGGTGGTTCTTTCCAGAAAGGAATTGTTTGTTGTGTTATTCACATAGGCATCCCATAATACTTCCGCTATAAAGCATCGTCACCAAGCGATAACAAAAACCCTCAATAATAAGCTTCGAATAACGGACAAGTAGTTTAATAGCAGCGGTTTACCTGAAATAATACTTACCTTATTCGAAGCTTACATTTTAATTCTGCCTGGTGCATTTTAAACCAATGATGCAAACCTACCGTAGCAAACTTTGCGTAGAGGGCACCATTGCCTGGTGACGCAGCGGAAGTACCGATAGAAGGGATAAAAAAGAGGGGAAACTGGTCACAGTTGACCGGAAATGGAAGTGCCTATCTCCTCCTCCTCCAATAATAAGCTTCGAATAAGGTACTACTACAGGACCGTAGAAAGTGGCGCGAAAAAAGGGAGGCCTTTGCCCAGCAGTGGGTTGATGTGGGCTGAGAAAAGAAGAAGGTACTTAAGTATTTTAATATGCGTTTTATTTTTGGTAAAGCGCTGCTATTATTTTTAACTTTCCGTATCCAATGTGAACAAATATTCCTAAGCATACTCCTTACAGTAAAATGGATTTAAAAAAAACTGGTTGCGACTGGGCGTGGCTGTCAACACAGTCAAGGCCGGATTAATTAATCGATTTGTAAATATGAAGAAGCGAAAACCGGAACTTTAAATTAGTAATTATACCTTGTTGCTGACCTTTATATTTATTTATAGCGTCACAAGAAGCTGGAGGGTGCAGAGGCAGAGGGGGCCATGGTCCCGGGCGGCATACGAAAGGGGCGGCGGCAAGAGTGAATATTATTCTATGATTTTTGACAGTACCCCGGATACTTCTTACGAAGATCAAACAAAGTAATGAAGATACGTGACGATTGAAAACCAGGAGCTTAGAGTGGAAGTTGTTATACATAAATCCAAGATTTCAATATAGCTAGGGGGCTCAAAATCACACTGTATACATTATAATTGTAAGTAGTTTTAAAGTACCTAGTTATATAACCTAACCTTACCCAAGTTTATAAAGTATCTAAGAACATTTCAACACAATGTATTTTGTATAGAAATAAATAAACTGAAACTGAAACTAATCTAAATTCGAAAACTATCTTAGAGAAAAAGTGCATATTTAATTAATTTTTAATTTAAACTGATTTTTGTATAATAGGGCGGCAAATATCCGGTAATCCCCGGTCGGCGAAAGCCCACGCTACGCCACTGGCTGAACATGAGTTTTGTTTAAACAAAAATGTGAATGACAAATTTTATTGGTGCTTACCTAGTAAGTATCGAACATCGCAGTACCAAAAAGTCGACAGAACAAGACCTTTCTTTAACCTTTTCACCGCGAGATATGTCAGTTGTCGTGCCCCCAGCGCGAAGCGTAGTGAATCGAAAATAAGTACCTACAAAAAATAGGGATGTGCAATACTTACGTATTAAGATATCGATAATGATTACAGTAGGTATAAGTATAGCATAAACTTAAGTCTCCGCGCGTATATCCATTTATCTGGCTGTCTATATAGGCTTAGAAATGACTGGGGCGATCTTGATGACGTTTTTACTATTAAGAACATTTATCCGGATACGTTTTAATTAAGTACTTATAATACATAATAATCCGCGGTCGCAGCTCCCAGGTATAGCTGCGATATTATAGGTTGTAAATTACAATATCTAAGTATGTGCAAGTGTTTCCATCCCAACGATACTACCTAAACATATGACAAACAATCAATGTAGGCAACTTTCAACTGGCATAAATGGAAATCTATCAAGGCGTGAATGGAAAACGATGATAATATATCATCATAGCGCACTCCCGATTCGCACTCCGGAGGTCGGGGTCGGCTACCTAACTTTTTGATAAAGTTATTAGTATTTAGATATTCAGTTCAGTGGTATTTAGGTACACAGAGCAACTGCCGAGTGACCTCCGCAGTCCAAAGTTTGTGAAAGATTTGTGTTATGTTTTAATTTATCTTGTTTGTACACTTCACCTAGGTACCTATACCATTCACCATAATTTTTATACAAATAAATGAATTGTCCAGAAGCTGATTGATGGTGTACTTACTTTAAATACCCTTACCCATACTATAATTATGATGCATTTTTCGTAAGCTATTAAAACAAAAAGCGTTTAAAGGTTTAAAATGATTTATTAATTTGTACTTGACTTAGGTACTTACAATCACATAATCGTATCATAATCATGACTCACTAATAAATGACGAAGCTTTCTACTGCTGAAAGAACTTAGTAAACGTGCCAAAGGTGCAAATCAGATCATCAAGATGAAAAACTTTTTGCATGGAACTGATGATGGCAACTCAAAAAAGAAAATTGACATCAAGAAGTTCTCCATATTGACGAGGCGAGCCATTCTAAGGCTGCTTTTCCACCAGAGATGAGCGAGGATGCGTTGCATGGGATGTGTTTATGAAGAACCAATAGAATCGTTTCAATACTGACAGCTATAAACGACTTTGTTTTATACTATTTAGTGATAAAGAAATTCGCAAACATACATGTACATTAACTACTTAAATTACTCTACTTTTATAGCAGTTGGTAACAAAATTATAAGTCCGTAGGTATTTACTACTCTCGCAATTGAAATAGGTAAAAAAAAACGATTATGAGGTAGGTTCAGGGAATAAAACCGTACGATTGAATTTACTGCGGTTTATTATCCAGTTTACAGTACATAAATTCGTGAGTTAATCCTTAAATTTTATAAACTGTGCGTGTTACGCGGCGGCGAGCGACAGAGAGACGGCGATGTAAATACTCTCGGTAAGAGTTCGGGCGGCGGACTCGCGCCACGCACGGCGCGGCGCGCTTGCGACGACCGGCTGAGCGGCCGCCTAGCGGAAAGACGAGGTACTACGCCGGGTCTCTGAACCGCGCGGGCAAGCAACCGCGAGAGGCCCTCACTGGGCGATGGGTTGCTATACGATGTATTAAAAAACTTACCTCATTATCAATATCAAATTCATCATCTGTATTGAATTCTTCATTATCGTCGCCTTCAAGAATTCTTATCAATTCCTCCGCAGTAGTCATCACCACCAAAGAGAATTTAACCACACGAACGCAAGCCCAACACTAAAGAAGACGGCGCTCGCCTGTGACGTCACAAGCTGTCGCGTATATGAGACGTTCGCGCTGGGGAACTACCAACATTATGTTCTAAACATCTAGGCTTAGGGATGGGAAAATCAAATCCATTGCTGACATTTCGATAGTTCATTTACTAAGTTTCAAGAACATTAAATAAAATATACACAAATATCAGTATCAAAATTATTTATTAATATTATATGTGATAATTTTAGATCTTTTTATGGTGATATAGTCGGTATAAGAAAGAATATTTCAATTTACGTTTAATTTTTATCAGTAAATAAATCGTAAATGTCCCATCCCGCGTGTCACGTATATGCGACGTTGGCGGTGGACATTAATACAAAGTTATGAAAAATATATCTGATAATTCGTCAAACTTTTGAAATTATTTTTGAGTCTTCTAATTATACGATTATAGTGAATGTTATTGTAAATGATTACTAGACTACTTATATATCTAATATGAATATTTTTTTATCCGAATACAACAAAATGAAACAGAAAATTTGAATTTTACAAGGACTGGTTTTATGTCACGTATATGCGACGCTCGCGGAATGGGCTCGAAAATGTTTGTCACATATACGTGACGTTCGCGGCTAAAGGGTTAATCTGAGCCTTTGCCATATTGTCGGGAACGTGACAGAACCTTCCCGAACAATATTCGCAAACTACGAACTAGGTACTACAATAGAATGGTACAAGCCAAATTGGCCCATATGTTTGTGTTATAAGAGTTGATTGGCCATGTTACACTCACACACATGCCCGGCGCTTGGATGCTTCGAACGAAACACATACGTCGAGTCGACTATGTAGAATATTCGAGATTAATGTGGACCTTTTCGATGGCGATGAAAAACCCTCATAAGAAGTTTGGCGTTTCTCTCCAAATACCGAACCCCAGTTTCGTAACAATATGAATATTCACATTACAATTTTTCGATGCAACGAAATATCGCAATAAGAAGGCGTCGCAGTATACGTAGTCTTTTTCAAACTGTCCTGGGTCTTGGGTGTTTATCTATATAACTATGTATTTATTACAAAATATTGTATCGTTGAGTTAGTATCCCATAAGGACGCTGGTGCACTGCACCGAATCCAATTCATATTCAAATCAAATTCGATTCTGACTCAAATTGGCCTTCCTAGTGATTGTATGGACGCTTGTGCACTTAGTCGTAAACGGTTCAAATTCGATTCGTATTCAAACCAAGAATTCTCACTTCGCGTCGTTTTTATTTCGGATCAAAACCGACTCGAATTGGCCGCCGTAGAAATTGTACGTACGGTTGTGCACCGACTCGAATTCGATTCGTATTCGAATTTCGGGTGAGGTACGGGGAGGGAAGCACACGTTGCACGCCCCGCCCACTGACCCGTCTCGCCCGATAGTGTTGCCGAAAATATTGAAATTAATGTATACTTAATATCGACAGTGTTATTTATTGATAATGTTTCTGCTATTGCAATAACAATCGATACTATTGCTATTTCTTCTTTGTTGGTCTGGGAGAAAAGAAAAAACATAGAATTTACCAGCTGCTTCTCTTCCCGTGCAGATCGTAAAAGCTGATCGAGGGAATGGGCGAGAATCTGAATCATATGAATAGGCGATGCGGTTAGAAACCCATCACTTTTATGATTGCCCTTTTCCACCTTCATGCCCACCATTACGTTAAAAGTGGCCTGGGCTTTACCGCCCTAGGCTTTGTCTACCCCGTTGGGGATAAAGACGTGATAGTGTATCTGAGTACTATTGATAGTTTGATATTATAGATAATTAATGACCTTTATTTAGTAAATATTGGTTACGAACACCGGACGTTGTCACTAGAGATGGGCATATACCGGGTAAAAACCCGTATCTACCCGTTTGGTGGGTAGATTGAAATATTTATTAATAAATGAGTGCAAGTCCTCTAATTATCTGTAGAAATGTATAAAAAGGTTATCTTATGTATAAATTAATATATATATCTCAAATATTTAATGAAAAATATTAAAATCACTAAATTAACAATATTAAATACATATATAATCTCATTTGATGTCTATTTGCTTATTTTAACATATTACTAGGTTAAAAATATATTTGCCAGCAAAAAATGTAAACTTAGACATGTCAATTCGTATGTTCCCATACAACGGGTAGATTGGGGTAAATACCCGGCATGCTAATTTGTGGGAAATGTTATACAAAGTTGATGGGGGATTAAATAACTCGTCAATACGAATATCTTTTGTTCCGGGACGATCCTCGAAATCAGTAGTTTTGGCCTTCAAATGAGCAGTCAAAAATAATTCTCTCTATGTTTTGTATGAGGGATGTCCATATGTTGACATCGCGTTTGATGTCTGGTTGCTTAGTTTAACATATAATTAGGTCTTCAAACATTTGCCAGCAAAAAATTTAAACTAAGACGTGTCAATTCGTATGTTTCCATACAACGGGTAGATTGGGGTAAATACCTGGCATGCTAATTAGTGGAAAATGTTATAACAAGTTGAAAGGGGATCGAAGAACTCGTCAATACTAATATCTTTTGTTCGGGGACAAACCCCGAAATCAGTAGTTTTGGCCTTCAAATGAGCAGTCAAAAAGAATTCTCTCTATACTATGTTTATGGGTGTTTATATGTTGACATCGCGTTTGATGTCTGATTGCTTAGTTTAACATATAATTAGGTCTACAAATATTTGCCAGCAAAAAACGTAAACTAAGACGTGTCAATTCATATGTTCCCATACAACGGGTAGATTGGGGTAAATAAATAATAAGTATAATAATAGTGCCAGCAACTGACGGCGGTTAAATGCAGGACACATAGTGAATGCGGCCTCTCTAATCAAAGTCTGGCGGTGCACTAACGAAATCGGTGGCCTCGAAATTCACAAATTTGATTCGGATTCGGGTGCAGTGCACAGACGCTACTCAAGAATTTTTCGTCCGAATTTTTCTCGTTTTGGATTTGATTTGAATATGAATCGGATTCGGTGCAGTGCACAACCGGTCTTACACAAGTTTAAAACTTACTTTGGGGCTAACTCAATCAGTGTGATTTGTCCATAAATATTGATTTATTTATTTATAGCCCTTTCGGACCCTGTACTCACTTTTGTGAGTATGATTTTTAGATTTTGTATACGCTAAGTCGGGAACGGTAAGCGAACGGGGGCGAGCTCGCACGAATGTGAGGGTAGTCCTTTATGCCTACGATTTTTTTCACGGCGACAGGTATCGTCTTTGTGGTTCAGTATGCGTCCGAGGCAGCGCGAGGTGAACGTGACGCGACCTGTCATCCTGGTGATATATTTTTTTTATTCTGGTAAGCATTATTCGTTTTTGTTTTTGTTTTATTGTGTTTAAAATGAATGAAGAAAAGCCCATGAGGTTAAAAAATAATGAATTACAGATAACGTTCAATGGATTCTGGTGCCGCAAAATAAACCTCACAAATGTGAGGGCTCGGTCTGTACTTTAAATTTTGCGAGTATTTTCATACAAATAAAAAACAGTCTTTTTTCTTTATTTTAGGTATTATTTTGATGTTTCACTATTACTATGAGTAGAAAAAAAAATTTATTTGACGATAATGCTATTTTGGACGCAATAAATGACTCGGACTTCGGTGACGACTCCCGAGAAGTTAAAAATTGGATGCCGCCAGGCGAAGAGCCTTACAACCCATCGGTTGGAGACCAGGAGGAAGATGTGAGTGCTCCTGTTGTGGAAGCACCAGCTGCTTGAAATACCTGGACCAAACGGTCACTGTCCTGTCACTGTCCCATGCCCTAAAATCGTCAAAAAGTATAACGAGAACATGGTCGGAGTAGATGTCAGTGATTAGTTGTAAGTATTCAGGTCTTGGCACAAACCATGGAACTGGCCTTTAAAAGTATTTAAGCATTTCTTCGATATGTCGGTCGTAAACGCATGGTATGAATATTGTGAAGCATCACTGTCAAAAGACCCATGGGAATTTTTGGATTTCAAGCTGACTGTGTCTGATTTTTTGCTCGGTGGAACTACTTAGAAAGAGGCAACGTATTCCTACAGACAATTTGGCTGAGATGCCTGAAACTTCTCATTACAAACCAGCTACGATTCCAACAATGGATTTTAAGACTCGATGAATATCTCGCAAATATGTGACACAATAAAAGCGCCACGAATGTTGTAGACTGAAGAGCTGTAGCAGTCGTTCAAAACTTAGGTGCACACAGTGCAACGTTTATCTTTGCAATAGCACAGATAACCACTGCTTTTACATATTTCGTAATGGAAAGTAAGAAGGGGTTTTACGACACTTTGAGGAAAATTGTTTCATTTACATGAAGAATAGTCGACGGTTGATGAGCTCCGCAGTACCAACACAATTTTTGCCAATATTGGTAAGATTCAAGAAACCTATTTTATCGACATTTTCATTGTAATGCAAATTATAAAGTAAAGCATAAATTTCTCGCATTTCATTTGCAGACGAATTCAGTAGAAGACCAATCTGCTCCAAATACAAATCTCACGACGACACCTAAAAGAAAAAGAGATAACCCAGAAAGTCCATCTATGTACAATACACCAATAAAGAAACGCTTATGTAGAAGAGTAATAGAACTTTCCGGAACATTAGTGCAAAAGAACAAACAAATTCAAAATTTAAGGCAAAAGACGTATTACATGAAGAAAAAAATTGCCAGCTTAAAATCAATTTTGAAAGAGTTGGAAGAAAAGGAATTACTTAATTAATACAGAAAATGTCAATATTTTAAGTAAAATTGGAGTAACTAATAAAGAACTAGTACAAAGACAAATTATGAAATCAAATAAAAAGGATGTATTGTAAGGAAAAAATACTCGTCAGAATTGAGAACATTTGCGCTAACCTTAAGGTGACGTGGGTTCACAATTTGCAATACTGTGCGTGTTTTTGAAAAATCACTGTTATTAAACTACTACAGTTTATACCTCAAAAAATTTACATAAAAATCTTAAGGATTTTCTACAGACACCCACAATAGCCAAAACACGATTGAGCATTTTTGGCTCGATAGAAAAAAATCACAAACATACCTCTAAATTGGCCTTTATAATACGTATTACTACTTTATGCAATCACTTTTTTATACGAAAATTATACCAAAAAAATGTATTATCTAAATATCTATCCGTTTTGGCTACAGAAAAAATTATGAACATAATACAAAAAAAATAATAAATAAAATACTGCGAAATATCTTCGTGCACGGCTCCGACTCTTCTTTCGCTCTCGACGAATATTTCACTGTTTTTTTTTTGTGTTATATTTATATTTTTTTCTGTAGCCAAAATGGACAGATATTTAGATAATACATTTTTTGGTATAATTTTCATATAAAAAGGTGATTGTATAAAATAGTAATACGTATTATAAAGGCAAATTTAGGCAAATTTCCTCTAATTTTGCCTAAATTTGCCTTTATAATACGTATTACTATTTTATACAATGTTTGTGATTTTTTTCTATCAAGCCAAAAATGCACAATCGTGTTTTGGCTATTGTGGGTGTCTGTAAAAAACCTTAAGATTTTTATGTAAATTTTTTGAGGAATAAACTGTAGTAGTTTAATAACAGTGATTTTTCAAAAACACGCACAGTTTTGCATGTTGTGAACCCACGTCACCTTAAATTTTTATTCAACCAAAGCATACAAGTATGTAAGAAAAACGTTTCAAACATGTCTACCATCTGTTAAAACTATTAGCAATGGTACCAGACTGTGAACGGAAAGCCAGGGTTTACCAAAGAGGCATTAATTGCCCTTAAACATAAATCTAGCCAGTGCAAAGGTGCATTAATCTGTACTTTGGTATTTGATGAAATGAAATGAAAATAAAAAATAAAGTTGAATATGTTGCATCAACTCAACGTACTTTTGGATATGTAGACTTTGGAGGTGAAACCACAAGTGAAAGCGGTGGTGAATGTACGGAAGCATTAGTTTTGCTGGTAGTACGAATAAATAAAAAGTTCAAAGTTCCTATAGGATACTTTTTAACAAAGGGTACCAATGCAGACCAGAAAGCATATTTGGTATTACAAGCAATAAGATTATGTCACGAGAGTGACATAATTATTAAGGCACTGACTTTTGATGGATGCCCAACTAATATTTCAGTGGCAAAAAAACTGGGGTGTGTCTTGGAGCCTCAAAATCTTACAACACATTTTAAAAATCCGGTCACAAATATTAATATTTTAATTTTCTTAGATCCAGTACATATGTTAAAGCTTTTTAGAAATGCGTTTGAATTCTACCAATTTTTTTATGATAAAGAGGGCCGAAAAATTAAATGGGAATATATAAAATACTTACAAGAGTTACAGGAAAAAGAAAAATTTCATTTAGCAAATAAGTTACGCATTACACATATACAATTTAAACAAAATATTATGAAGGTAAAATTAGCAGCCCAATTATTTAGCCGAAGCGTAGCAAAGGCTTTAAGTTTTTGCAAAAATGAGCTTAAATTGCCCGCATTTCAAGAAGTAGATGCCACAGTGGAAATGCTACTTTTTATAAATGATTTATTTGACATATTAGATTCCAAAGTTCATGGCTACCATTTTAAACGGGCAATAAATAAAGAAAACGTTCCTAACATTTTTACAAAATTAGAACAATGCAAAGAATTTCTTTTAACTGTAAATATAAAAAAAAGCCCAACCCAGAAAATAAAGTTATTAAATACACCTCGATAAACAGGATTTCTCGGATTTTGTGTAGCAATAGAAAGCGTTAAAGGGATGTATAACGATTTGATTGCAAACGAGAGTTCTTGCATTAAATACGTGCCATTCCATAAAATATCACAAGATCACTTAGAGTTATTATTTGCAAGTATTAGGTCACATGGAGGGAGCAATGATAATCCAACACCACGCTTATTTGAATCTATTTATAAAAAAATATTAATACATACGGAGTTAATTGAAGTATCTACAGGTAATTGTGTACCTTTGGAACAGATATCCATTTTAAACTGTTCATCTGCACTGCAAAGAATAAACTTAACTTCAACGATAGAAGATAAGGAAGAAATTAAGATCGGTACCGAGAGTCAACAAGATATTGAAAAGGCAATAGAATCGATTTGTCTTTCTCAGTTTGCTGAAAGTGCTATTGAGTATATTGCTGGGTTTGTAGCTAGCTCATTAATAAAGCACCTAAAATGTAAAACCTGTATAGAAGCCCTAATTACTTTAAATGAAAACCAAAGTAGTTTTATAGCATATAGAGATATGGAGGGATTAATCTACCCATCACAAACTGTTATAAAAAATTTTCGACGAAGTGAATTGATCCAAAAGTCATATCACGGAAACATAAATAAAAACCAACCACGCAAAGCAGACTTTTTAGTCAGTAAAACGTTGAGCAGTTTTATTGGCGAACAACTATTTCCAGAAATAGATTATCATCAATATCATAGTGACGAAACAAACCATATAGTAGATTTAGCAATAAGTGTTATGCATAAGTACATATCTAAAAGGTTGGCATTCCTTACAAAATCGTCAAATCAAAAACCTACAGTTAGAAGAATTTATACAAAATTAATTCACTTTAAGAATGACTAAGTGTAACATTTGTGCGATTATTTTTGTATTACCTAGATATTGTGAATCAATATAAATCTATTCACGACCTTTTTGTAAAATCTTGTTGGACAGCGCTGCCGAAGCGCGTGCTGTCCGAACTCCTCTACTGGCAGTTAGCGTCACAGAGTACTTTTGTATTGGTTAGCGTTTCAGAGTGACGCCGGCCAGACGCGCTGTTGCGTACAGTCAAGTACAGTTAAAACAAGATATACGTTGAAAAAACTTATACTAGACTACGAGAAAATTCTTACTGAAAAGTTTAAATTATCCAATTAATGCAAACTGCAGCTATTTACGGCTAACAATATTTTCTAAATTTACTTATTCAGACCTTTCATTTGATATCCCACTCGTTATCCAAGCAAAAAAATATATTTTTTGAGACTACCGTTTTTTTATGTAACATTCATCATATTTATTTTATACATACAAAAAGTAGCCTATGTCACCCCGACGATAATGACGGATCGATTGACATCTCATTTGTGAAAACTGGATAGGCAGTTCGGATGCTACGGTGGAACACACATGGATATTCACATACATATGTACATAGACTGCTAAAATAATTACTCTTTCGTGGGCTTTGCCGTAGTCGGTTAATGAGTAATGATGTAATGATTTCATCGATACTGATCGACCAAGTTCGGCAAGATGTTTGTGAGACTTTTTTCGGCTGGTCATATGGGGATACGATTCACATCACACTAGACTGCAGTAAAGTACTTTCCAATTTGTATAGTAATTCGTCAAAAGATGTTGACGAAAGGCGAAAATAATTATAAAACCTGTACCTATCTTCTCGTAAATCGGAGAACGATGTTACAAACGCGCCTCTCAGTAACCTTGTAGCATTAAAAGAACCAATTTGCAATCTTCTACTACGTCACTGTTGCAATATTTTCTATAAAAAATAAATAGCTTATCCTGTTATTATCATATTATGTTTGTGCCCATGACGACAACTATACACAACTGTACTGAATTATGTGGAAATTCACTCACCACCACCACACAATTCACTCATTACAATTAATTTGAGTGAATAATGTGGAAGCCAAGAAGAAGCGATTAAATGGAATTTTGCACTTGACTGTACATTGCAACGAAACGCGCGATACTAAATCTCGTTTCACAGCAGCGGTCCGCCGGCCAAGCGCGCGCTGTTGAAACGCGCCTTTCAGTATATACAATACTAGCTGTGCCCGCGACTTCGTTCGCGTGGTTGTCGGAATGTTATATAGCCTAAAACCTTCCTCTATAAATGGACTACCCAACAAAAAAAGAATTTTTCAAATCGGACCATAAGTTCCTGAGATTAACGCGTTCAAACAAACAAACAAACAAACAAACTCTTCCGCTTTATAATATTATTATAGTATAGATTAATCTATGAACGCGCCGGCCAAAACGGCGCGTTTCGCCGGCGTCACTCTGAAACCAGCGTTAGGTTTGAAGATGAACTGTACTGAATTTTATTTATTATGGATTACACAGAGTTTATATACTGATTTACAATAAGTATGTAGGTACACGTCAATGACATTTGATTATCTTGGAAAAACAGAATAGGATATTTAATTAGAATGATAAATTACTTACATTTCCTTATCTATCAAGGACTTTTATCTAGCGCGTAGGCAAAGAATATATGAATAGGTATACACTACGCGAAAAGAAACGACACTGAAGCATGTGTGCACGTAAAATTGCTTGCGGCTTTGTGTGCGCACATCCAGCCACCCGGCTGGATGTGCGCGGGAGTCTTGAGGCGCGCGGGGCGTGAACCGAGCTATCGCTGACTGCTTTGGCCAAGGGCTGGTATCTTGTTCGCGTCTCTCTCACGCACCGCACGATACTCCATTTTAGTTTGGTATCAACCCTAGCGTTACGAGCTCCAAGCTCAAGGTCACCGGCGTTCGAACTCTCACGTACAGGGAGTGTCGCCGCTGTGTGTGGCATAGGTATAAGTGAAGTGACGAATGCGTAATGTGTGCCGTCGTCACACTAAACCTACCACCTACTGTTATGTTTATGTTATAATAGGTACTGGTCTGTGGCTTTAGATTTGCAGTATCTAATCTTTGTAAATAGATAGTATGAATCCTCAAGATCGGGGGAATCCCCATAGCCCCCATAGTATGGGATACTTCTTTTGGGAAGTTATTTTCTAGTAAAAATATACTTAGAGGCACAAATTAACTAAACTCTAAATTATATTCAAGCTCACTCTAGTTAAGGCGAAGATATAGGCAAATGACCTTGAAGTGGCGCCCTCATTTGAAATTAATTGTTAACTCGTAAATATGGAGATAATTTCCATATTACTCTTCGTCATGCACTAGATAGCCCTTTAAATTATTTTATAAACCACCGTTGAAAGTATTTACATTTGTCCGTCTAGCTTTAAAACTCGCCTCCGCCAAAAGTGGCCACGGCAAGTTTTAAAGCTAGACGGATCACCAATAATAGTTTTAACGGCAGTTCATAAAATAATTTAAAGGGCTATCTAGTGCATGACGTAGAGCAATATGGAAATTATCACCATATTTACGAGTTAACAATTTATTTCACACTTCAAGGCCATTTGCCTATATCTTCGCCTTAATACATACCGGGCCAAAACGTTCGCAGTGCCTGTGCGAGGTCATAGAACAATCTTTTGAAGTTTAATTGGTCACGTCGGCTCAACCTGACGCTGGCGAGTACATTTCTGACCTGCATATCAAAATCTCCAGACAAATCTACGCTGCATATTTGTAAAAGATCTGGAATGGAAATGTAAACTGGTATAGTCTCTAACATATATTAAGGCCGTACCTGAATTTTCCGGGGTCCAGTGCTGCCCCCATTTAAAATAAATCATTTCAACGAAAACGGAGACATACCATACCTAGTCCTAGATAACCCTTCAAAGTATTTTATGAACTACTATTTACAGTTTATAATGAGAACGTTTAGCTTTTCTACGCACATTTGCGAAAAACGGCCACTTTTGGCAAATGTGCGTAGTAAAGCTTAACGTTCTCATTATAAACTGTAAACAGTACTTCACAAAATACTTTGAAGGGTTATCTAGGACTTGATAGTTGCAAAATTTTAAATGATGTCTCCGTTTTCTTTGAAATGATTTATTTTAAATGGGGGCAGCACTGGACCCCGGAAAATTCAAGTACGACCTTAAACATTTCGAACATAGGCACAGAATACATTAAGAGTGTATACAGAACGGAATCTCCTAAAGTACTTGCAATATATTGAACTTGTTAAGACCGTACCTAAATTTTCCGGGGTCCAGTGCTGCCCCCATTTTAAATAAATCATTGCAAATAAAACGGAGACATCATATAAAATGTTTGTACTACTAAGTCCTAGATAACCCTTCAAAGTATTTTATAAACTACTGTTTACAGTTTAAAGTGAGAACGTTAAGCTTTACTACGCACATTTGCGAAAAACGGCCACTTTTGGCAAATGTGCGTAGAAAAGCTAAACGTTCTCATTATAAACTGTAAATAGTAGTTCAGAAAATACTTTGAATGGTTATCTAGGACTTGGTAGTTGCAAAATTTTAAATGATGTTTCCGTTTTCTTTAAAATAATTTATTTATAATGGGGGCAGCACTGGACCCCGGAAAATTCAAGTATGCCCAAGGAACAATTAAAATGCCCTGCCCGCAGAATTCCTGATGGCTACTGCTGAGACTATATCTGTTCCTATAGCTTTATTATTTAGGCGATCGCTGCATGAACATATTGTTCCTGCTATTTGGAAAAGAGCTTTTATCACGCCAGTGCATAAAAAGGGTTCTAAAACGGATATTTTTAATTTCAGGCCTATATCCAAATTATGCATAATTGTCAGTTTTTGAAAAGATAATTAATAATCAGCTTTATGCATCTCTTAAAGGCGCGTTATGTTCTAGTCAGCACGGTTTTATCAGTGGTAAGTCAACTGTATCCAACCTTGTTATTCTTAATGACTATCTCACAGTGGCCATGGAGGACGGCCAGCAGGTCGATGTCATCTACACCGATTACAGCAAATGCTTTGATCGCATTGACCATAGCTATATCGTCAAAGGATGATGTGGTAGCCTTACAGTCCGATCTAGAACGATTAGAAAAGTATTGTGATACTACTTGTAACTGCTTGGACCTCAATCCATCTAAATGCTGTGTTGTGACGTTTAGCAGAAAAAGGAACATTATACCCTCTGTTTACACGCTCAAGGGTGAGCTGCTCCAGCGGAATACTAGCGTACGGGACCTAGGAGTACATCATGATGAGAAACTAATATTCGATGTACATGTTGACAAGGTGATGTCTAAGGCTTCTAAGGCACTTGGGTTCGTTCGTAATTCGTTGTTCCTCCTCATTTCACAAAATTAAAACTTAAAAATTCTGTTTTGTACGTTTGTTCGTAGTATTGTAGAATATGCATCGCAAGTTTGGAATCCCAGATACAAAACTTACATTGACCGCATAGAAAATATCCAAAAGAAATTTATAAAACATTTATGTTATCGTCTTAAAATGGATTATCGATCACTTGATTATAATAACCTTTGTAAACAACATCACCTTGTACCCCTTGAGTTACGGCGTGAAGTCGCTGATATTACTTAGTTGATTTCAGGCATAGTTGACTCCCCAGAACTTTTATCTAAAATTTCCTTTGTAGTCCCTCGTAGATCCCGTCGTCATCATCCCCCTATTAGTTTGTCAAAAGCCTCAACCAATTAAAGGCAAAACTCCTTTTGGTGGCGAGCAGGTAAATCTCTTAATAATTCTTCTAAAAAAGTAGACATAGATATATTCAACACTTCTCCAGCCAAGGCCAAACGTCTACTGTACGACTCTTTCTTTAAAGGTGGTTAACTCAATTTCTCTCAGTACTTTGTCTTATTATTATATTCTCTTATCGCAAAACTTATTTCAACTGACTGAATGTAAATGTTTAAGTAGGTACCTACTCAAGTTAGCGTTTTTTTTTTGGCGTTCTCGTAAATTTCTAAATGTTTTGTGTTTCTATCTGTGAAGACCTATTATTGGCTTTTTGTTTGCTACTTTGCAATATATTATGTAATTATAGCTGGTCATTGGAATGTATAAAATAAAAAATAAAATAAAATATGCGTCCCCGTTCCCCGCCCCCGCACCTCTCCCCCGTTCTTGTGCGCCCGCGTGCGCCGTGCAGTGTGTGTTCGCTTGCTCTCGCCCGTCGACAAGGCGAAAACGGGGGAGAGGTGCGGGGACGGGAAACGGGGACGCATACTGCGCGGGACCTTAGGAGATTCCGTTCTGTATACTCTTACTGTCTTCTGTGACATAGGTATACATTTTGTATACCACAATAAAGATGATTTGTCGTATTTGAAATTGATTTTTTGTTAGGGACCTTGTTATTGTAATTTTTATTTGAAACGTGCTTCGCACGGGTATGTATTATACCTTAGTTACACATATAAACCTTCCTCATGAATCACTCTATCTACTAAAAAAACCGCATCAAAATCCGTTGCGTAATTTTAAAGATCTAAGCATAGGTACATAGTAGGGACAGACAGACAGCGGGAAGCAATTTGTTTTATAGTATGTACCTAGTGACATTTAACACACAGTAATGTTATTATTATTAACAATATACTTGTCCATGAAAACAATAAAATCTAAAGTAGATTTTATAAAATACTTATATCAATGCTTACGTCACGTACATGTTTGAAGCAACGAGATCTATGTACTTACGTACGCTTGAAGGGTCCCTTATGTAATTTTATGGTCTTGTTTGTTACCTACCTGATGCCATGTCCTTTATTGAGATGTTGCTGGAACAATTAGGAATGAAAGCATTAGGTAATTTATCATCAAGATCGGTCATAAATACAATAGTTTTATCACGGCCTTATCCCTAACAGGGTGGACAGAGCCTTGGGCCGTAAGACCTAAAGGCCACTTTAGCGTGATGGCGGGCATAAAGATGGAAAAAGGGAATCAAAATAGTGATAGGTTGCTAGCCGCATCTCTGCCCATTGACAATTCCCATGCCCTTGATCGCCTTTTACGATCTGCACGGGACAGAAACTGATTTTTGAAGTGAAAACTTCTTTAGCGGCGTTGTGCACTTTTTTTGTAATGGGTAAAAAATGTTAAACTCGCGTCAGGACACGTGTCCTGATCGAAAGTTCGTAAGACGGAATGACAGCCGGCGCGGCGTAGGAGAGGAAGTATTTATACTATAATTTCGACGAAGCTGTCAGCCGGCTCGTTGGTCTAGGGGTGTGATTTTCGCTTAGGGTGCGAGAGGTCCCGGGTTCAAATCCTGGACAAGCCCAAACCTTTTTGAAGTGAAAACTTCTATAGCGGCGTCGTGCACGTTTTGTCATGTTTGTGTACGATAGCGCAATAAATAAATATTGCATTCTACCACATAAATGATAGTACTTTTATATTGATAATTAAAGCAAATCGTGCAAAATTATTCCCTAACCATTCCAAAATATCAAAAATGCACAACGTTAATATTCAAGTTTTCACTTCTGCCGGCACTCCCGGAGTGCAACCCGTCGTTTTTTTATCGTTTTTTTTTCTTTACTAGACCAGCATTAATTATTAAGTAATTTAATAATTTATCATTAACATATTTTTTTTAGTTTTATTTAATTAGGTTTTTGGTTTTTAACTTTAGTTTATGTATGAACCTATTTTATTTTTTCAAGTTAATAAATAAAATATATCCAATTAAATAATTATTGATCTAATTTGAACAATATTATATAAGTACATAAGAAATGATATAATAATGAAAAAAAAATCTGTTCTTAAATCCTTACCTATGAAATACTGGGAATTTTGAGCTCTATCTGCGAACTACACAAACTTTCTACAAAAATTAAATCTTAAATTCTATCGTTAACTTTCACGAATGTGCTACGCTGACGACTGCCGACGACATGAGACCAACTGGCGCGCCCAACTGGATTGTCCTCTTTAATAGCCATTGAGATCCAAATAGGTAGCAGAGCAGGGCCGGATTTAGGGGAGGGCAACCGGGGCTACTGCCCCGGGCCTCTACAAAAGAGGGGCCCCCACAATGGTTAGTTAAAATCTTTATTGCGCCAAAACATAATGATACAGAGTACAGGTCGTGCCAAACTTTTAGATCGCTCTAAAGTTGCCTCACTCAGGTTACAAACAGGTACAGAATATTTACCACAATAATATTTTTTTCAGAATTATTGCAAGAATGTAGATATGATATATATATATATACACAATAAACAAAAATAAAGCAAATTCTATCTGCTATGGGTATTTTACTACTGCGACGCGAATCGCCTCAACTTCAGAGCGATCTAGAAGTTTGGCGCGACCTGTGATAGATTAAAGAAAACAGATGATAAAAGGCCTTCAGAAGAAGAAATAATCAGACTAGTAAAACACTTTTCCTTTGATATAGCCACGCTATGCATAATGCATTGCCCAGGGGCCCCCACAATGGCTAATCCGGCCCTGTAGCAGAGGATATAAATAGAAAAATCCCCATATTTATTCCACCATTGGCTAAAGAAGGTTAATAATCAAGCGTGGTAGTTTATATTAAAGGAAAGCCCCTGATTTGGGGTACTTCCCCCTCCAGATTCAATCTTTCTTTTTTTGTTTCTTGGCCTCCGTTGACCTATTAATTAACATCATCCGCCATTTGGATATTCTAGTCCTGGGTTTGATTCCCTGTACCACAGAATAAATAATACTAACGTACAGAAGTCTCACTCAGCAAAGAAATTCAACGTGGTGATATGGTTTAATTTAGCTCACGTCAGAACTCAGCACCTTTTCGTATAGATACCTAGACATCCATTGCAAGCCATTTTTATACGAAAATTATACCAAAAAATGTATTATCTAAATATCTATCCGTTTTGGCTACAGAAAAAATTATAATTTTTTCTGTAGCCAAAACGATAATTATAAATGATAATTATCAATCAATATAATACAAAAAAATAAATAAATAAAACACTGCGAAATATCGTCGAGCACGGCTCCGACCCTTCCTTCGCTCTCGACGAATATTTCACTGTGTTTTATTTAAATTTTTTTTGTATTATATTAATATTTTTTTCTGTAGCTAAAACGGATAGATATTTAGATAGTAGATTTTTTGGTATAATTTTCATATAAATAGGTGATTATATAAAATAGTACGACGTATTATAAAGGCAAATTTAGGCAAATTTAGAGGTATGTTTGTGATTTTTTTCTATCGAGCCAAAAATGCTCAATCGTGTTTTGGCTATAGTGGGTGTCTGTAGAAAATCCTTAAGATTTTTATGTAATTTTTTTGAGGAATAAACTGTAGTAGTTTAATAACAGTGATTTTTCAAAAACACGCACAGTATTGCAAATTGTGAACCCACGTCGCCTTAATATTTAATTTGATCCACAGCTGCTCTACTTGCTGACATAGGTACTGGGTGTTCGCAAATTCGGGCATGTTCCTTTCCGGATTTAAAAAGCGAGGCCTCCACCACGGCCGTCGCATATATATTTAGGACGTGGGGCGCTGCAAAACAAGTAACCTGGAATAGATGGGGCCTTACCATCTTGGTTCGGATATAACCAAGTTTCGTTAACCGCTAAGATGTCAGTATCGTTGGGGTACTGCCATTATTATTTCATCATGGTTTGTGCCTAATGAACCTGAATTATAGAGGCCAACTTTGAAAAATTTGTTGTAGGTACCTACATCATAAAAAGAAATTAAATAACAAGGTAGCTTAATTAGATCTAGGTCAATTTCAGATATTTTTTGCATATTGCTATTCCTACTAACGAATTTTAAATTAACACTATGTGAGACAAAGTGTATACATAAAAAAATATTTTAATTGGAAAAATAAAGTAATATATAAAAATATTTTTTGTGGTAAGTAATGTGTAGTATTAGCACAATAATAATTGTAACAGGCCTTAAATTAATATGAAAGCAGTTGTCACGCAAGTAATCTAATCTAGTCAGTAGGAATGTGAATATTTTTTTTGTATTTCGATATTTTATTGGAAAAAGTTATTCAAAATGATGGACTGAATCACCTCCTAATATTTTTGTACTGAATTAAAATAGACGTGTACTACCACAGACAAGCATGTCTGTATTTCGTGTGTACTTCATAATTCAATTCAATTCAAAATATCTTTATTATCATAGGATATTTATAATATCTCTTAATAATAGTCACTTTGTTTTGCACAAATGTTGACGTCAAATCGTTACTTAAAGCTAAGTTTACGCCGCTTCCTAGGCGCAAGTGCAGAAGAAGCGGCAACAAACTGCACTGCACGTTTTCTCCAATGACGTGAACTAACAAACTAAAAACTGAAAATTAGTTATATAGATGGACAGAGATTACATTGTTTATTATGTCATAATTAAATTAAATTATAATAAGAATTACGAAATTTAAAATAATGTCAATTTGTAAATTTAGTATGTACCAATGTACCTAAATTATGACATGTCTAAGTATACAAACCTTTAAGAGGGACCCGCGCCAAGCTCAAGCATACTTCGTAAACTATAAGAAAGTTACCATAACAGTTTTAAACATAACAATTTGAGTAAGGGGTATCTAAATAGAAAATTCAATTCAATTTAAATTTAGACTCCCGTTACTTAGGGATAAAAAATATTTGTTTATAATATTCAGGCTGAAATGCTGTTTATACTCGTATCACACAAAAGTGACATTCTATGTAACACAGTAAATAATTAAACCAAAAAATATACTAAAAAATACTACAGACGGTTAAAACTTTGCATTTATTAGTGGTCCATCCATTTAAACATGATAAGTAGTTTTATCAATAAAAATTAAAGAATCATTTACTTATTGAGTAAACACCCGAACAAGCCTAATCCTTTGAGTTGAGTTGCTAAAAATATAAAATGATACAGATACATTATCACATCTTTATCCCTAACAGGGTAGACAGAGCCTAGTTCTGTAAGACTCTAAAGGTCCCGTTTAGCGTGATATTGGGAGTGAAGGTGAAAAAAGGGAATCAAAATAGTGATGGGTTGCTATCCGCATCACCTATTGATATGATTCACATTCTCGCTCATTCCCTCGATTGGCTTTTATGGTCTACTCGGGAAGAGAAACAGTTAGTGCATTCTGTGTTTTTTCTTTTCTCTCAGACCAAAATGAGTTGTTTGTACATTCTATAGAAATTCACAAGTCATTTTCTGTCGCCGTGTCACAAACAGGACTAACGCATGAAGATTTGATGCTAATCACAACTCTAACAATTAGGCCGCAGTTAAACGTGACGAAATTCAGCGCAGTCACTGCGCGGAGATGGCGCGGCGGACGCGCGCGAATCGAATTTTGCTATTTAGTAAATAAAGTTCACATTGAAAATCACTAAACACCTGACTGCGGTGTCCGAGCGGTCTCCGCGAGGCACCATTCGTTTTAAGTAAACGCGATCATTTGCCGGGGCCTTAGAAAGAATTTTCTATTGCTCTCTCATATTATGCCGCCTCATCTTATTAGCTTCGGTGTAAAGAGTGTGTAGATTCATCTTTTTCTTCCCTCTGTTATTGTTTTTTGGTTTTGTTACTCTATTCAGTCTGTTCTGAATATTTCGATTAGATATGCTTGGGCGGGCAGTTACTGCGGGCATCTGTGGAGCATTTTTTGGATCTAGTATGGATCTTAGGAACTGATCCTGATGGCAATGTTTGAACATGTCGGCAGCATGCTGCAAATGGCAGAGAAATCTTGTGAACAACTTCTGATGCACGGCCATAGAGCCATTCCTGCTGTGCTCAAAGGGGTCCTGGACACAGATTGGAGAGTTGAGTTGTATAATTTTACATTTTTGTCTCCTTATATTCTCTTTGTACAATGCAAACTCATTCGGAACATTTTCTTCCTTTTTAAACAGATTTCTATTCACTGAACTGCCTTTGTAAGGAGAGATTACATCATCAGCATAATGGTAAGTGCTGTAATATTCGAAAAATCCCCCGAGCAGTCCGTACAGAGAATTATTGTTGTTAGTCTTGTGATGGTAATTTTCATTAAATGCAGTGTTCCAGTTGTCAACAATATTAGGATTTATATTTCTTTGAAGTTCTTCTACAGAAGGCAGGATGTTTATTTGTTGTAAAAAGAATATTACCATCATAGTGAGAGCATAATTTGGTACCAAATTGGTACCAGTAAGTTTGTGTACTTTCGACCAATACTTCAATAATACTGCAAAGGGTAATGCTCTCTCATCCATGTGCAGTAAGTATGCTACTAATTGGCTGTTCCGGACTCCCGAGGGGCTCTTAAAATTAATATCACATTGACACTGGGTGGGCACATGGAAGAACTTGACTATGGGGACTTTAGCTGCAGTGATCGCAAACAACTGCTGAAATAAAGCAGGCCTCCTCCGCAGCACATGCTTGGCTGTCATCACATACATTTCCCCAGGCCTCTTGAGGTGTTCTGGCAAGGAAATGTAGCAATCGGCATCACTTGTTTTTATCCCTAAGCCTGTTACTATTGACCCAAATGGCATGACCACACAACCTGAAATCATAAAAATGTCTATACTATAAATAATGTTAAATAAATAGATATGAACTAACTCAACAATACTATATTTTATAATAAATACATATATAGATTAACACCCAAGACCCAACACTATTTTAAAAAGGCCATTTTACTTGTCCTGGCTGGGGATTGAACCCAGAACCTCCAGTGGCGGACTGGCGTGGTAACCACTACACTATGGTACCTACTATTTTAAGCATTGAGCAGCAAAATCGATTCTCTGAGTCTCTCATAGGGTAGACTAGGGCTACAAAACCCAATGGCTGGAAAAAGGGATTCATTTCAGAATATGCTAAAATGAGAGATATTTAGGGTCAGATTACACATACCTGGCCAATATGCCCGCAAAGTCTGCTCCAAGTCAAAGAATAGCCTTCTCAGGCCTTCCACTTCGTACCGTGTCAGCCTCACACTGTCAAGTATATTTCTGACCTGCGTTTCAAAATCTCCATCAAAATAAACCTGGCAAATTTCTAAAATATCTGAAACGAAGAAGAAACTATAAATATTTCACTCAATGGTTACCTAATACGTTAGTTTACAAGTGTTTTCTATAGGTAGTTACCTGATGCCATGATTATTTTTTGAATATGCTTGCTGTAACAAGTGAAAATTTATGTTAATAGGGACTTCGTAATCACATGATATGACAAGCATAAGATTAATACATTATATCAATCAATAAATAAGATACAAAATGCATTAAAAACTTGCATTGTTGACCTTACCTTGATAGTTGATGGTTTTATAGATTGTAAACTTGCAAGTTGTGTTAGAAATGAGAAAATTCTTTATTTTGCTTTTAGAACCACTAAAGTATACATTTTAGTTGGCTTTACGAAGAAAAATACTTTTAGAAGAATAACTTTACACGTTTTCCAAGTTTTCACCAGAGGTTTTCACTTTTCGTCAACAAATCAAATGTCAATGTCAAGTTGAAGCCAGTTGCACAGTGACGTTATTTTTTTTACTACATGAAAAAGTTCTACATTCAGCCACGAGAGGGAACATAGAATCGGACATAAAAATCGTTGTTTTTTAGCATTTCTCATTCATTTAAAACTATGAGTTGCATATATTTATGTAACCCTTTAATTTGTTAACCCACTCGATAGGTTTTGAAAAGAAAAAAAATATGCCGCGCAATTTGGCGCCAAAAATCCACCATTTTGATTTACTATAACAACTTTAACATAGCCCTTGTCACTCTCTCTTGTGGGCTTGTGGTTAAGACCATAGATTAATATTGTATAGACTGAAATAGATAAGAAACCTGTAGCCAATGCTGTAGCTTTAACATTAGATCAAACCAGAGGCGCCATCTGGTAATATGCTTTCGCAACACCAAAGGACTAAAAGATAAAATAAAACGGTGAAAAAATTACTCCGTCAGCTGGGACTTGAACTCGCGATCTCGGTTCAAACACGACTATGTTCTAGCCTAAACAACTGAGCTATTAAGTGATTAACCACGCATGTCGAATTTATCCGTTTAATATTCCTATCAAATAAAAAAAATGGTGTAAAAAATATATAGCGTGCGTGAGTGGGACTTGAACTTGCAACGCTGCTCTTCTTTTAACCATGCTCTAATCCGTTTAGGCGCATAATGTCAAAAGCGCAAAATGGTAACAGCTCGCAAAATGGTGAAAGAGCAAAATGGTAAAGAAGCAAAATGGTAATAGCGCAAAATGACAAAGCAGCAAAATGGTAAAAGCGCACAATGGTAAAAGAGTAAAATGGTAAGAGCGCAGAATGGTAAAAATTTCAGTGCTATAGGTATATGAGCTGCCAGGCCTATATTAACATCATATTGGTGAATTGTGACTCCCTATCAAATAATAAAATACAAATAAAACGTAAACAGCTTTTCATATTTTTTTATTTTTCAAAATCATATAAGTAATCAACATTCATAATAACAACAAAATTAAATAACATTTCCGAATGGTCATTACTAATATTATAAATGCGAAAGTGTGTATGTATGTATGTTTCGTTTTCACGCCAAAGCGCCTGAACTAATTTTGATGAAACTTAAAATAGTTATATTGGACCATGGGGAAGGACATAGGCTATCATTTAACATAATTTAACGCAAGCGAAGTCGCGGGCAAAAGCTAGTTATTAATAAAGGTCTTGAATTATCTTTGTATAAGAAGCAATTAAACTACAAGAAAAAAATAAAAAAATATTGTCAAAATAAAATAATCAACACTCATGATAATCATCAAAAAAAGCTAGTAAAGCCTACCTACATAAAAATCATTCTTTAAATTAAATTGTATGCTTCTATTTTTGAATTTTGTCTTCATATTTTGATAATTATTGTACTAATGACATAATGACCATTCGGAAATATTGTTTAATTTCGTTGTTATTATGAATGTTGATTACTTATGATTTTCAAAAATAAAAAAATATGAAAGCTGTTTACGTTTTATTTGTATTTTATTTCTTGATAGGGAGTCACAATTCACCAATATGATGTTAATATAGGATTGGCAGCTCATATACCTATAGCATTGAAATCTTTACCATTCTGCGCTCTTACCATTTTGCGAGCGGTTACCATTTTGCGCTTTTGACATTATGCGCCTAAACGCCCTAATCAACTGAGCTATCACGTGTTCTACCTCGTATGGCGAATTTCTCCGCCATTTGATATTCCTATTCTATAACACGCATTAGGAGTTAGGTCAGCTGATTCATGACTAGATGGCGTTTTCATGGCTATATAGGGAATAATGGTCAAAACTTGGCGGAAATTCACGTATTTTATAAGAAGTTATATTCAAATCTTAGATATTCTTATAGTACAAAATTTCAAGTTTTGTTCACACAAAACCACTTGAAGGCGACCCAAAATCCTCCCGGCTTCAAGTGTGGCGCAGCAAACATCCACCTCCTCCTGATTTCATTCAACCATCGGAGGAACTACCACCGGGTAATGAGCTTCCATGGACCACGTGGGAAAGCTTAAATCGCCTCCGAACAGAGGAAGGCCGATGCAGGCATAATTTGGCCCGATGGCGTTATATTGACCCAACTGCAACACAGTGTCAGTGTGGTCATAACGACCAGACTATGTCACACCTTCGCTCCTGCCCATCGTGCCCCACCAGCTGCACTAAGCGTGACCTGTGTGAGGCTACAGACAACGCTGTGAATGTGGCAACCTTCTGGAGGGAAAAAAAATAATTACGTTTTGAGCTTTCGACACGATAAGTACAAAATATAAAATAAGACAATTTTTGCCATCTTTTAGTATACAAAGTGTATGTGTGTTCAATTATTAAAAAAATACGAAAATAAACTTACCTGTAAAAAGAAAAACATTGTGATTTTTCATTAAATTCGATCAGCAAGCCTGGCACAACACAGTAAATCATCCTTATTGCAGCTATTTGTGTCCTTATCACTAGATTTTTTGTACTAAACATTAAAGAATTTTTATTATGATGACGAATCTAACTATAATTTATTAAAATCGGTTTGGCCGTTTAATAGTTACGTACGAGGGAACATAGAATTATAGGGACAAACATACAGGTCAATCAAACACATAACCATCCTTTTCGGCTTTGCCGCAGTCTGGTAAAAATGGGTCAGCGTTTTTCTGTAGAAATGGAGTGCAAACGGATTTGCTTTACTCAGCTTTTGCTGGGGAACTAATAAGGGAATGCAAACGAAGCGTTAATTTCGCCTCATTTATGCGCGAGAAGGCGCGCGAATTCGCGAGAATGCTTGACTGCGCCTTGATTGAGGGATTTTCTTTGCAAAAATTCGGCTCCATACCATTTCGTTCCGCGGCAATGTTGAGCCTCAGGGAACTGATTATTTAAGAGTCCATTTACAAAAAATATCTTTATTACACATACATAAGACAACAATTATTCTATTTATTCGTCGTACGGGTACAAAATAAGTCACTAAGAGTCCAAAATTAAAAATAGATTTCTATAAAATGACGATATTTAGCTTAATAGTACCATAGGTCGTAGTACCGCACCCAGGGCCAGGCCGGCAGCGCGGCGCGGGCCTGCGGGGGCCACGGTCAGGGGGGAGGGGTGCGGGGGGGGCCCGACGTGCCCGCCGGCGCGCCGCCGCCCTTCATGTTCATGTTGGAGTCCAGGTACTTCACGGTCTCGGCGACCTTGGCCTTCGTGTCCATCTCCGGCCAGCGCGCGAAGGGCTTCACGAGGTGTCCGTACCAGATCGGCACCACCGAGGCCACAAACTTCCCGAACTCTCTGAAAGCCGCCACGTCTCCTCTGGAGTTCTTCACCGAGATGACGGAGCTTCGCGGCTCTTGGGTGAACGTCACAGTCAACTGAAACTGAATATTGACCAAATCTTTCTCCGTATTCAGTATCTCCTCTGTTATCTTCAAGTTCTTCTCCACGAAGTCCAAATTCATTATGCTACACAGCCGATTGTACTGCTTCCTCTTCCAGATGGCTTTCGTCACCGCTCCCATGTATTTCTCTTTCTCCTTCTTGGAATCTGGGTTGATTTTCTCTTCTACTTTGCCAAGCTTGATTTTGAGCATAGTTTCGAATATTTCGAAGACTATTTTCCTGACGACGGCCTTCCAGTCCGTAGCCTCGATGCTCGCGATCATGTTGGGGAACAAGTTGACTCGGAACTCCGGGCTGCCTTTAGGGCGAACGATTTTCGGTTTGTTGAGGAGAATCGTTTGGAAAAATCCCTTGCAATTGATGGGCTTTTCTTGTTGGTAAGATTCAGCAGCGAACTTGATGTACGCATTGAGGTCCTCGGCCAAGCGACTGCTAATCGTAGAGGCTACATTGTGGCACTGCTCGAATGGGTCTTGCACACAAATGGACGTAGAGAACCGCATCGGCAGCACTAACTCGGTGCGCACATTATCCTTATATCTCTCAAAACCGGGAGGCACAGTATTCAGATCTTTGAACACCTCTTTTTTGACCGGATACCCTAGATACGGGCAGACGACGAACTCTTCAAAGTTAAATTTGTCATAATATTCGAAGAATCCTCCAATGAGTTCAGACAGAGATGATCTATTATTGATCAGGGGGAGTTGATCTTTCCGGCCATCAAATGCAACGTTCCAAAAATCTATTATATCTTCCTGGACCCTCGACTGCAGCCACAACACCGACGGCAGGATCGCGACCTCCGGTTGCTGCAGATAGAATATCACTAACATCGTCAGAGCGTAGTTAGTCAATCGTCCACTTCCCGAGAGCTCGTGTATTTTCGCCCAGTACTTTATAACGACAGCCATGGGGAGTAGTCTAGGGTCCGCGTGGAGCAGGAACGCAATGAGCCGGCTGTTTCTGGCCCCGAGCTCGGTCTTGAAGGTGAGGTCGCAGGCCGTGCCGGTGGGGATGTGCAGGAACTTGACGATGGGCGTGTTGGCGCGCGGGATGGCCAGCACGTCCGCGAACACGGCCGGCTGCTGCGCCAGCACGCGCCGCGCGCGCCCCACGTGGCCGCCGGCGGCGCGGCGCGCGGCGCCCGGCAGCCGCACGAAGCAGTCCGCGTCGCTGGACTTGATGCCCAGCCCCGTGGGGATCGAGCCGAACGGGATCGCCGTGCACTCTGACAAACATATTGTTTAGGTCAATAAAAAGATATAAACGATTACTCGAAAAAAGATGATCATAAAATATAAGACGAAGAAAAAGAAGAAATGTATTGACACCTCGAGAATTTCGTGATGATTATAAATTGTAACAACTTTGTTACAATCTATAATGATCGTGCAAGCATCTACACTATCGTCTATAGTAGTTGGTCGAACGGCAGCGTACTACATGGACGTGGAGTGTATTGCTGCTGCTACCATTTATTAAAAGCTGTATAAAAGTGTTTCAGGGAAGACCAATGAAAAAACAATGGAGGAAGACAAGATGGTGGAGTTTGACCATCCATTGTAATAGAACAAAGTAAAGTCTGATAAAATTCAATGTAGGTTCATTGAATTTTATCAGACTTTACTTCATTCCACCAAGCCGTACTCGTATTAGTAAATTCATAAATAAGAAATAATAGGAATACTATATTAATTATTATAAGACACACTGCACCGATTTTGTAGGTGAAGTTTATTTACGCCGCACGTGTGCAACACTTCGCTGTCGACGGCAAATGAATGATCGGCGGTCATCGCCGATAGTGTGCTCCTCAACGCATCTCCTGGCGAGTCCGTTTGATGCGTGCCCGAAAAACCGACAAACGACGGGTCGCAGGCGATGATAGACGATGATCAGCGAATACAGACGAATATGCACTCTACACTATCGTGCTCGCCTGTAACCGTCTGTCATCGCCGATAGTGTAGATGAGGCATAAGGGTTAGGTAGGACACATCTGTCAGCACGGAACAGCACTTTCCTATGCTGCTATCCTTTTCTGTAGCTGAGAATAGTAATTTGCTAGAGCGAGAGAGCGACGGAAAACTTCAGCACGGCGGGTGCTGTGACCCAACACCCAACCCTAAAGACGCCGCGACATAGTGTACCCACCGGGCCACTGCTGCCGCAGCACGCGCTCCAGGTCGGAGTACAGCGAGCTGATGCGGGCCACGTCCTCCAGCGTGAGCCGCACGTGCGCCAGGATGCTGTCGAGTTGCTGGTGGAAGTCCCCCGAGAGGTTGATCTTCAGAGGGTCCATGGAGGGCACTGGAAACCATATACAAACTGTTTGTAATGGATAAACTTTAAAACTAATGATTATTTAAATTTATTCTAATAATATAATAAAATGCAACAGGCGGAGCCTAAGGCCCAGGACCTTATCTACCAGTCAACCTACAGGTAGTGCTGATAAAAGCACATTCAAATTAATCTTTTATTTTCCTCTACCCAAAGGTTGACTGGAAGAGATCGCATCTAGCGATAAGTCCGCTTTTGTACCAATATTTTCTTTGTGTTTGTTATTTTTATTTAATGAATTATTATGGTGCAATAAAGATAATTTGTATTGTATTGTATTGTATCTGATTTAAAAAAATTGTTCCACATATAGAAGCTACGTTATTACTATTAGCGAGGAAAGGTTAACAAATAAGTTAGTGTACCGCGACATTTTGCGGAAATAATCGGAACTAAATTTAGATTAGAAAACGCTTGGTAACACTTGCTTTCACAAAAATTGAAATCTCAACTTCTCCATTATTAAAACAGCTTTTTTAACAGCATCTGTTGTTTTAACATATACAACAAACATAACATAACATATAAAACAACATTTTTAATAGCTGTTTTAATTATGGAGAAGTTGAGATTTCAATTTTTGTAAAAGCAAGTTCTTCAGGCTCCCCTTCGCCTCGACGGGCGTGTAAAGTGCCCCGGAGACGATCATACGGGGGGCTCCGGCTCTCTCTCCCTCTCACCGAACGATGCATGAGCACAGAAACGGTGAAGCTACTACTCAGACGTCAATTTTCTGTGAGAGTGTGGTACTTCCCCAGACGAGCCGGCCCATTCATGCTACTAGCAAAACGGAGTTTTGCCGGTAGCATGGCTCTACCACAACTTTGTCAAATGTCATATTGTCATTTTTACTTTGCACGTAACATTGAACACATACAGCTGGTAAGCCAAGACTGTTGACCTGTTCAAGGTGCAATCCTTTTTTACCCTCCGTACTTGATAAGGCGGAATAGAAGTGACAAGTACAATTTATGATTTCTACATTACACCTATTGTAAAGTGGGATAAGGTGAGGAAGAAGAAGGTTGTACATTTTATATTTAATTTTGTGAACTCACTTTTATCATTTGTTAATAATGTAACAACCAGTTTGCGAACGAAATAAAAAACAAAAAAAAGAAGATATATTTAAACTAACTTTTTAAATAAATGTCTTCCATTACTCCTGTATTTTCGACTGTACTTTTTCTGCTGATAGCCAGTCTACTAAAGTGTTAAGTACATTATACTGACGTCTGCCTGCTCTAATTCAGAACTAATAATTTGTTATTTGATATGATTGATTTAAAATTTTAAAAAAGTGTCGCCGACTGAAAGAAAACAGTAAGCTGTATACTAATTCTACATTACAATTTATGATTTCTACATTACACCTATTGTCCCGTTTACACATTATTAACTCTATGCAACTTCATCTTGACATTTTATCCCCCTAGCGGGAAAATTTTGCCAGAGCCAGATTTGACCACGTGGCTTTCTAGATACGGTCCTTGCACGGAACATAAGATAATACTTACATATTTCCTTGTTCTTCTTCTCTTTCTTCGGGCTCCTTTTAGCCTCGACGGGCATGTTGGGGTCGAACGGCTTCACGGTGAGCAGCATGCCGTATATGCTGACTTGCTTGGAGGCCTTCAGCGCACTCTTGGCCTCAATGCTGGTGGGGAAGGCGAGCGTGGCGTACTTGTGGCTCATCTTCTCGACGCGCACGTTGCCGAAATGGATGAGAGCGCGCGTCAGGTCTTGGGGCTGGGTGTACCCGGGGTAGCCTGGAAAGACACATTCCAACAATGAAACATTTCTTAAGGCCTTTGCCCTTACTAAGTGGGACATGTACGGCTAAATAAAAAATTAAAGAAAAAAAAAGCTTGCGTGAATGGAAATAGTTTTACAAATATCAGTAATTTGCACCAAACTGTAAACTTGCGATTTTCCTTCTTTCTTTCTACACTTTCACAATTTTCGGCAACCTTGGGTGACTACTACAAGCATAAAAATTACCTTTGGAAAAGAAATTGCAGTGCACGCTCCCCGGCCGCCGAAGCAGCACACCAAGTATGCGAAGTATGCAGGGAGCGCGCTAACAAGAAGGAAAGGAGACGGTTCTATATTTATAGCGTTTCTTCGCACATTTGCCAAAAGTGGCGGTTTTTCGCAAATGTGCGAAGAAAAGCTTCACGTTCTCATTTTAAACTGGAAACAGTAGTTTATAAAATAGTTGAAAGGGTTATCTAGGGTTTAATAGAACAAAATTTCAAATGGTATCTCCTTTTCCTTTCAAATAATTTATTTCAAATAGGGGCACCACTGGACCCCGAAAAATTCACGATCCCACTTAATGAAGATATGATATGAGTTATATAACAACAGAAAATTATGAAAAAGGACATTATGTCAAACTATGGTTAAGAAAAAAAAACTATGAGCGACTCATTATGAGAAATAATATTATGAATTATAAATCAAGGGGATCCCGAGTGGGGACTCACCAAACACGAGCACCCTGCAGTCGTCGTCCGCGGCCGAGGCGGGCTGGCGCGAGGCCGTCGCCGCGCGCCCCGCCATGGCTCACGGGTATATTACCGCACCTGTACACACACCAATCATATATATATTGGTAATGACGTTATAAGGATACTCGTATTAGTCAACAATATCGCTGACAGGCTGCCTGTCCACTAAAGCGAAGTAGCGAAAAGAGGAGCGGAGCTGTCCCAAAATAAACCAATCAAATTGCACAAAACATCCGCTCCGCTTCAGTGGACAGGGAGGGATTCGAGAACTAGTTTTAAAATAAATAAATATATAAGGACAAATCACACTTATTGAGCTAGCCCCAAAGTAAGTTTTTAGGGTTCCGTAGCCAAATGGCAAAAAACGGAACCCTTATAAATTCGTCATGTCTGTCTGTCTGTCCGTCCGTATGTCACAGCCACTTTTTTCCGAAACTAAAAGAACTATACTGTTGAAACTTGGCAAGTAGATTTATTCTGTGAACCGCATTAAGATTTTCACACAAAAATAGAAAAAATATTTGAATTTTCATACAAACTGATCAGCTGATCGAGTCGATTAGTACGAAAATCCGATTTTTTTTTTGGATTTCGTGAAAGTTTTTCAATTACATGGGCTGAGGTACCATCTGAGAGGTTTTGCGTTCTTTCATTAACACGGTGTATAGATAAACACCCAAGACCCAGGACAATTTGAAAAAGGCCATTTTCCAACCTACCCTGGCTGGGGATCGAACCCGTTCTGGGTTCGATTCTCCGGATTGGCGGACTGGGGCGTGTTGACCATTACAACACGGAGATCGTCAAAAATTAAATTATAAATTCATACAAATAAACGTAGATCGGGGTCTCGGGGTCGCAGAGGTGAGGAGCGTGGAAGCGGAGAAGAAAAACGAGCACGGGCGATGAAAGGCCATCGAGTACTCGCGGCTTAGCTCCGCGTATACAAAAACATACCTAGTTCGCTATTTTGCTCCGCGTCTAAAGACAGGCATAGTCGGCCGCTCTGTATTACTTTCTCGGCTTCAGTAGTCAGTCACCATCACACGTGTAAAAGTGGTATTTGTCTGCTTAGAGCCGCAAGACCCAAAATGCTCTGTGTGCCCCGTTAGGGATAAAGACGTGTTAGTGTATTGCAAGAATTTCCCAGCGAACAACACTAAAACGAAATTATTGTAAGTAACTCACCAAAAGTCCACTCTTAGAATGTACCAGCTGTCGTAAAAGCCGATCGAGGGAATGGGCGAGATCTGAATCATGGTAATAGGCGATGCGGCTATTATAACCCATCTTAACGCCCACCAACACGCTAAACGTGGCCTTTGGGTCTTGCGGCCCGGGCTCTGTCTGCCCCGTTAGGGATTAAGACGTGATAATGTACAATGTATTTAAATAACTCACCAAAAAAACCTCAACTCAGAAACACAAAAAACAATCATGAATAAATCAAAAGTTATGACAGGAGGTAAAATTGTTACGTCTTTTAAAAACCAAGTTTAGCGTTATTAATAACTAATAAACAAATGAATACACACAATTAGATAAGTTAAAAACTGATAAACGTTATCTCCAATACAATGCTACATTACATTAAGTAATTAGATTACTCCATAAATACCCTAACAACCACAGACCTATCACTACTAGTCTACTAGACTTGCAACGATATTGCTAGAAAGAGACTGTCAAAATACAGTACAACGGGAGTGTGAAAGAAACGCTGATATGTTTTTTGTCTCTATCGGCGTGGCTGCTATAAGCTGGCCTACTGTCAAAATCTGGGCCGTACAAACCACAAAACGATCGAAGAAAGTTATTAATTTTAGGGATTTTATCATTTAAAAGGTGATTTAGGGTTAAGTTAGTAACCATAGTGTATTTTGTGACGTGTGCATAATAGGGGTGGAGGCAACAATCAAAGATAGAAAGAGATGCACAAAAGTGGCCACGCACTATGCAGGTCTAGTAGTGGCAGGTCTGTGCTAAAAACACTACTCTTTTTCAAAAAGACGCAGCGACGCGATTCGCAACCAACTTCCCTTTAATGTTTCCACACTCCCACCACAGAGTACTCTCTCACACAGTCACACAGTGACTGCATGGTGACACTTTTTTATTTATTTTGTTACAGTTGCTATGGGCTACTTGAAATACGACGTTATCATGTGACTCACATCACATACCAATGAACAAGCTGTACCTGTAAGTACCTAATTAGGTACAATGTACTTATGTTAAATTAATTCTGTGGTAAGGAAAAAAATACAACAGGGAATTCCCCTGATGCTTGAAAATCCTAGGTAATAAACTTTGTTTAAGGACTTTTGTTTGAGCATTATGCTTTAGAAGAATGTTTTTTTTGCCTTTTTACCTACTATGCAAGCAGCATAATTTTAAAATGGGAATGAATTCTGTGTATTTTTGTTTTGTTTTTCTGATATTTAAAGCCCAGTTAACTATTTAAAAAAAAAAATATTGCAATGTTAAAATTTCCTTCCAATCATGTTCTTTAGTAGTACCACAGAATACATAAGAGTCAAACAGAATGGTCTCTCACAGCGTCTCCCGCAAATTGGCGTCCCCGCACCTCTCCCCCGCACTTTGTGAGCTTTGACGGCTCCAAACCAGGGTTTAATTACTAGCCGCACGCAATACGCGACGTGTGTTGTCTTGAGAACTGTCAACCAATAGTAACCATCATGGTGAGAAGGTGCGCGTATAATAATTGTTTATCCACCCAATACTCTAAAGAACGTATATTTCATACATTTCCAAATGATGAAAACAGGTAAGCAATGCAACAATATAATTTCACGTTATTACCCAGCAACCATCTTGATATATATACCCTTCTCGCTCTCTCGCATTGGCGGGAGATACACAAGAGCGAGAAGGCCTCGCTCACAGGTAATCACATAGGTACACGCAGATGCCAATTAGACATGCTGTTCGTATAAGCGTGATAAACATTTTTATTGAATTTATTCATATAATTACCGTATAGTTTTGCGCCGAATATGCAAATTACTATATTACAATAGTGAATTAGTGAAATAAGTGCGTTACATTATAAATGACTCAATAATAATCAGTAAAGTGAACTAATGGTGAAATGGACAATGGACATAATGAAAAATATTTGTGAAGTGATATTATGTAGCTGTTTCCGACTTTCCTGTAACATTTAATACATATAAAACAGAATATTTTTTACGTCATAGTGTTCGCAAATCTTTCGGTATGGAAAAATATAATCGTAAATATGTTGAACTCGTTAGTAGGTGAGTATTAAAATAATTCTGCGGTGCGACCCTAAGTATAAAACTCACACATCGACGTGTGTACAGATAAATTGTTTCGTTTGTAGTAGTAGTAGGTATATATGTTACTCTGAATCAATGGAGAGTCATACCAGTGGTAGTACTTAGCAGTTTTCTGGTTGCCCTTTTCTTACTAATTATACTCCAGAATCAATTGACTTCTAATTCAATAACTACTTACAAGTACCTACGTGACATTTTTAAAAAAATTGCAAAAAAATGTTTGTTATAAAATGATATCTAACATTGCAGGGGAGAGAAAATGTGAAATAAATACAATCCAGACACAAATCTACACAACAAACATACCAGACTTAGCATCAACCACTTTTGAGAAATACTTGGGCAGCAGGTAGCCCTTGTCGTTGCCCGACGTTAGTATCACTCCATTGTCCGACTCATAGAACTTAATTCCGTCCCCCAAAGCCGCCTCCAATTTGATATAAATGTGTATTTGTACGTTTTTCCGTATCCCACTAAGGACTGTTTGGTCTCCGAAAACGCCTTTAGCGAAGTGGATGTGGTTACGTTTCATGCGGCTCAAGCCCTCAGTTTCAATCTGAGGCCAGCATCTTTTGTATGTGCCGTGGACTACTACTTTGTATTTAGGCTGTAATGTTCACATTTACTTATGAACAACTAGTTTTTGAAATAGGCAGCGAAAGAAATAGGTATTCTTATCTTATTATTAATATATTTATATTGATTAAATACAAGTGTTTAAAATATTTTGATTTGACTTTTTAAATGTAGCCTTGTAAAAAGCCTTTACTTTAAAGGCAAAACAGAAAAAGAAATTTCAACAAAAAATCATGTTTGTAGAATAAATTACAAATATCAGTAAGATAATTTGAAAGATCAAAAATAAAATACCTCTAGAATAGGAGTGAGGCAAGACTCCGTGACCTCTGTTATGGAATGTCCTTGATTAGCGCGAATCTCCAGTGCATTTGTGCTCGGGTTCACTCTCAGCTTAAAGCGCTGCTTATCATTGGTCTGCACTACTCTCTTGATGTCCTCGCACGTGTAGTATTGGAATTGAGGGTGTTGGAGTATTTCATCTACTTCAATGAAGCCACCTGGACTATAATATCATCAAATATGATAAATAAATGTACACTGGCTTTAATCAAAATATTTTACACACACACACACTTTCACGTCTTTATCCCTAACGGGGCAGACAAGGCATTTTGACAACTTGAGTTGTTGTTTTTTTCTAGTTCCATCCACTAGGCACGACTCGTACTAAATCTTCCAGTGAAGAAAACATGGCAAGGAAACCTGCACACTAGTTCACCAATTACTGTTGGTGTGTTCACTAGATGACAGTCATTAAGAGCCACAAACGTCAGATGCCTTTAGGCCGCTCTAAGATCTGACACCAGTGTTTGTAATTAACACACTCAATAGAGAGTGCATGCCTTCTTGGGCAGAGTATTGTCCATCTCATCAATCATTCCATCAAATAAATTATTTCCATACTAGTTCAGTTTACTAATTGGCTTAGGTATTAACCCTTAATTGGTCGCGTGGGGTGTCATACACCCCAGAGCGCGATACCAAGCTCATAACTTTTTAAAAATTGAATTTAGCGCTCTGGTTTTCTTTGTAGCTTCGTAAAAACGTACAACGTTTACAATTCAGTTGCGATGGGCACTCGGTCGTAGACGGTTAGACGCAGAGTGCGAGTTTGGGGTGCACGACACCCCAGGTGACTGTTTGTGTAGTCCAAATTGCCGGTAAGTGTATAATTGTTGATTTTATTATTTTTGATTTAGAATATTGCAATTGGAAAAATAACAAGTTTGAAAGATCCTGAATTCATTTTTAGGGTTCCATACCCTCCGAGTGACAAAACGTACACTATTTAATATTATTATTTTGTCTATCTGCCCGTCATAGCAGATTTTTTCCGAATATACTGGACTGATTAAATTGGTATGTTTCATATAACTTTACAATAAGTATATAGTTTTCAAGTTATTCAAACTACCATCCCCTCTTCCTCCTCCACCTCCTTCTTCTCCTCCTTATTTCCTGAACTACTGGACCAAAAATTTTGAAAAAAAAACAGTGCGGTTTCTTGAGTTTATATTGTGGTATTTTTGTTTTAGGTAAGCAACAAAATAATATTTAGGATTATAACAAAACGAAAGAAGTTTATACGAAGGACCAAATGCGCCAATTATAATGTAGGAAGATTTGAAGAGTGATATTTTTCCATCTTTTTAATATCACAGGTGTCAATTCCTACGTAATATATAAGTCTAAATTGACCCCAAAATATCCCGAAGAGTATTTTTTGAAGCGATTGGCTGTCGATTTCGTCAAACCTTCCCAAATAGCAAGAGTTAGCATACGCACACATCCACAACCGCTGCACAAACGACTAAAAAGGCGTCATTCAACATTCAGGACCAAAAATCTCATTCTGAAACTGGCCGATCACAGTCATACAAAAGGTGTCATATTGTCCAAGACCTAAGGACAGAAAAACAAAGACTGAATGCTCTAATTGCAATAAACATGTGTGCAATGATCATATGATTGTAGTCTGTCAAAATTGTACCGAAAAAACTAGGATTTAAGAAAGTTATTTTTCACTATGAAAAAAAATGTTAATTATATTAATGAGATGTTCAAAAGTTGATTTATAAGAAAGTTGAAATGTGCTCATAAATAAAAGTTTGATTTTGCATGCTACACACCCCACGCAACCTCCTATGTAAGTTTTTAGGCGCGCCTAATTAAGGGTTAAAGGGAACCACAATGTTTGTGGCTTCCCCAAAGAGGCTTGTGTTTGACAGTGGCTTTTTAATAATTGATGTATGGAGTGAGATTGGCATGAACGCAACATTCTATGTAAAAGTTGAGCATGAATATTCAATATAAGTTTTATTGATGACTTCTGTGGCCAGGCTGTCACACTGGAGGTCCCAGATTCAATCCCTGGTCAGGTCAAGATAGAAAATTATCTTTTTCAAATTGATCTGGGTCTTGGATGTTTATCATATGTATTGGTTATAAAATATAGAATTGTTGAGTTGGTATCCCATAAGTCCCATAACACAAATCTCGATCTTACTTTGGGGCTTGCTCAATCGTGTGATTTGTACGTATGTACTTTTATATTTATAAACTATGTTATTTCAAAAAGTATATCTAACTGAATGTACTCATCAATTTGAACAACTTTTACTATCAGACCGACCCTGAAACCTAAAGTAAGTAGTAAGTGTATTAGATTTTATTAGATAAATTATGTAAAAGTCAAGTTCTATTATAAAATTTTATCACAAATTGTACTGAAAAATATTATTAATGTTCAAGGGACCCAGCCCAGTTGGGCAGGTGCCCAGTTCAAAGGTTCATTTGCTTGGGAAGGCAATGTAAGCAGGACAATATGGTAATAGACCTAGCAAGTCTATAGTCACAAACCATTTGATACTTGTTTAACCTTCAACAGAACTTAAATTAAAAAATAATATTAGCAACAACTGTTAATCGAAAGTGAGATAGCAAAATAAAATATTGTCTTATCAGAAGGTAATTACATAGGTATCTACATATTATTATGTAGGTAGGTACCACAACAAAACTGCGTTCGATACTCGGCTGTCATACATAACCTTAGCTGTCTCTTTCACTCATATTCGTTATGTTATGACAAAGACAACAAAGCGAATGCAACAGCTGCATTTATGTAAAATTGAATAAATTAATAAGAATAAAGAGTCAATCCCTTGTGATAACTTAGTAAATTGACAACGTACCTCACCAGAATTCCTTCTTTAGTCGCCGCGTGCCGTAAAATCCAGGACAACAACTTGCTCAACTGTATGTCTTTCTTACAATTATTCCTACAATGATATACACAATAAGTTGCTATAATTATAAACGGATTCATATGCGTTTAAACGATGGATAACGTACATCTAACTAACTGATTATAGTACCGAAAGCTGCCAAAACAGTAGGTAGTTGTACCTAAAATCTAGAAATGTAACGGTCACCAAGTCACGTTGCGGCTGTGAGTTAAATTTTCTACAATTACGAATATAATTTTATAGTTATGAGTATGTTTTTAACAGGCAAAGTATTTCAATAGCCAATATTTAAGATTTTAATCGATTTCTTCAAACAACTCCGAAAATTACACCACCAAGCCAAAGCTGCAAAAAATACATTGGAGATGAGTTGGAGACTGGACAGCTAGCTGTCAAATATGACATTCACTCACAATGACATTCCAACAATCGATTTCTAAACCAAAGACCATAGACTATTTCCTGATTTCCGAACGGTTCCTATTTTTAACCCTCTTGATAAAAGAGGGGTGTCAGTGTGGGTGTTATAGGTTTGATGCTAATGTCGGTCTGCCTGTCCATCGCATCGTAGAGCTCGAACGAATGGACCGATTTCGATGCGGTTTTTTTACGTGAAAGAAAGTTCCCTTGTGGTGGTTCTTAGCTATGTTTGATGAAAATCGGTCCAGCCGTTTCAAAGTTATTTATGATAATATGACGTTATATTTTTCGTGCATGCAGCCCGTAGTATCGAGTTATTAGACGTTGTCACGTCAAAAGCTGCTGCGCCGCGCTCCACGACGGTGCACGGTGCAGTGGGATCACCGCCTTATGTAATGCATGGCATGTGTTTTAAACAAAATAACATGAAGTTAGAGATGGGACCGCGACCAAGCGCGGCCGTGGCGCTTGGCACCGCATCGGTGGAGAGGAGCCGCAGGGGAAGAGGAGTGTCGTCGGTGTTACTTGCCGCTCGACCTATCCCCTGCGGCCGGCTGGGTGGGCCTCGGCTCGGTTGTCAGCAGGCAGACTGGGGCCGGGCCTGGTTTTGTTGGCCATAAATTATGAGGGCTGGTTGGTCGGTGGAAACGGGATTCCATCGTCCAGCGGACAGCCCTCCCGAGTAGAAGGCAGGCGCGTGTCGTGTCAACTCGTGTCAGCGCGCCTGTCCTTGTCGGGCCGAGAGGCTAAAGCGATGGCTTCTCCGGCCCCTCTGATTGAGCAGAAGGTGCCGTGAGGCCATGGGCGAGCAGGGGCCGCTTAGGTAGTGGCCGGCCGCGCCGGGGCTGTAGAGCATGTAGAAGCACACGGATCCGGCGATAGCGGCTGAGAGGTGACACCGCGGAGTTTTTAGTGGTAGCACGGTAGCACCTAATGTGGTGCATTGCACCTAATGCACCACATAACCTTACCGGTGTCCCGTAACCCGTAACCGGTAAGGAATTTTCTCCGCGTCAAAAAAAACGGGTATCATCATTTCATCATTCATTTTCATTTCTGTCTGTACTCTCTATGGTTTATTTATATGCAGCCGTGCAAAAATCAATGAAATGTAGCATAGACAATTAATCATAGAGCTGAGGTCAGCTGACATAATTTTTATCATTGGTCTTGTGATAAGTTGTGGATCTCCGCCATTCTCAGACCGTCTATTCCGTCTTTCTCCTCCTGTGAGTTGGATTTTTATTGTATTTGATAGAAAAATATTTTATTACTTTCTTTTGGAGGTGCTTGTGTTATTTGCTATAACGAATAGTAGCTGCAATCGTGAATTTTGGTAAGATTGTGCCTAATTCTGCCGTCGTCAAAATTTTCCCTGCGCCTTGTAATGTCAGGCGTTTAGGTATAGTTCCAGTGTATTTGTAATTTATTTCGTTTCTAAATAGTACAGCAAGCATCAGAAGGTGAGTACGCAGTATATAGTGTATAGATTTTGTGGTAATTTGGTCGCAATAAGTAAATGTTAGTTCTGCCCAATTGAATCATGTGATCTTTGGGAGTCTCTTCAGCTGATTGAATGATCCATTGATCCACTAACTGGTCAAAGCCATAGGTTTTTACTCTACTTCTTGCTTCAGATGAGTACTTTTATATTAAATATCTGTCCACAGATAATGGATATGCAAATCCTCAAAACACCCCAAATACAAAGTTTATTCATGCATAATGTTAATAAAATCTGCAAAAAATTAATTTAAACAAACTGTTATTTAACTAGCTCATAAATATCAGTATATTGATCTATAGCTTTGTCTGTTAGAAAACTGCTATTTTCTTATTAGGTCCACCATGTAAGTTTTACATCAGACCAACACCTTCTGCAATGATTTACTTGTTTACTACATGGAAATGAAGCCTGATATATTCCTATTATTTCATGCTAATTCTAAGCATTCAAACCACTGCTACAGCTCTCATTTCCAGTTGGATCCACCAGAGTTACCACTGGTTTAATACTACTCATGCTCAAGTACATTATTTATTTGATGAGTATAAGAATGAAACCAGTTACATAAGTTTTATGACTGGGATTTAATTTTCGAGCCTTTTGGTCTGTCAAGGTCCGGAGTTCTTACTCTGACCTAGTGAACTGGCATTCCCTTTTCATCATCATTGCCCAAATACTTGCAGTACAATTCAATTGTCAAATTCAAGTTATGTTCTTATTTTCAAAAGTGGCCGTTTTTCCCAAATGTGCCTACACACACTACTACTAATGCTTAACGTTCTCACTTTAAACTGTAAACAGTCGTTCATAAAATACTTTAAAGGGTTATCTAGGACTTGCTAGTTGCAAAATTTTAAATAATGTCTCCGTTTTCTTTGAAATGATTTATTTTAACTGGGGGCAGCACTCGACCCCGGAAAATTCAGGTACGGCCTTAATATATGTTAGAGACTATACCAGTTTACATTTCCATTCTAGATCTTTTACAAATATACAAGCTTAACATTGTCACTTTAAACTGTAAACAGTAGTTCATAAAATACTTTGAAGGGTTATCTAGGACTTGGTTGTAGCAAAATTTTAAATGATGTCTCTGTTTTCTTTGAAATGATTTATTTTAAATGGGAGCAGCACTGGACCCCGGAAAATTCAGGTACAGCCTTAAACTATATCTCTGTTTCCCTCAAATATTTTTTTTCAAATGGGGGCAGCACTGGACTCCATGTATCATCTTAAATCAATCACATGACTTGTTTCAAGATAATGCTTGGTTTTTTAATATAATATATATTTAGTAAAATGCAAATGTTTTTGAGACTAAGAATTGAAACTAGAACATTATTTAGTATCACATCACATATATAAATGTAAATGTGATAATACCAGCCCCTGTGGCAGTGATTGATGGGTTGTTATCAGCTGTTAACTGTGATGTATCAGCTGATCTGCTCAGACTTTCCATTGGGACACTGTGGCAGCTGAGATTTCTTATATTATTTCTTGTTATTTTAATTTTCATGTAGGAATGTATCAAGTAGGAATATAATAACATGCCACGATATTGATTTAGTGGCAGATTTTAATTCATCATGGATTTATCCTTTAAAGCCTTATTCATAATTTTACAAAAAAAAATTGCATAAAAGAAAATCGTGATGTAAAGCTATATTTTTTGGTATATTATTTGGACCGTTGGATTATTAGTTGAAGCCGTGTTTGCTGCGCCAGTTTTATAACAAACATTATTTGTGAACTTCGTTAAAAACATTTCCCATCCTCTGCACCTTTCAGCAATGTTCAGTAAACAATTATTTTTAACAAAACTTTACCTTTGTTATGTAAATCATGCAAATAAATTATTTGATTCTATTCTATTTGAAACATCAAATCTAACATAAAATTAATGATTCCCCTGCCCGCATCTGTCTGGAAGTAATTTTAAGACCTAGTTAAGGCTGCTAGTGTAAGTTTTGTAGAGAATGCTTTTAGCATTAAACCCGCCTGTGTACAATAAAGTGTAAATAAATAAATAAATGTAAATAAAAATAATTTGTGTGACAGGCAGAATTATGGCACGATTTTGGGCGTTAGTCTTTATTTATACGATGAGATGACACAGTGACCTAGATTATGACTGCATGATAATGTTTGGACAATAGAAAAGATTTTTACGTATCCCTGAGCCAAAAAGCCAGGCCAGGAGATGCCGTCAATCAGGCCGCGTCCCCGGATACGCGACGCAGTGCGCGACGTGGTGCGCGACGCGGGCCGCCTGGAAGATCGCCGTAAATGTCAATAGTTTGTAGTTGCGGCGGCCGCTCAAAACAAACTATGGAAATTTTATGGCGGTCCGCGCCGCGTGCCCGTGGACGCGGCCTTACATATATAGAACCTTCGGCTAGGTATTGGCCACCTCAGCTCGAGTGGCTAATTTATCCGAGAATCTCCTTTTTTCATCGCCTTCGGTATTTAATTTATTACAGGAGCTACTTTTTAACTTTTTGGCTTATTGCAAAACTTTTGTAAAAATGTGTGAATGTGTGTCAAAAGTTTTATTTGTTTAAATTTCTATTTTACAGATAAAGAGTGTTAATCTCTCAAGATGTCGAGTACCGGTTTGAAGACCATCGCCAATGAGGAGAAGGAGGATAAGTTCGGCTATGTGTTCGCCGTCTCCGGCCCCGGTACGTAACACAACACACATCTAGCTTGTACGATGTATAGTCAACAGCAAAGTTACCATTTGCACACGTCTATTTTGACGACCACTGTGACCTAGTGCTCATCATGCCAGGCCGTCACACTGGAGGTTCCGGGTTCGATCTCCGGACAGGTCAAAATGGAAAATGATCTTTTTCAGATTGACCTAAGTCTTGCATGTCTATCTATAGTATTTGTTATAAAATATAGTATCGTCACTGGTATGACTCTCCATTGATTCAGAGTAACATATATACCTACTACTACTACAAACGAAACAATTTATCTGTGCACACGTCGATGTGTGAGTTTTATACTTAGGGTCGCACCGCAGAATTATTTTAATACTTACCTACTAACGAGTTCGACATATTTACGATTATATTTTTCCATACCGGAAGATTTGCGAACACTATGACGTAAAAAATATTCTGTTTTATATGTATTAAATGTTACAGAAAAGTCGGAAACAGCTACATAATATCACTTCACAAATATTTTTCATTATGTCCATTGTCCATTTCACCGTTAGTTCACTTTACTGATTATTATTGAGTCATTTATAATGTAACGCACTAATTTCACAATTGTAATATAGTAATTTGCATATTCGGCGCAAAACTATACGGTAATTATATGAATAAATTCAATAAAAATAAACAAATGTTTATCACGCTCACACGCACAGCATGTCAAGTTGTCATTGTCAACAATGGCATTTAGCACTATAACCCGCGGAGATTTAGTTGGCATCTGTGTGTATGTGATTACCTGTGAGCGAGGAGCCTATGTAACATTACCGGATTGCTTATTAGCAATCTGTATTGTGTATCTCCCGCCAATGCGAGAGAGCGAGAAGGGTATATATATCAAGATGGTTGCTGGGTAATAACGTGAAATTATATTGTTGCTTTGCTTACCTGTTTTCATCATTTGGAAATGTATGAAATATACGTTCTTTAGAGTATTGGGTGGATAAACAATTATTATACGCGCACCTTCTCACCATGATGGTTACTATTGGTTGACAGTTCTCAAGACAACACACGTCGCGTATTGCGTGCGGCTAGTAATTAAACCCTGGTTTGGAGCTGTCAAAGCTCACAAAGTGCGGGGGAGAGGTGCGGGGACGCCAATTTGCGGGAGACGCTGTGAGATACCATTCTGTTTGACTCTTATGTATTCTGTGGTATCGTTGAGTTGGTATCCCATAACACAAGTCTCAAACTTTTACTTTGGGGGCTAGCTCAATATGTGTGATTGGTCTGTATATGTATATTTATTTTGAATAAGTTCATTAGTAAATGGGTAGTTCAGTCATTCTAGCTTAAAAAAAGCCAAATGTAATTTAGTCGCTCAACGGGCTATGGAGAGGGCTATGCTAGGTGTTACTTTACGTGATCGAATCAGAAATGAGGAGATTCGTGGAAGAACTAAGGTCACAGACATAGCCCAGCGGATTAGCTCATTGAAGTGGCAGTGGGCGGGGCACATAGCGCGAAGAACCGATGGCCGATGGGGCAGAAAGGTTTTCGAATGGCAGCCACGTAGGACACCGACCTGCTAGGTGGTCAGACGACCTGAGCAAGGTTGCAGGAAAACGCTGGATGCAGACCGCTTCCGATCGGTCCTTGGTCCTTGTGACGCTCACCTGGGAGGGGGAGGGAGAGTAGATCAAATTTAATATGAACATATCCTGATAGATAAAAGCACTACATTAATTTTGTCTTGCGATCCTGGGCTCCTTCTGCTTAGAGCCGCAAGCGGTCGAGACCGCTTGAGGCGAGCCGAGAGAGAGCAAGGCGAGACGAGAGCACCATGTGTTCTCGCTCACCGCGCACTCGCTCTTGCCCTTTTTCAAAGGCCAAAGGCTAATTTTAGCCCGACGGTGGAAAAAAGATAAATAAATGAATAAAATAAAAAATAATGAAGGCCAGAAAGTGACTTTCGTTTCGTTGTTTGACAGTCGTGACGGCGGAGAAGATGTCCGGGTCAGCTATGTACGAGTTGGTCCGTGTGGGGTACAACGAGTTGGTAGGCGAGATCATCCGACTGGAGGGAGACCTGGCAACTATCCAGGTGAGGGAATTCTTCTTAGACCGAAGCTCTAAAACTCTCTCTTTTTTCTGTGTAAGGGTTGCTACACATGTAAGCGGGTCGGCATTGTTGGTTTGGCAGTATTTGTCGAACAAAAAAACCGAGCCGAAGCAATAAAATTATTTTAGCTTTTCCCCCGAACATTCATCTACATAGTGTATATTCGATTTTACCGGCCGACTGTGCCGATGTATGCCCGCCCGCTTTTGTGTATAGCAACCCTTACATCTTTCCTCTCGCTGATTCTGTGGGAGTGACTTCATGAAATGCGACAGTGTGTAACAGGAGGCCCAAGAAGCGCGCGCTATTTGATTTGAGCAATGAGCGTGGTTGCTTATTTACTACCGAGGTGAGGGGTCAGATGTTCCACGTCATAGGCCACTACTGTAAGTTCATAATGACATATTAAAGGTATGCAGTATTGTTACAAGTTTGGTAATCAACTTGTGTCCCCAGGTATACGAGGAGACATCCGGTGTGACGGTGGGCGACCCCGTGCTCCGCACTGGCAAGCCCCTCTCCGTGGAGCTCGGGCCCGGCATCCTGGGCTCCATCTTTGACGGCATCCAGCGCCCGCTGAAGGACATCAACGAACTCACACAGTCCATCTACATCCCTAAGGGTGTGAACGTGCCCTGCTTGGCCAGGGAACACGCTTGGGAGTTCAACCCCTTGAATATCAAGGTAATACATATTTTTAGGTATGTCCACCCGGGTCGCAATGTAACTCATTACGTCAGCTGCAATCCCTAGAAATGATACTGTTTTTAATGTGGTTTTCATGGATAGATATTGTAAGTTGTCAACACCATTTTTCGATTAAGGAATTTTTGTTTGAGTCAAGTGTCCGATCGAATCGGCCGACCCCCTCCTCCCCTTTGATATTTATTACGTAAGAATCTAAATGAAATAATTATTGATTTGTTTTATTTTTAAAAGAAACAATTTTATGAACATTAGTTTTGTACTCTAGCGCAAGGGTTTTTTTAAAGTATAATTTTAACTTTGAAGTGGGACTGGGCGGGGCATGTGTGCCGCATGCATCCGGAGAGATGGGCCCGGAAGGCACCCCTATGGGTGCCAGAAGGGCGCAGGCGCAGAGGGACCACGAAAGAAATGGCGAGACGACATCGACAGCTTTATGAAAGAATGGCAGCAGGCTGCTATTAAAAGGGATCAGTGCCTTTGCCCAGCTGTGGGGCACATCACCAGGCTAACAAAAAAAATAGTAATAACTGCCTATTTTTGTAATCTTACGTAAGAACTATCTAGACAGCTCCCACCCGCTTGTAAGAAAAGATAAGACCTGGTCCCCCCCCTCCCCCCTATATCAGCTAGCGTAACATGAACTTTTGTACGAGAGTGGTTGTCTGCAGGTGGGCTCGCACATCACGGGCGGCGACCTGTACGGGATCGTGCACGAGAACACGCTGGTGAAGCACAAGATGATGATGCCGCCGCGCGCCAAGGGGACCGTCACCTACATCGCGCCCGCCGGGAACTACAAAGTCACTGTGAGTATGACTATGACCACAGAATAAGCACTAGTACTCACGTACAGAAGTCTCACTCAGCAAAGAAACTCAAAGAAATATCTATTCAATGTGGTTAGCGATATGGTTTAATTTAGCTCACGTCAGCACCTTTTAATTTAGATACCTAGAAACCATTGCAGGCCAATTTCATTCTTATTAATATACAAACGATTCGTATAACTGAATTTACAACTCCGAGTGGTCGCCGCGCGCATAGTAAATAATGTAGGTATATTTTCGATACCTTAACGGGGAGTGATACAGGCCTGGGGAGTTAATCCATAAATTATACGATAGTCGTACGATAGTCGTACGATAGTGACGTTCTATTTCTATTTCAAAACAAATTAGACTTTATCATTATGTATTTACGCTCAATGTTGCTTGATATTTACCGCGGATACGCAATAACGTACGTCTTGCGTATCGCTTTTGGAGTATCCCTACTGGTATGACTACCCATTGATATACACTATACAGAATGGATCCTATTATTTACCTATATGACCTATATCTCTTCTATACCTATACATCCTGTTAATGAAAGAACGCAAAACCTCTCAGATGGTACCTCAGCCCATGTAACTGAACAACTTTTGTCCAACTTTCACGATCTAAAAAAAAATATTTGAATTTTCATACAAATTTATCAGCAGCTGATCGAGTCAATTTGTATGAAAATCCGATTTTTTTTTTGATTTCGTGAAAGTTATTGAACAAAAGTTGTTCAGTTATATGGGCTGAGGTACCATCTGAGTGGTTTTGCGTTCCTTCATTAACACGATGTATATTGGTGTAAAAAAAAGATCTGCAAACTATATCGTGTGACATCAAATGAAAGGGCTTGGTGTAAGAACTCAAATAACTTATTTTAGAAAATGGCGAAATTAGTTGTTTGTTTTATCTCTGAAACTACTAGTATCCCATAATACAAGTTTCAGCTTACTTTAGGGCTAGCTCAATCAGTGTTATTTGTCCTTATTTATTTGTCCTTTATTTATCTATTATCTATCTAGTACTGGGCCTAAAATTAAAAAAAAACACAAAAATAGTTCTTTACCTATTTTTGACGTGACAACGTTTAATAACTTGATACTACGGGCTGCATGCACGAAAAAGATGACGTCATTGTCCCGTTACGCTCATTGTCGCGTTCCGCAAGCGAGAGCGCGGCACGAACGAGAGAGAATGTTTGACGTTGTCACGTCAAACTACCGTCTGTAAACCGACTTTACAGACAACCAATTTTTATTTTTTTAATTTATTCATTAGGTCTTTTGTAGTTTCCACTGCATTAACACGACCCACTGTGCTCTCAGAGCTATAGTTAGCCAGAGTAGCCAAAGAATTTGGCCTACACTCTCTGCTGGCCAGCAGACGGGTTGGAAAGGTCTCATTGAAGTTTTGTTTAGCTTGTGTTTCCTAACTCACTTTCTACGACATCCACGGGAAGACTTGGAGTGGTCCAATTCTACTCTCCCTGGAACCACACTCTTTACCTATAGATTTCAGGAAAACTTATGAGAAGGACTGAACCCTTTTCACGTGAGTTTAACTTTAATTTGACCGATTAATTTAATAACGTTTACACCGTTGTTGGGCAGGACGTGGTGCTGGAGACGGAGTTCGACGGCAGCAAGGCGCAGTACACCATGTTACAAGTGTGGCCGGTGCGGCAGCCGCGCCCCGTCACCGAGAAGCTGCCCGCCAACCACCCGCTGCTCACCGGCCAGAGGGTGCTCGACTCTCTCTTCCCGTGAGTGCTCTCCATTTTTGGAACGAAGTTCCTTCTCGCAGGTTGCGGGGTTGGGTATTCAACAAGCCACTCCCAACTCCCCCCCTCCCCGCAGGACCCCCCAAGTAACTAAAGCGCCCCGCGAGACCGCAGGTGAGCTGTCGGGCGCCAGCAGAGCCACTCACACTTAAAGTTGAGCGTTTTTTTACAGCGTTTTAGTGTTTTTTAAACGCCGCTGATTCTAAATCTGAACTGCATGCGATTTGACAGAAACTCGGCATCCAGGATGTTTTCAGAAATTATCATTTTGTCAGGAATGAATAGTGCGCTAAAGCAAGTACCCACACTACACTACCTAGTATGCAGTGTCCACTTGAATGTGTTGTCCCGTGTGTCCGCAGCTGCGTGCAGGGCGGCACCACGGCCATCCCCGGGGCCTTCGGCTGCGGGAAGACCGTGATCTCGCAGGCGCTGTCCAAGTACTCCAACTCCGACGTCATCATCTACGTCGGCTGCGGGGAGCGTGGTACGTACATATGTACAAAACATACATACTGCCGGCCTTTTTTTTTTAGCTCATACATCTAACCCAGCCGATGCAAGTTTTTTTAAATAAAATACTTTGCACAGAAACAAATTTTTCCAAGATACTTTACATAGAAATGATTTTTTCCAACTCTTCATTATGGCCGCACCGGGCCAGGCAAAAACGGAACGTACCGCGGCTGTCAAATACCGCATGGCCGCTCAGGGCCATCCCCTCATGCCACTTTAGATCTTATTTTTCATAGATATAGAGATTACTTTTGTTTTAAGAAGTTGAGTCGTGTTCAATCTTTGATAAATTTCCTATCGTCTGAATCCGACTTTAGGAACATCGGAACGCATTATTTTTTTATTCGATTAGAAGGTTGGCTGACTGTCTGTGGTAAATGTGGTATGTCAGCTGGTGTTTTGTTGTCTTATTGTATAATTTGTGAGTTATTTACTATTTTTTTTACTAGAAATCTGTTAGAAATAGTTTTATTGTGTTTATATCAATTACATAGATAATTGGTTGTAAGAAATATATCGTAATATCAGTATCAATGTGCACATCACTTTTTAAAGTTTGCCCGTGAAAAATAGCCATACTTTTTTGTAATCACTATTAATTCAATACCTTTATAGAAAGGAAATATATCAATTAGTAATTTTAAAATAGAGAAAATATGTTTTGATTGCAGAATAATTATTTTTTTTGTTATATGCATATTAGATACGCCATTTTGGCAATAAATCATGTGACATCAACGAGATTTTGACATTTCATTGTTCCCAAAGAGTTTTACAAGATATGTTTTGGTGGATACAAGTTTTTACAAAATACTTTTCAGTTAATACAAGTTTATAAAAAATACTTTGAGAGGCAGTGATCGGAATAGGTAGATTGATTTTATGTACTTGCATCATGTCATAGATAACATGGATAAGCCTTTTTCCCGGGATTCGTTTCGGTACTTACGGGATTGAATTAAATATATTTAATGTATGATTTTTTTACACCAGTATATTTGAAATGTATAGAAAGCTAGTAAGACATTTTTAATTGATTTACATACATACTAATGTTTTTAGTTATAATGTGAATGTGACTTTTTTATTCAATCGTAAGTTACCGTATGACTAGTGTAGTAAATTTTTTGTTATATGTTTGCTATCTAAATGTTATATGTTTGGGCTCTGTTAAAGAGCTGGAACCTTGTAGATACCTCACCTAAAACAAAATATAATAATTTTAATGGTCTTTTTAAGGTTCCGAACCCAAAGAGTGCAAAGGGGACTAGACGCGACTCGACGCTGTCTGTCTGTCACAAGACTCTATCTTTAGAACCGTAATAGATAGGCACTTGAAATTTTCACCGATGATGTATTACTGTAGCTGCTATTACAACAAATACTAAAAATTAAATAAAAAATTAAAGGGGGTTGACATACAAGACACCAAACAATATAAGCGTAAACGGTAACTGAGTTAAAGTGTTATTTTATTGCTCTAGTCTAAAAACGGCCGAGGTTCTCGAAATAGGAATAAAAATATGTATTAAAACTAACATACCTTTAAAAAATAACTTCAAATAGATCCAATTAAAAAAAAAAGCAAATCCAGGACCGTTGTTTCAAGCCAAAGTCGTCGTTTGAAGAAGATCCAGCAGTCAGTATACAAGCCAGGGTCAAATCTCGTTTTCACAACACAAAAAGTAACAAGTGCACTCTATGAACCAAACTAATTGAGTAAGCTGCCTGTGACGTGAGCGCGCGCGCATTGTTCTAACAAATACCTGGTTACTGAGTCATCCAGGATACTCTGTTGTGATTGGTCGTTGCGTAGCGTTGTACGTACAGAGTAATAAAAAGTAATTTATTGACAAACTTTAAGATAAGAAAAGTAACAAATACTCCTTTTGTTTATAGTATATCTATCCTTTTACCAATTTTTTTAGTGTCAGCGCAGTATATCTATTACTTGCATTCTTTCCTGTCTATTTTCCTACGTTTTTTCCTCTAAGATTTACCAAACCATAGTTTTTTCTCGCGAAGCAATGTTTAGTCGACGATATAAGCAACTAAATGTGAATCTATATAAAAATATTATTCCATTATCACGGGTATTAAAAGGAAAGATGAAATTTGCCATTTTCTGTATGCTTGAATTGTAGTACTAATTGGTCTTTTGAACTATATGCTATAGTTCAAAAGATATCATAAGATTAGTACCACGAAAATAATGAAGCCGGACAGACGGAGTTATCGTGGCGCGCGACCTGGGTTACGTGCACAAGTATTTACAACAACCATTTGTACCCGTGTGAAGACGGGAGTGAAAAGCTAGTAATGATATATTATTCATCCTACACGTAACGATTTTAAAATTCCGAAAGAAAAATCTTAATAATTAGAAAATCCCGTAATCCCGGAGGCATGTCCATATTAATATATACGTGTCAGTTTATTGACCCCAAATCAATCTACCTATTCCAATCACTGCACATCACATTTGCGTGTTCTTCCCCAGGTAACGAGATGTCTGAGGTATTGCGAGACTTCCCCGAGCTGACCGTAGAAATCGAAGGCGTGACCGAGTCCATCATGAAGCGCACAGCGCTCGTGGCCAACACCTCCAACATGCCCGTGGCCGCAAGAGAGGCCTCCATCTACACAGGTCAGAGAAAAACTAATATTTTACACCATTTGCTAACGAACAGAATACAAACTTAACTACAACCACGACAATACGGCGTATTTTCAACGTCAAACAGCCATTTTAATATATAATTTTTAGTCTACGAGTACCTATACTGATTTAATATTTTTCAAAATGTTGCACACGTAATATGTTATAAATTAGAAGTCTTATCTAAATCGTGTAAAGTTAACTCAATTCAGGGATTTAGTGATTGACAAGATTCTCACAGACACATGCATTGTAATATGTGTCACGATGGTTGCATTAGTCATTTATTTCTGTGATATCCGTGGCGTATCGTCTTTACTAATTTTCGCAAGTATTTCTCAGCCCATAAACAAAACGGATGCGTTTAGAGTATCCTGCAACGTGTCTTGTAATGCAGTGGCGTAGCGTGAAAAAAATGACAAGTGAACCCGGACCAAAAAACCGGCCAAGTGCGAGTCGGACTCGCGCACCGAGGGTTCCGTACAAACCTGCAAGGTTTAGTATTTGGTATGAATTTCAATTTAATACCTCTACGCGTTTATGAGGAAATGGGTAGTAAGTTTAAAATTATTAAAAAAAAATATATTATGTGATGTAACTAAAAATTTATGGTTTTCGTAATTTTTCCTTTATCTATGCTATAAGACGTTGCTTCGTACCAAATTTCAAGATTCTGAGTTCACGGGAAGCACCCTGTAGGTTTTGATTCCCTTGCAAGTGTCGAAAATTTGCGGCATAAACGGCTGTATCTTTTGATTGCGTTGGCTTAGAAGTTTGATTTTTTCACAGCTTCAAGGGACAGTAGACCTGAGTAATTGATATAAATTTCAGCTTCATACCTCCACGTGTTCCTGAGAAAAAGGGTCTTGACAGACGGACGGACGGACGGACAGACGGACAACAAAGTGATCCTATAAGGGTTCCGTTTTTTCCTTTTGAGGTACGGAACCCTAAAAACGGACATAAGTAAAATATAGACAATCGTTCTTCTTTGGCTCGGTACAGCCGCCATCGAAGTAACCTTTTTTAATTATGTAGTTACCTAAAACAATAAACAGACCGACCTGCCTCATCGCGCGCCCATCGCCGGTCGCCGCGCCGACCGCAGTTACGACAAAACAAAACAAATCACTTATCACATAAACATCCATTGATTAAGAAGATCACTACATACACACCTTAATTAACTAAAACACGGCATTTCTCAAGTTAATTCCCTCACCTTCACTGTTTTTAGTAACATCTATCATATTATTTTGCAATAAACACAACGTGTAAACAAAACACTGCAGCCATGATACACCGCGACACAGTAAGAGTATTTTAATTGGCCGCGATGTTGATAAGTGATTTTGATTGGATATTTAAAAATCGACACACTAGCGCCAGAGACGTCATTGTAAAAATGACTTTAGTTACGTGTACATTAAGTTTAATTTTTAAAATGCATAAGCCGCAAAAGAACCGAGTTACCTGAGCATTATTTTGCTGTATATGTGCACAAATTGTCTCTAGGTAAGTAGTGCGTCTGTGTGCGTGTGTTCATAGAAAAATGACATTGTGTGAGCGTGATAGAATTCCTGATAGATCGGCCGAGTTGTTTGCAGGTTTTATCTGTAGGAGTGCGAGTTAAAGTTATAAATGTGTGTGTGTATGTTTATTATGTCTATTGGTAATATTTGAGTGTGTGCGATTAACTAAAGCCGTGAATTAGTCGGCTTATGAGATGGGGAAAAAAATTTAAAGCGCAGTACAGAGATGAACTAGCGAGGGTAAGATATAATTTTTTATAATAAAAAAAATTGTATATATTGGGATTCGCCAAGGCAACTCGAAAGGAATCGTGTTATATGGAGACGACGCTCTTGGCGGGAAGTCAAGAGGTTCAATTAAATTAAATTCAATTTAATTCATTTATTGCATTTCCTAATGTACATCAGTTCTAACTACTTAAAGTCACTGTCTTAAAATAGCACACTATGAACCCTGTCGGGTATCGCAAAACAGAATTTGGAACGGCAAGCGAGTTTTATGACATGCAGTTAATTTATAAATATAAACCTTAAGTGTTAACAAAATAGATTCTTTTTTTATTTTGTAGTAGTTCGGTTGGGGTTCGCTTTAAATTATTTTGCAAATTGATTCTAGTGGACTTTCTAATGTGAAATTGGTATAGATTGATGTTATAAATGCTCATGTTAATGAATAATATGTGAAATAGTCATAGTACGGCTGTAGTGATATTTGTTTTGTGTACTGTATGCGTCTTTAGGCGTCGTCCACCAATCAATCGAATGAAAACCAGTGGAATAGTATATATCGCCAAAAGCTCCCTTGAAGCAATCACAGGCCGACCAACCTTTGATTGTAACTTGTTAGGAATAAAGAAGCAACAAAACTAAAGATAGGCTCTAAAGGACTTGTATACAGGGCCGTAAAATTATTCTAAAAAAAAAATCACAACGTGACAATTGATCACGGTTTGGTTTGCAGGAATCACCCTATCCGAGTACTTCCGTGACATGGGGTACAACGTGTCCATGATGGCCGACTCCACGTCCCGCTGGGCCGAGGCGCTGCGCGAGATCTCGGGCCGCCTGGCCGAGATGCCGGCCGACTCCGGCTACCCCGCCTACCTGGGCGCGCGGCTGGCCTCCTTCTACGAGAGGGCTGGACGTGTCAAGTGCTTGGGCAACCCCGAAAGAGAAGGTAGGTGGCTTAATCGCACCATCAGTATCGTCTGATTAGTGTTTGGACCGCCCCCTGCTGAGGGATCGTCCATTAATCATGTGAGGGGGGTAAAACATCCCCGCGTATCCCCGGGTGGGACAGAGGGGTTAAATAGTTGCTAAAAACATCACGTGATTATGCCGGCTGGCTGTGGCTACCGCGCCTACCTAGGAGCGGGGCGTACCTCCTTCTACAAAAGAGCTTTCTAAAGACGCCTAATTTTTCCTATTAGATCAAAGATCTCATAAATCGAATAATTTTACAAATTATTACAACAAATTTAAGATCAAAGAATTTGAAAAAAATAACTTCGTCATAAAAAAAATTCAAACTGGTTGGACAATTTGTATAGGAACTACTATTTTTTAAGTCCCAGGTAAATATTAATCTCAAAAAAAAAATCAAATACATAGGATAACCAATTGTTCTTCTCCCCAGGATCCGTGTCCATTTAGGATAACAAATTGTTCTTATTCCCAGAATCCGTGTCCATCTAAAGTCTGATTTTTTATTCCGTAGAATTCTGACATTTCAAAAGTGTTGCAACTAAAAAAACTCTAGCTAAAAAGGGAACCCATTTAAAGGCAATAAAAAATTAAATTCGGGATAAATTTTTATGTTTTACCTTGAAAAAGATAAATTTTAAACTTTTTGGTATATTTAAAATGTATTGACATTTTTTAATACTGAATTATCAAAGTTATAATTTTAAGTTAGCAGGTTATTTTTCTTTAGCCGGCATCACTCCCTACTAATTCATGTATAATAAACCTTTTCAAACCATTTGAAAAATATTTTTTTCGTAAAAAAATTAACTACTAATTTAAATAAAACTAAATTCGTATTTTTTTTATTGGCTGCGGTAGCAAGCTAGTAGAATTTATTTAAAATCTAATATTAAATAAATATAGTCGTAATGAAAAGGGACGTAAATATCGTGCGAAATGGTTACATTCACTAACAAATAAAATGAACAGACTTCGATGTTCAGACTTTTATTGAAACCTGGAATTTAATAAAAATAAGTGCCCGGCGAAAAAGGTTTGTAATCTCTGACATGTCAAAATTTTCAGCTGTCAAAATTCTACGGAATAAAAAATCAGACTTTAGGATAACCAATTGTACTTCTCCCCAGGATCGGTGACCATCTATAATAACCAATTGTTGTTCTCCCCAGGATCCGTGACCATCTAGGATAACCAATTGTTGTTCTCCCCAGGATCCGTGACCATCTAGGATAACCAATTGTTGTTCTCCCCAGGATCCGTGACCATCTAGTATAACCAATTGTTGTTCTTTCCAGGATCCGTGTCCATCTAGGATAACCAATTGTTGTTCTCCCCAGGATCCGTGACCATCTAGGATAACCAATTGTTGTTCTCCCCAGGATCCGTGACCATCTAGGATAACCAATTGTTGTTCTCCCCAGGATCCGTGTCCATCTAGGATAACCAATTGTTGTTCTCCCCAGGATCCGTGACCATCTAGGATAACCAATTGTTGTTCTCCCCAGGATCCGTGACCATCTAGGATAACCAATTGTTGTTCTCCCCAGGATCCGTGACCATCTAGGATAACCAATTGTTGTTCTCCCCAGGATCCGTGTCCATCGTGGGCGCCGTGTCCCCCCCTGGTGGAGACTTCTCCGACCCCGTAACGTCCGCTACCCTGGGTATCGTGCAGGTGTTCTGGGGGCTGGACAAGAAGCTCGCGCAGAGGAAGCACTTCCCCTCCATCAACTGGCTCATCTCATACAGGTACGTCTACATATGCTTGCTCATGTCCATTATATAACATCTAACAAGATAAACTGAAACTATTCTAAGGGTAGATTAAGTCCATGCTCTAATTTACCTGGACGGTAGGCCTGTGGGCACAGGGAACTGTGCGGGCTAGAGATTAGTTAATTAGTAGTAGTTTAAGCTGTGATGTGGTTTCGCAAGGAAGCTTCTCATAGGTCAGCGCGAGGTGGGGCGCTGACCTTACTGTCCCATTTTTAATGATCGGCCATCTATGTAATCTCATTCTCCTACAAATATACATGTTGCTTTTAAATTAAAGTTGTAGAATTTTGTCTCTGTAACATGAAAACTAATATGAGTATCGAACAACTTTCCCCAAAGAACCATATGTCAAAATGTGAAAAAAATTATTTTGGTTTTTTATACAAACTCAGATCAGCTGATCGGTCAACTTGTGTCTAAGGAGGCCAAAACTTATTTTTCATATTTTGATATATGTTCCTTGGGGAAAATTGTTCAATATCACGACCTTAAAATAGTTCCAGAATATGTTGTTACACCCTGTATAACGTATAATAAAATATATGGTACAATTTGAAAAAGCTCATTTTTGAACTTGCCCTGGCTGGGGAGCGAACCCAGAACCTCCGGAGTGGCGGGCCGGCGTATTAACTCCGCTAGGTTAATACGCCGGAGGTCGTAAAATAAATATTAATTGTGATTGCCTTTATTCCAGCAAGTACATGCGTGCTCTGGATGACTTCTATGACAAGAACTACCCCGAATTTGTGCCCCTCAGAACTAAGGTACAGTAAACCTAATTTTCTAAGAGTTATAAGTATTTATCATATAATTTTTAAATTATAGCATTGAATTTTTCGATAACTTAAACTTTTTAGTGTACAATTTCTGCAATCCGCTAGTTTCCAACAAGTCAAATTGTAGACTTTTATGTGCGTTTCTTTATAAAAGCTACCACCGGCTGTCGGTCGCTTGCGGGACTCATCAGGTTGTGGGTGGCGTGAGAATTTGGTAATCCAATCAAACAAACGAAGTTGTGTGAACACTATATATTTAAATTCCTTGTGATGACGATGCTTTAACACTTTACAGGTATACACAAAAATAAACTTGAGTCTAAACACACGGTAAAGCTCCTGACATTACAGTTTATAAAAAGTTGACACTTACTTGTTGTTAAAGATTAAGTATACAAGATAAATGTATAGTTACGACACTGTTAGTCCTGTAGAGACACATACTGCCAAGACAGCCAGAACGCCAATCTACACCATCAATGACACCCTGTTGGTTGACAGGAAAACGATGTGGAAGGATCGTAATATAGGTGTTCACATTTTGTTTATTTAAATATTATTGAATTAAAAGTTAAAAGGACCCTAAAACAAAAGATATTTTTATGATTAAATGCGATTAGTTATATGGGAAAAGGCCATTGTCACTGTAACGTGTTTTACACAATACTTACGAATCATCTCGGTTTAATGCCTTTCATTTTTGTTTTATGAAGACGACAATATAGTTCCATTGCTTTATCTACTTTTCAGACTCTGTCTAATTAAAATTTAATTATTTTTCTTATGTCAGCGACTGCTGTCCAGACCGATTATATTGTAAAAGTCGAAATGGCGTCATCATTGCCATATCCAGAGAATATTGTTTTTAATACCATATCTAAAAATTAAATTTATTCGATTTGCATATTTGTTTATTATCAAATTTATCAAAACGCTTTTATTTAATTTAGTGTATTATTTTTTAATAGTTTTATCAAATCAAAAATATTTATAAAGCGAGAAACTAATTATTTAAAGGCGAGCGACCTCTGTTGTCAGACGATGATATTTTCTGCTTTGCTTCTAATGAAATAGATGGCGCTACTAGTAACAAAATTATTAATATTATTTTTTGTGTTACAAAATTAGATACGTTTTTCTTAACGTCAGAACAAAAATTTTCTATGGGATATGTATGAAATACCAGACTGTGACGTCATAGTTATTCGGAGTCAAATATCGCTCTTAATTTCAGTTTTTTTAGCATTTATCAATCTAAAGTCAATTATCATTTCAAAATGGATGTGATCAGTGACAAATAATATTATTTTGTGACTTTATTTTGTTATCAATACAAAATTAGTAATGTATGACACTGTCACATAATGAGGGGTCTGTCACATTGTCACACTGTCACATACACAAGTGTGTGTTTAAAATCCGAGCCGCGGAGACCAGGAGTGCTATTTTTCATTTTGGGACTCAGCGAAACACAAAACGTGTAGTTTTCCAACTCAACACTCGCGTTCCGACGCGTTGCATCGTATTTTTGAAACCGTCGTGTCAGCGATGAGTAATATTGTGTTACGCAGAAAATATCATTTTGTCAATGGCTTTTTTTTTACCATTTCAACAAAAATAAAAAAATCAGCATGAAACGGAACTGATTCTCCGTGGAACGTTTCTTTGACATTTGTACGCTACAAATGTCAAAATTACGAGTGGTCCAGACCACTCGTTACAGATCCTTCGCATACGATCAATGTGATTCCCTGAATGAAAAACATTGTCACCATTTTTATGAGGCTCAAATGAAATGTATCTAGGGCCGTAACAAAAATTTACCTGTATCGAATTGGTTAAAAATTATTTTATAACATTATTTCGTTGGGGAAGAACTGTTATTAAGTGATTCTATTTTTAAATTTTGGTATTGTGTTCATAAAGTACGTCAATATAAAATCGTCTTAAAGTTTATAATTTGAATTTTACGACGAGATCAGATAAAATTAATTTTTAACTGTCCCTATGCCTATCAGATAGAACAGATTGTAAGGTTTGTTACGTCAAACTTGCAGGTGAAGGAGATCCTACAGGAAGAGGAAGACTTGTCGGAGATCGTGCAGCTGGTGGGCAAGGCGTCGCTGGCCGAGACCGACAAGATCACGCTGGAGGTGGCCAAGCTGCTCAAGGACGACTTCCTGCAGCAGAACAGGTACAGCCATCCTTCGTTTGATACCCTGGTAGCCGGGTGGTTTTCGGCAGAGTAGAACATGACCATTCCAAGTTTCCTCGTGGATTTAGTATTAGAAAAAGCTAAACATCAATGAGACCTCCAACTTGTCTAGCTAGCGTGTAGAGTGAAAGCCAAATCTGTCAGTCCTGATCAAGTATCTGGTAGTATAGAGATGGTCGTGCTCATGCAGTATTTAAAAAATACCTAATGATGATAATGATGATTTGACTGCCTCCTTGGTCCAGTGGTCAAGGCTATCGCCTTGTGATTCGGAGGTCGTGGGTTCAAATCCCACTGGGAAGCATACTTTGTGAAAATTTGTTTGCAGTCTGGTTAGGATATTGCACGCTTGAATCACCTGATTATCCGAAAAGAAAGATGATTTCGTGCTTCTAAAGGAACGCAAAGCTGTAGGCCCCAAACGCCATGTTGCGTTTGTACCTATCCTAGGATTAGTTCTGGTCTTCCCTTTGGGTTGCGGAGGTCAGACGGCAGTCGCTCTGTGTAAAAACCAGTAACTTCGTCAAATCACCTAGGTTAGGTAGCGGACCCCGGGCTCTGAAGCGTTACCTTTGAGGATGGAACCGGGAATACGCTCTTATGATGATGATGTAATGGAGAAGGCAATGGTAAACCACTCCATTATCTCTGCCAAAAATCGTTTGTGTGAGTCTCTTTCCATATGTTGACACCGACAAGAGCCTGGCTCTTAAATGTTAGACAGACAGACAGACAGATGATGATGATGATGATGATATTGTTGTGTGCAGCTACTCGGCGTACGACCGCTTCTGTCCGTTCTACAAGACGGTGGGCATGCTGAGGAACATCATCTCGTTCTACGACATGTCGCGGCACGCGGTGGAGTCCACGGCGCAGTCCGACAACAAGGTCACCTGGAACGTCATCCGCGACGCCATGGGCAACGTGCTCTACCAGCTGTCCTCCATGAAGTTCAAGGTGAGTCTCTACAAGGTCACCTGGAACGTCATCCGCGACGCCATGGGCAACGTGCTCTACCAGCTGTCCTCCATGAAGTTCAAGGTGAGTCTCTACAAGGTCACCTGGAACGTCATCCGCGACGCCATGGGCAACGTGCTCTACCAGCTGTCCTCCATGAAGTTCAAGGTGAGTCTCTACAAGGTCACCTGGAACGTCATCCGCGACGCCATGGGCAACGTGCTCTACCAGCTGTCCTCCATGAAGTTCAAGGTGAGTCTCTACAAGGTCACCTGGAACGTCATCCGCGACGCCATGGGCAACGTGCTCTACCAGCTGTCCTCCATGAAGTTCAAGGTGAGTCTCTACAAGGTCACCTGGAACGTCATCCGCGACGCCATGGGCAAAGTGCTCTACCAGCTGTCCTCCATGAAGTTCAAGGTGAGTCTCTACAAGGTCACCTGGAACGTCATCCGCGACGCCATGGGCAACGTGCTCTACCAGCTGTCCTCCATGAAGTTCAAGGTGAGTCTCTACAAGGTCACCTGGAACGTCATCCGCGACGCCATGGGCAAAGTGCTCTACCAGCTGTCCTCCATGAAGTTCAAGGTGAGTCTCTACAAGGTCACCTGGAACGTCATCCGCGACGCCATGGGCAACGTGCTCTACCAGCTGTCCTCCATGAAGTTCAAGGTGAGTCTCTACAAGGTCACCTGGAACGTCATCCGCGACGCCATGGGCAACGTGCTCTACCAGCTGTCCTCCATGAAGTTCAAGGTGAGTCTCTACAAGGTCACCTGGAACGTCATCCGCGACGCCATGGGCAAAGTGCTCTACCAGCTGTCCTCCATGAAGTTCAAGGTGAGTCTCTACAAGGTCACCTGGAACGTCATCCGCGACGCCATGGGCAACGTGCTCTACCAGCTGTCCTCCATGAAGTTCAAGGTGAGTCTCTACAAGGTCACCTGGAACGTCATCCGCGACGCCATGGGCAAAGTGCTCTACCAGCTGTCCTCCATGAAGTTCAAGGTGAGTCTCTGCAAGGTCACCTGGAACGTCATCCGCGACGCCATGGGCAACGTGCTCTACCAGCTGTCCTCCATGAAGTTCAAGGTGAGTCTCTACAAGGTCACCTGGAACGTCATCCGCGACGCCATGTGCAACGTGCTCTACCAGCTGTCCTCCATGAAGTTCAAGGTGAGTCTCTACAAGGTCACCTGGAACGTCATCCGCGACGCCATGGGCAACGTGCTCTACCAGCTGTCCTCCATGAAGTTCAAGGTGAGTCTCTACAAGGTCACCTGGAACGTCATCCGCGACGCCATGGGCAACGTGCTCTACCAGCTGTCCTCCATGAAGTTCAAGGTGAGTCTCTACAAGGTCACGTGGAACGTCATCCACGACGCCATGGGCAACGTGCTCTACCAGCTGTCCTCCATGAAGTTAAAGGTGAGTCTCTACAAGGTCACGTGGAACGTCATCCGCGACGCCATGGGCAACGTGCTCTACCAGCTGTCCTCCATGAAGTTCAAGGTGAGTCTCTACAAGGTCACCTGGAACGTCATCCGCGACGCCATGGGCAACGTGCTCTACCAGCTGTCCTCCATGAAGTTCAAGGTGAGTCTCTACAAGGTCACGTGGAACGTCATCCGCGACGCCATGGGCAACGTGCTCTACCAGCTGTCCTCCATGAAGTTCAAGGTGAGTCTCTACAAGGTCACGTGGAACGTCATCCGCGACGCCATGGGCAACGTGCTCTACCAGCTGTCCTCCATGAAGTTCAAGGTGAGTCTCTACAAGGTCACGTGGAACGTCATCCGCGACGCCATGGGCAACGTGCTCTACCAGCTGTCCTCCATGAAGTTCAAGGTGAGTCTCTACAAGGTCACGTGGAACGTCATCCGCGACGCCATGGGCAACGTGCTCTACCAGCTGTCCTCCATGAAGTTCAAGGTGAGTCTCTACAAGGTCACGTGGAACGTCATCCGCGACGCCATGGGCAACGTGCTCTACCAGCTGTCCTCCATGAAGTTCAAGGTGAGTCTCTACAAGGTCACGTGGAACGTCATCCGCGACGCCATGGGCAACGTGCTCTACCAGCTGTCCTCCATGAAGTTCAAGGTGAGTCTCTACAAGGTCACGTGGAACGTCATCCGCGACGCCATGGGCAACGTGCTCGACCAGCTGTCCTCCATGAAGTTCAAGGTGAGTCTCTACAAGGTCACGTGGAACGTCATCCGCGACGCCATGGGCAACGTGCTCGACCAGCTGTCCTCCATGAAGTTCAAGGTGAGTCTCTACAAGGTCACCTGCATATTCGGTGGTCGTTCTGAAGAACATAATGTCATGTCGTTCTCGCGAAATAGAATTATGAACCGTTGCTTGTTGTGGCAGGACCCCGTGAAGGACGGCGAGGGCAAGATCAAGGCCGACTTCGACCAGCTGCTGGAGGACATGTCCGCCGCCTTCCGCAACCTCGAGGACTAAACCCGCACCGGTGCGACCGCGCAAAATGAACCGTAATCCAACGAAGTAAAGCCCCATTTTGTATGACAATTTGCAACGGGTGTAAAACGTTATTCTATTAAGTGCTGTGTTGCTGCAAAATTTTAAGGAAATACCTCAATTTGTATGAGAGATTTCTTTGAAGTTTTGCCACCAGTTTCGTGTTTAATAAAGTAACTGTTTTTTTGCAGCTAAAGATAAGAAAGCGCGGTGGAGGCGGCGTCTTGTTAATAGTAATGTAATTATGTGTTATGAACATCTACGTAGAGTGCATAGGTCTATATTACTTGCAATCAAATTGATTCCATTGTTGAAATCGGACAATCGTAGGGGACTCGCGCGCTCGCGGCGCGCTCGCTTGTAAATAGTTGACGTTTCGCGTGCCATAGACTCGTGGAGTGTCTTGTTTACGTGGACTTAGTAGCTAAATGATTAGTTACTCGTCGCAGCCTATTTTACTACGTGAAAAGTACATGATCTTATTCTCTTCAACAAGTGACATGAAATATAATGGGGCTTGTTAACATTGTCACTTGTACACTTGTTTTATGCACAAATAATCAACTTAGTTACTAAAGTCATGGAAACGTGGCAATACGCGCCGCGAACGCACAACTCTCGCCTTTATCTAGTTGTTATTTATATTATTAAATATATTCTATTTATACACTAACAATGAATTATTTGCCCATTGATATTCAGTGAGATCGAATCGTCGGTATCGCGTACCCTGTTGCATTCCACGATTATTTTAATGTCTGATAGCAATTGACCTGTTTAAATTGACGTGTGGTTCGTATAGAGTACCATACAATCGCGTGTCAGTTTAAATATGTCGAATAATAATTGTATCAGCCACTTGTCTCGACGATTTGTTTTATGTTACAGTATTATGACAGTGCTGGCAAGTGCGTTCACATTCGCTTAGTAACTTAACAGTAAGTCCAATAAGATTGTACAAATGTAATCGCAATAATATATACTTGCTGTTTGGTTTTCTGTGACGTTAAGTGTTGAGAGGAGACGAAAGTTATTAAAAATAAAGTTTTAAAACTTATACTTGATTTTCATTTAACTTTGCTGTTAGGGACATTTTGAAGCTTCCTTAGGTCTCCAGTTCAATAAATTGGAAAATCGATTAGCGCACCTTCAGACGCCGCCGGCAGCGAAGTCTCATTGTCAAACCATATTCACCTTTATTCCTATGTACGAAATGCATAGTATAGCTTGAGATAAACAAAAGTCTCGCAATACGCTATTTTGCATCAAGTCAAATCGGATACTTTTTTCTAAATGTCAAAAACAAACATTTTCTATGGGATTTGTACGGAATATTGATTTATGACGTCATAGTTCCTTGGAGTCAAATAACGCTCTTAATATTATATCCGTTTTTCTGCATTAATAAATCTAAAATCACGTTGAAAGTGGATGTGATCAATGTCAACTGGCATTATTTTGTGACGTTTTATTCTATTAACAGTACCAAATAATTTATTTTTGACCCACCTTAATACCCAATTGTAAGCGGCCACAAGCTATGCTATGCATTTCGATGATACAAACTTTTTCGTACATACATACAAACGTTAGTGTATTCCCATTTGAATCCCCGGGGTGCGCTTTCCCGCTCTTTCTTCAAATATAATATGTATGCAATGACCTTATGTATGTCAATAGTTAACCCGAGGACCTTGCGCATTGGAGAAGAAATAGCACGATGATAATTCCGGCGCGGGCCGCCTGCCTGACGTCAACCCTCTTTGGGAATGCAGTTGTGCGAAAAGTTATACAACCAGCCGCCGCCCGACGTCGACCCTCTTTGGGAATACAGTTGTAGCACGAGATTTTCGTGCTTAGTCCTTTAGTTGCCTTTAACGACATCCACAGGAAGAGATGGAGTGATCCTATTCTAGGCCGAAAGCCACACGGTACATATGATACAAACAAAGACGAATATGGTTCGACAATAAAGTGCGCAGTCAATCCAGTGTGAATTGGTGCTTAATCGAGTATATTTGATCAGAACTTTGAGTGTTTCCCATGTTGGGTAGGCGAATATAAGCCGCCTACATACATACCTATCAAATTATCTAACTAATGGTGTTAACTAAAATGATCTAAGGGTGGGACACATCTGTACGCTTCGGCACCGGCCATGCTGAAGCGTGCGTCGCTCTCTCTCGCTCTAGCAAATACTGTTCTGAGCGACAGAAAAGGAAAGTGCTGTTCCGTGCTGACAGATGTGGCCCAACCCTAATGGCTCATTTTGATAGGTCGATAACTCGGTCGATATGTATATCGACCATGCTGTAGCATGCGGAGACTCCTCGTAGGCGGGTTATCGACCAATGAAAGCCACAAGTCGATACATTGGTCGTTGGTATTCACCGCATGCAGTATATACGACCATATCGACCTAGTTACTGCCTGTCGTCATTTAAAACGGCTTCCCGCATGCGTTACGGAAATCTTACGCACCCCAAAGGCGGGCTGTATGTTTCAATCTTAGGTTTCAGTGGCTTATTTTCATTGGTCGTGAACTTATTCGATATACATAATGCGGGGACTACAAGTCGATACAATGGTCGTTATGCAGTCTGCGGTTTTTCCCAGCATTACTCTATCGACTAGTGAAAACGGCTCCCCGACTGCGTTACGGAAATCTCTCGCACCCCGAATGCGGGCTACATCGACCAGTAAAAACGGTTTCCCGAATGCGGGCCTTATGGCATGCGTTAGTGAAATGTCCCGTACACCGAATGCGGGTCAAAACGACCAATGAAAATGAGCCAGTACATGGTTCCCCGAATGCGAGCTCTATGGCATGCGGTACAGAAATCTCCTGCCCTCGGAATGAAAGCAAGGATGACCTATGAAAATAAGCCAAATAAGACTTGTAGATATTTCTTTTTTAGGGTTTCGTACCCAAAGGGTGCAAACGGGACCCTATTACTGAGACTCCGCTGCCTGTCCGTCTGTCCGTCTGTCCGTCTGTCCGTCGTCGGTCCGACTGTCACAGGGCTCTATCTCTTGAACCGTAATAGATAGACATTTGAAATTTTCACCGATTATGTATTACTGTGGCCGCTATAACTACAAATACTGAAAATAAAAAAAAGTTAAAAATCAAAGGGGGTCGCGATACAAAAAACGTGTTTTTTCAGCGTTTTTAACTAGATCTTTATAATGGCATTAACTAGATACTTGAAATTTTCACAGATTATGTATTACTATGGTCGCTATAACAACAAATAGGTACTAAAAATAAAAAAAAGTTAAAAATGAAAGGGGGTCGTCATACAAAAAACTTCCTTCGTTATAGATAGACTCTACTGCTGTGATCCCTACGTTTCATAACATTTTGGGTTTGCTGTAGTGGGGTAAAAAGATATTAACTTGGGGATTGTGCAGAGAAGGTCCAAGCTCTTTGATTTTGCACCTAAAACTGGCCGCTTTACCATTATTGTCTTTTTAATATCTTATAAAAGTACAAGTGACACTTGGTGACGCTCGGTCACTATTAACCTCGTCTTTTTTCTATGCTATTGACAACACAATTTGTAGAGGAGTTTTGAGATATTTTAGAAATATATAAGAAGGTACAGGCGTCATGAGTAGCAAGGAGCGACGCAAAGTCGGGGAGACGTCCCCCCACATGAGCACCGCCTCGCTACTCGTGAGTGTGGAGGACCTCATCAACATGGCCATGGGACCGGACACCGTGAGTCTCAACTTATTCTTGAACCCTTTTTGATACTTATTCCTACTTTGATTAAACCATCCCAAATATGTTTCAAAAGAAGCCAGAAATCATTTAAATAAATAAAACCGGCCAAGTGCGAGTTAAACTCGCGTGGAGAGGGTTCCGTACAATTGATTGAATTCTTATAGGTTTTCCTGTAATCTAAAAGCAATGAACTATATTCCGTATTTTTTTCAAAATTTTAGGCTCAGTAGTTTCGGAGATCAGGGTGGGGGGAATGGTAAATTTTCGTCTTCTTTCATGAATAAAATCAAAACTATTTATTTTATAATTATAACAAAAATATATTTGAGATCCTCACAATGAGCCCTTTCATTTGATATATAACACAGTAAGGTTTGCAAAACATTTTTTTTCAATTTCCTAATTTATCCCCCGAAAATTACACTTATTTTAAAAAAATATTTATTTACTTTGCACATATGTGTTTGGGTCATAGGATTACACCATCCTACCAAATTTCACCTGATTCGGTCTAGTAGATTCGGAGCAAATTGGCTGTGACAGACGGACGGACAGACAGACGCACGAGTGAACCTGTAAGGGTTCCGTTTTTTTTTTTTTTTTGTACGGCACCCTAAAAACCATTCAGCACACATCAATACCGGCCAACGCAGCGTAGGACACTTATTTAGGTAGTCTGATTACCTAGTAGGTATGTACCAAGTAGGTAGTAGATGGTCAGACAACCTAAAAACGTTGCAGGAAAATGATCATACTTTCTGTTGACTCGTTGACATAGTGTTATTTTTAAAGCATGCGCTTTGCCCAACAAGATATTAGATAGCTCAGTTGACAATATATGTATTTCTTTTATTTATTTAGCTACCTATTATAATGCTTTATTATTTTCAGAAAAATATTGTTAATTTCAAACTACTACAAACGGTTTTGCATATATTAGCTAGACAAATGCGACTACTCGAGCAAAGAGTGGAAATCAAGGTATCAGAGTACATAACCATGAAGGAGAAAGAACTAGATGAGCGTGCAGAAGATAAAGCAGAAAGACGCAGTAGAGCCACTTCCAGGGACGAGGGCAGGGCCAAAGACAGAGCTACTTCTAAGGACGAAAAGAAGGTCGCCATCGATACTGCGAAAGAGGGAAGAAAAGCCGAAAAGGTATCGGGTAAAGCAGAAGAGGCATTTAGGACAGCTGAACGAGAGAAGAGAGACATAGAAAAAGCACTGGCAGCTAAAGACAAAGAGAAAGAGAGGCAAGACAAAAGTGCAGAAAAGGAAAAGGCAAAAGCGGAAAAACAGGCGTCAAAAGCAGCGAAGGATCAGGAAAAAGCTGACAGAGCATCTTCAAAAGAAAGAGAAAAAGCAGAACGCGCCGATGCCAAACAAACTGAACGAGAGGAAAGGGCCACATCGAAAGAAAGGGAAAAGGCGGATAAAGCTCTAGCAAAGGACGAAAAAGCTGCAGCTAAAGAGAGAGAGAAAGCTGAAAAGGACCAGGAAAAGGCTAAGGCGAAAGAAGGAAAAGAGATGACAAAGGCGGAAAAGGAGGCAGCGAAGGAACAAGAAAGAGCAGAAAAGGCGGCTGGAAAAGAACGAGAAAAGGCAGAAAGAGCTGCGGCGAAGGAACAAGAGAAGGCAGAAAAAGCTTCTGCAAAAGAGCAAGAAAAAGCGGACAGGGAGGCAGCGAAGGAAAAGGAAAGAGCAGAAAAGGCGGCTGGAAAAGAACAGGAAAAGGCAGAAAAAGCTTCTGCAAAAGAGCAAGAAAAAGCGGACAGGGAGGCAGCGAAAGAAAAGGAAAGAGCAGAAAAGGCTGCCGCAAAAGAAAAAGAGATAGCGGAGAAGGCTGCGCGGGAAAGGGTGAGATTCATTAATTTTTCACATTTTTAGTATCACTGATATATTAATTAGGTACATATTTAATTTTCAAATTTAAAGATTTGTAAAAAGTAGTTTATGATTTTTAACCCCCGATATAATACAGCGGTGTTATAAGTTTGACGCTAATGTCGGTCAGTCTGTCTGTCTGTGACATCGTAGCGCTCGAACGGATGGACCGATTTCGATGCGCAGTTAAGCAAGTTCCCTTGCGGTGGTTCTTAGCGATGTTTAATGAAAATTGGTTTAGCCGTTTAAGGACGGTATGCACAAAACCACGTGGTCGGATTTGGCTCTGAAATATGCAAAATTTTCCCGCTAGGGGGATAAAAATGTCAAGATGACGTTACATAGAGTTAATAATGTGTAAACGGGACAATAGATGTAGGTTATCATAAATTGTAACGTAGAATTAGTATACAGCTTACTTTTTTCTTTTCGTCAAGACTTCCAGTCCGCGATACTTATTAAAATTTTCAAAACAATCAAATCAAATAATTATTTTGTTTGAATTATTATTTCTGAATTAAGGCCTTGGCAGACGTCATTATAATGTACTTAACACTTTAGTAGACAGGCTATCAGTAGAAAAAGTAAAGTCGAAAATACAGTAGTGTGCGTGAATGCAAGACGTTTATTTAAAAAGCGAGTTTAAATATATGTGAAATTCATATAGCACTTTCTAAAAAATCCAAGTTATAGGTATTCGAATCTTGCGTAAAATTTATTACTTTTTCAATTTATTAGTCGACCTCCGTGGCGATTCCTTAACACGCTAGTCCGTCACTCGGAGGTTCTGGGTTCGATTCCCAGCCAGGGCAAGTTGGTAAATGGCCTTTTTTAATTTGTCCTGGTTCTTGGGTGTTTATTTTACCCCATCAAAAACATAAATGTAAAAATGCCAAGTTCCAATTCCGACAAAACAATTGAAATTTAAATAGCTGCCAAGTTATGTAGGTAGAGAAAACTGAAATTTATTCATAAGAATCTCAACATTTGACTTGGACAACATTAAGATTGAAAGCACGGTCACCCATCCTAACTGTGACCAAGCTAGAAGTTGCTTAACCTGTAAAAGCACGGTCATTCATCCATCAATTTTTGAATTTATCGTATGCGAAGTGGAGCGAAATATATGCACAAGTGGTTTTGATTACTCGTATTTTGAAAGCGCAAATGACAAAGAACCCTTAGAATAGAGAATCTGTTTTGTTTCACGCAGCTTTTTAGGGTTCCGTAGTAAACAAGAAACCCTTATAGATCCATCATGTCTGTCTGTCTGTCTGTCCCCAGTTTTACTCATAGACTATTAGTACTAGAAAGCTGTAATTAGGCATGGGCATGGATATGTGGTAATAAAAACTTAAAAAAAAAATGTGTGTTGTGAGTCTTCGTTGAATAGGTCTTTCAAAAATATTGTAAGATTATGAACACCCTTTTTCGTTTTAGCAATCCGTTTGTGAAATATTTGATTTTTGATTGCAAATTTTTGTTAGAATCATGTGTCTCCCTCTCTGTCAGTTAAACGGTTGTATATGGACACTTAAAAAAATTCACGGCAGTAGTAGGTATATAACGTCTCCCTGTACATAAACTAATTTAAGGTGGATTCAGTTCATGATACTGAACAACTTTTCCTAAGGAACACATAATTAAATATAAAAGAAAATGTTTGCTTTCCATTCGACCTCCGTGGCGTAATTGTTAACACGCTAGACCACTAATCCGGAGGTTCTGGGTTCGAGGCCCAGCCAGGGCAAGTTAGAAAATGGTCTTTTTCAAATTGCCCTGGGTCTTGGGTGTTTATCTATGTATGTTTTTATCATATAATATAGTATCATTGAGTTAGTATTCCATAATACAAGTCTAAAACCTACTTTGGGGCTAGCTTAATTAGTGTGATTCGTCCTTACATATTCCATACATATATTCCATAAATATTACATTTTGCCAAATCTTGTGTGTAAGAGATCAAAAATAATTTATGTATTTCGTTTGTTCCTTGGTGAAAGTTGTTCAATATCATGGACTGAATTCAGACCTAAAGTTAGGCAGTTGTTAGTTACATAAAACAAGTAGGTACTGACTACGGAACTCTACACTGGACGTGGCCCGTTACGGCACGTGCCCGTTTATTTTGGTTAAGTTGAAATTCTAGGGAACCATAGACAAATTTATGATATTTCTGCGTAAATCAATATTACTTATCGCTGACAGGACGTTCTCAAAAATACAATCAAATAGTATTTTACGCGAGCGGTAACTTGGAAAACTACACGTTTTGTGTTCCACTGACAGAAAATGTACACATTTGAATTTTCTTTGTGAAACAATACGTTTAGCGACCATCTGCAATCGTAACACCTTTCACTTCTATTCACCTTATTATGTAAGTACGGAGGGTAAAAAAGGATTGCACGTTGAACAGATCAACAGTCTTGGCTTAGCAGCTGTATGTGCTCAATTAATGACTTGACTGTTTGATTTTGTACAATATTTTTAACGAATCAACAAAGAGCACTAAAAAGAAATCTTTTCCTGAAAACAGCTAAAAAAATTGGTTGATTAATGAAGCAGTAATTAGCATTACTACACCCTTTTATTTTTTATCTTCTAATAGGTTTTCCTGTAATCTATAGGTAAAGAACTTTTAACTGTATATTTTTCAAAAGTTTGGGTTCAGTGGTTTCGGAGATAAGGGTATTTTTATTATTTATTTTCAAAATTAACTTCAAAAACACCAACTTAAAAAATTTAGAAAAATATATTTAATATTATCATAAAATGCTCTTTCATTTGATATTTTACGCGATGTAGTTCACAAAACCCTTTTTTTAATGTCTCATTTATCTTCCATAAGTGGCCCCATTTTTTTTAAATTTATTCATTTACCTACATTTTACTTCCGTCTTTGGGTCACAAATTTACATTATGTGCACCATATTTCAACTGAATCGGTCCAGTAGTTTATTAGGGGGGGGTCAATTTTCGCCCATTTTCTTAAATAACTTAAAAATACCAATCTAAGAAATAATATAAAAAAAATATATATATTTAAAATTGTCATAAAAAGTTCTTTCATTTGATATGTCACACGATTTTGTTATAAAAACTTTTTTTTAATGTCTACTTTACCCACCATAAGTGGCCCCCTTTTTTAAATTCCTTTTATTTACGTTATACGTCTATCTTTGGGTCACTAAGTTACATAAGTGTAGGTACTAAATCTCAACTAAATCATTTTTATAGTTTCGTAGCAAATTGCGGACAGACAGATAAGCGAAACCCTAAAAACAGTAAAAACACCAAAAAAATCGGTTCCTATACAAATTTCCCGGGCGGCTGCACACTTTTGTATGAAAATGCAGATTTTTTTTTTGTTTTTTTACTGTTATTTTAATATCATTATACTATATTAGCAGTCCACCCCGGCTTCGCCCTTGGTACACACAAAGCCCATGTCACTCGGCGATAGTGTACCTTTCCAACGGTGAAAGTTTTTTTTAAAACGGTCCAGTAGTTTCGGAGCCATGTAATGCAAACAAACAAACAACCAAATCTTTCCTCTTTATAATATTAGTATAGATAAATAGCCTATAGTAGGCCTGTCTGCCTAGCCAAGTATAGATCTAGTATAGCCTGTGGTTCGATATATTACGCATATTGTCAATTCGTATTTTGATATACATTCATGAGGAAAAGTTGTTCAAAATTTCTGACTGAATCACCCATCAAAACAATTGTAAAACCCTAATTAAACAGCAGCTTTTATTACAAAAACAGTTAATATGATTCCGCGACCCGAGAAAGTTCCAATCCGATTTTCACCCCAATCGCCAATTAAAAAATATAGGTAATAAATCAAACCAAATTATTTTTTTCATTGGTTTATATTCAATAAAATTTAAAAAAAAATGTGCGATGCCGTATCTGCGATAGCATTACATCTTTGCTTGAATGTCAACAAAATGTCAAAACTGTACCATAGTGTAGCAAAAGTATGACATAATTTGGCAGTTTGTACATAGTTTTTTATTGAAATATTTTAGACTGTAATGCAATTTTACGTAATTCGAAAATGGATTTTTTTGAAAAATTCGACACGGCCTCCTTCCTGAACGCCCGGTGGGCAACTAAATTTGTATGGAAGTAACATGGCCGCCATTTCAGAGAATTCTGTCAAAAACGTTGCAAAACAACCAATTTTTAAAATTGTTTTTTTTATTATTGCGTGATTGCATTGTAAGCAAATATAAAGAATAATGTTTCAAAATAGCCTTTATTTTTATAAAATATATGTAATCCCTTGTTAGAATATTTCTTTACGCTGAAAAACAAGCCAGTTTGTAGCAAGATTTTCTAAAATATTTCTTTCAGGTTTCTTTACAATTATCTTACTTTTTCTAAATGAAAATTAAAAAAATACGGTTTTCGTCTACTGGCTAGTCTATTCACCTATAACTAGGTATGTAATTTTCTTAGTGGTCTTTTCTACTTAAGCCATAACTATTGCCCGCGCAAAGTGCGTTTTGCATGTTTTTGGGTAAATTCAATGCTTGTTTTTAGGAAAACTACAAAATATTTAAAAAAATCCTTTTTTTCGTCTACTGTCCCAACTCTTCCTCTATCTATGTGTATACATTATTTGACTTAAATCAAACGCTTTCTGTACAAACTTGTTGCCCGCGCAAACCCATTTTACATGGTGCCGACCCTTAAGTTAAGGGTCTTCGCACATTACACCGACTCAACGCCAATCCAATACCCTTCAAACTAGAACTATCGATTCGGTATCAACGAGTCGTCAACTAGGCGATCAACGCGTCGGCCACAGTGCACAACTTGTCGTCAATGAGTGGGCAATGCGTCGTCAACGTGTGGGAAGCGCATTATCAACTAGGTCAACCGCAACTAGATCTACAGTCGTTATTCAGCGAAATTCGTTGAAGATTGGTTCAGTAGATAAAGCGTGAAGAGGTAACAAACAAACAAATATATAAACTTACTTTCGCATTTGTAATATTAGTTGGGATGGGATTAAGTCATGTCAAGCCATGTCGTAAAGACCGGGAGATAACTGCAAAAGTTCAATTGTATTTTTTGAGAATACCTAATTATTATTTGTATTTTTTTGTGCAGAAAGCTGGATCCGATACCAACATCGTGGTAAGAGGTAATTTAGTTTCTGATTTAACTAAAAATCATTAGGTAACATAACCATTTCTATTTCTTATCTTATAATTTTTTTATTTAGAAGCGGAACGCGACAAAGAGAAGGTTTTAGTCGGTAAATATATATATACTTTTTAATTTAATTAAGACGATTGTGTTCCTACCTGTAATATTTTAATCCACGACAAAAAGAGTGGTGTTATAAGTTTGACGCTAATGTCTGTCGGTCTGTCTTTCTGTGGCATCGTAGTGTTCGAACGGATGGGCCGATTTCGATGTGGTTTTTTTTACGTGAAAGCAAGTAGTTCCCTTGTGGTGGTTCTTAGCGATGTTTAATGAAAATTGGTTTAGCCGTTTAAGTTAAGGGTCTTCGCACATTACACCGACTCAACGCCAATCCAATACCCTTCAAACTAGAACTATCGATTCGGTATCAACGAGACGTCAACTAGGCGATCAACGCATCGGTCACAGTGCACAACTTGGCGTCAATGAGTGGGCAATACGTCGTCAACGTGTGGGAAGCGCATTATCAACTAGCTCGACCTCAACTAGATCTACAGTCGTTATTCGAATTTTATCTAGAGCAGGCGTAAAATGTCTCGCTTTCTATACCAAGAACTGGCAATAATAGCAAAAATACTCTATGACAAAAATGAAATAATCAGTAGGAACAGAAGATATTGTTGTTCATGTCATAATATGTTGCGAAAAAGAAAACCGGAAGGGGAATATTGCAATTAGAATATTGGCCGACGAGTTGGCAACGCGTCGCCCGCTAGCCGCAAGCGCACTGTCGATTCGTACCCGATTCGTCAACAACGAGGGGCAAAAGGGTCGGAGACAGTCAATAGGTGACTTTCAACTTAAAAGTTGACAAATTCACTAATAAATAATACAACATAAGGCTTACATTTCACTGCCATACCGTGAGTTGAGTTGGAGTGGAGTCGGCGTTGAGTCGGTGTCATGTGCGAAGACCTTTATTGGGGGTTAACGCTTGAAAGTCAGGGCTTTCTCTAGAAAATAATAGATGGCGCTACGAATATCAAGTCGTATCGGTAGTTCCGCTACTCATCACTAGATGGCGTTCTTGACAGTCGGGGTTTTTTTTTAATTTGTCTAGCAAATAAACTTGTATACATAAAGATGTAACGATTTTCATCCCTTAAACCTTAAGGCCGTACCTGAATTTTCCGGGGTCCAGTGCTGCCCCCATTTAAAATAAATCATTTCAGAGAAAACGGATACATCATTGAAAATTTTGCAACTATCAAGTCCTAGATAACCCTTCAAAGTATTTTATGAACTACTGTTTACAGTTTAAAGTGAGAACGTTAAGCTTTACTACGCACATTTGCGAAAAACGGCCACTTTTGGCTAATGTGCGTAGTAAAGCTTAACGTTCTCATTATAAACTGTAAACAGTAGCTCATAAAATACTTTGAAGGGTTATCTAGGACTTGATAGTTGCAAAATTTTAAATGATGTCTCCTTTTTCTTTGAAATGATTTATTTTAAATGGGGGCAGCACTGAACCTCGGAAAATTCAGGTACGGCCTTAAGTAACAGCTTAAAAATTTATTGATTTCAGTTGAAAAGGGACCCACTACTCGAACTGGTAAATATTAACTTTCAGATATCAAGTAGATACGAGTAAAAAGAAAGTTTACACGGCATTTACCCGTCACAAATTAGTAGATACGTATTAGTAGGTAAATTGAAGCTACAGTGTAACCATTTCGACTCGATAAGAAGAAGAAGAAGTAGGTAAATTTTAATTTTCGTTTTTCACTTCCATTCTCACAGCACACCACCTTACCCTATACCGGGTGAAATTGAGGAGTGACTGAGTCGTGTCGTATAGGATAGTCAAGCATTGATCGGAAGACATGGAAAATACTCCACCCCCAAGAACATAGTTGGAGTTTTTGGCGGGAAGTCAAGGTGTTTGGTTGGGGTTTTCTTTAAATTATTTTGCAAATTGATTTTAGTGGACCTTATAATATGAAATTGGTGTTGTTTGGTGTTATAAATGCTCATGCTCATGAACAATATGTGAAATAGTTAAAGTGGACAGTCATAGTACGGCTGTAGTGATATTTGTTTCGCGGACTGTGTGGGCGTCTTCGGGCGTCGTCCGCCACTCAATCGGCTATGAAAACCAGTGGACTCGTATAGATTTGTCGCCAGAAGCTCCCTTAAAGCAATCAAAGGCCTACACCAACCTTTGATTGTAACTTGTTAGGAAAAAAGAATTTCCCACGTTTTATTAACTTGTTCCTGGCTAAATACGCAGTAGCGTCAAGCCATAAATTAAAAAAAAATTATAAAAAAAAGAACATAGTTTTGTAGCGCCTATCGAATTTTCTGTTTTTCCTAAAGGTTGACTGCTAGGGATTCGAATGCATTAGCGTTAAGTCCACCTTTTGTACCTTTGTGTTCAATAAAGATTTAATAAATAAATAGGTAGTTCTTAAAAACGAGCAGGTATATTGATGATGATGATGATACAATAGACGACTGGACTTGCTGTTAATCATCATCAGGTCTTCTTTAGTCTCCACTGCAGGAGCACGACCCTCTCTGTACTACCAGAGCGTATATATAGCGTGTATTAGCCAGAGCGGTCAGAGGATTTAGCCTACAATCTCCACGCTGGCCTGACGGGTTGGGGAGGTCTCATTAATGTTTATTAAGCTTTGTTTAGCTTGTGTTTCCTAAGTCGCCTTCTACTACATCCACGAGAAGACTTGGAGTGGTCTTATTCTACTCTGCCGGGAACCACACGGCGGTTTTGCTGTTAAAATTTTTTGCAAAATCTAGCAGCAGCAGGCACCCCTGGTAGTCGCGCCAACATCGAGGTGGTGACGCGTTCCCAGTTCGACCTGCTCCGCGGGGTGGTGAAAGATCTGGCGGAGAAGGCGGCTCCGCTGCCCATGCCGTCGCTGCCGCAGAACAAGGAGTTACTGAAGAGACTTTCCAAAGGCACTGCCTCGCTTACCGACATGATGGGAGCTATGCAAGTATGACCATATTGTCTAATCTCTTCTCTTTTGTCTTCTCTATTCTCTGGTGAGTGACCTGGTGGAGAAGGTGGAGCCGCTCCCCATGCCGTCGCTATCGCAGAACAAGGAGTTACTGAAGAGGCTTTCCAAAGGCACTGTCTCGTTTACCGACATGATAGGAGCTATGCAAGTATGACCATATTGTCTCTTCTCTTTTGTGTTCTACTCTTTGGTGAGCGTCCCGCCGGAGAATGCGGCTCCTCTGACCATGCGCGTCGTCAAGGAGCTACTGGACAGGTTGTCCAAGTGTAACACCTCGCTTACCGACGTGATAAGTTCAAACTTAGAAAGATAAATTTAATTTTGGCATTCTGTTTAAGAGGTTCTATTGGACACCCGTTTAGATGGCTCCAATACAGACCGCGAAAGGTTGAGCTTCTTTGTTTGTATACCTTTGCTTGCCCAATATTGGGCGAACCCTACAGAATTGTCTGTGCAAAGTAGAAGCCTGAGGAGGTATGGCTATACAGGGTTATTTTTAATTAACCGACAACCTTTTTGGAGCAAGGTCAGTCCGTGATACTGAATCACTTTCCATAAAAACAATTATTGAAAAACGAAAAATAAATTTCGACTTTCCATACAAATCGGCGCTCAACCAAATGGATTTTGTATGGGAGGACGAAATTTTGTTTTCGTTTTTCGATAATTGTTTTTATGGAAAGTGGTTTAGTATCACGGACTGACGTGCTCCAAAAAGGTTGCCGGTTAATTAAAAATAACCCTGTATAGTATTAGATTTTTTTGGGGAGACGCACTACGTACTCCATTTTACCTGTAGCATTCCACAAATCCTTAATTAATGATATACTTATCCACACTACAGCCCATAAAACAACAATTGTTTTTTCGTGTGTGTAATTGGCTAACATGGTGTCAGTTTTTTCAAGCTGCCTAAAGGCATCTGAGAAAGCTTAACGACTACCATACAATATATATATATAATGGTTAACTGGGAAAAAATGCTCTTAGCATTAAGTCCGCCATTTGTTAAAAGTATATTTTTACTTTGTACAACAAAGTTTGATAAATAAATAACTGATGACAGTCGGGACCAACGGCTATACGCTTCCGAAGCACGGATCTCGAGAAAATTCTACGCCACTTGTGGTCACCTATCCAAGTGTGGACCACGCCTGGGCTTGCTCAACTTGCGAAAGCGTATTTCTACCGAGCAACGGAGATAAACAACACTGTGACCATTGCAGGTAAACGCCCGAGTGGTGGCAGCCGAGCAGGCGATCGGCCGCATGGGCGGCATCCTCACCCAGCTGGCCACGGCGGGCGCGCTGCCGGAAGACATCGCTGGCCAGGTACTAATAACATTTAATTTTAATTTTATTAGTTCAAGTACACTTGAAAATTTACAAACAATATATGTAAAAATACATACTCCACCGACAAGAGCATAGCTCTTAAATATAGATAGATAGATATGTAAAAAAAGGAAAATATAGTACTTAGGTGCTACTTATTTTTAAAGAAATTTCTTCTAGTAGACCGAAACATTGTTTATTAACAGTTGCCAGTAGCAGATCTACAAATATTTTGTCCTCAGTAGTTAAGACGATTCACGGAGTCCAGTGCTGCCCCCATTTGAAATAAATTATTTGTAAGGAACGGAGATATCATTTAAAATTTTGAGCTAGCAAACCCTAGATAACCCTTCAAACTATTTTATGAACCACTGTTTACAGTTTAAAGTGAGAACGTTAAGCTTTAGTTTGTATTTTTGCGAAAAACGGCCACTTTTGGCAAAAATGCAAACTAAAGCTTAACATTTACACTCAGTGGTTGATAAAATAGTTGTTTGAAGGGTTATCTAGGGTTTGCTAGCTTAAAATTTTAAATGGTATCTCCATTTACTTACAAATATTTTTTTTCAAATGGGGGCAGCACTGGACTCCGTGTATCATCTTAAACTAACATCTGGTGCCCCAGGCTCTATCCTATATAGTAAAGAAGATCTTGTCGCGTCGTTACTTCTGAAATTAAAGATCTAGGCCACGATAAGGTCGGGGAATTTAAGCCTAAAAATTGAAAACTTTAATCAGAAAAAGTGAAAAGTATATAGAATAGATCCCCAGGATTTCGCATATTAGTCTTCATGATTATAACTACGTTGATGATGACAATAAAGCAGTGAACTTGATAAACGTTGATTTATTATACCACCCACATACCGCATTGTCATCGGTGTCGGTAGGTATATCGAGGTCGCTTGTGCAGAGTGTATACAAAAGTTAACTTGTTTCTGTTCCTTGTTGATTTTTGAATCAGGTCGACGAAGTAACTTATAATCTGGAAGCAGAGCTCAAAGGAGCTGGGGCTCCTTCTGGCACAGCCACTGGTGCTGCCCGTGGCGGCGGCGGCGGGGCCGTCAGTACTGCCGCTATCCCAGAACCTGATGAAGGGCGAGTTAGTTTCCACTTAAACTCTTTTTAGTTTTAGTTAAAACTAACGTGAGACATACACTAATATATGTTATACATATATGCGGCGTCGCGCGTCACATTCGCCCTGAGGACGACCTTCGGATGAGGTTGAAACATGTCGGTCAGCAGCTGATTTTTCACGTGAGTTACCTTTGTATAACATATAATTAACTCGATTTGTTTTATTAAAAGGGTTACGCTTTGTTTAGGTTACGCAATGTTATAAGGCTCATTGACCCTTTTTAGATAGCAAATATAGGATGGATTTAATGTGTAAAGGGCGGTAGATCCGACCCCCGATCATACAAAACACTCCAGACTCTCAGCTGTGTACATTTTAGACACGTTGAAGGAGAAATAGAACTCGAAAAACCGGCCACTAGTTTTTGCATTTAAAAGGAAAATCATATTAAAAATATAAGTAACACAAAACATATGAAATTTAAAATAAAAGATTAATCTTACAGGTTTAGCTCTGTTCACTTTCCATGGAAACGAATAAAAGCATCGCGAAAGAAAAAAAACCATCAACATGTTTATAATAAATACTGTTTGAAAACTGTAGTTTGTAAGTATGTACATATTTATCAATTTCGGTTATTTACTTGATGGGAAACCCAATTCTATATAGCTGGAATATCAAATTATCTGATTTTAAATTATACCCGGTATAAATTCAAAACGGGTAGGTAAAAATAGGTATAAATGGGTATTTACACATGTCTTGAGTTTTTACCGGGTAGATGCCCATTTCTATTCGCCGCACGCTGAATGGCGGTCTCTGATTGGTCAAAGCGTGTCACGCGTGCTTCCCTCCCCGCACCGCGTCAAATTTAACTTTATTATCAAATTGCCCAATTGTCAAGTAGCAATATAATAATGACCGTGCAATGTGATAAATAATGAAGTTTAGATAGTAATTAATCACTTCGCCCGATATAGCTAGACATTATTCATAATGCTCGCACATTATTTTACAATAAATAAATAAATTATTAATAATGCCCGCATTAATCACCTTGTCCATAACATATATACTATATACTGCTGTGAATTTTTTCACGTGTCCATACAACCGTTTATTTGACAGAGGACACTTGATTTTAAGGCCGTACCATTTAAAATAAATCATTTCAAAGAAAACGGAGACATCATTTAAAATTTTGCTATTACCAAGTCCTAGATAACCCTTCAAAGTATTTTATGAACTACTGTTTACAGTTTAAAGTGAGAACGTTAAGCTTTACTACGCACATTTGCGAAAAACGGCCACTTTTCAAAAATTTACCTATTCAATGGCTCTCCAAACTATAGGTTATCGAGAAAAAAATTGATTCCCGCTTTATATGCATAGGACCAACTCTAAAATAATTTTTTTTTCAGGATTTTATTGTAGGCACCACTTTGTCGACGTGATTATATACTCCATGCCAAATTATAGCTTTCTACTACTAATAGTCTTTAAGTAAAATCCACGGACAGACATGGCGAAACTATAAGGGCTCGGTTTATTACGAAAGCCTAAAAAGCCTGAAAGATGCCAACGCAGTGTTTGTACTCGTATATTATTAAGAAAATCAATAAAGATATCTGAATAATTTTTTCTAGCCATTTAGGTCCCATAGTTTGGTATAGGTATCTTCAGATATTTTAATTCAGAGCGTAAATATCTTCTTCGCAGCAATTGCATTCGACCAGGTCCCAGGCTTCTGCGGCGTCTCGCAAGTCCATCCTAGCTGCCAGGAGCAAGTACGGCGGCAGTGCCCGGCAAAGCACAGTATCAGCAACCTCGGGGGCCTCGGTCTTTGTGTCCAAAGTCACCCATCCTGAACTTGAGTAAGTCTTTTAGTCTCTTCCTTTTTATCGAGTGTGCTAACACTGGTGTCAGGTTTTTCGAGTTTTGTTGACAGCCGGCTAAACGCGCCTTCCAAAGAACGGAGGAGCTCGAGAAAATTTTTGTCACTTATTACACATCCAAATGCGGATCACGCTCGGGGTTGCTTAACTTGCGTAAGCGCTAGGAATGCGTTGCAGGGTCACTGACCGAGCTCCTCAAGTCCTTTAAATACAAACACATGAATTACTGCCTTTAGGGTTAGGTGGGTAGACAGAGCTTACAGATTGCTTCATATAATGTGCCTGTTATTGATAGACTCTTATAATAGAAACCTCTCATAAGTATGATGTATGAATGACAAGTATTTATATATATATTTTATATATATATATATATATATATATTTTATATAAATTTTAACATGAAATATAGAATAATGAAAGATGCAATAAAGAGTTAGTAACAATGCCTCTCCGTGTGACTGTTTCTAGCGAGGCAGTCCGGATTTTGAAAGAAGATATGACGAAGCACATGCAAGCCATCACGGCGAAGGCATCTGCATCGGCCGAGGCAGCCGTGACCTTGGTGAAGGCTGTTGGTAAGGACCATGATCATCGATTCAGCCGCAAGTCCGCAGGCTTTTCCCCAAGGATTATCTAAATATTCTAAATGATCGATGGAGGACATCAAACCAATACCAAAGAACTGGGCAGAGAGATGAGGGTGTGCAATCTTGCATTATGTCGCTACAAGGGTTTAGCTGGTGCGGGCATGATCTGATGCTCCCTCTATAGTCTAATGTATCTTCAAGATATGGTCTTTGGCTTTGTGTGTGCGTAGCATGTTTAGGCGAAGGTTTCTATGGCTGACTGCAGTAGTACCCAAAACTGAACTACAAAACTACAATCTAAATTTAAATAACACCTCTAAAACACGTGCTTTAATGTAATAGGAGCTTGGTTCAGGATTGAAAATAACATAAAATGCATCTAGTTTTAGACATTGAAAGGGAGGGTAAGATATCGGAGATTGTTAGGTACATGTATGTTCCGTTTATTGTGTAAGAGCGCAGAAGTTGCAACGGAAAAATGTTTACGCATCCTCACAGGCGCTGCGTCAGCGCAGTGTTGCTATAACGTAGTCGCAATGAGATACACCCCTGTCGCTTTATGTCGGGGGCTGCAGTCAGTAATGTAACGCACAGCACACACGTTGCCTGTAAATCGATGCAGCGACAGCGCTATGTGTAAACTCACTCTAATTCAGATGATCAAACTGTGTTTCAGTTGACATTGCTCCTATCAATACAGAATTTCGTCATCGACTTTCCACTTAAATTCTGATCCCCTCAGCCGAGAAGCTGGACGTGGCTCTGAAGCTGAACACGCGTATTTCCACGCTGTACTCTATGGTCAACGACTACGCGGAGCAGCTTAGTGGATTTGATGCCGGGATCTCTACTCAGGTTAGTCAGGCTCTTGATTTGTCGCCTCAGACAGTTCTCGATTGAATTGTAATGTCTATATTCGATCTAACTCCCCGTCCTAGGCCCGTACTCCATAATCATACAAGGCAGTCAAGGCACGGATCGACAGCACATCGAAAGCCATGTCCATAACCCACTCTATAATATTTATCCGTGATGACAGATTCGTTTCGATGGTAGGTAACAATGGTAGATCTTAGTTTGAATAATGACATAGCTATTACACCAGCTAAGTATCTGATTCGACTTGTCAGTGAAATCGATTGCAGTAGCTGCACTGTTATTTTTCAACCCTGGGTTAACGAGGGATAAGCCCTTATCTCAGAAACGGTTAACAAAAAAGAGGATGCTTACGACTGCCGGGTGTTGTTGTGTGTTTTAAATAGTTTTCCATTTCTGTTAAAACTGTTTTAAGTAACTTTGTATAGGTAATATTACGTTCGATAAAAGTAAACCAATGTGTAAACAATGTTGGTTATGTCTGTAGATGCAAGGCTTCGCGGAGCAGATGAATCAGATGCGTGTGGATCTCCAGGGTGGGCTCAAGCTGCTCGAGTCGGTCAACAACAACGCCGAGACTGCTGGTTGGTTTCCTATCGTTGACATCTTCATTTGCAAGTGGTGTCCAGTGTCCATCCCAGGAGCGGACCGTGAGTTCGTGGGGCACTCAGCTACTATAGCTCGGGGGCCTGGCTAGTTAACTGATTGCCATTTCAGCAAAAATGATTGATTTGACACCAGTTTTGGCCATACACGAAAAAGATTTCTTGTACGTATAACGTTATTCTGCGAAATTCTGAATCATATCAATGGGCGGTGCGACTCCACGTCACTATTTAGATTTCCTTTTTCTATCTTCACGCCCACCAATGCGCTAAAGGTGGCTTTTGGGTTTTACGGCCTTGGGCTCTGTCGGCGGGTGTGTGGAGCAGTCCGCGGGTTCTTTGGGCCTTTCGGTTGCTAGGCACGGTGTTACAGCCTTGACAAGATCAAGCAGCCTTGTTGGTGATCTTAGCATAACTTCTTGTTATCTTAAGACCGTGTTTATTTGAGGACAGTCAATGCACTCCGCATTGACTGTCCTTAAATAAATGTGTTCTTAACAGCGGTGCTGGAACTGACGGAGCGCTACGAGAATCTGGTGACAGAGCTAGATCACACGCTGCACGCTCATCAAGAGTTGACACTTCACCAAGTACAACTCCGAGAGGATCTGCGAGTTCGTTTGCTTCTTTTCTCATTACTTGTTAAGATAACATATAATTTTTTGGAAGGATTTATTATAAATCTTTAGCAACATATTAGTTGCTAATGGACTTAAGCCTTTTACCTATAAAGGGAAGTTGTTCATAATAACCACGCTGGGGGCGGGTTGGTGATAGCAGAAGATGGTATAGACGTTGCGCAGACGACGTTGCTGCCCGTTCTTTGTTATACGGGTTGATTTTGTGCCCCTGCCTAGGTTTTTTGCAATCTTGGAATCAGAATTACTAAAAGAACATAAAACCGTAAGAAAAAAATCATTTTTGTGAAATATTTTGATATAAAGAGATCCCAACATTTTTAATAAACAGGTAACCCGCCAATCGCCTGGTAGCAGGCCATTTTCGGTAAACATTTGTCAGCTGATATCTTTGGTTTTTATTATAAAACAAGAGAATATGTACAATAAAGAATTTACATACATACAGGTCGCGCCAAACTTCTAGATCGCTCTGAAGTTGCCTCACTCTGGTCACAAACATGGACAGAATATTTACCACACTAAAATTTTTACATAATGATTGCAAGAATGTAGATATGATATATATACACAATAAACAAAAATTAAGCAAATTCAATCTGCTATGGGTATCTGTATACTACTGCGACGCGATGCGTTTCAGAGCGATCTAGAAGTTTGGCGCGACCTGTACATACATATTTTTTATTTTGCCTACAAACTGAGTATACAAAGTACTTTCTAGAAAAAAATAGACATTCTTTGGTGACTATTGACATGCATTTTATATTTGGAGAAGAAAAAGCGGGAAAGCGCACCGTGTGCTCCGAAGCAGCACATTTAAGGATGCAACCGGGAACGCGCTATGATGAAGTAGGAATCATTTTACCTCCATTCGTGTTAAGATCTAATGAAACTGTTATGCGCAGGCCCTCATTGCCTCCGTAGAAACGCTTAGAGAACAGAAGGCTGATCGAGACGAGGTGCAAGATGGACTCCGAGACAAGGTAAACAGTATGGAAACGTAACCTGGTGTCACTTGAGAAGGACCAAGTTATTTTATGCTTGTTTATGCAGCGGTGAAGTTTAGAATCCTCATTATCGTCATTCGAACTAAATAATGAAATAAGAAATGGTGAAAGACAGAATCAGGGTGAGTTTTACTGTAAAACATTGCAAGCAATGACCTTGATTGCAAGACTCGTTCGATAAATAGATGTATCGTCGAATTACAATGCAAAAGAAAATAAGACGTTTTTTGGTTAAAACTAACGGGAGACACAGCCATTATTAATATGCTATAAACAGGTAACTTGTGTAAAAAGTCAGCTACTGTCTGGCATATTTCGACCTCATTCGGAGGTCTAAGTCAGGGCGAATGTGACTCGTGACACGTAGGTACATGAAGACTTCCTAAGCCGCACTGACGCCAGCGATGCATAGCGTGGGCAAATAATACTTTTTTATTATTACATATATAGTTAGCACTCAACATGTAGAGCTACGGGGTGATGTCGTACCGCTTTTGGAGTGTACGTTACACCTTGGTGCTATTGATAAGGCCAGGACGTAGGTAGACCAGAAATGAGGCGCGCTGGAGTCTGAATTGATTGGTAGCTGTATTAAGGGCTTAGACAGACCAGCTCACTCAGACGAGACAGTTGTCGACTGCGTGCCAGTGACAGTTCACGATCCTGATCAGCGACCAGTGTCATGAATTGTCGCGCAACGGTCTTGGACTGTCACTGCTGTCGTGAACTGTCGCTCTGTAAAAGCCCTTAGACCAAGTTTTGTTGGTTGTAGGCGGACAACTCGCGCCTCGCTGGCTTGCTCACCGAAGAGGAGTTCCTGAGGTGTCGCATGGAACTGGAGAGAAGGCTCGCCGTCTGCCACGAGAAGTTCAATCGCCAGGACGAAGTGTGGATGGTAAAGAATTCAATTTTGTATCCCACAGATAGTGGCGTTTTACGCTTTTTTGCGTGCGACGTAAGATAAGATGCTTAATTGACACTGGATCGGCAGTTGCTGGTAGCTCACTTTACTGTCAAACCATATTAATTTTTATTTCTATCAAAGAAATGCTTAATATAGCTTGAAAAAGACTTGTATGCGTGTGGAAGCGCGCCGCCGCAGGAAGCTTTTGTTTTTTTTCAAGCTATAAATACTATGCAATTCGTAAATAGTGAATATGTTTTGACAGTGGTAGCCTAGCTAAGTTTAGAGGTTACGTTCGTTCTAACATTCAAGTTGCCATCGGATTCTGTCAACAGAGAGCCGTCAAAGACCTGAAGGCCGTGACGGACGTGAAGGCCGATCTGATCCAGCTGCTCGGGCTGCGGGACGAGGCTCAGAGCGCGCTGCAGATGCTGCACCAGATGTGCCAGAACCTGGCGCTGGTGCTGGGCGAGCCGAAGGTATTCTCGAGTAGTGCAATAATTAATGTGGTTTAAACTTGTCGTTTTTCTAACTGATAGTACCTATACATATACATTATTTCCTGGTCTAGGTTTAAAAAAAGTAGAATGTACCAGCTGCTTCTCTTCCCGTACAGGACGTAAAAGCCGATTAAATAAAGTGGACGAAAGTGTAAATCAATAGGCGATGCGGCTAGCAACAACAACATACTATTTTGATACCTTTTTCCACCTTCTCGCCCGCCATCACGCTAAAAGTAGCCTTTGTGTCTTGCGGCCCTGGGCTCTGTCTACTTAGAGCCGCAAGACCTAAAATATTCTGTTTGCCCCGCTGTGTGTGTTACCTCTTGATATGGGTTTGGAATACACATCCAACACCTAGAGGAATATAAAATAATTTACTTTAGACAAGTAAAGTAAAGCAACCAATCTACGCTTTAGCTCCGCAAGAAAAAAAGTCTACTTAATAGTCTATAGCTGCGGCAGCAGCTGGCGTGAATAGCGTAATACGCACCTCCCGCAGTCCTCTTAGTCGTTATACCCCCGCGCCCCTGTACCCCGCAGGCGAATACTCATAAAGGCGGCCGGTCTAAAAGGTCTAATATTAGATATATCCGTTTTGTCCACAAAACGGCCAACCATGCCCACTACTGGGTAGTTGAACAGATATTGTTTCACACTCTTAATTATTAATTAACCAGGCGGCGATTCTCACTCGCAAGTTGACGAAAGGTTCCGTGTGCGGCGCTTGCATGGCTCCGGCGCTCATGGAGCCTCAAGACGCGCACGGCGGCGCTCCACCGCGGCTGCCCGCCGCCCGCCCGACGCCCACTGGAGCGCCCGCCGTGTATGAGGAGCCCTGCGAGACGGTCTTCAAGTTGCCGGAACCTCCAGATAACAGGTCAGTTATGCTGTTATGAAAAACCCAAGAAATATGCTGAAGCCATAACTCATTGGACATCTGCTCCAATCTGACTTACAGTTTGAAAATGCTCTGAAAACTTATGGACACGATGACTGACTAAGTAGATGAACCAAAGCAGACAGAGGTACCAAAGCAGATGAACGAATTCAATATTTTATTTGTTATCATTGTGAGTTACCCACAATAATGAAGTATTTTTTATTTAAACTACTTTATTGAATACATTAACTGTTAAAAAACTATCAGACACTCTTGCCGTTTCTCGACAAGAAGCACGTGAATATTGTTTCTTGCCAAATGTATGGAAACTTCGAAGGTTGTAAGCTTAATAAGCTTATGAGTTGATAGTAGGTTTATTCTTTATGTTACATATTTACGGCGTGGTTTTCCAGGATGAAACAGGATAAATCAAAAATAAAAATAAATAAAATATTATCCACAGCTACCAAAATCTTTAAGAAACATCCAAATCAGGCTTCTATGCTTTCGGCTAATTGCTCGGTGCAAATCCTATTACTTTACACCAGCGATTCTTGTATATACTCGTATATTTATAATGAGGATCTCAAAAACGGCTTTAACAATGTTGATGAAACTTAGTATTTAGGCATTGTCGGGGCTGAAAATCGATCTAGCTAGGTTTAATTTTTGAGGAATCTCATTTCCTTTGTGTTTTCTAGCAATAACAATTTATACGAAAAGTGATTTCGCCGCTTCAGTCATCAAACTTCATAGTCTAGTGTCAACTTACTGTCTCTCCACTGTACTAGTTACAAGTAATTAACCTATTAGAAGACCAGGTATAACGCGGAACCTGCATCTTGGTTTCAGGGACCACATCTGCCAGCGCTGGGTGGGCGGATCTCATACGCTGGTCACCCCAGGCGTGGTGGTCCATGGCCACGCGCAGCCTCTGACCTATACCGGCATCCCCACCAACAAGTTCAAGGACTATGGCAACGATGGACGGGTACGGTGCATCTCTGACGTAATAGAATTCCCTTGGTCTGTAAGCCAGCTCTGAACTGATGACGGAATGACGTGTGTAGGCTCTTGAGACAGGTACCTTTGGGTCAATACCACTTACATCTAGTGGAGACGTCACGTCCCCAGAGATGACAACTGGTTGATTATTTTCCCATTCTTTACTAAAGGCGAATGGAAATAACTTAAATCAAATTGAAATCGGCACCATTGGGGATTCCGTGAAGGAATATTCTAAGTAGTCATTAGTAAAAAAATAAATTATAATCGGATAAAAACATTGTTAGTATTGGCATGAGTTCACACCAATGGGAGAAGACGCTGGTTTCCAAAACACAGTACGAACTAACTCGGAAACCAGAGACTTCACGTAAAATGCACATGTATGTATGCACTCCCATTATTTACGAACCTGTTTCCTTAGCTGTACATGATGGAGGAGGAACTCCTGCCGTGCTTAGAGTGCAACAGGCTGGCAAACGAGGCCGATGGTGCGGAGCAGGGGGCAGACCAGCCGCCCATGGAAGGTAACTGAGAGAACTTTATTTAATCATGAAATTAAATTACATCCACAGAGCAAATGTACTCTCCCACAGACAATCCACCACAAATCGCCACCAACAATCTCCATCAAATCAAAGCTGTCACTACACACGTAATTTGCGTTTAAACTTAAGGTACTTATTCATTCATGCAACGTGTAAAGGGGGTATTAACCCGATAGGGAGTTAACGTACTAACCAATGTGAACAACTTTTACTAAGGGATCAACTAAAATCTGCAGCTCCATACATAATTAAATACCTACCGTGCCAAAATGTATGGAGCTGCAGTTTATTTTTCGCGATTTCAGGGATTGTCCCATAGTAAAAGTGGTTCACATTGGTTAGTACGTTAACTCCCTTTCGGGTCGATACCCCCTTTTTGTTATAAGTTGTATAAATTGTGACCATTCTAACATAGGGAAAAAAAACACAGAGTAAGAATCCTCTTGCACGGCCAACCACATGACAGTTGACCTTGCATATAAGCCTTGATCAGATCATATCGTCAGATGGCATAAACATTTCTCAAGCTCCGTGCTTCGGAAAGCACGTAAAGCAGCTCCCGTTGGTCCCGGCTGTCAACATTGTATATGGCTGTAGTTACTTCTTATGGGGAAAATCAAGTAACTGTATTTTTTAAATTTTGTGTGTATTTTCAGGGCAACCGGCTTAAACTACGGTAATTTTTAATTACCGTAGTTTTCATGCAGTGGTGGACGTGTCCATGGACGTAGGAAAAAAGACAAAGTAAGCTCTTGGACGGAATCGCATTCTGTGATATGTATGGTTTGATATATGTCTTTTAATGGATTTATTTAATAGTAATAAATAATGTGATTTTTATTTATTTATGTTTTTCACTAAGTACTTATCTAGGTACATTGGGTTCTGAGCTTTATCTTTACGCGCCTACGCTCTTTGAAACACGACACACAACAACGAAATACTAAGTAGTGTTTTAGGCGCGGCGCAGCGGTGCAGTTGTTGAAATGGACTTTCCAGGTTCAGTTGAGTTGAGACAATAGGCAAGGTTTTGCAGCCAGTATTAAAAAAATAAAAAAGAATACGGGCCATCGTGGATTCAAAATCTGATTACAGTTTCGAGTAATCGCGGGATGCTTTACTCGTACATATAAAATTTTAGACCGCTACGAAAGCCCATTGAGACGTTATGCACGACAAAGATTTTTTAGTCTAAAATCAGACTTCATTTTGGATTTCAAAAAATATGCCAAATTAGGATTCTGTGACTTAAAACTGACTTCGTCTAAGCGCGTTCCCGGTTGCATCCTCAGCTGTGCTGCTTAGGAGCCCGGGTTGCGCTTTCCCGTTTTTTCTTCTCCAAATATAACATGCATGTCAATGGTCACCCAAGGATGCCAAAGACCTTCCGAAATGGAGAAGAAATAGCCGGAACAGTTTAAATGATTTGGCTATAGTTTTACGACCGACCGTCTACCTAACGTCAACCCTCTTTGGGAATGTATTTGTGCAAAAAGTTTTACAACCGGCCGCCGCCCGACGCTAACCATCCTTGGGAATGCAAATGTATCACGAGATGTTCGTGTTTAGTTCTTTAATCGCCTATTACGACATCCACAGAAACAGATGGAGTGGTCCTATTCTAACCTGGAACCACACGGGTAGGAGACAATCCCCTTCCTTATATTAGGTCCTTACATATGAAATTGCCGATTTTCAATACTGGCAACTTTAAAATCAAATATCTTGCGTTTCATTAGGAATTCCAAATTCAAATTTATTTCGAAATAAAGCCAGAAAAATATTGTTTTAAAATTCGTATTTCATTTGTTTTAACATCATTTGTTGAGTTTCAACATTGCTATAACAACAACTACGGACAAATTTAAAAATTCGCGGTATTTACGAATACGAGTTCCACCGTGGCACTAGTGCTGCAGAAACGACTCGAAGAATTAACGACGTGTATGGACCAGGCACCGCTAACGAACGAACGGTGCGTTTTTGGTTTTAACGTTTCCGTTCTGAAAATTTCGATTTACACAATGAGCCTCGTGGACGACCTGATACTCAAGTGAATAACGAAGAATTGAAGGCGATAGTGGAAGCGGATCCATCTCAAACCACTTCTGAATTAGCAGCAGCCTTCGGCGTAAGTGACAAAACGATACTTATCCACTTGCGCCAAATCGGAAAAATTAAAAAACTCGAAAAGTGGGTACCGCACGAATTGACTGAAGCAAACCAACAAACACGCGTTGCTTGCTGCGTTTCTTTGCTTAATCGCCACAATAATGAGGGGATTTTGAACCGTATCGTGACTTGTGATGAGAAATGGATCCTGTACGACAATCGGAAGCGATCCAATGGCTTGACCCTGGAGAACCGGCAAAACCTTGCCCTAAGCGAAAACTGACCAAAAAGAAGATTCTGGTTTGACTCTTATGTATTCTGTGATTCTGGTTAGTGTTTGGTGGACCAGTGCTGGTGTTATCCACTACAGCTTCTTGAGATCAGGCCAGATGATTACTGCAGACTTGTATTGCCAACAATTGCAAACAATGATGGAAAAGCTCGCCATTAAACGACCGAGACTGATGAATTGCTCTAGCCCACTGCTCCTTCAGGATAACGCTAGACCACACACTGCACATCAAACGATCGCCAAGTTAGAGGAGCTGCGACTGGAACTTCTGCGTCACCCACCATACTTTCCAGATCTTGCCCCAACCGATTACCACTTTTTTCAAAATTTGGATAACTTTTTACAAGGAAAAAATTCAAATCGGATGAGGCAGTCAAAACCGCCTTCAAACAGTTCATAGACTCTCGCTCCCAGGATTTTTTTTCCAAAGGTATCAATGATCTGCCTATAAAATGGCGGAAGTGTATCGATAACAACGGCGCATACTTCGATTGATTATATAATAAATTCATAAAAAAAAATTTGTTTCACTTTTTTGATACTGAACGGTAATTTCATATGTAAGGACCTAATACATCGTTATTCAGCCAAATCGCAAGCATTTGACTTTCGGCGGCCATCTTGTATTTCCAAATATTAAAAAAAAACAAAACATGTTAGAAGGTAAGTCCGCCTGTTAAATTTTTTTGTGATAAAGTTAAATAAATAAATAAGGTACATATCATATTCTAGGTATTTATTATTCTATGTCTTATGTTTGCAATTTTGCATGTTATAATAAATATTTTATCTAAGACAAACCGAGGTAGCTTCATTTAGAAGACCTATTTAAATTTAAGTACACACGTAGGCTTAAGGGGAGTCAATTGAAAACTTCTCATAAATTCATTATGTTTTAATTGTAAAAATAAATAAATAATTTACATTCCTTCAAAGCATATTTACAACTTACCAACGCGTTCTAGCATAATTTAAATAAATATTTCGCATAATTAAGTTATCGTTAAGATTTGTCCGAATTATGTAATAATCATCTACATTAAACACTCATAAGGAAATTATTAATATTATTATAATAAAAATATTATAAAATTGAGCTTTGGAGTTTAAATATAAAGTAGACACGAAGATTATATAATTAAATAAATTATTAAGTAATAATTAATATAATAATTAACATACGGTTACAACCATTGAATAAATAAATTAGTTATTTGGTAACAATACATAATACAAATATATTTTAAGATGGATTAAACACAGAAAGTTCAAAATAATGGATTTATATTATTTTAACAAGGCTTAAGGACTAGAGAAATGTGTATTGTTATATTTAGTACATTATATTTGAAATGCAAATAAGTATATACCTACCTATCATAAACAGTTTTCATACTAAAGTTGACGAGCTTGCGACAAATTTAGACTTTAAATGTGGCTTTTAAAATTATTTTAAAAGTCATGAAAAGGTGCATTTATCGCACGATAACACTTGTTTTAACAGTCATATATTATGTTGGCACAAGTATAGTTAACAACTTGTATATTTTTGGAGAACGCTTAAAAAAAATCTTTGTATTTTCTAACGTTCATATAATGAAAGTGCACTGCACATATTTAAGCCCCTAGGTACTTCAAGTGACAGAAAAATATTCTAAAGACAATATACTTATATATATACCTTATAAAATGTTTAGCTTCGTATATTACCAATAAGTTATTAATAAATAAAAAGATTGTATTCAGATGCTGAATAACTATTCTAAACATTGTTACACAAGAAAACATACGATAAGTGGAAAGAGTTATTTTCTATGCTTTGAGAAAATGTGTCGTTTATATTTATAAAAAGTTTAAAATTGTTAAAGACAAATATACTTCTCGGAACTTTATGTAATACTTACATAATAATAACGAGCGTTAATTAGTCGTAAAGTGATATTTTTATTAATGATTTTTATTTATTTTAATATCGTTTAAACGAACGAGATAAATTCATTATAAATATTCTATACGGTTTGATTAAATAATGAAGTCGGAGACGGCGACTAGTTTCAATCGTTTTGGTGACCATTCAGGGCGAAAGAAGTGGCGAAACCAGAGATATTGGAGATATATAGATTCCACGATGAAGTGTCAAAAGTGTAACCTGTTTTGAAACGTAGTGGCGTATTTTTTAACGCGGTACGCCACGACTTGTATGACGCTACTTAATAGAAAAGTCGTTTAAACAGAAGTCAATGTCATTAGACAATGTAATTTAAATTTTGTCGTATTTAGCAGAAAACAGGCTACATTTTTACTTTTGACGTTTAGCGAAGTCTCATTCTAACAACAGTAAATGCCGATAAGAGGGAAATATGGGTTTTAACCAGATAATTATCTCTATAAGAAGGTACCTTTTTCTCTTTGGGCGATACCGTCATGTTGCCACTTCGAACACTAGGTATGGTTTGTGGAAGCAAATTCGTCGTGTCGCAACCCTCGCCCTGATGATGGTCAACTCCAACTAGACGGCTTTACCATTTTGTTAACGACATTCATCTTCCCATCGCAGTCAGGCCAAAGCTGCGGCAACTTATTCCACCGTCTTGTATACTATTTCACTGTCTACATACAAACTAACTAAAACTAGTAATAAATAGAATAACTTACAAATCTCTGTACATTTCACCAGGAAATGTGTAACGATTTGTAGAATTAATAATGTGATTGCAAATTATGATGATAAAGGATCGAAGCGTAATATGTTAGTCAAATGGGTTCAATATTTTTTTAACCCATAGTTTTGACCTAATAGTATTGCTAAAAATAAATAATAAATAAAATAAATATATAGGGACAAATCACACTGATTAAGCTAGCCCCAAAGAAAGTTTTAAGCTTTTATGGAGATACTAACTCAACGATACTATATTTTATGATAAATACATATATACTCATAGATAAACACCCAAGACCCAGGACAATTTGAAAAAGGCCATTTTCCAACTTGCCCTGGCTGGCGATCGAACCCAGAACCTCCGGATTAGCAGTGTTCTCCAAGAGAAGAGTTTATAGGGAGGTTATCGAGAGGAGTCCTTAAAGGTACTCTTATCCAAACCACTTCTTTTTGTGATCACGCAGTCTAGAAAGAGATGAAGCTACTGCAGCGATTGGGTCTCAATATTCCTCGATCGAAAGAGTGATGGAATTTGGCTTTCCGAAGTAGAAGTAGCACTCTTATGGATATAAACATTAAAGCTCAATTCTTATTATCATGACTTGCAACCACGCTATCTTTACACTGAACTCGTGCCTTGTACAGGAATTACCTTTAATTGTATTACATCGCGTATAACTGTGATTCATTGATACGAATCTTACTGATATACTTATTGGTAGCGATAAAAATACATACAATAATCGTACATTCGTTGACTTCTGTATCCGTGTTATTTTGTTTACTACAGTAGCTCGTTTTGAATTTTCATTTAGGCCTTAAACTATATATTAACTTGTTGTTTCGATTGGATTGAAGCGGAGCTGGGCTCCGAGTCTAGTGATGCATCTTGCTTTGCTCTTTTGTGATTGGCCAATTCACAAACCGCTAAATTTCAACCTCGCCCGTCTCTTTTCTCTGTTTCAATCGAAACACAGGGTGTGTGTTGGCACCTCGCAGTGTACAACTTTTTTGACGGACAGATTTTGGCCAATTAAAAATAATTCTCAACCTCCATCTGTATGCTTTCTGAGGATTCTATTGACAGATAGTTTATTCTATAGGCTGCGGGGTGTCCAAAAATTACAATATCAGCACGTATATTTATAACACAGTTTCGTTTCATTGATGATCATCACTCATCATTAATTCATCATTCAAGTAGTCTGATCACATCACCTGATCAAAATTTCGAAGTCCAAAGCAGTCCGTTGATCACTAAGTATAATGGCGGGTTTACACTGCACGGTTTCTGCTAACCCACGTAAACGAGCGATACGGCGGCGGTTTGTGTCTTTTTTTTCTACTCATATTTTGTTAGTACATTGCCTTAAATATTCTACTACGTTGCGAGTAAGTAGGAGCTCTACGCTGCATATTATTTATGCATAGGCTACCCAGCTACTCATCGTAAATCAACTAAGTATGCCAATGCTTAATTAGGGTCAAATTTCACCATGATAATAGGAACCTAATTGAAGCAACTATCAAGTAACAGATTTAGCATCGCCATATCATCAGAATAAGTTATCGTGGGTTAGCTCCTCCGCGTGTGGTGGTGGTATCAGTGCGCGTCGCAGTGGAAGCGGCCGCAGTCGTGGTCGCGGCTGGCGGCCATGACGTCACCGAGTTGATGCGCCACCGACATCGCACTGCCGCTGCCGCCGCGTGAGATCCTGCAATGTAAACAGGGCATTATGAGTACAGTCGTCTTTTGTTGTTGTTTCTTTACTTATGTATTTATTTTTATTTATAGCTGAAGAATGGTCGACTTTCGATAAATTAAGTTCCAATGGAAAGCATATACAATATACGCAGTATGCAACAGTAAGGTTGCTTACCTTTTCCTTCCTGGTCCCTATTACCTAGTAGCCGTGTATAAACAGGTAAATATTATATTATATTGTATGAAAAGGTAAGTAACCTAATGGTTGCATATTGTGTATGTTGTATGGGTTAAGGTCGACCACTCTCGTGATCCTGTACTATTAGGAATTTACCCAATCACGGGTAAATAAATAAAAATATAGGGACTAGCGTAATAACCACGCCACGGAGGTCGCTTCTATTCAGCAGTTTACATCATACGGCTAAAATTATCTTTAACCCGTCGAATGTCCCAATGCCTAACGCCAACGGGTTCAAAGTATATCGTGTATGTTCAAAAAACTCTCTTGATTTGTCAATATTTTGAAGCTGCCCAAACCCATTGGATTATCACTACTACAGAAGCACCATGCACACCAAGGTCAGTCCACACTCAACCTCACGTTCAATTAAAGGAGATTTTATGTGTAGTTTTAGTGTATTTCCAATTTGAAAAGGTAGTGGCAAAGTGTGTCAAGGCTGTCTTTAGAACGTTATGTCTATCGCCGTTGGTAATTCCAACGGCTGCCATACATCAATATTGACATTCTTCGCCACGGAAGGTTAGCGCATAATGGACTCGTAAGGTTGCAAATTGAAATAATATAATTGGTTACGGATATGTCATTACGAGCTTGATAAATATGGCTGACCTTTTTCAGCTGTAGATAACGATACATTGTTTTGTTTGGTTTGGTTAGGTAGGTAAGTATTTGGGATTGCCGTTCGATTACTCCCAGTAGTCTCTTCTAGCACTGTCCCCTGGCACAGACAAATGTTTCCAACTGGTCACTTCCGATTCATGCCAGAGGGCACAACTGGGAAGGAATCTGACAATGCAACGATTCCTTCCCAGTCACTTCAACCAGTTTAGAGATCCGACAGTACTCGTAATAATTTAGATCAAGATTCCTAACTTATTTCACGGAAGTCTAAAGTCGACATTTTTTATTTAATGTAGGATAAATACGAGTACGAGTATATCACTTATTGAAGGTCATTATTTTTAATGCAAAAGCTACCGATACTAGCGTTTCGCAACGACTACTGCTGAGAAGAAACGCCGTAAGAAACTCATTTACATAGTATTGTTCGCCTACGCGCCGGAAGGGCTTTGGCAGTTTACAAAGAAATTATGCCTAATACAATGTTATCACAACAGTAAAGCTTGCGAACGAGTGCTAAATCCAATTTACATAAATAAGTAACACTGAGTAGTCCGAGCTGACCAGTTCCTACTGGCGGCACCCGTTCATCTACTATCTATACTATACAAACAAATTTACATGCCTTGAGTTAATTCGTCTGGGTCGAGCTCGTGCCTAATTTGCTTCTCCGCCAGGGCTTCGAAAAAAGTCCGTAAAATAACACCGAATATTGCAGCACAATGGTAGAAAATTAATCAGCCAAAATCAGAGACCGAAGCTTTTAGTCAGGTACTTAATTTGTTCAACTGTGGACCTCCCACATCGATGCGGCAATGCCGTTGCTTAATAAAAGTACTTATTTTGCTAAGGGCGTGACCGTGCCACTTTTACCGCTGTAATTCACAGGGTTGGGCGCTACTTTCCCTCTGCGTATTTACTGTACGAGCGATTAATCCATGTTCTTTTGGCCTAGAATAAAATAAAATGCGGGAAAGTTGCAGGCTGTTCGATGACAGACAAAGTATTATGTCTTCCACGGGAGACGATGTATTTATGTCAATGGCAGTTACCATTACGAGTCAGGTTGGGAAATAATATGTAAGTATACTTATGAGTCTTCTTACACTAGACAGAATCAGATTTTCTTATAGGCACAAATGTAGTCTAGATTTTATTTTAAAATGACATGTCAGATATGAACTTGAATAAGAATAATAGGTATCATATCATATTTGACCCTTAGTATGGAAAACTTCTACACCCATAAATTTTCTTGCCTAGGTATATGCAATTTCTATGAAATAAAAGAACTGCCAATAATTTATTAAAAATAAAAGCAAAAAATAAATAATACTAACGTACAGTAGTCTCACTCAGCAAAGAAATTCAAAGAAATATCTACTCAATGTGACTAGCGATATGGTTTAATTACACGGACAAACGATTCGTATAACTGAATTTACCACCCGGAGGGGCCGCCTGCGCGCATAGTAATAATGTAGGTACATTTTCGATACCAAAACGGGGAGGCTGATACAGGCCTGATAAAAGCTAGACAACGTTTGTATGGAAAAGTTTAGGTTAAGAGGACTCTTAAGGGAATCAGAAATATTGACTACAACACCTGAATCTGAGACTATATATACACATTATAATAGATGCGCGAATGCTATAACCAAAAGCGCGACCAAACATATTGACGCGGTTGTAAAACTTTTCGCACAAATACATTCCCAAAGAGGGTTGACATCAGGCAGGCGGCCGGTCGTAAAAATAAAGCTAAATCATTTAAAATGTTCCGGCTATTTCTTCTCCATTTCGCAAGGTCTTTGGTATCCTTGGGTGACCATTGACATGCATGTTATATTTGGAGAAGAAAAAGCGGAAGAGCGCACCCCGGTCTCCAAAGCAGCACAGCGGATGCAACCGGGAACGCGATTAGACAAAGAAAAGGAACCAATACGATTAAAACTGAAAGAAAGAAGAAGAAACAAGGTTATGGGCCCATAACCTTGTTTCTTAAAATAGGAAAGATATTTTTCTTATTTGTAAAGTTCATTAAAAATGACAATAAGAGAAAATGGGCACATATTATTTTGAGCTATTCTTTATAAAAAAGCCAAAGACTCGAAGATGTTTAGATCGTGGAACTAGTTTCCTAATGGAGTATTGTTTATGTATGACGCAACTTGTGATGTGACAACCGGACGATCGGACATCGTGTGACGTAGGGCGGTATACGTAAATATCGGTAATAGTAGTCAATTATCGATATTTATTATTTAGTACCTTTTACACATTATTTTATTAAAACTGACGTGATATAACTCTATAATTCATTAATTTAAACTGGTTGACTTACGTAACATAGTCGGAAAAGGCCGACCAGGTTTCGGTCGATTTAGACGATCATCAACACTATGCTGAGCGGACAGCGATATCGTCGGGTCGCCGTTTCTAACACTCGCCCTGAAGCTGATCGTCTAAATCGTGAGTCAACCGATTTAAATTTTAAAATTAATGAATTACCTTTAACATAGGAATTTCTAAATAATCTCGATATTTTTCTACACATTGTTTTGTTTCTTCAATATGAAAGTCGTTTCATGGCTAGCAAAGTTGATCAGCCAGCCAGATCAGTCGTATTTTGATAATGGTCATTTTTGAAGCTGAAATCTTCAATTCTATTTAAAATATTTTTTACAAAGACTTCCTTAAAAAAGTATTTTTTAAAATCAAAAAAATTACTCAAAATTTTCAACAAAGAACCTAATTGAATTTAAAAATTAGTGTCAATATAAAATGAATCATTTTTCTTTGTTTGAAGACCAAGCTCCACTTCGGGTCACTGAGTCTACCTACTGATATCATCATCATCCTCACGTATTCCCGGTTGCATCCTCAGCAGTAACGTTTCAGAGCCCGAGGTCCGCTACCTAATTTAGGTGATTTGTCGAGGTTACTGGTTTTTACACAGAGCGACTGCCGTCTGACCTCCGCAACCCAAAGGGCAGACCAGAACCAATCCTAACCAAGTCTAACTACTGATATGTAAGCAGATATATCGATGTTTTGAACCATCAATATCTGTCGATAGCTGTTATTCCGATACGCTGACCATCGATACGTTGTTCCATCCCTAGCCCGCGTCGGAATGCAGCGCGGACACTTTCACTGCCATTACGCAACTGGCGGCAAGCAGTCTCTGCAAAAACACATTTCATCCGATTCGAGAATGATGTAATACGCAACTGTTATGTGATATTGATATCACAGAGATATGACGGATATAATACTCGGACTCGGACCTGACCCGTTTCGCCGTGGGTGGTGGAATTCTTGAATGCCGAATTTGGCATTTGTTTTATGTGTTGTGATTGTGACCTGCTTTCTGAATTCACCAAAACGACGAATTGGTTATCTTAGACCTGATATGGTCTTATTTAAAGATACTTAGTTGTCTGTAACGGCCTTAGATTATGAGAAAATTGATGAAACTTTAAAACCAGTGTTTTGGTTTGCTTTAAATGGATCACTTTATTAATGTTTAAGGTTTTTACTATTTAGTGCTGACTATGATGATGATTGATTTTAATATTGATGTCAAAATATAATAATAATAGGGATAGACCTCCATAAATGCAGCCATCTCACTTTTTAGATAAAAAGGTACTAAAAGGCCTCTTCATGTTGGCTTTGGCCCCATGAACGCCTCCAAGGACCGGGTCCCTATGGACCCGTGGCTGAAAAGCGTACCGACATAATAATAATAATGTAATAATAAATAATAAATATATGGGGGGGCTGAGCTGTAGACTACCCTCGGGGTCACAGGTGGCGGATAGTGAACGGCCACCAGATATGGTGGTTAGCTGCGAATATATTGAATAAGCAGTCCCCGACCAAACAGCGGCAGCGTTACGAGGACGTGTTGGGAAGTTCGGCGGGCCGAGCTTACCTACAAAATGCCACAGGAGTCTGATGACAGTGTTTGTGACATGGCGACCAAAGACCGCCATCAAATAGGTCTTCCCCTAGTGTTAGGCAGTGGCGACACTAGTACTGGCGGGGAGCCCATGGAAAATGATTCCGGAAGGGTCTTCGCTGGATATCAACCACGGTGTGAAGGCAAATGGAGAAACCACCACACTATCGTTCTCTAAAATTGAAGTATGGAAATAATAGAAAATAGTAATAATGTAATAACGACCAGAAAGACCGAGGCATAGCTCCATTAAACAGATAAAGGAAAAGGTGAACGTTGTGTCTCGTACAGCGAAGTAAAACAACTGGCAGATGAGAGAGACAAATGGAAGAAAATTCATACTCCACCTTTCTCCCTCCCTCCCAGCTTTTAAATATAGATAGATAGTCAACATATAATTCAATAATTTTCTTTAGATGGCTCTTGCTTTTGTGAACACTTTCTTCCTGTTTTTCTTGATATTGTCCTACTCCCGTATGGGTCAGAAAGTAGATACGTTTTTTACTATATCCTTCAACATCACTTTTGATACTTCTTCTATGTATACTGTTCTTAACACAGTCCATCTTCTTGTCACAGTCCTTTGAGAGCTCATGTTAGCATACGAGTACTATTACATATTCGACTCGGAGGACACCAGAGTCAGTGCTGGTTTAACGTCTTTGTTTGATTAAGTTAGCCTGTACTTTCGTAGGCTGACGGCGGACGCTAGTTTAAAAGCAATTTTAGCATTTCCAGACTTGTGGAAGTTGCACCCTGGAGGGAATTCTTCTGCTGGAATAATGAGAAATGTGAGTAATAAACACGATAAACTCCTTTGTTACAGTGGATAGTGCAAACAAAGGCTTGCATTCAAAGTCTGTAATTCGGATGTAGTTTTTTGCACATGTTGTTGTTATTGAAGCTAATTTCTTCGTCGCGATGAGTGTTGTCCATTTTATTTTCTCACTTCACGAGCAAATGAGAAATGAGTGTTGCGTTAGCCGGTTCGAAACTGGAGGATATGCTTTCTGCTTCACTTTCGCCGTCGCCGGCGCGGTGCGCGGACGTGTGATGGATGGTGCATTTGCATGTGATGCGCGTGCGCATGTGGCAGGTAACGCGCGACGCGTGTGAAATGCGAAGCAGCACGTGACTGGCGCGTTATGAAACTCTTCACTGTACTTCGAATGTTGAATGGTTGTGGCTTGTGGTGGTGTTCTAATAAACATTTTTTATCCTCCAAATAACTTGAAGACTTATTTTTCTAAATAAACATTATTTGTTATTAAATATGAATCTAGTCTTTTTGAGTCTTTTTCTCTCTTTACGTAGATAACGAGGACGCATCTGCATTTACCTTGTTGTTATGGTACGATGAAGCTCACAACTTCGTCTAGATTTTTAAAGTAGTTTATGTACCTACTTATTTCAAAGATTCTTTGATTTTGCCCAACTTCACCTTTCTTTTTTTATACAACTAGTTAAGTAAATAGGCAAACAAACTTACGACTGGATTTCCGTAGCCTATACGCAAGTAATTTACTACAATTAGTAACTAACACTGTTGCAAAGCATTCAAGCATTAGGCACGATCGGTTCCATTCGCTGAGCCAGTTAGTCCAGTGTTATACTGGTTCCACTTGTTAACCGTCGACACGCGATACTTGAATCCAACACAAAGCCTTCCGGAGTAGGTATATATATCAATTTGGCAGCCGATGACTTGGAACAGGGTGGAGTAACTTCCTAAATAGATAAGAGCTGCAAAACGTGTGATTACTAGCCTGGTTAACTAGACTAGAATTTTCAATTATAAGAACGTAATACCAAATTATACTTGTACATTAATATTCAGCACCTTATTGGCGAGCCAATCGCCAATAAGGTGTTGAATATTGATGTACAAGTAATTATAATTTGGTATTACGTTTCTATAATTGAAAATTCTAGTCGGAGGGTGTGTTATAAGAAAAAAGTTGCTCACTCCCTTCAAGCACCAAGCGTCCGGATTTGGCCGATTTCAAGTTAGATTTCAGCCTTCGGCCAGATGCTGCCGCTTTGGTGCCTAAAGCACCCTGAGGGTTAAAGCTACTTTTATCTTATTTTATACATTTAAGAGTTCTTGTCGGTGTCATTGTATAAAAAGAAACGCACACAATGACGACTTTTGGCAAAAATAATAGAGAGGTTGGTCATCATCGCCTTCTCCATTTTACACACTAGTAAAAACTAGTCACTAGTGTACAGGTTTCCTCACGATGTTTCCTTTTACAGGAAGCAAGTGGTAGTTGTTGAACATGACCGTACAGGAGTAAACACTCAGGCGGGACTAGAGTCAAACCAGCGAATCTCTGCACAAGCATTTTTGCAGAATTCTATACATGGTAACAATTTATCTGTCAAACAATTGTCAATGTAATTTTTTACATAGACTGAAATATCTTGACACTTGAAAAAATGGTATATAATTTTTTTTAAGTTTAAATAAAACGCAAATCTATAACCAGAAATTACACAATAAAAAGGTACCATGAGTCTAATAAAGTAAATGTTTTTATATTGATTAAAAGTGATATATTTCGTTCATGTACTCACTGTAAATGTAATTACATTATTTATTACAGACCGACGATTGTTCATATAACCCCTCTAATATAGTATACAAAACATTAAAATAATTTAATTGAAATAAATTACTAGCACACTATGCTATGTTACCAGTTAAAGATTTTTTTAAATTTGCCGCTCTTTTTTTGTGCAGAGACTCGCTGGTTGGATCGAACTCGTGCCTCACAAACGTATCATCATCGTCATCATCAGGTCTTCTTTAGTCTCCACTGCAGGAGCACGACCCTCTCTGTACTACCAGAGCCATATATTAGCCAGAGCAATCAGAGAATTTGGCCTACACTCTCCACGCTGGCCAGACGGGTTGGAGAGGTGTTTATGAGCTTTGTTTAGCTTGTGTTTCCTAAGTCGCCTAACAGAGGTATATCCAGTGCCTATACCGCTTGGCCACTATAGCTTTTTAGGGTTCCTATTATTAAGACTCCGCTGTCTGTTCGTCTGTCACAGGGCTCTGTCTATTGAACCGTAATAGCTAGACACTTGAAATTTTCACCGATTATGTATTACTGTAGCCGCTATAACAAAAAATACTGAAAACAAGACAAACTCAAAAATTTAAAGGGGGTCGCCATACAAGAAATATGTTTTTTTCAGCGTTTTTAACTCGATCTTTATAATGGAATTAACTAGATACTTGAAACTTTCACCAATTGTGTATTACTATGGCGGCTATAACAACAAATACTAAAAATAAGATAAAGTTAAAAATTAAAGGGGGTCGTCATACACGAAACGTGTTTTGTCTGCGTTTCAAAACATTCTACAAAGGTACGGAACCCTTCATGTACGAGTCTGTCTCACACTTGCCCAGCTTTTTAAATACAGTATCGCATCTTTAGAAACAGTAATTACCCTTGGGAGAGGCCCTTGTCCAGCAGTGGACGTTATGCGGCTGAAAGATGACGATGATGATGATTAGTGTAATACATGCTCATATGTAATCTGAGGATTTACCACCGTCCGAGTGTAAGTGTAAAATTGTACGTCTTTACCTGGCCAGAAAGTGATTTTTTTCGAATGCGAAGCGAGCATTATTTTTTAGTCGAAAACTGCACTCAAAACAATCGATTACAATAACAAGCAACTCAAAAGTTTCGGGCTTTTTATTATAAAATCCTTTGTATTCATTACGCTGTACGAAAGTGGTAGAAATCTAAGCGTAAGTAAGTAGGTATTCACTGGGCACCGATTTGGCACCATATGCGCATACCCAGCCGACATACCCCGTTGCCCAACCATGAACATACTTGTGGCAACGATAATAACCCGCCATTTTGATTTATTTTTGTTTTGCCGCAGAGTGAAATTTAATAAGACAAGCGATTATGTACCAGATTCCATTAATTTCCACCATTTTACTAATTACGAAGGGAAAGTGCAATTTATAGTTATTTATGGAAATGACGAAATAATTTTTATTAAATAGACAAGATATATTCGGAATTGCAATGTTTCATTCAGGCTTGTAGAGTTGTAAAAGTCGGTCAAAAACAATTTTGATGTTTAGTTGAACTTGTTTATATAAATCAGGTATTTAAAATAATCTTAGATAACTGCGAGCAACATCTGCCATATGACACATGACACATTATATGGTATTAAAATCCCTGTTTCAATATTCCGTAGAATTCTGACATTTCAAAAGTGTTGCAACTAAAAAAGCTCTCCAGCTAAAAAGGGAACCCATTTAAGGGCAATAATAAATTTAATTCGGGATTAATTTTTATGTTTTACCTAGAAAAAGATAAATTTTAAACTTTCTGGTATATTTAAAATGTTATGACATTTTTTAATACTGAATTATCAATAAATACTTTTAAACTATCGCGTTGCATTATTATTAAATTAATGCATACGTACACATAAATAAAAAAAGGTAGGTTTCGCGTAAATTCCCGTATGCATTAATTTAATGAATTATCAATGTTATAATTTTAAGTGAACAGGTTATTTTTCTTTAGCTGGCATCACTCCCAACTTATTCATATACAATAAACCTTTTTAAATAAACGTTTATAGTCAAAGCATTTTAAAAATATTTTTTTAATATTAAAAACAATTGTCAACTAAATTCGCATTTTTATTAATTGGCTGCGGTAGCAAACTAGGACATTTTTTTTTTAAACTAATATGAAATATAGTCGTGATGAAAAGGGATATCGCTCGCCGTAATTCCCTTTTTTATTTTGGAGCGCTGCACTTAATAAAATGGTTACATTCACAAAAAAATAAAATGAACAGACTCCGATGTTCAGACTTTATTGAAATCTGGAATTTAATAAAAAAATGTGCCCGGCGAAAATGTTTGTAATCTCTGACATTTCAAAATTTACAGCTGTCAGAATTCTATGGAATAAAAAATCAGGCAATTTTTTAAATGAGAAACAATAATTCGATTCTATGTACTAGAACCTACAAAACGGTTTCACACTCCGTCGCCAATGCAATTGGGTTGTTGACTTGTTGAAGAACCGTGTGATTTATAACATGACGACTTACTTGAGTAATTTATATCTACACATTGCGATAAGTCAGTCAGTCAGTCACAGTCTGCAATTAAGATAATTAGGTGATCTCACCCGGTTTGCTTTGCTCTACAAAACTAAAAAAAGCTTTTCTTTTATCACTGTTTGACTCTATGTGAATTAGAGCTTCTAAAGTGGGGATGACATTTTTTTTTCTCGTGCACCCTCATTGTGTGGGGTAGCGCTGAATAGGTCTTCAAAAAACATTGAGAGGTTGAAATGATTATTTTTCGATTAGTAATGCGTTTTATGCGTTAATTAGGCTCCTCTAAAATCTAAACTACCGGCTTGAAAAATCAAAAAAAAAACATGATGGCTGTACATGTGTTGAACTTAACAGGAAAACTATTACGGCTAAGTTAACTCTGTTAATTTATGAGTAATAAGTAGTCGCCTAACTAATAAATACTACCTGGAAAGTTTCGTACAAAATACACCTCTCAGGTGTCTTTGACCTCGTGGTTTGAAAGGTTAGGTTATTCGTCCATACTAGTTTTCAAGTGTAGTGTGATCAGGGATGATCTAAAATTCTGGTGAAGATAGCAGTAATTGTAGTTACGGCAAGGGCATGTATGAAGAGGTTGATGAGTGTAGGTGAAGCGAAAGAGGTCTGTCAGGATCGTATCGCAAGATCGCAAGTGGAGGTCCATAGTCTCTGCCTACCCCTGTGGGAAACAGGCGTGATAGTATGTATGTATGTAGTTACGGCGTCGTAAATAGACAATTCTGCTGACCCTTCAGGCTTGATTGGGCCTGCCTGACTCGTTCTGGCCCGTCTACCCCACTGCGGCCAGTCTTCGGCCAGGAGTCGACCAGAGGACAATCTGTGCGGTATGGACAACACCTGTAAGTGAACTTTAATGTTTTATATATACAAAAAGTCTTCCACTGAATGACTATGTACTCGTAAGTCGTAGTTTGTATTGTAATGTTTGTTATACCCAGTGGGTGGGAATATATTCATAATCTTCCCCATACACTTATATTAAATAGCGAACTAAAATTTAAAGAGAGAAAAGACATAGTAGGGCTTTCACTTGAATGCACCATTGAGTTATCGTGTGTGAAGTTAGATCGATACATTATTGTAGCATATAGGCCTCCAAAGGCTTGCTTCAATACATTCGAAAATGTTATGGAAGAAGTCCTGCGGCAAGTTACCTCTCACAATAAACACGTAACTGTATGTGGTGACTTCAATGTAGATATTTTAGTATCGAACACGGAGAGTATCAGATTTATCAACTTATTTAAATCTTTTAACTTAAAGTATACTTTCTTTGAGCCGACGAGGATAACTAAAGATACTGCCAAGTACTGCCAAATATTTTCTGTGACTGCTTGGAGACTAATAAAAATATTTTTGACTGTCTTGGCTTCGACCACCTCGGCCAACAAGTATCACTTAATTATCTCAAGCTTCGCACCCCGCGACCTATCACTTGCAGGCCTATCACCAACAAACGTAGAGTGCGTTTTCGAGAGTGTATACAAAAAAAATTACCCGCACTGGATCCTACTGAAGACCCGAATGTTCACTACAAGAGAATTTTTGACACAGTGGAAGGTGGGTTTAGCAAAAACTTTCCGCTTGAATCTTTTGAAGTTAAGAGTAAACCTAAATTTTGTGATTGGGCTACAACAGGTATTTATATCAGTAGGAAAAAAATATATGAACTATATGGTGAAAAGAGATATAATTTCAATGCTGAATTTTTGACATACGTAAAACAATATTCTAAAATCTTTAAAAGAGTGTGTGCATTTGCAAAAGCTTTACCAATAAAATTAAAAATTCGAAAGACAAAGTTAATAAAAAAAACCGAGTATTCCCTTCCCTCCCTAGTATTAGTAAGCTTTGCGAGCCCGAGCCTGGCATGCTCACTAAAATGTCCAGACTAGTGGTGGCGTCGTAGGTCGGGTCGCTGGAATCCCTCTAATATGGTTGAGTTCAGCGATGACTGATCCACGCGTCAACTCGTGAACGGGTGCCGCCAGTAGGGACTAGTGAGCTTGGCTTCGTTTTCTTAAGACTACTCAGTGTTACTTATTTCTGTAAATTGGATTTGGCACTCGTTCGCAAGCTTTACATGTTGTATTGTGATAGCATTGTATTAGGCATAATATCCTTGTAAACTGACAAAGCCCTTCTGGCGCGTTGGTGACCAATACTATGCAAATGAGTTTCTTTCGGCGTTTCTTCTCAGCAGTGGTCGTTGCGAAACGCTAGGATCGGTAGCTTTTAAATAAATCTATATTATCAATAAACATTACACGTAATGTACACTAAAATTACTGACGGGTAAAAGGGCCTGCGAAGGCCTAATTACTGAATAAATATTTGATTCTTTGATTGATTAATTGATTTATTGATTCAGCCAAGAGTCGCAAGACCAAGACAGGTTGAGATGGGAGGGTCAGTGGTTGGACAGGGAGGAACTAACGACTGTTACTTTACGGGTAAGTACGTCATGGGGTTATAACGACACTGAGTATATTTTGTAATATACGCCTATATGTATGTAATTCATGGTAATTTTACTAGTAACAAACAAATACAAAAAATAAATAAATTAGAAATAGTGTTTGTCTCCGAGATTTTTGTATATAGAAAATACTTAGGTACTAGATTAAATACCGTCAGTATTTATCACAGTTGATGTGCCTTCTGGAAGAGGAAATTCCTCTAGCGCGTAAATGGTGGTATAAAAACAAGAAAAAAAAAAACAAATGGTGATCGTTAACTTTCTGCGTGACGACCGTAATCGTAATATGATTCGGTCGGACAAATTAAGGCAGCGTTTACTGCAATCATCAACGTTGAAAGTGAGATGATTAATTTGGGTATCATCGCAATGGAGCCGGATCAAATGACGGGTATCATCGCTTTCACCGCGACAGACGGATTTTTAAGAAACCACTCACTTTTGCACTCGTAATATTAGTGGTTCATAGTTGACACTAAAACACAGTTGAGTGTTCTGTAGTCCGGTTCCTAATTTGTTTGTCTGTTCGGTTGTTTATTTGTGTTATACGTAATTTAAGAACCCTGCCGAGCCTGACATATCTCAAAGTCTACCACTACTACTATATTTAAGAGCCAACCACTTTTCGGTGTCATTTAATGGAAAGAAACGCACACAAAGGCGATTTTTGGCAGAGATAATGGAGTGGTTTGCCGTTGCCTTCTCCGTTTCACACACTAGTAAAGTTATTTATTCACTAGTGTGCAAGCGGAAGCAAATGATAGAAGTTGGAAATGACTATACATGAGTTGAAACCTAAGAGGTACAAGTCGCGGCTGGTGAGGCTTGAACCCACAGCCGCACAATTAGTGCCTAAACCACTTGGCCACCACCGCTTCCCACTCTAATCAAGTCCTTTTAATTACTGGGTAGACAGGGAAATAAGTCCCAAGGCCACTAACAATAGCTCTATGTTGGAGGAAATTGGAATATCTGATATGACCCTTACCCCAAAAGAGGCACGACAGACGTACGTAGCTATGTGTCCGCGTTTCAGTGTTAGGCAACATTGACCGTTACTAAATGATGATAAGATCTAATTTGTTTTGAGATAGAAATATGATGATATTACCGGATGGCTATCTTGTTATTTATAGAATAGCGGTCCAGTTTTGGCCACTACCAGCAAAAACAAATAATAAACAGCACTGACATCCATTATACCTGTATGAATGCGAGTTACATTCAGCAGCACATCACTTAAATTCATTGCAATTTCAACACTATTAGCGTCACACTAAGGTGCATGAAGGGTAACTCGCCTCGTTGACGGCACGAGATGCATTGCGTAACCTGGAGTGGAGGCTGTCACGATGTTTGTTGACCTCCCGCAGCTAGGTGAGTGCACCCGGATCCCTTTACTACTTTCCTTTCGATACACCCAACATGACATACTTTAAGGTCATCCTGAAGGATGCCCTTAAAGTCAGACTTTTTAATGGGACTACTCCGATATCGCGATAAAATTATCTGTTACGCACACTCATATATTTATAATAAATTTATAAATTATAAAATATAGTTTCTAATTTAAAATACCTGTTACATGACAAGTATGTGTAGTTAAGATTAAGTATTTAAAGTAGCATCTTGGTTAGAAATGTTACAAATGTAATGTAATAATCCCGCAGCGGGGTTTTTGTGCCCCGCAAAAAAATATTTGCAAGTTTATCAGATGCGTGTATAATCCCACGAAATTGTTTTTGCATATTCCTTTAAACGTTCCTTGGAAAAAGTTGTTTAGTCTAATTGAGTATAATATACCTTCTGGTTCTGATATAATTTCAGTAAGTACCTATTTACACTTTGTTTCCAGGATATATCGCCACGTTGTTATTGGATATTTTATATAATTAAAAATGATGCTAAAACATGCTATAAGCATGCATGTTTATTACTAACCGGTCATAATACTTTCTTTTACAGGTAGGTATTCATTTATACGAGTACATATGTATTATTTATATAGTTATCAATTCGTTATAGTTACGTTGTGCAGTAATATTTTTTACGAGGTATAGATAAATAGTGCAATGCGATAGGTTGGAAACTAGATTAAAAAGCTAACTTACATTTTAAGTAATGCCTCCATCTTCTTTTCCATTAGGAAGATAGAATCCGACGGCTGTGACGTCAGAACCTTGCAGAACGTCAGCTTGGCACACTGCGAGTCCCGCCAGTCCGTCTGCCGCACCAGCTCTAGCGCACCAGACGTCAGACTTGACGGCGGCGAATTCACATCTATATGCTGGAGATCGTCGTCTACATCCCCAGACAATGCTCTACGTTGCCTCCTCCTCACGACTTTACTAGCTTCTGAACCAATATCCCTCTTAGCACGACCACCCTCGTTGCCGTCAGGTGACATCACCACGTAAACATTCTCACTTGGCATTTTGTAATTGTCTTCGTACACTTTTTGACTGCTAATGATTTGGCGGTCTATGTCGTAAGGAACGGCGCCGAAAGACCTTTTGTGCTCTTTCTCTAGTTCGTCCTCGATTTCTTCCTCGCTTAGGCCTGAGCTGCGCATTAAGTTTACGTCTAGTAGTCTTCCCATAGCTACAGCACCAAGGCCTAAGGCAGCTCCTCCAGCCATGAGGCCGATCGCGGGCAACATGGCTGGTGCTCCAGCCGCGGCTGCGGCAGCTACACCCATTTTGTCTTGTGCGTATCTTTGGGTCTGAATGGAGTTTGATGGATAAAGACCGAGATTGTGAGAGATTTTGTGCGTAGCTTCCACTAAAGGATCAATTACGGGTTGTGTCACTTTGGCAATAGGATCAATGATAGGTCTGGTCAGTGATTGCACTGTCTGACTTGCTGTGTTGATAGTATCCTTCATGGAGTCTGTGAATTTCTTCCAAAGAGATGGTTCTTGGACTCGCTTGATGTAACCATAGTGGTAGGGATAGCTCGGGCGATTGTTTTCGTAGTAGGAGAACTTTTTGTATTCATCCTCGTAGTACCTGTTCGGGTTCTGGGATCGTTGTTGTCCATAGCCGTTCACTGATTCCATAGGGTAAGGGTGTGCGCTCTTAGGTACATTGGTAGTGTAGTATTTAACTTTCCTTTCGTTTTCTCCATTAGTGGCCTTTGCTGGCTGGATGCCAAGTTCGGGGTGCGCGTACTGCAGGACCGGATTGCGCACGCTCTCATCGAAGCCCGGTTTGGCGTTCTTGGGCGTGTACATCACAGAGTTGGGAAAATTAACCTCGCCCGGATGCTGCAGCATGCGTCTCTGAATGTGGCTTTCAGAGTACTCCATATCGCCATTATGTGCCCTTGAGCTCCGCGCACTAAAGTAGTCGCGTTTCAGTTCCTGTTCGTTGATCTGTTTTATGTATTCGATCAATTTCGAGTTGGCTACTTTCGAATTATCGGCTTTGGTGAAAGGACCGTAGCCAGACTTGAGAAGGCTCTCTTTTTTGTGTTTGTACGCATACATCGGGTTGTCGCTTGTCATGTACGGCCCGATGTTGTCGTCGTAGTCGTATCGAACGTTGTCGAATTTGGTAAAAGGCCCGTCTTTGTGTTCAAAGTTGTCGTCTTTTGTGAAGGGACCGAAGTTTTGTTCGGGATGCGCGGCAGCTACGTCAGGGTACACATCGGCTTCAGGGATAGCTTTCGCTGGTTTGTAGCCTTCTGGGTAAGGCAATAATTCTCCATTGACAACACGTGCGTTACGCCAAGTTTTCTTATCCGATTCATCATCAGGCATTCTGACGCCTTGGATTTCAGGAATGCCGTCATCGCCCAACGTCAAGATTGAACGTCCTCGCTTATTGTTATATTTGTCTATAGCTCTCTTCAAGTACATTGGCTCAGAGCTGACCATAACTGGATCGGGAACTTTGAAGGACTTTCCTTCACCGTCAGCAACTTTAGTACTCACAACTTCAATGTAGACGGGATTCCTGTCGTTCTTGATGACAGGGTTGTGAGGGTCAAACCTGTAGTTTTTAATCGGTGCTCCATAATCCATGAAACTGGTTGATGTAATGTACACTTTTTTGTTTTCGGTTCTCTTTTCATTGTCGTACGTGGGGTAGTAACTTGATGTTTCAGGGTCGGTTTCAGGTTTTCCTCCATCCTCTTGTATGTGAGATTCTGGGTATACCGACACAGGTGACCAGTTGCCGTATTCAGCTTTGATATTACTGAGTTCCTCTGGGTTCTTATTTCTGTTTAAATAATAGTCATACCCAGCTAGATCGCTGTTCAATGGGCCCATGAAGCTCAATTTCCTTTGGTCTCTAGTTTCTGTCCTATTTTTGTTTTCTTCTGTCGAGTTTATGACAGCTGCAGTTGTTTTTAGCGAGGCTGTGGTCGGTGCGACTGTGGTGCTAGCTTCACGTAGAGTTGTGGACTTGTCTTTCTTTTTGACTATAAGTTGTGTCATGTGACCTTGTCTGGTTTTGACGTTGACTGTCTGAGTATCATGTGGGTTGAGACTTCTAGATACTTTGAGTTCAGTTCTCGTAGTCCGGGACGGTAGGATGGTGGTCCGGATGGTCTTGGTTGTAGTTGTGTTTTGGTCCGCGGACTCTGCCGCGATATATGCAATGCAGAGGAGCCATATTATGGCACACGGTCGTATGTGTACGGGAGTCATCTGGAACAACAAATAAACATGCGTTAGCAAAGTAAAAAGTTACAAAGTTGTAACTACAACCTACATTTGAACTTGAATTTTGAAGGTATCTATCTACAAAACGTTACGGACAAATGGCATTTTCATAATTAGCAAACTGCAATGATTTAGCTATAAGCGAGGGTAACCTATCATTGTTACGAAACTTTACTGTTCGAATTTCAGATGATCGAAAACGGTATATCGAAGTTTAAAATACCAAACTGATTATTTTACATAATTTTGCTCAACCGTAAAATCATTTTACCTATGTTCCATCTTCCAGAAAAACACTTAACCGAATATTAAAAGTATTTTTTTTTATTCGACATATGTCTTGTTCACTAGTACTAAAGGTCAAAGTAACTTATTTACTTTTATTACTTAGCTACTGTTTCGTATTCTAAACAAACCAACCAACGTATTTATTTTTATACTCAAACTTAAGGCGAAAATAACAAAGACACCAAATCATGGTTATGGCAAAACTATAGGTTAGGTTAGGTTAGGTTAGAACTGCGACCACCCAAGGTAGAGAGCCTTTAGTAACTATGGTAGTGTTACAAACACTATAAAAAATATACCTAATTATAATTTTATGTTAGTTTTGCGTGTTGAAAAGAGATGATAGATTTTAATAAGATGTCAATCAAAAAAATAATCTTTTGATAATAAGAAAATATGTGTATGATATCTAAATCATCTTCCATTAGTAAATAACTTCCGGTAAAAATCAAGTAAGATTTCAAAACATATCGATTTTTAAAAAGAATATAATTGAAAATCGGTTTCTCAATAAGTTTTCAAATGAAATTTCGGTTGAATGAAAATATAGAAAATAAGAAAAAAAAGAAACGTTTTCTGACAAATAAATTTCGTATTGCAAAATTTCATCTTTAAGATAGGTATATAACCATAAGCGAGTAATTAATAGGACTTCTAATATGAAAAACAACATGATGGAATCAGAAGAGTAACATGAAAAATAATGTGACGACTGTGTCTGATTTAATATCTTTTTGTAACAGTACGTAATTTTATAATCGTAAGTGTTGATAACTAATTAAACAATTCGATACAGCGATAAAATAACCTCAAAGCGCTGCCATCTGCATGTTTCAATACTCGTATTTATTGTTTTGACAAAGATAACGCTTATCATTTTGCAATACTTACAGCAATGCGACGGACTGGCAAATCGTTGGTTAACATGCTCTTTGAGACATAATACAGTACTTTGGTCTCACAATAAAAGCATTTACAAAAAAAATATTCTTTTTTAGAGTTCTGTAGTCCACAAGGAACCCATGAGTTTCGGCATGTCCGTCCGTCTGTCTGTCTGTCCGTCCGGGCTCGTACTCCGCCGCTACTGCACCGATTGTCACGAAAATTGGTGGAGAGATAGATATTGAAGTTCCAAAAGTTGGTTTTTAAAATTATGAAAAAATGTTTTTTTTCCCATACAACGAAAAGTGAATTTAAAAAATTAAATTGAACCAACCCCAACGTATGGGGTATCGTTGAAAAGGCCTTTTAATATGCAACAAAAACTGCTTTGAAACTTTGTAGATCAAACCCCCCAGTCTTGAGATAATCTAATACAAAGTTAAAATTTAAGGTGTCCCCCACCGTAACTTTTGAAATATTACTAAAATAATGCTGAAGAAAATGTGGTATATACCTCAAAGTATGTACTTTCAATTAAAACTATAGCGGTATCGGTATCATAGATAAGTATTTTTTTAATACGTCATAAATCGTAAACCGAAATTTACCTTTAGAACTTTTATATTATGTTACTTGCTGCTACTCGCCCATGAAGGGTACCCCTTTATGTCCGACTCGCACTTGGCCGCTTTTTTAAACTGACGGTTTGAAATAAAAACTATTCAAACCGTCAGATTAAGAAAATAATATTTTTAGGGTTCCGTACCTCAAAAGGAAAAAACGGAACCCTTATAGGATCACTTTGTTGTCCGTCTGTCCGTCCGTCCGTCCGTCTGTCAAGACCCTTTTTCTCAGGAACGCGTGGAGGTATGAAGCTGAAATTTATATCAATTACTCAAATCTACTGTCCCTTGAAGCTGTGAAAAAATCAAACTTCTAAGCCAACGCAATCAAAAGATACAGCCGTTTATGCCGCAAATTTTCGACACTTGCAAGGGAATCAAAACCTACAGGGTGCTTCCCGTGAACTCAGAATCTTGAAATTTGGTACGAAGCAACGTCTTATAGCATAGATAAAGGAAAAATTACGAAAACCATAAATTGTATGTATGTATGATGTAACTAAACATCACATAATATATTTTTTTTTAATAATTTTAAACTTACTACCCATTTCCTCATAAACGCGTAGAGGTATTAAATTGAAATTCATACCAAATACTAAGCCTTGCAGGTTTGTACGGAACCCTCGGTGCGCGAGTCCGACTCGCACTTGGCCGGTTTTTTTTTTGTAAAAGTGTTCATTGTGAAATCTATTGTACTAGTCAAGAGACATGAATTGAGCTCAAACACGATAGGTTTTCGTCGTTTTATTACTGAGTTTCTATAGCATGGCTACCTCCCGGCTCCACCATCAGTTTACCAGTATGTACCTTTCAACTTGGCTCCCACTTTCCGGGGTGTGCCTGTTCCTATCACCAGTCATCTCGAACTTCTCGGTATCGATCTCTCATCAAATCTTAACTTCGGTAGCTATATTGAGTCCAGGGCTAAGACGGCTTCTAAAAAACTGGGCATCCTCTCCAAGGTCCAACGGTATTTTACCCCTGACCAACTGTTGAGCCTTTACACAGCTCAAGTCCGCTCATGTATGGAGTATTGCTCCCACCTATGGGATGGATCTGCCCGCTATCAGCTCGAAGCCCTGGAAGCTATCGACAGACGTGCCAGAAGACTCGTTGGTGATGAGTTGCTTACGGCAGGACGGCTCCACAGCCTCGAACATCGCCGACTGGTAGCAAGTCTGTGTGTCTTCTACAGGTTGCACTTCGGGGAGTGTGCGCAGGAATTACATAATTTAATTCCCCCTGCACCATTCCACCATCGGACAACACGACGTGGACAGGGATTCCACCCATTTGTGGTCGATATTCCTCCTCATCGTACCTCTCGATTCGCCTCCTCCTTCATTGTGCGAACCGCTAAGGTGTGGAATTCCCTCCCTGCGTCGATGTTTCCCCACACATATAATTTAGGGATATTCAAGGCAAGAGTGAACAGGCATTTTTTGAGTCTGCGTGATACACCTTAGACCTCATCTTAGCTTCCCATCAGGCTAGATAGAGGTCAAACGCACTCAAATTTCTAATAAAAAAAAATAAAAATAATGATATCGTTAATATGTACCGTCATCCTGACATGACACGACTGCATGTTTATCTGACGTGCTCGAGTAAATCCCAAATTCCCACTCTTGGCTCCCCTTTTTGAAAGAGTTAACTTCTGAGTAATAAGTTCTTGTATAGTTTCTGTATTCGAGCAATAGGTAAATATTACGCTGTTCGCGTAGAAAGTAACGCCATTCTTGTGTGAGCCGCGTACCGATGTGTGGGGTTCTCGGTGTTACGTAAACTTGTCGCCGTTTCTTTTGCATCACCCGATTTATAATACTATACATAAATATTTATACAGTGTCTAAACTTATATTGCTTGGCACTTTCTTCGCTTTGAATATGTCACATAAGGAAAGATAGTGTTACTGATTATTTATTTATTTTTATTTATTTATTTACTACCAATTAATGTACACGAAACATGTATATACAGAGAATTAGGTAGAAGACTAGGTCAAAAATAAATTATCAGGTAATGTTAAGAAATAAAACGTCACAAAATAGTGTCACTTGTCATTGATCATATCCATTTTCAACATGATTTTAGATTTATTAATGCAAAAAAGCTGATATTAAGAGCGCTATTTGACTCCAAATATCTATGACGTCATGGTTTTGTTTTTCATACAAATCCCATAGAAAATGTTTGTTTTGACGTTTGGAAAAAAGTATCAGATTTGACTAGTTATCATCTAGCGGATTCATAAAATAAAAGTTGTACAAAGGCAAGGTTTGTACTGTTATGTATTCTGGTACTACTTATCTCAAAAGAGATCTCTTCCAGTAGGCCTGTAAGAGGAGATGTTTATGCAAGAAAGGCGTGTTTATAGAATAAAGGAAGAAAAAAAAATTAACATGCCTACTTATACATAACATTAACATTACCTTATTATTATAAACGAGTAATGAGGATCTCGGAAATAGCACCAAATATTTCTATGAATTTCAGAATGTAGGCTATGAATATATAATTTTGATTATATAATTTTGTTTCTACCAATCCCTAGAATAACCCTTCAAACTATTTTATGAACTACTGTTTACAGTTTTAAGTGAGAACGTGATGCTTTTCTTCGCACATTTGCCAAAAGTGGCCGTTTTTCGTAAATATGCGAAGAAAAGCTTCACGCTGTAAACAGTAGTTCATAAAATAGTTTGAAGGGTTATCTAGGGGGTTGGTAGAAACAAAATTTTAAATGATATCTCCATTTCTTTTCAAATTATTTATTTCAAATGGGGGCAGCACTGGACCCCGGAAAATTCAAGTATTAAATGATAGATACTCGTATATAGAAACGCGCGATTAGCTGACATCATTTAAATTAGAATAGGTAAAATATTTATTATAGTATTTTCTAATATGTTTCATATGTTGTGAAATTAGTATCATGAGGTGATATTCGTAAAAACTTGTGTGAAAAAAAAATGCTTCGTATACCAGCGTCGTTATCGGTTATCGTAGCCGTAGCACGCCTACGCGACGCGTTGAAGTCTTAACGGCACTATAAACGGCACTCATTTTATTTTTACCCGACTTGGGCGGAGTCAAATGGAAGGTTCGCTGATATGTATGTATTTATTTATTTATTGTATGTTCATCTGTTCTGTCCCTTGTATCTTCCGATGATATCCATGGTATATTGACAAATGAGGTTGACAAGATATAGTTTTTAACACCATAGAAGGTGCACATGGTGACATATTATGCTAGCACCATATCATATAGTAATGGATAAGTGGGATAGTGAGATAAGGTTAAACTAGATCTAGAATCCTTTTTCTGGTCACATTTTATATTACGTTATATCTATCTTGCACCTCTTTTTATATATGAGTTAATATGAGCTGTGTAGTTCCCGGCAGAGTAGAGTAAGACTACTCCAAGTCTTCCCGTGGATGTCGTAGAAGGCGACTTTGGAAACACACGCTGAACAAAGCTTATAAACATCAATGAGACTTCACCAACCCGTCTGGCCAGCGTGATGAGTGTAGGCTAAATCCTCTGACTGCTCTGGCTAATATATGACACTAGTAGGTAGTACAGAGAGGGTCGTGCTCCTGCAATGGATACTTAAAAGACCTGATGATGAATATGAGGTTATGGGACCTCGACCTGTCCCGGCGCTCTAGGCGAGTTCCCACATAGAAGTTAGTAGGAGAAGTGGAGAATAGAGACTAGATAAACGATGGATTATATGAAATTTATTATCTGATACTGACTGTTACATACGAGTATAAAATAATAATACTTAATAAGGTACAACAGATAGAGAGAAGTGAGCGATCAGCTTCAGAGATGATGGTGGAATGAGTGAAAAGGGATCAGTCAATGATTTGAAAATGGAATGAAAGGGAATTTGAAATGAAACGACGAATAAAAAACGGACAGGATGAGATGAAGAAAGGAGGTTTGAACATGATGCATGCAGCATCGTTACAAGGTTAAAAATAACAACACATTGAGCAGCCATCCAAAATAAGAACTTCGTTTTAATCGACAAATTGACATTCAAAACAATTATTTTGGAAAATACTTTTTTCTAATTTATTTTATTTATTTTTATATTACATTTACATACTATCATTACAGGGTATTAACAGGGTACTAACATAAATTCCGGTAAAATTCTGTGCAAGTACTGTATTTTGTAAGAGAGTATTGTCGAAGTTATTATGATATTTGATTTATCAACTTATTGTTTTTTAACCATCTAACCTCTATTTTAGGTACCAGCTGAAAATCAGCGCTGAGGTTCCGACACCACAGCACGAAGCTGAGCTGGCCGCCTTTTCGGCATTCATTAGGTATAGTCTAGTTATGTAAGTTATATTCTGTAAATTGCTTGCCGAATAAAGTTTTTCTTTTTTTTCTTTCTTTCTTAATGCGACAGTGCAGCCTAATTACGTTTCGTTACAAATGATACCCGTGTGAATTCACTCAGAGTAGTAGCCAACAAAATGTTAAATTGGTTTCTACTTTGTATTTCATAATATACATAAGTCGTTCATTTCCAAATTCCAATTTGCTGGATTGCCTAAACTTAGAGACAGAGCGGGTAAAGCTATATTATTTCATTTCTATTTCATTAGATTTTCGGTAAATACGATCACTCGTATTTACCGAAACCTCGTATTTTCTAATGAATACCGGAATAGCTTATTGATTATTACTAATCAATAAGCTATTCCGGGATACTTAAATTGACCTTGTGGAACTGGACGTTATACTTATAGGACATTGGACTTAGGTCAGGACTCTTCAGCACATTGGAAATTGTAGGAGAATAAACATTGTCAGCCACAACGTCTACAACATATATTTCTTTTTGGCAATAAAGTAATTCTATTCTATTCTATATTATACAAATAATTTTTAAAAGGGTAAGTAGAAGTTATAAGTGTTTTTATTTTAATTTTTTATTGAAGTTTTTATTGGAATCTATAAAAAATGGACCAAGCCGGGTAGAAAGCTCTATGTGACGGTGAAAAGCCTGGGAAACTCGATCACATGGATGACCGGCCTTTAATGAGCAAACCGACACTTTGCGCGGTACGTGACTGTAGAGGAGAAATATACAGAGACACTTATACTAAGGGAATTGAGTTCTCAATGTAAATAATAAGAATATACCGGTGTTATTGTAAATGTAACGGTGGCACATTGAAAGGAAGATCCAGTAAACAACTTTTCCTATGTTACCCCCGTTCGACTATGGAGCGATCATCGTTACAATGTGTTTGTATTTTTTTTTTTCTTTGGTATATTTACATTTACTTACAGTATTATATTTATTCAAGCAAATTAGTCTACATTAGTTACTAAGGTTTTTAACGTAATTAATGCAAAGCAAGTATGATAATATGATATTATTGACTGATGACTGAATAATCAAAGGAAGATGAGATACGTCTAGTAGGATAGATATTTTTTTACTATGGCGACGTACTTCAAATACGTGGGGTTCAGGTTTTATAATATATTGATGGTTTTTAATATTTTTTCTTTTTTACTTTCGCAGTATAAATCAAAGTGTATCGTTTGACATGCTTTTGGCTGTACTCACAAACCATGGATCAAGATAGACACAGCCTCTGTATTGAATTTGCGTGTCGATCTGACGTCAAATTGACTTCATTTAGGAACGTCACTTATAAGATTGAAATAGTTTGGAAAATCCAAAAGTGCACGCCTCATAATCTCATTTTTCACAATTAAATTGATTTTGATTGTTTTATTGCTAACTTAAAACGAAGAAAAGTATGTGTCGGCTTTAACGCACGACTGGAGATTATTTTTAACTTTTATTTTTAACTTCCCGCTGAGAAAATTGAAAATTTTCAAAATTCGGGACGTTATTAGTTTCACCCCGTTTTTGAAAAGTCGAGTTTTCATCAGATCTCGACGTTTAAAGGTCTCAGGAATCTTCCCTGACCACTCACGAGCAAGTGTCATGCACCCTATCCGTATGTGTGTGTGGGTGTGTATGTGACCCGCTTATAACTCTTGAACAACTAAACCGATCGGAACCAAACAAGTAGCTTTCCAAAGAGTTCTATACAACTCAGATTTCCTGTGAATTTAAACCGATTCGGACCGGTAGATTTTGAGAAATCTCAAAAAAACTAAGCAAAAACAAGAAAAAGACACAAGACTACGTCACGAATGTCAAGAAAAGTGTTACCACTGATTGTTCTTTTCATTCTCAATTAGTTAATGCAAATTAAATAAAATATTAACTAACTTATCGCTTCTTTTACATTTATTCGTCTTTCATATTTAATAAAACAAACAAAATCACAACATTCTTTATTCAAATTTCTTTTTACTTCTTTTCTTACTTGCCAGTTACACATTCGTACTCATCATACATAGGTATTAACTATTTCAACAAACCTCACATCCAAAATTATTTTTAACATGTCACCTGTATTTTTATAATAATAATTACGATTAAACTACATTGAATTAGACCGTGATCTTCGAAAGGACTTAGTTTTGGATAATACTGAAGCGTATAAAAAAAAATGGACTTGATCAGATAAGTTTTTCGGGAGTTATCGTGACCACGCCAGTTTCCATACATACAGACACACGGACGTCCACAAAATGATTTTATTAAACATTGTTTTTATTTATTTAAAAGGCAAAATGTCTTTTAAAAATGTCATAAGTGTTGAAACTAGTGTTTTTCCTTGACATTAATGTGTAAATATTATTGTACAAGTGCGATAGAAAATAAATAGAGACACATTTAGTTAAAAAAATCACTTGATTTGTGTAAGGCGAGTGTAGAGCACTACCTCATGCGCTTCGCTTATGAGGCGTGCAACATTCATTTGCTAACTATGAGTCATAAATACATACAGATGTTAGGTATTATAATGTTCTAATCATAGCAATTTTTAGTAGTTACGTGTATGTCAATTTATTAGATCGGACATTGAGCTCTCTACTGTAAAATACCTAAATTTGCCATTTTGAGCCGTAGAAACTCGTCGAAAAACGTTGGAGGAAGTAAAAAAAAAATATTCGTTCCGTTTGCAATTTTACTTATTGAAAATTGGCACGCCATTGTTTTCATACAAAGTGAAGGACTTTCTTTATCTAGTAGTATATAGGTATACAGATGTGGCTGTACTAATGAGTTACAGCATATATTAATTGACTTATACACAGTTGTTATTACTGAATGATTTTCAGTTTGAGAACCAAGTATTTTTTTTATATATAGAATCTTTATTTGTTTACGTGAATTTTTTTTTTCTCCGAAAATATATTTTTGCTTAAATATAAATAATTTTTTGCGAAAAAGTTTTTTTTTTTTCATATAAATAAACCCAATAGTTCTTGCAACTAACACAGTTACTTTTAGGCTTTTTAGGTCCCAATAAAGAAATTGACACGTATCCCATGACTGTTGTAGGGTGGGTAAGGGGTTCATACTAGTGTTTCCGCTTCTTCTGCACTTGCGCCTATGAAGCGGCATAAACCTAGAGAATAATAATTTAAGATTTAATTTTAATTAACAAAGAGACTATTTTTATAACATATCATAAATATCCTATAATAATAAAGATATTTTTAAATTTGATAGTCAAGTATCGATAGCGTTTCGTATCTTAAAAGTTCTCACAAATAACCCTATGAGGTTCCCAACTGTAGACCTATACTCTTTATGCAAAGTTCTTGCAGTCCGGCAGCTCTTTATTCTCCAAACCATTTTACGCAAGCATTCTCGTGTGCCCTATGATCCTAACTTCACTTGTCGCAAACGCAGATCTGACATACTCGTAGTATGTCCTAACGAAAGCCGCCGAACGGACTAGCTTCCAAACACTTTTATCACATTAGCTCCACACTGTACAACAGATTAAACGGACAACTTAACATATATCTAGTTAATTTATAAAAGTGCAAAATGATGTATTCTCTATCCTATGATGCCTGAAGCCCTTATAAAAACTAAAGAGTGATGTAAAAGTCTCTCTCTCACACACACACACACACACAAACACCCTTGTACCTAAAATACATTCATCATATTTACGTAATGTAATCTCAAGTATCAATGTTAATTAATAAATTTCTATATTGTCTGAATTATTATAATTATAGGTATTTATTTCTATTTCAATTATTTGTACTAAGTAAATTGTTATTATGCTATATGTTATACCAAGTCATTATAATTTAGCAAACACATAGTCTAATGTTTAGAAATAATTTAATGAATAATATTCTACTTATATAATTGTAATCTTATTAGTAACTACTAGCATGCAATTATATTAAGATAAATAATAATGTTTATGTACAGGAACATCCTTATGTGCTTAAGTCGGAGGTGGGCGTTGATGCCTGCGACACAGTTTTCTTTGTAAACTACTGCAGTCATCGTTTTGTAGTCTTTTTAACGCTTCCTTCGGGCAATCATCAGCTATCAACAAGCAGGTGTCATCAGCAAACTGATAGATCTCACATTCTTTGATAATATTTGGTAAATCGTTCACGTATGTAAGATAATGTAAGGGTCCGATCACGGAACCTTGTGCTGTACCTTCAGTAATATTTACCTTGTTACTGAGTGATTCACCTATTTTAACGTAGAATGAACGATCTCGCAGATAATCCCTACACCAGTTGTTTAGTGGCCCTCGAATGCCTGTGTTATCAAGCCGTTCTATTAATACGTTATGTCGAAGCGTATCAAAAGCTTTGCTGTAGTCAATAGAGACTACCAATACATGCTTTTTATTATTCAGGTGATTACAAATAGAGTCTGTGAAGTTATTAAGTAATCCAGTTGTACTTGTTTTAGGTTGAAATCCAAATTGCTTGTCTGTTAGAATCTGGTTTTGAATGTAGAATGTAAGAACTTGTTTACTTATGTATTTTTTAATAATTTTATTCACGGCAGATAAAATTTAAATAGGTCTATAGTTTTCATAATCCCTAAAACTACCTTACTTGTGTACAGGTCAAACAATTGCTGTTTTTAGGTCATTTGGGTTTTTTTCAGCGTTTACACTTTTGTTATTAAGATTTGCTGTAGCATTACATATTTTTTTACTCATATACTCGTAAATAATATCTACCACTCGGATGCCATCTGAGCCTGGTGCTTTTCTTATATTTAGTTTATTAATAATGTTTCTTATTTCTGTGCTATTTGCTTTTTTAAAGTTAATACTATCATTAGCGCGTTGACAATATTGTGATTTATTCAATAACGGAATGGTACATTTAGGCGTTATCTTTTTGACAGCGTTGCTGAAAGTTTCTGCAAAGGTATAAGCGATAGTTGACGGTTGGTTTTTAAAGGCATTTAATATAACATTATCGATTGTTGATTTAATTCTGCCAGAAATTTTATTAAGTAGTAACCACAAATTTTTAGGATTAGCTTTGTTATTTCTTATTTAAGGTATTTACATTTAGCTCAAGAAAAATCAAACAAGTTTATTTGTTTGATTTTTCTTGATGTGATAATATGAATGAATGGTACGAAATGAATAAAACATTGAATTCCATACTTTGAACTTTTGTATAGTACCTATATTATGGCTTCGCCGAAGCGAAGCCGTCAAAAATATGAAAGACTCATTTGAGTGTTCCCCTCCACGGAAATCTTTAGTAAAAGGCGAAAGATTTATGCGTTATGAAGGGAAACCAGAGATATCTTAGCAGGTTTATCCCGCTGACCCCACTAATCGCGAAAAAATAACCATAGCGCGAGGCAGGAATCCTTGTTTTGAAGGAGCGCCATCTAGTTCTAGTTGCTGTAACTAATCAGATTCAATACAAATAATATTGCTACCACTGAAGAGTTTGTGACCACAGATATTAGGTACCTATCAGTATAAGTTGTACCTGTCTATTATATGAATAAAAATCTTAGGCTCTGTGTCATATTCAGTGATTTAAGTCCACCACGCCGTCACTTTCACAAAAATATTCCTCTTCTTGATGAACCGTACAATCTGATTTGACGCATTTAAATTCTCTTTTGGACGCTTTTCTAAGTTATTGTGATTTTATGACATTATAGGCGTGAAGGGAGCGTGTTCCGGTTATTAAGTATAAAAATAGAAGTTTATTTTTGTTACAAAATGTTTTGAGAGTCGTGACGTGAGCGTTGGAATCTGTGGTTGGAATACATTCCTGAATGTGGTGAAGTTCTTTAGAACAGAGCTTGGAATACCGTTAAAAATCTGGTAACGTTAATTCTGTCAAACGGCGTTAACGTTATCATCAAAGATAACGTTATGCCGGGTAACGTTTTTGTCCAACCATTTACCGATAAACTCAGATAACGTTATCAATGATATTAATGGTAAAATATATTGTTAAGACTGTATTTCTTTTCGATATTTGACAGAATAAATTGATGAGTTTGTCTAGTAGGCTACTAGAGCTACACGGATGTCGTGATAGTCTGTGCTACCTCGGTTTCGATTCCCAGCGCGATGTATAATATTTATATAATATTTTACAAGTATTGAAAAAAGTATCGTTACTTAAATCGTTCATTGATAACGTTATTATAACGTTTTATAACTGTATTATCGATACCCCTTATAACGTTACCAGTAACACCTGTATGAAAATAACGTTATTTTACGTTACTTTTAGTGTGAACTTGGTATTGTTAACAAGCCCTGCTTTAGAATTAATGTATAGAAAATGGTTGTGGTCACCTTATGATAAACAAGTATTTTATAAAACCTTTCTCAAATACCTAGAGTAAAATTTTTATAAATGATAATAATTGATTTATAATTTAATTGATATTCTTAGCAACTTTGAATTTTGAGAAACATGTTATCTCCCTTGACCTGACTCACCTACTCTCTGACTTCGGACTCGCGTCATATAAATAAAATAAATAAATATATAGGGACAAATCACACTGATTAAGCTAGCCCCAAAGTAAGTTTTTAAACTTGTGTTATGGGATACTAACTTAACGATACTATATTTTAAGATAAATACATGTATAGATAAACACCCAAGACCCAGGTCAATTTGAAAAAGGCCATTTTCCAACTTGCCCTGGCTGTGGATCGAACCCAGAACCTCCGGATCAGCGGTCAAGCGTGTTAACCATTACGCCACGGAGGTCGTAGGTCAATATATATACCTATAGTAGGTATATATATTTGATACACTTATACCTACACAATTTTTGCTCTTTTATAAATACAAATCTAATAAAAAAATGTTTGTTTTGACGTTGAAAAAAGCAATTGTATCTACTGCTATACCTACGCCATTTGGTTAGGTATTTAAATAAATGTAAACAATCTTGACATGTCTTTTTATTGAAATGCTAGCTTAGCTAGTTTTTCGTGCAGCTGTTGAAGTTGGCTGAAGTACATGTCCAGTCCAGTTGAGAAAATGGGTAAAAACTGCAAAGAAAACATCCAAAAACGTGAGGGCGGCAATCTCAGAATCTAAATTTTTTTGCAGTTTTGAGTTCCATCCGCGGGGTGCTTTACCCCAGCATACAAAATTTAATAACCCTTCGATGTTCCAGGAGCAGAAGGACTTTATGAACGAATTAAGTTAAAATTCTAAAATCCAGATTTTGATTTCGCAATCCAAATAACCCAAGCATACTGAATTTTAGTTAAATCGGACGCAGTCTTCTATTAGCGGCAATCTTTCTTGGAAAATTAAAAAAAAAGCGCTTAGCGATTGGTGGGAGAGGCTTGGCCTACGGCCTCGCCACGCCACGCACCTCGGCCTTTTAATAAAAAGACATGTAGGTAGGTACCTAACCAAATGGAATATAGAAACAAGCCGATACTTTAAAAACAGAAATGTTTATTCACCATGTGAGCACAGTAAGTGTCGAAAACAACCATAATTTACCGATAGATATTCCCAGTGCACTCTCACGTAACCGCTGCTGGTCGTATGCTGTTCACACTTGCACTTTCTAGCGACGCTATACTAAAAAGCAAGTAAATAAATACCTACGTAACTAACACCATTACTTTTGTTCTGTTTCTTGAGCTTAGTAAACTATTACCACCAGTTTTTAGTAGGTATTACTATGCGTCAAATGGATAAAATTTTTGAAAACGCTTGAATATTTTTACTTGACAAGACAGGCCGTGGGCAAAATTAATTTGGCTAAAAAAATATTATATTCCGTAATCTTTCTTAATCTTTACCTTCTATAGTCGAAATAACTGATCGAATAAAATATAATAATGCGAATACTATAATAAATTGTTAGGTTAACTGACCTTGAACATTTATATTATTTTTCTCAAACATGCTCGGAAATGTTGGCATTATTGTAGTAACAAGAAGACACGAGGAGAACACAAAAGGCTCAGTATACTTATTGCACTAAAATATACCTTATATCAAACCATGACAAATACATGCAGTATTACCAGTATTACTGAAGATATCACTGCGAGAAGTTTAGACCATTTTACTCAATTTTATAAATTTCCGAGATTTCACGCAATTTAGAGGTATGTATATGATTTTTTTCTATCGAGCCAAAAATGCTCAATCATGTTTTGGATATTGTGTGTCTGTAGAAGCCTTAAGGCTGCAGTCTTCGACCGTGGGAATTTTTGATTGAACACCCGAATCTATATTTTCTATCTACACATACGCATTGCGCTGTATTGTACATGCACCATGGAGACGAATTTAGACGAATTCAGAAGCGCAGCGAGCGGTCTGCCTTATCAGCGTTTTCGTCCCCATATTTATTTGAGAATTTCGGAGAATTTTAAATTTTTCTATCTTTTTACAAAAGACAAATTATTTTTATTTATTTATTGTACGTGTTTAAGCATGAATCAATCTTCATAAATGTGTATTTTTTATTTTTTAACTCTGTCGTATGCGCAAGAAATCCGACGACGTATTTGCTTATATTTTCTTCAAAGTTTAACCTTTTTAACTAAGTTTTTGAATGAATTAATTATTTTTTATTAAAATCTTCTTATTCACTTTTTAGGATTTTCCTTTGTCTTTATTTCTCTGTAATTTAAACACAACTTCATGTTTTATGTATTCCGTATTATGTTTTCCGTGTAAACAACAATGACATGAACGTCGCACACCGCAAAAAATCGAAACACGTCTCAGGTTATTTGGAATTAAACAAACTATTACAATGAAAATCAATAAATTGTCTAATTTACTTTTTTAATACTTAAATAAACTTCAATTTAACATATCTTAACATATTGTAACTAAGATAGTTTGGCTCCAATCAGCTCCGAAAAGCAGTCAAAATCATTAAACATAAGGAATTATTTTGAAAAATAAACTGTAGTAGTTTAATTACAGTAATTTTTCAAAAACACTCACAGTACTATGAGCTGCGAACTTACAGCGCCTTAAAGGTTAAGTAAGACAGTAACTACTAGATACGTAGTAAATAACGATTAGATTGCTTGTAAAGGTATGAATGAACGGATTTACCCATGACTATTTTCCTGGCTACCATCAATGAATTCTATGTCAGATGCTTTAAGGCAGCTTGAAAAATAATTTACTAGTGTTGGCCACTTACACCCACAATAAAACAGCAATATAATAACAGTTTTCAATGAAAATTTTCATAATTTTATATTTGTATTTTTTTTATACTTAATAAATATTAGTAGTTTTTAAAGTGATGGTGTTTTAATTACCTAATAGTATTCAGAAATACGTAGAAATAAAATCAGACAAAAATGTCGAAAAACAATTTTTTGAGTAGAACGCACCGTTTGCTCCAATGTCGAAGGCTCCAATAGTGCGGCGGGGCGCGGTATGAAGCACAACCACAATGACGTCGGCGCATCAAAACAGAATTATTGTTCGTAGCGTCGGCGTAATAAAACACTTATTATTTTTTTGTATTTATATATTTTTTTGTATAGTATAAAGATAAAAACAGTCGTAATTTTTTGTTTGATTTTTTGGCATTTACAGAAAAAAGCGTTTTGTCTTCTCCATTCTTGGCTCATGTATTACGTGCTTATGGCATGGCATAGGCTTCACATATGTATACTAGTGTCCTTAATCCGCTGATTGATGGGCTGAGCAATATCATGTCATCGGCAAAACTTAAGTTGTTAACGCTGTCGCCGTCAATATGACACCCAACATGGTTCTTGCTGAGCTTAACAATCAGCTCGTTGATGTAGAGATTCAACAGTATAGGTGAGGAAATCCCACCTTGCCTAACACCGCACTCCAAGGTGTACTCATCTGATAAACTACCGTTCCACTTGAGCTGGTTAGTTTGATTAGCATACCAAAAACGCAGTAAAGACACATACGAAACGACGCAACCCCATCGAGTTTGGGCAAATTACATTTGTTTTGATAGGGTACCAGGCCTCACAATGAAAGCTTGTACGAAGTTCTTTTTAGGGTTCCCTACCCAAAGGGTGCAAACGGGACCCTATTACTGATACTCCGCTATCTGTCTGTATGTCTGTCGGTTTATCACAGGGCTCTACCTCTTGAACCGTAATAGCTAGACACTTGAATTTTTACTGATTATGTTTTATTGTAGACGTGATAGTGTATTAAAATTGTATGTAATAAGGAAGAAACATGCACTGTGGAGTACATGAGCCGCGAGAGGACCGAGTTCAAATGCCGAGCATCATCACGTACTGTTTGCTAGGGTACCTAGTTTAGTTATGACTTGTTTATTGACAACGTAGCTAATTTATTTAAAGACCACCCGACAAGGTTTTCTTCAGGTGTTTTCTCTAAAACACATAGAGCATGGCAGATGTAACTCTAGGAGGTGAAACCGAGGCAGGAAGCCTGTCCGGCCGCGTTGTCTTCGAAAACTGCTCATTTATTAGTACCTACTGATAGTTTTTTTATAGGGACAACTCACAGCTAGTTCCAAAGTAAAAAAGTTCTTTTTAAAACTTGTTTACTTGTTCTTGTGAGCCCGGGGTGCGCTTTCCCGCTTTTTCTTCTCCCAATATAACATGCATGTCAATGGTCACCCAAGGATGCCAAAGACCTTGCAAAATGGAGAAGAAATAGCCGGAACAGTTATGATTTGGCTATAATTTTATGACTGGCCGCCTGCCTGACGTCAACCCTCTTTGGAAATGTATTTGTGCAAAAAGTTTTACAACCGGCCGCCGCCCGACGTTAACCCTCCTTGGGAATGCAATTGTAGCACGTGATGTTTGTGCTTAGTCCTTTAATCGCCTCTTACGACATCCACAGGAAGTGATGGAGTGGTCTTATTCTAACATGGAACCACACGGGTTTTTAAAACTTGTGTTATGGGATACTAACTCAACGACACTATATCGTATAATAAATACTGCTGTCAGATTCGTAGCGACAAACCTTATTTCACATCTATCCATATTATTCCGATTTGTGAGGGACATTTAGACATGTCATTTCTGGCGGGAGTGGGTGAGCCTCCGTGCTGTACGTTAGTACTAATATAAATTCTTTAGTGAAACTAAATAAAAGATTTATTCATAATTTAAATTAAAAAAATAATTAAACTAAACTTAAACTACACATAGCGCGAATAACCGATGGCCGACGGGGCAGAAAGGTTCTCGAATGGAGACCACGTACTGACTAGCGAAGCGTTGGACACCCACTCACAAGGTGGTTAGACGAACTGACCCAGGTCGCTGAAAAGCGCTGGACGCAGGCCGCTCTAGATCGGTCATTTTGGAAATCCTTGGGAGAGGCCTATGTCCAGCAGTGGACGTTATGCGGCTGAAATGATGATAATTGCCCTCGCAGGGTAAGGTACCCAAGAGGCTAACGGCATTCCCACGTTGAATGGCCAGGCTCAGCCTTTGGCCAAAATGCGCACCTGCCCTTGGATCCCCTGAGGCGTCGATTATACGTGCGGAAATTTCCTTAAAAAAACAACTGACGCGCTTCCGCACCCTAAAGCCCCAAGGTCTCCACGGCAAAAGGCGCAAATATTCTGTCGTAAATCTGAAGTTCAAATATTTTCTCTTTGACGCGGCATTGTACCAATTGGAAACCCTACCATCATACATTTTCGCACGGAACAGCTCCACCACTAGAAACCTATATTGTTACGCCAGTTATGTGAACTCGACTTTGACCCATTTCGGATTTCAATGCCATCATGTATCATGTAATTTCATCTTTTTCCACTTTATTTCCCTATTGTTGTTTCTTTGATGTTTCTGATCTAGGTCGCGCGCACACGGTTTGTGATTTTCGTCATAAATGTTAGGCTTTCTAATTGTAAATTGTAACTTTGTTGTAACTAAGTAGGATTGGTTAATTGGTTTCGAATTTTAAATGTATTAGTGTAAGGTGACGTTTATGTAGATGGATGTTTTGAAGTTTTTATCGATGAATGTAGATTGTAAGAGTTAAGACACATGCATGACTGAGTGAGTAATCGATCGAGGAATTAAATTAATGCTACTATAAATTGTTATCAATCAAAAGTTAATAGATTTAAAAATGTTAAAGATACCTAAATATAAATTATACTTGGATGACGATTTTTTATCTGTTAATCCATAACTGTTTTTGGAAGAGATTTAAGAACATGACTGAATAATATACATAATTATTATAAAAAAAAAGTGTATGCCATTTTAGATTACACAACGCACATTTTTTCTTCAATACGAGTAGGTACGTCAACGATAAACAGTTTTATTTGAAAAAAAAAGAACATTTCTTACTCTTCATCTACGCATTTTCTTAGAAATATTTTTTCCTTTGTGTCCATATTCTAGGTACAGGTTCTGGAGAAACGCGACTGTTAACCCCTGTCAGGTTGCGGTCCTGCGCGGGCGCACGCTCACTCTCGGATTTCACTTTCTATGGTGGCCGCGCATCGGGGCCGACGACCGGCAACCATTAGCTAATTTTAATTCATCTCTCTTATACTCGCCTTTTATTAGTTCCTCTTCGGATTATGTAATACTCGTATTCGCTTAACATAACTTACTTGTAAAGAGCGTTCAACTCGCGTATTGAATAAAACTTTTATTCCTTGCACTTTTTGGCTTTTAGTATTATAAATGCTATTATATTCATTTCGATGAGAAACCACGAATGAATCAAATGTTTATTCAGTAATTAGGCCTCTGCAAGCATTTCAACACGTCCATAAATTTACATAGCATGCATTGCGTGTAATGTTTGTTTATTATATTTCTAAATATTTTAATTATCAATTATTTTAAAGAAAAATTAGCGTTTCGCAACGACTACTGCTGAGAAAAAGCCCCGAAAAAACTCATTAAGACAGTATTCGTCGTCTTCTCTACCTGCTCGCTAGAAGGGCTTTGTCGGTTTACAGAGATGCCTAACAATGTTATCACAATTTAACAATATAAGCTTGCGAACGAGTGCTAAATCCAATCAACAGAATAAGTATACTGAGTAGTCTTAAAAAACGGAGCTGAGCTGCCCAGTCCCTCCGGCGTCACCCGTTCACGAGTTGAAACGTGGATCAGCCATCGCTGAACTCAACCATATTACAGGGAATCCAGCGACCCGCGAACTTTATAGATGTCTAAAAGTTAAACAAACAAGTCTAGTTGCAGTGGTACATACTATCTTAAGTGAAATAAACGAAATTCACAAGAAATACAGTGTTATTTCAAAACTAGCCTCACGACATGATACATCTGCGTATTACGAGAATGTAAGTAACTTATAATATCGTAGGTCGCAGTACGTACTTGCTGAGGTGAGTGGCGCTGTGACTGATGTCACGGTATTTGTGTGGGCTGACTTCGAGTACAGTCAATTGCAAATCAAAACTAGTCTATCTAAATAATCACAAATCAGCGCAGACAGGAGAACACAGGGCTCTCCCGTCAAAACGGCATCCAAGCGCGTTCCCGGATGCATCCTTAGCTGTGCTACTTCGGAGCCCAGGGTGCGCTTTCCCACTTTTTCTTCTCCAAATATTACATACATGTCAATGGTCACCCAAGGATGCCAAAGACCTTGCGTTAGAGAAGAAAAAGCCGGAAGAGTTTTAATGATTTGGCTACAGTTTTACGACCGGCCGGCTGCCTGACGTCAACCCTTTTTATTTATTTATTTAATTTATTGAACTATAAAATTAATGTACAATAGGTATAATCTTAACGCTAAGCGCTGTCTACCAGAGAATACCTTTGGGACGTATAAGAGAAGGTGATAATTGGGGTGCAAGCGTATACAAAACAGGAATGAGAAAAAATATATATATCTACTTACTAGCTAAGATACATAAACTACACCTACATATAAAATTAAATAACCTGTAATAAGTTACATATAAAATATAGATATAATATACTTATCTACAAATATATACTTACATAAATATTTTAAAATAAATAAATATATAGGGACAAATCACATTGATTAAGCTAGCCCCAAAGTAAGTTTTTCAAAAAAAATAAATATACATAGACTACTAGAGCATAGCTTGCTTATGAAAGTGTCGAACTACAAGTGATTTAAAATGATCCCGCGATTGTGCTCTCATAATGTTGTCAGGGAGGGCATTCCATAGTCGTACGGCCGTAACGGCATTTTGGAATATATTTGGGCTAAAAGTTTTACAACCGGCCGCCGACCGACGTTAACCCTCCTTGGGAATGCAATTGTAGCACGAGATGTTTGTGCTTTTTTCTTTTCTTTTGTTTTTTTGTCGCCTCTTACGACATCCACAAGGAAGAGATGGAGTGGTTCTATTCTAACCTGGAACCACACGGGTAGAAAGTAACACAGGCTCTCCCCAATATCATATATTAGTCTGTGTGTTAGTTCTGCGCAAATATAAAATAAAACCGGCCAAGTACGAGTCGGACTCTTACATGAAAGGTTCCTTACTTTCGTACAATGTTTTTTGAAACGCTGAAAAAAAACTTTATCTTATATTTAGTATTTTTTGTTATAGCGGCTACAGTTATACATAATCGGTGAAAATTTCAAATGTTTAGCTATAACGGTTCAAGAGATGGAGCCCTGTGATAGACAGACGGACAGACAGCGGAGTCTTAGTAATATGGTCCTGTTTGCACCCTTTGGGTACGGACTCCTAAAAATATGTAAACCTTTACTAAAACAGTAATGTTGAAGTGGTGTTTTTCTCAAACTGGCAACAGAAGCATACTTTTTATTTTTTTTATTTTTTTATTTTACATACACAGTCGTATACATACACAATGTACTAGTGATATATCGACTGTATTATTTTTGAAGTTTAGGATAAGAAATTTATTCAATATAGAATATTGTTTAATCAAATCGTTTACAGATTAGTTTTATGCTGTTCTCTAGACGCTAGAGCAGAAGAAGTAACGACAACCGGAAGCTCACTCCAAAAGAGCATAACAGACTAGGTACGTACGTGTTCGCGTTTCAGCGTCAAGTAACATTGATAGAATTAAATTTTCTCACGAATTCAATGATGGCTGTGCGTCAACTCATGAACGAGTGCTGCCAGGAGGAACTGGTGAGGTCGGCTTCGCTTTTTGACTAATTAGTATTTCTTATTATATTATTTAGCCATGTGGTTCCCGGCAGAGTAGAATAAGACCACTCCAAGTCTTCCCGTGGATGTCGTAGAAGGCGACTTAAGAAATACAAGCTAAACAAAGTTTAGCTTCATCAATGAGATCTCTCCAACCCGTCTGGCCAGCGTGGAGAGTGTAGGCTAAATTTTCTGACTGTGGCTTTTATTTTCTGGCTAATATATGGCTCTGGTAGTATAGAGAGGGTCGGTCTCCTGCAGCGGAGACTAAAAAAATACCTGATGATGATTACATTATTTATGTAAGCTCGCTCGTTCGCAAGCTTTACATGTTATAATGTGTCAACAATGTTTTTTTTTTTGAGAATAAATTTACGGCCCTAGATACAAGTCCTTTAGAGCCTTTAGGTCTTAAGTTTTGTCGCTTCTTTATTCCTAACAAGTTACAATCAAAGGTTGGTGAGTATTTGTAAACTGACAGACATATAACAATGCTCTTTTGGCGCGTAAGCGACCAATACTGTGTAAATAGAAAATAATTAATTAATGTTACACGTAATGTAAGTATACAAAACTTATTGACGTGTAAAAGTGCCTGCAAAGGCCTCATAACTGTTGTTGAACGTTGAAAATTTTAATTTAGAAATAGCCGTACGATAGTCGGCTATCGTGTTTTTTGATAGAGTACTTAACAGTCCTGCATTGCACCCTTTTCCACAAAGACACGTCTCCGAACACTCTACCATAGAGTATAGAACCTCAGATAAACTGAGACAACAATATTGTGCAGCGTCTATGGTCATTGTTGCATTCAGCCTTTGATTATTTTATCGCTGAGCGAAGGTCTTTACAAAGTTTAAGGTTTACTGTTTGTTTTGACCGTATTGATACAAACAAAAATCACATCTACATCCCTAACAGGGCACACAGAGTATTTTGGGTCTTGCGGCTCTAAGCAGACAGAGCCCAGGGCCGCAACACCGTCAAAAACAAGGTCAAAAAAGGAATCAAAATAGTGATGGGCTAGCCGCATCGCCTATTAATATGATTCGCATTTTCGCCCATTCTCTGGATCGTCTTTTATGATCTTCGTGGTAAGTGAAGCAGCTGGTATATTCTTAGTTATTTCTTTCCTCCCACCGGCAAGGTAGAGAGATTTGCCTACATCGTTGTATAAAAAAGAGGTAACTTTGGAAGTCGACTGTAGCACGTAAAAGCTGATCTTCGTGAACACCATTCAGACTAACCTCAATTATATTGAGATACACCTATTGAGATTACGACAGTGTTATGTGGTTTATGACCATTGTTATGTTTATGAAGTTGTTTGAGCAATGGTTATTTTATTATAGGTAGGTATATATTCGCTGGAATTTGGTTGTTTATTTTTTGGCCAAACGATCTATCAGATCTACGTCAACGATATTTATGTCTCTAAAAGTTGGTCGTTATTATGAAGTAGCTAAATAGCCAATAAATCTAACCAACTAGTATTTATTTTCTCTGATTTGGTTTGAGATTAAATCGAGAGAAGCATTGCTTCTTCTCAGTTATCGGTGAAGGAAAGAAATTAAAATTAATGGCAATAAATTAAACATTAATGTTGTTACAACCTAAGCTTACAACTTAATAAGCTCATTAACCAGCACCTGCGAGTGACGTAACTGTTATGAAAATAATTTCGGACATATCCGAGTCCCATTAATCGATAATAATTTTAAACTTGCTATGTCGGAAATTCCGAATCTAATCCTGCATGCTGCTCTGGTAGCAAAGAAAAAACTTACAATGCACCAGCTACTTCTAATCCTGCATGCTGCTCTGGTAGCAAAGAAAAAACTTACAATGCACCAGCTACTTCAAATCCTGCATGCTGCTCTGGTAGCAAAGAAAAAACTTACAATGTACCAGCTACTTCTAATCCTGCATGCTGCTCTGGTAGCAAAGAAAAAACTTACAATGCACCAGCTACTTCTAATCCTGCATGCTGCTCTGGTAGCAAAGAAAAAACTTACAATGCACCAGCTACTTCAAATCCTGCATGCTGCTCTGGTAGCAAAGAAAAAACTTACAATGCACCAGCTACTTCTAATCCTGCATGCTGCTCTGCTAGCAAAGAAAAAACTTACAATGCACCAGCTACTTCTCTTCCTTTGCATGAAGAGAGAATGGGGCAAAAATCTGAATAACCTATATCAATATTCGATTCCTGTTTTCCACCATCACGCAGCCTTTGGGTCTTGCTGCCTTAGACTCCGTCTATCCTGTTAAAGATAAAGACGTGATAGTATATAGTACTATGTTCGCATCATGCGAACTGTCAGCGATCGATTGTTAGTGTGTCAAGCGAATTAATGAGAAGCGTGGCCAATAACGGAAGTATTATGCATAATGCGCGCGGTTACGAAAGAGGCGAGGAAACCAAAGCAAATCAAAATAAGAAAGCATCGCATTCCGATATAATTACAAAATCGGAATCGACGTGTTTGGGTGCCGAGTGGCGAGGGCCGGCGACTGCGGTGAAAGTGTTACATCACGGCCCGCCGCCGGCCAAAATTAACGTCATCTACAGGAGTGGCCTCCAACCTCCAACTGTGTCAAATATTAACACATACCAGAATCTTACAGGACAGAATCTATCGACTCACATAATCTGAAAATTTCGTTAAATGGCGTAATAGGTTAAGATAAGATGTTTTATTTGCTTGAAGACATGGTACATAATATCCTGTTACTTAAAAATAATAAAACATGTTTTAGTAATAAAGATAGTATGAAAATTATTCTAAAAACTCTATGACACTATATACATTTTTGTCAATAAGCCATTTAGGTATATATTTTTCTCTTACAAAGTGTGATGTTCAACGTTTTTATTTTGTCAGGTATAGTATAGGACGCAAGGCTATGCCGCATGGTCCAGCCTCCTCACCAGCTAAATAAGATTTCGTTATTGACACGTCAGGCAGGTGGTCGATCGTACTCGTAAAACCAGATCCAAATCGTTTTATTGGTACTGACTTTTTCTTCTCCTCTTTGCACGGTCTTCGGATCCTTGGGTGGCCATTGACATGCATATAATCTTTGGAGAGAACCAAGCTAAGGATGCAACTCCGAACGCGCTAAAACGAGGAGGAAATAAGAACATAAATAAGCTATCGTTTTGTAATATTTTTTATGTCCACACTGTAAGATAGCTGCGCGGGCGCAAAAGTCAACATCTTGCACCAGCCTCGAGATGCGCATGCGCCATTATCCGCGGTTCCCACGGCGTTACGCCACCAAAAATCGTGATTACTAATTTGAGAGCCAATTTGCCATACCTAATAGCCAGGTATTTGGCGTTCAGAGAGAATAACCGGCGCCGAATTCGCGAAAGATTCACTTTTACTTCATTTCGATGGTTAAATTAATAGTTATTGTGTGGCATCGACTGTATACTTATAATTATGATTGGAGATGAAGTATCGTGATTAAATATTTCTAAGGCATTTTTTCTAGGAAATCCGAGATCCGGAAAACTAAGCTTGACATGCACATTCAACAATAACCAGCGTTAGCTTTCTTCCGAAATCTCAGTATCTTTTTAATCGACTTCAAAAAATCATTTATCTGTTCGACCCGTATGTTTATTTATACTTTTAGTATTTTTATTTATACTTTGTACACACATATACATGTTTAAAGTACAACAGGCGGACTTAATGCTAAAAGCATTCTCTAACAGTCAAACCTTTGGGTCGATTGGAGAGTTTTATGTGGGTGTGAATATATAAAGAAAACTTAAACTAAACTAAATTTAAAAGATAACAATCACAACACATACTATAAAACATACTATTATTATTATTACATATACACAATTACTTACATACATATATACCACTTCATAAAATATATACCTACATTAAAATATATACAAAAATAAATATACAAATACATAACCATAAATAAATATTATGCAATCAAGTCTGTCCTATGTTTAATTGGAAGTGGAAGTGCCTAAAAACTCTAAGTTTAAAGGAGTCGCGACTAGGGGCCCTTCTAATGGATTCAGGGAGAGCATTCCAAAGTCGTACAGCAGTCACGGAGAAAGAGTTATGGAAAAAACCTGTACGGTGAGAAGGAGTGACTAGGGTAAGAGTATTTGAAGAACGCAGGGACCTTTCATGAATAGAACTTAAAAGTTGGAAACATGTTTTGAGATACTCAGGGGCCTGGGAATTATTTAAAACATTGTATAGTTGACAGAGAATATGTTGGTTCCTGCGTTGACGGATTGGCAGCCAATTAAGTTGAGTGCGAAATTGAGAAACGTGGTCGAATTTACGCAAGCAGAAAATAAACCTAATACAATAGTTAAGAAGACGTTCTATTTTATTGAGTTGTTCCTCGGTTAAGTCTAGGTAACACACATCGGCGTAATCAATTATGGGGAGAATTAAAGTTTGTGCTAGCATTGTTTTTGTTTTTTCAGGTAGAAAGTTTTTCAAACGACTTAAATAGTGAAAACTGGCAAACACCTTTCTGCTAACTTCTGCGATGTGAGTGCTCCAAGACAGAGTGTGGTCAATCCAGAGGCCAAGATTCTTAACCTCGGTACTAAAAGGAACATTGCAGCCATCAAATGTAATAGGCGTCACTTTACTCATGTCTATGATATTTATTTGCCTCCTGCTACCAACAATTATGGCCTGACATTTTTGAGGATTCACCCGCACCCCAAAGTTGTTGAAAGTATGTTTTTTATTTGAAAGCTTTACTCCCAAATTGGTCCCATATTAATTTAGCGAAGATATGATGAAGAACTCATAAGTCGGCTCAAGGTTAGGTGTTTCTCTATGTGATCGAATCAGAAATGAGGAAATTCATAGTAGAACAAAAGTCACTGACATAGCCCAGCGGATTAACTCGTTAAAGTGGCAGTGGGCAGGACATGTAGCGCGAGGAACCACCGGCTGATGAGGAAAAAAGGTTCTCGAATGGCGACCACGTACTAGCAAGCGAAGCGTAGGACACCCACCCACCCACGAGGTTGAAGAGCTGACCCAGGTTGCTGGAAAGCGCTACAGGCCGGTCTAGATCGGTCATTTTGGAAATCCTTGGAAGAGGCCTATGTCCAGCAGTGGACGTAATGCGGCTGAAATTATGATGTTCCGCGTTATTCACGTGTGTAAGTAATAATTATTAGTCATGCGCACGCCCCAATTCCTGCCATGCTCGTAATGCTCTCTTAATTGCACACACATTATTAACGCACTCATAAACCACATTTAACAGCAACTAAAAGCACGTTTCCCTAAAATCAACATTGGAAGTCGCAATTTAGCGCAGAATAAATTAAAAATTTACGGTCGTTAATTCAAGATTTAACTTTGTCTAGAAATTAAAGACAGAGCCATGAGGTAGGACGAGTATCCGAAAATAGCTTAGATGTCTTACAGATAGATGTTATGGTAGATTTTTAACCGACTTCAAAAAGAGAGGAGGTTATCAATTTGTCGGAATGTTTTTTTTAGTTTCCCGATTACTCGAAGACGGCTGGACCGACTTGGAAAATTCTTTTTTATTTGAAAGCGTAAAATGGGGTGACTATGGACATGCAGGTAAGTTGGGAAAATTGTGTCCAAAAGTCAAAAGTGTCGTAATTCACCCCATTTTACGGTTCTTTCCAGGTGGCCCCATACAAATTTTATTAATTTTTATTTTGGATTGTTTTTTAAACGAAATGAAAAAATATGTCATCTGATTATACAATTGTTTGAATATTTAGCTATTCTGGTATTTATTCAAGTCGGATTTTAGTTCTAAAAAAATATCAATAATTATCACGTTTATATTCATTACATATCCATTCCAACTCTTCCATGCTGGTTTGGGAAGAAAGTAAAAACCTTGAGAAAGTACCAGCTGCTGTTCCCACGCAGATCGTAAAAAGCCGAACGAGGGAATGGAAGAAAATGCGAGTCATGTAGGTGATGCGGCTAGCAACTCATCACTATTTTGATTGCCTTTTTCCACCTCTTCGTCCACTATTACGTTAGAAGTAGCCTTTGAGTCTTGCGGGCATTGTCTCGCTCTGTTTAGAGACACAAAACCCAAAATGCTCTGTCTGCCCCATAAGGGATAAAGACATGATAGTATATATATATATACATATTCAATAAACTATATAAAGACATCGATGTTGGTAGGCGTATAAAATGTGAGAGATTGCTAGCCTATTGCCATATTCAGAAAAGATGATCAAGTTTGTGTCCTTGCTCGACTTTGACGACCTTTGTGGGAGGAGATACAACTAGTAACTACATGGACTGGCATATGTAATATTTCATTAAGATTTTGCCATCGCCAAACTTGGCTCATAACCAAGTTCGTTAGCCTCTGTCCACTAGACAACATTTTAAATGAATTTATTACATGCCCATTCGATAACAGGGATGTGGACTGGGGCCGAAAATATTATTTCCTTTGATTCAGTTAGATTATCCAAAAATAATGGACCCATATTTTTCGGTTTATCAAAGTAGTAAAAAATCACAAGGATACAGCGTCCGTACTATATCGTGACGTCATGCGAAATTTAAACGAGCTGTATCTGCGTCATTATTTGCTAATTAAAAAAAGAAAAGATATGTATAAAATATTTTTTAATATCTATGATGATGAGCCAAAAGTATTTTTTTAGTTTACATCCGTATTGAGTTTACTTTCTTTTATTGCTGCCCATGCATACTATGACTACCTATTTATGTAGGTACGTATGTGACAAGTGTCACGTACGCCAATGTTTTTTATTTTTTAAACGTTTTAATAAATATTATATCCCATTTAATGATTTGATATCTATTTGTTGTTCAGCATCACGCACTGAATTTACTCTTAAAAACTATTTCAGTATATTTTGTTACCTTCTTGATCTTTATCCTAGCGCGTTCCCGGTTGCATCCTCAGCTGTGCTGCTTCGGAGCCCTAGTCTCTTAATGATTAGCAACATAATCAAAATAATCATCGTCATATATATTTCTTTCCACATAATAATGATACAAAATTCAGCAAAGAAAAAAGATATGGTAAAAACTAAATAATTAGGTGCAATGTTTCGCAAAAAATGGAATATTCGTCCTAGTTCGCATGGGAACAGAACCCGACATAGTATCGGCACAAGAGTTATGAAATACAATCTACAGAGCAAGTGCCTGCCTGCAAGCTATTGTTACATGACATATGTGGGTCTCTATCTGCATACCTACACTATACAACGTGTTAGATACATAAGCGTAATAAATCAAATAACGGTAGCCCGTTGTTTGATTTATTACGCTTATGTCTAGATCATAGTATACTTAATGAAATTAAAATAACAGTCAAAAATCTAAAACGACATTCAAATTGTTCGGGCGGCTGCACAATTTTGTATGGAAATGCTGTTTTTTTTTGTTTTTTGCTTGTAATTTAAATTTCATTATACTATAGTGATCTAGTGTAGCCTGTGGTTAGATTTATTACGCATATGTCCCTTGCATGGTTGTTTTTCTTTGTTATATAAATACGTCGATTTTCTTAACTGAACAGTTCTCTTGAGAAATGTTTGGGGAAATCAATATAACACATATGTCTTATTATTCATTTGCAAAGTATGAAAATCCAATGCAAATCTCAATAAAATATTTATTCCGTAATAAATAAGGCGTTATTAATTCATATAAAACAAATAATCAGTATAGCTAAGAATACTTTCAAAACTAGAAAACATATTTTGCTCCAATATTACTAAAAAAGTAAGAATACAATTTATAAAGACATCTATTTGGAGTACAGCTTTATATGAATGTGAAACGTGGACAATGAGGAAGAAGGACAGAGAAAGAATAGAAGCATTCGAGATGTGGTGCTGGAGGGGAATAGAGAAAACAGGCTGAATGGATAGAATAAGCAATGAGAAGGTGCTAGAAAAAGTGGGAAAAACAAGAAATATTTTAAAATCTATTGAGAATAGATGAGGGAAGATCATTGGACATCTAAATAAGACATGACAATTTATTCAGAATAATAGTAGAAAGAAAAATAAAAGGGAGACGAGGAAGGGGAAGACCAAGGATGAAGTTTTTCCAACAAATTAAGGAAGGGTTAAGAGTAAGGTCCTACCAAGACATTAAAAAGATGGTAGAGAGAAGAGAGGAATGGAGGCATCTCCACTTATCTCCACCGACAAGAGCAAGCTCTTAAGTTAAAGAAGAATAAGACATTTGCAGGCAGTCAAGTTTAGTACCTATACTTTCCGTGTAATGTTTGTTTGTTTATTATTTTAAACAAAAGCTAACCATACTTGCGTTTCGCAACGACCATTTCCGAGAAGAAACGCCCAAAGAAACGTATCAGTAGTGGTCGCCTACTCGCCAGAATGACTCTTTGTCAGTTAACAAATATTATGATGTTATCACAGTATAACATGTAAAGCCCGCGAACGAGTGCTAAATCCAATTAACAGAATAAGTAATACTGATAGTCTTAAAAACTGGCGGCACCCGGCGTTCACGAGTTGACGCGTGAATAAGCCATCGCTGAACTCAACCATATTTGAGGAAATCAGCGACCCAGTACCGGTAGAGTAGGGTCAAACAGTTTCTCTGAAAGTGAGGTCCAGTAATACAATAGTTTATAATTATCACATATTTCTTCGAAATGAAAGGTATTGAGTAGAAAGAGGATTAATTAGAGAAAGCAGTGGCCTGACACTTAATTACTAGAGTAGAAACGACATACATTTTTATTTCGTTTTCTAAAGTTAAACAAAATTAGAATAAAGTCTTTTCGAATGTGCCTTATACATTCGAGATGTTTGTTTTTAGGTCTCTATAAAGGCCTTTTTTGTTTTCCAAATTTCCATTTGACACTTCCACTGCGGGAAAACGCGCCGTGTGTATTTTGCGGAACAGAAAACACATAGGTACGGTCCGTACGGTACGTTTTTCCGCAGTCAAGGTGTAGGGATTTGACGGGTAAACCCCTGTTACCAATGGGACAATGCGATGGGTCCAAATGTAAAAAAGCCTTCTTAGGCATCATAAACACATATATACTCGCGACACTTCATTAGGAAAAAGTTTTACTGAAAAATGGGCCGGATGTACCTACATGTAACACTCCGGTGACAAATATGAAACCCAGGAAATCGTACGTAACGCACCTAAATCCATTTCATTCATAGTCACGCACGATAACAGACTTTCATTGAAGAATCGCCTTATCAGCGAGTCGAGTGTTAGTGTTATCGTAATTGTTAATAATTACATGTATCGACATGCAATTACCGACCATTTAATCGGTCAATAATACTCGTACAAGTTCATAATCATTATACCTCGTGTGCAGCAAGATTTTTCAAAAGAAGGAGCTAGTCCTAGTGTCCTACCAAGTTCTACCTGTAGTACAAAAAAAAATTAAAATGAAAATATAGGCCTATTTTCATTTCCCGTTAGAAAATGTAAAAAAATGACAATATGTGACTAAAAGCTATAAGAGGTACGAAATATGTATTAGTAGATTCCACGACAAAGTGTCAGAAGTGCAACCTAGGCTGTTTTGAAATAGTGGCGTATTTTTTTAACGCGGTTATGCTGGGCCGCGTATGACGGTGCTAAATAGGAATGTCACCTAAACCGAAGGCAATCAATGTCATTAAAATTTTGTCGTATTAAACAGCATTTTTACTTTTGACGTTTAGCGAAGTCGCATTCTAGCAACAGTAAATGCCGATAAGACGGAAAGAGACAAAATATGTATGAGTTTTGACCAGATTATCTCTATAGAACCTTTTTTGCTCTTTGGTATAACCCTTCTCTCGGCCCTGGACTCTGTCTGCTTAGAGCCGCAAGACCTAAAATGCTTTGTCTGCCCCGTTAGGGATAAAGACGAGATAGTGTATTTATATACCTACGTATGCAAAAGTAAGTTTTGTGCCAACTGTTTATATAATATAAACAAATTATACAAACTAATTAAATTATAAAAACTAATTATATGTATACACAAACAAAGGGAAACGTAGAATTTCGTCGTAGTATTAATATCAACAGTAATAAATAATCGATTAATCATAATTCGATTATGACTTCATCACAAACAAATTTACACTAATTTTAATTACTTTTAGGTAGCTGATAAACCGTCTTTTCTGATAACAGATTGTTTGTGGCATGATAAAGAAAAACAAGGTATTCTCTTCCCACGGTACAACTGGGCGTGACCCAGTTGTACCACGGGGAACCGATTATGATTGGCCCAAGAATACGTCATCAGTTAGGAGTGTTGCCACTGCGTGTGCTTGAATTACCCGAGCGAAATGCATTTTTTAACTTAACATACCAATTATGAACTAAGAATTCAATATACAGGGTGCTATTGAAATCGTTGGCATCCTTTTAAATATCCAGTATACCCATGATACAAGGTAATGTGAGCCTATTAAAACGACAATCAGAAGTCGTCATTTTCATATTTAAAGAAAACTTCTGAACATGCGTTAGCCTCCTTGATAGACACCAATACTGCAATTATAAATAAAAAAGCTTATCGTCATAAAACTCATGCAAAGTAAATTCATTATAATAGTATTAATTAATTAGGTCGTCGTAGATTCCGTAGTAACTAACATTCGTTCCCTCAATCGGTCGCGTGAAATCGCCTTTCCCCACTCGACTTTAAACCTTATCCACGCAACTTAAAGTCTGTTTTTGTATGCCGGCCGCCCGCGCCACAGCTGGTGAGTGTACTTCCAGCGCCGGGGTCATAGCACTCTCGCGAGCGCGACGCGTGATGTTTTGATAGTTTGTTTATTTTTCCTACTTTTCGATACTTTTAAATTACTGCACTAATTGCAGTATTATTATCGTAAAAAATATCCTTTAAGTGAGTATGTTAACAAGTTAAATTAATGCCAATGATTTCAAATGCTCCCTGTATAAGTATAAATTTATTAAAAATTAAACAGATAAATCACACGATATACGAAATAGTTCAATTATTTAAGTAGTACTTTATTTTATATTCATTGACTAATTGAGAAAGTCCCTAAATTTACTGAAAAGAACAATGAACAAAAAGGCCAGCGCGGGAAGAGAATACCCTATATTCTTGTACCATGGTTTGTGGTAATTGTGGAAACTGGCAGTCAGAATAAAGTCGGAGAGCTTGCTGAATGTTTCTCGCCGCACATTGCCCGCGCCTGGTTTCTTTCGGTTCCGCGTAGATGACAACTAGATCTGTGTCAATGGATTCACTCCGCGACGACTGACCTAAGATCAAGATGAAGATCTCATTCAATGTTAGTTAAGATTATTTTATAAAAGACTTCTATTTAAGAGTGCCAGGGAGACCGAGTCATACCTAGCTGAAACCGATAAAGGTGAACGTCGTGTCGTACAGCGAAGTGAAACAGCTGGCGGACGAGAGAGACAAATGGAAGAGAATAATTTCAAACTGCACCGGCAAGGTGGATATAGACTTTATTTAAACACATAATTTACGCATATAAACGGGACGGCACGAACCACGAAAGAAGTTTCTTGCTAAGTGCCGTTTATATAATAATTTTATTATATTATCTCAGCGTATTCTTGGTTACATCCTGAGCTGTGCTGGCTTGGAGCCCCAGGGTGCATTCACCGGCTTTTTCTTTTCTAAATATGATGCGCAGTCATGGTTACCCAAGGATTCCAAAGACCGCGAGAAATGGGGAAAATCTGGTACCATATCGATATGGCTGCGATTACGACGGTATCCTTGGCAATGCCTTTGAATGACAACTTAACCAATCTGGTAGTTTGTCTAAAAAGATAGAATAACAACCTCAGACTATGCCGTACTTCTGTTCCGACCACATTTCTACTCGTAAAGGTGCCTAGGCAGCCCTGTTACTCTCACTCTAGCCTTAAGCCCCGTAAGAAATAAAGACGACTGCCACGAGGCCTTACAAGGTCGTTGACAATTTATACAATTGATAAGCTGATAATACGAGCTGATTACGATATCAGTGTACTCGTATGTCTTATCAGCGAGTGCCGGACGCGGGCGCGGGTGACCCGCTTTGGCGTCCGTTTTCTAGCTCCTGCCCAGTACGGTATCGTGTACCCTAGATTCTGATCTGAACGGGTGTTGGCATCACGGAAAACCTCGGAATATCGGGTTACATAAATGAATGATTATTTTTGCACCAATCTATACTCGCAGTCAACTTTATGTACTCTGCAGTATATAAAATAGTAATTTAGGAATAGACGGCGTTTCTGCTAAAAGAAATATAGCTGGAATAGAGCTAGACCATCAACCAACGACACACTCGTGTAACAAATGCCCTACATAGCACAATGCAGGCAAATATGGCAGTCACCCTAGCCGAGCACAGGGAGCCGGTTCTAGATATATAACGAAAAATCTGTGATAGGTTTTAAAACATACACAGTAATGTACATAATACATACATTTTCTACGATATGGACTCGAAGAAGATTGCCTGTTGTGGAAATTTCGAATCGATATTGATAAATATCATTTACTGGTAATTTTGACCTACTACGACTCGTAGTTGGTCAAAATTACCAGTAAATTACATATATCTATCAATAACGATATTATACATCATAAATAAACCGTAGACATTGCGAGTCTGTACATAATATAATGTACCCAATATAATAGTGCTGCTGCTTTATAATAATTGCTGTACCCAAAAGGGTTAATAAGATGTATTTATAAACCTGAAAGACCTCATTGTAAAACTCTTATTAGCAAATATAGATTCGAATTGATAAATTTATTAAAATATTAAGGTGGGGATAAGAAAAGATTTGCAGAACACAAAAAACTCACATACATACTATAACGTCTTTATCCCTAATGGGGTAGACAGAGCATTTTGTAGCAGTGGCAACCTCCTAGAGGGAAAAAAATGATTACATTTTGAGCTTTCGACATGAGAAGAAGAAGAGCATTTTGGGTCTTGCGGCTCTAAGAAGAAAGGGCCTCAAGACTCAAAGGCCACTTTTAGCGTGATGGTGGGCGAGGAGGTCGAAAACGGAATCTAAATAGTTATGGGGTGCTAGCCGCATCGCCTATTAACATGATTAGAATTTTCGCTAATTCCCTCTATTGGCTTCTACGATATGCGCGGGAGGAGAAGCAGGTGGTTCATTCTAAGTTTTTTCTTTTCTTCCAAACCAGCATTGAAGGTAAACACAAAAAGACTTATTTTTTTGTCTGTCTGTCTATCTGTATGTTTAATAATCGCACGCTAATCTCAACAATAGACTAAGTTTAGCTTGGTTGCTCCAAGCTAAACGTATACCTAGGTTTTATTTCATGACATCTGATGCCAGGGAAAAAGTTATCGTGATTCGCCGTCCGCCTGACAAAAAATGCGTATAAAAATATCACTAAAAACGCTGAATTTACACGCGGACGAAGTCAATCATCACAGAAAAAAAAAGTGTTTTGAAACTAAAGAAGTTTGTATAAAAGCTCGTTGAAGTCTTTTACTCGTGTAAAGATGCAATCCGGCTGCTTGCTCTCGAAAGCTCGTGACCGAAGTTCAGATCGCGAGTTTTAGATTAATGAACTCAGTTGAGTAATAACCTTTCTCTCACACTAGGCGTTTGTTGCATAACTACAATAACGAGGCCTCTGTATGTTACTATTTACATTAATGCGCCGAGTAGACGTACGGTCGGCACATAAAGCTTCTCGTATATTGCAATTTTGGAATCAGAATCACTAATAAACCACTATACCTATAAATAGTACTAAAAAGTTAAGTACTAAGTAACACCCTGTAACATGCCATAATTGAAGGATTTATGACAAACTTGATACAAAGGAGAAAAAACTATTAAAATATTGCGTCTTGTAAATAAATAAACTTGATGTGACATGAAAAAAGATTATTCCTGTAATTTTATTCTTCCGAATTTCTAATAAATGGCTAACTTAGTATACTTTCCTATACGGCTGGCTGCCGCCCGCCAGTCGCCTGGTAACGGGCGGTGATGTTGAATCAAATGGAATATTTTACGTATGCATTTTTCGGCTGATATCTTAAGTTTTTATTATGAAACAAGGTACATATTGTCAAGTGTGTGATTAAATTACATTTTTTATTTTTCTTAGAAAAATATATGTTGGCATCTCAAAAGAAAACGATTGTTTTTTTGTTTTGTCGCATAGGAAAGATTGTTAAATTTGACGAGCTAAGTTACCTCTCATTTTATTTATTTATCTTTATTACAAAAAATGTATCCTCGTGATGTTCGAATCGATCGTACATTGAATTTATCAATGTAGAATAAGTAAGAAATTGATCGACACATACACGAAGAGGTTACAACCGGAATATCCATACAGCTTATGACCTAATTTCCTATATATCCAGCCACGCTACACACAACTCCACGTTCCTCACACGCATGCGCATCTACTGTATAACTATACTATGTGGAAGATTTCCCTTTCGTTTCGCCTCGAGCGCACGAACATGACTGTTTTCTTCACTCCTCGTGAAGTATTCTTTTAGTAAAATGTTTTGATTCATGTTTTATTTATTATAAATGGAGTATAGAGGGAAAATAAAATAAAAACTTAGAATGTACCAGCTGCTTCGAAATCATGGGTGAAAATGCGAATCATGCTAATAGGTGATCGGCTACCATGCGTCACTATTTTCATTCTTTTTCCACCTTCTCGCTTACCATCACGCTAAAAGTGGTATTTGGGTCTTGCGGTCCTGGGCTCTGTTTGCTTAGAGCCACAAGAACCTAGAAATGTATGTACAATCATAGTCATATACACAAAAACAAAAAAAAAATCGGCATTTCCATGTAAAAGCCAATTTGTATGGGGATGTCGATTTTTTTTTGGTTCTTTGACTGTTATTTTGATATGATTATACTAAAGTGATCGAGTATAGCCCGTGGTTCCATTTATCACGCAGTCAATTACACATTGTATACTAATGACGATTTTATCCTTTACGGAGTAGACCAAGCCTGCGACCATATAAGACTCCTAAGGTGTCATGGTCGTAGGCTTCTAGCGTTTAGTTGGAAAAGGAACGAATATAGTGTGGGGTTGATATCCACATCGCCTATTGACATAATTTCTCATGATGCACGCCCACTCCCTCAATAACCTCTTAGATCTGCGCACCAACTGGTACATTCTATGTTTTTATTTTATTCAAGACAAACATAGTTGTATACCTGACAATAATTGTCTCTGTTTCATAACGTATATTACTTGGAAACTTATTCTATTTTTTCCTTCCTTCTGTGATTTTCATCTCTTAGTTCTAATAGCTAAATATAAGATATCAAACTACTGTTATGCAGCCATTAAGTTTTTCAAACTTTTGTAATGAATATATAACATACTAACATCCTAATATGCAGGTTGTTCCATCTAAGTTGTATTTGATTGTTAAATCAGATCAAGGGAGATGTTCTAAATTACTATTTCTTGTAAGTAGACGAAGTGCTATGACTGTCTTTAATAAGAATGGCCTAATTCTATGTGCTTATTTTTTTTACTAAACATCATCATCCGAGCGTATTCCCGTTTTCATCTTCAGCGAATTGTTTCTGAGCGCGGGGTCCGCTAACTAACCCTAGGTGATTTGACGAGGTTACTGGTTTTTACATTTTTTTACTAGTCATTTAGGTATTTATGTAAGTCTTATTAATACTTTTTTAATCTAAATAAATGTGTGTTAGGTTTCAGACAGTTTTCAATATCGCAACTGTGTTGTATAACTTGAGTTTATAGTTTTATAATTATTTCCTTACGTGTACCTAAGTACTAGTAGCACGTTTCGTTAGTAGTTACTTTATATACATTTAACGTAGAAGTATTTATGTATTTTTATAGTTTATTTGGTTTTAGTTTAGTTTATTATTTTTATGTATACTCGTAGTTCCTGATGCTTTGATGCAACAATAAAATTAATTATTGTATTCAAGGTGCTCTTTAATATTTATAAAATCTTTACATATTCGAATCTATTTTTATAAAATCAAGCGAGTAGTCACATAAAATATACAAGAGGTTTTTAAAACAATAGATTTCTAATACATATACGCGTTGACTTAAACACGTTAAGAATTTAAAGAGCAATGTCCGTACATCTGAAAGAATCGTATTCGGAGATCAAAAAATCCGTATAAAATATTTTTGTAGGTACGATTGTATCATACAGTGTATCATATGCACTTACATATATGTGAGTATTCACATATATCACAGGTATAGCGAGTAGATCCCACGAAAGAGAAACCGCGGTCAAAAGTTATCAACCATCGACTCACCGTCAGTGTGTCCCGTCTCTTAGAAAGTGAAAACTGCTTGCATCGGTCACTCACTCGCTCACAGGAGCGGAATCCGTGTATCACTCACTCAATTCGTCACAGAATTCGCGATTTCAAAGTTTTTTTGTTTTTTTGGAACGCAATTTGTGTTTGGTTCAACCGTGGTTTCTGTCCGCGTCGTCAGGTGCGACTGGTGCCTAAGGAGAGAGTCAACCCACAGGTGTTGGTTGTGTAAGAGCCGTTCTAAACATGTGGGGACTTAATTTCAACTTTATGCAGACGTGGTAAGGATTATATTGAGTTGGAGAGATGAGGCTGTGAAGTGTAATGTTATGAAACTTCTATGGTCGTATTTTAGGGGATTACATAGAATCTGACGGTGATTTTAACCTGACGCTTCTGATGTGACGTCAAATATTTACAACATTGATATTATTATATATGTATACTCACGTGCACGCGTTGGGAAATTGTAAGTGCATGGAGTAATTTTAATTAATAAATCCTAATCCTAATCCTAACTAATATTATAAATGCGAAAGTGAGTTTGTATATTTGTTTGTTTGTTGGTTTGTTTGTTACATCTTCACGCTTTATCTACTGAACCAATCTTCTTGAAAATTTGCATACACATAGTTAGGAGTACTGAGAAAGACATAGGGTACCTTTTATCCCGGAAAAAGTCATTGGTGCAAGAGAAACTATATTATCCCAAAGGAGCTTTTTTTCTTTTGGTTTCCGTAAAAGCTCAATCATGTCAATTACGGATATTTTATTATTTTTTAGAATATTTTCATTTTATGGGTATTGTTAAGTTTCTTTTAACTTTCTCTAATACATAAAAAAAAATTACAGGTAGGTATATGTAGACTGTTACACAAAAATTCAATGTAAACTAAGTAGGTAATTCTTGTTTAGATTTTTAATAATTTACAGAAATTTTAGCTATGTTTATTTGATGCTATCGATCGACACAAACACACAAAATAAAATTATATATGTGTATGTGTCTGCTGCAGGAAGGTACAAATAGGTCGAAGCTCAGCTCTTAATTATCTACCTATCTATCAAGTAGGAATATAATATTCCTTTAACCGACACTTATAATCTGAAATCCTTACCTAATTCCTAAAAAGCGATAAATTTATCTGTTGGTTTTAAGTAGGTCATTGAAAAGTACTTAAAATGCAGAGCTCGGTCGTTAGCAGATAAAGCCTGCATGCCGCCTATTGCTTAAGTACCTTCGTATCGCTGACTGAGGTTTTCCTCCGATTGTTAGATGTAACTTCACTCGCGACATTGTATTACTTGTATACTCCCATTACATACTTGTGTCGTGTGGTTCCCAGCAGACTAGAATCCACTCCAAGTCTTCCCGTGGATGTCGTAGAAGGTGACTTAGGAAACACAAGCTAAACAAAGCTTATAAACATCAATGAGACATCTCTAACTCAGCCAGCCAGCGTGAAGAGCGCGAACAGCTTGGGCCAAATCCTCTAACTGCTCTGGCCAAGTATGGCTCTGGTAGTCCAGAGAGGGTCGTGCTCCTGCAGTGGAGACTAAAAAGGGCTTGTTGATGATGATGATGATTACATACTTAAATAGTGAATAGATTACTTCCATGCTGGTCTGGGCGCAAATAAACACCGCTAAAGGTACCAGCTGCTTCTCCCGTTTAGATCGTAAAAGCCGATCGAGGGGATTTGCGACAATCTCGAGGCATGTCACAATCCGTTACTATTTTTCTTGATTTTCCACCTACAGGCCCACCCAGCAAGGGATAAATAAAGGCGTGACGTTAGTATGTAGCTATGAATAACTAAAGATACCCTAAAAATCTTCTAAATTGGGGATGGACTGCCAACAAAAACGTTTAATTTCAAATAATTAAATTTGGCTATTCTTTATTCTTGGAGAATTTAATGTAGTTTACACGTTACTTCCTAACTTAGACTTTTCTTGCTAGGCTTTTCAGTTTAGCGACCATTGTTCCTATCAACTAAGGGACATTATCATCATCGTCAGCTCTTAATGACCCACTGCTGGGCATATGCCTCCTTTTCTGCGCAATTTAATCCTATCCCCAGCCTTAGCTATCCAGGTCCAGCAATCCGTATGATATCATCGACCCACTTAGCCTGCCGGACGCCTTATACTCCGTTTTCCATTTTTGGGGTACCACTCGGTGACAGTCTTACTCTGTAGCGGGAGCGAGGTGATATGCTCGATCGTCACAAAGGGAAGAACTTCCCGCCAGGCGTGGTGTCGCGCCTGGGGAACCGCGGCTCCACGGGTGTATTGTCCGAGGTTGTATATATGTCAAGTTGCAACCGGAACTCTGATATCGAGATGTAGGATACTGTCAGAGCCATCTTGTATGCTTTTTGGGTACTATGTTGAAGCTTCGCTGTTGTGTTTCCTTGAACTGGCGAAGAGGTCGCTACAACTCCATCATCGTTCCTTCTAGTCGGATCTCTTGTCCAGTTCCATTTTAGGTTCGCAACTCTAGAGAGCGCGTCGTAAAGTAAAGGACAAGTCGCGATTAGTAAGTATTACGTAAGTATTATAATGTTTCTTGTCTTAAAGCATTAGTGCATTTTGTATGCAGTGCGACGCTCGTGATGCAAGTGTTGCAGCGGAGAAAACTGACGACAACAGAAACGGACAAACAATACTTTGAACGTTACACACATTTATTTATTAGCATACAAGCGTTCAGCTATTAAGTCTCTGAGGTTCTTTAAGTGACTTGCAATCAGTGCGGATTCAGCTCTCAAAAAAGTTTTTATATGCGACCTGAATTGCTGAAAAACGCAAATGAAAAACGTTTCCCAAGGAACATATACCGAAATATAAAAGTATATTTAGTTAGACCCTGTATGATAATATATAATCCAAGTTCCCGGCAGAGTAGAATAGAACCACTCCAAGTCTTCCCATGGATGTCATAGAAGGCGACATACGAAATACAAGCTAAATAAAGCTTATCAATGAGACCTCTCCAACCCGTCTTGCTAGCGTGGAGAGTGTAGGCCAAATCCTCTGACTGTTTTGGCTAATATTTGGCTCAGCTAGTACAGAGAGGGTCGTGCTTCTGCAGTGGAGACTAAAAAAGACCTGATGATGATGATGAATCATCAACTTAGATAAATTAAAACTATGTAAGATCTGAAGCTAAAACTAAAAAAAATACAAATTGCAGTAATTGTAAGTAGGTATTTACATGTACTACTCATTTTCATTATGATGTAAGTACATCGTACACTGCAGCGGTAAGTACCGCTTAAGTCTGCAGTGTGAAGGTAACATTATTCACACTAAGCAGGTCTAGCCAGCGATTACATGACTTATGCATACCCCATTATCCACATTGTCCGCCATCTTGGTTCAACTCAGCACAGCACATAAAACAAACGAGTGTTTCTAAACAAACCGAGAAAGCGAGAGTGGCCACTTTCGGTGGACGCAAGAGAATACTTAATAATACTTTATGTTGATGACTACGCTTATCTTTATGGCGTGGTGGGCATGGGCTTGTTGACCTGGCCCGGTTTCGCTCAGGTGTTAAGATTATAAACATTAAATTCTTTGATCCAGTATTAATGATTGATGATATTTCATATGCCCAAAATGCTATAGGCATAAAGACGTGTTTTTATGCCTAATAGGGCATATATATAGAGCATTTTGGGTCTTGCGGCTCCAAGTAGATAGAGCGGGTCGCAAGACCTAAAGACCTTTAGCTTGATGGTGGGTGAGAAGGTGGAAAAAGGAATTAAGCTAGCAATAGGTTGCTAGCCGCATCGCCAATCCGCTAGATGATCAGACACTTTTTAGGGTTCCGTACCTCAAAAGGAAAAAACGGAACCCTTATAGGATCACTTTGTTGTCCGTCTGTCCGTCCGTCCGTCCGTCTGTCAAGACCCTTTTTCTCAGGAACGCGTGGAGGTATGAAGCTGAAATTTATATCAATTACTCAGGTCTACTGTCCCTTGAAGCTGTGAAAAAATCAAACTTCTAAGCCAACGCAATCAAAAGATACAGCCGTTTATGCCGCAAATTTTCGACACTTGCAAGGGAATCAAAACCTACAGGGTGCTTCCCGTGAACTCAGAATCTTGAAATTTGGTACGAAGCAACGTCTTATAGCATAGATAAAGGAAAAATTACGAAAACCATAAATTTTTAGTTACATCACATAATATATTTTACGGAACCCTCGGTGCGCGAGTCCGACTCGCGCTTGGCCGGTTTTTTTTCTAAATGTCAAAACAAACATTTCCTATGGGATTTGTATGAAATACAAATGTAATGTGACGTCATAGATATTTGGAGTCAAATAGCGCTCTTAATATCAGTTTTTCTGCATTAATAAATCTAAAATCATGTTGAAAATGGATATGATCAATGACAAGTGACACTATTTTGTGACGTTTTATTCTCTTAAAAGTATGAAATAATTTATTTTTGACCCAGTCATCTACCCAATTCGCATTTTCGCCTCGATCAGCTTTTAAGATCTAAGAGCTGGTATATTCTAAGCTTTTTCTATTCTTCCAGACCAGTACTGAAGAAGTGAAGTATTCAATATAATTTAAAATAGAAACGATGACTCTTTTTCATTTATTTTTTAATTTTTAACTTTTTATTTTATTTATTACTACAAACTTTATCTATCTTTACAGACGTTTATAAGATAACAAGTATTTTCGTTTCCGTGACATGACGGGGTAGACAGAGACTGAGACAGCAGTTCCCACCATGGGCGTATAGATGGAAAAGGGCTTGTGGTTTCTTTTATTTTCGCGTTTTCTCTCGATCCGCTTTTACTATCCGCGTGAGAAGACAAGCAGCTGGCATATTTTTTTATCATGGAAGCTTTTGACATACTTACTTGACTATAGGTTTATCAAAAACTTAGGACTGAATCTTACAACAAAGAACGTCGATGTCGTCGATCCATCCGTCGGACAGAAAAACACTTTCACATTTAAAATATTAGTGTGAATGATACCTGATGTCCCTTCTTTTATTTTTTATGTAACTAACTATATACCATTCACGTGTATGTACAAACCGTACAAACATTGCTACGCTTATTGCGACTTTAAATAAAGAATGAATGAAACTACGCATTTATTTTCCCTTGCGGCAATTGACGGAAATATTTTTCTGAATGGTTGGTTTTGAATGAATGAAAATGATAGTGAGATCGGTTTCACTGGCCTTAAATACATATATACAAACACTATCGCGTTTTTATTACTAATGGACAGACAGAGCATTCTTCAGCAAGATTCAAAGACTTCTAGCGTGATGGTGGGCAAGAAGGTAGAAAAAAGACTCAAAATAATGATGGGTTGCTGGCCGCATCACCTATTTACATGATTCACATTTTGGCCCATACGCTCGATCTAAAATTCCTGCGCAGCGCGGGACGAGATGCAGCTGGTACGTTCTAAGTTTTTTCTTTTCTTCTAAATGCCTGTCTAAACATTTTTATTGACATATTGCCGGGTTTACGGTAGAGTTAAATACGATATTAGTTATAATTAGATAAATTTTAAATATTAATGTTGAAAAACCAGTATATAAAAAACACCAAAAATAGTTATAAAAATACAAAGGTGAAACCATAGAACCAATCTACTACCTATTCACAGCTTCTCAATAATTTTAAATTAGTTTTCTGATACCGCATGACGTGTCACAAATGTTGTGAACTCACACGATATTATTACGATGAATAGCAGTCAAAGTTCGCTGATTACCAAACACACAGACAGACAGACAGTAGAAATGATTGACTCACAATCGTCGGAAGAATCGATAGAAATCGGTAGAAAACTGCTCGAAGAAATTATGTTCTTTTGAAAATATGATTGAATTCGATTATGGTCGATGATACATTGATGAAATGATTTAAGTTACACACAAATGCATATCGTGACACAGCTACATATATTTTTAAATTTTTGGTGAATGATACTTTTGTATCTTAATATGATTTTACAATGTCTGTCTAACATTTAAGAGCCAGGCTCTTGTTGGTGTCATTGTATGGAAAGAGACGCACACAATAACGATTTTTGGCAGAGATAATGGAGTAGTTTGCCATTGCCTTCTTCATTCGTACAATGATAAAATATTTATTAGAAAACTAAAAATACAATGTAAAACTAACAAGTAACAAAATTAAAACTAAACAAACTAAAATATAAGCTAAACTAAAACTAACAAACTAAAAATATATAACTTATATTAAATTATATAAAAAATTTAAGCCAATTTTTTCAAAAAATAGTAAATAAAAATATTTTTTATTTATTTATTTATCTTTATGACAAAAGTAAGAGGCGGACTGAATGCCACAGGCTTTATCTACTAGTCACCCCACTGGTGATGCTCATTTCGATCAATTTCTTTTTACTTAATGAATCCGATAGAATACAATTCACACAAGTTTATTTGTCAGAAAAATGATAAAGCTCCGACTTTCAAGCGTTTACCCCCCATTACTTTTGACTTTTGATAGCTAAAAACCATTTCGACAGACAAGGCATTTCATTAAAAAAAACCGCATTGAAATCCGTCCATTCGTTTAGAAACACACACGTCAAACTTATAACACCCCTCTTTTTCGTCGGTGGTTAAACAATTACCATTAAGAACTACTTAAATAACACTTAAATCTAAACAATCTTTATGATTACAAAAAGCTAGGGTACATTTTACAAGCTTTTATTAATTAATAAAATACACGTTCAAAAGCAGACCTGATGAAATAGCTGTATCACTTTTAGTAGGTATTTATTGGGCTTTTCAGAACACACATCCTTTATGTGTTCTGAAAAGCCCAATAAATACGTTGAAATTTAAATACTTAATTGGGCTTTCTAATTCACTTTAACAAAGGCCCTCCGCCCCTTTTGGGTCAGTTCGTTACACTTTCAGTCAGAACTACTATATTTATATCCATTTGGGCTTCCAGTCGCATTTTATGTCGATGAGCATTTTTGGAAACGCATCTTCCACTTCAGTCAGGTCTACTTCTTTTCCATCTATTCTGGTGACTTCCAATCGAATTTTAGACCATAATGTAGTGTATTTTTGCGAAGGTATTAGAATAGCATCATATTGCTCATAATTTATAATTTTAACTATGTGAAGACCAAGTACTTTCTCAGAAGTAATTATTATATCCACGTAATCTCCAATATTCAAAGATGTGTCAACTGATCATAGTCGTTTTCACTGTGCGAATGCCACATATTTTTCTCTTATACATGATTACAATATCCACGTGATCCCCAATATTCAATCACATGTCAACTGATTCGATGAACAGGTAGATATTTTGAAATAGCTGATACCCTGTTTTCCGAACTACTTTACAATAACTGATCAAAATTATAACTGAATCACATACTTATATCATATCACAGAGTCAGTTTGTTTCGATATATATATAAATCGTTGCTTAACATATAAAAAAACATTCAATCAAAAACTGTCTTAGTGGTTAAAAGGATGAAATTCGTTAAACAATCTCAAACTTTACAATTGAGTAGAATATGTCCAGAGGAAAAAGCAGATGTTTCTCGACATGGTGACCTTCTACCTAATACTATTCGATGTATTATTTGCGGTCCCTCGAATTGTGGTAAAACTAATTTAATCATAGGTCTTCTATTACATGAAAATGGTTTACGTTTTAAAAATGTTTATCTTTATGCAAAAACATTGTATCAACCGAAATATGTGTTTTTAGAAAATGTTCTTAATTTAGTGCCAGATGTATCATTTGTAAAATATAAAGATAATGAACTTGTTTTAAGTCCTCACGATGCAAAATCACACTCAGTAATAATATTTGATGATGTCGCATGTGAGAATCAGTCCAATATGAGGGATTATTTTGCAATGGGTAGACATAAATTTATTGACTGTTTTTACTTGAATCAAACGTACAGTAAGATACCTAAACAGCTAGTAAGAGACAACGCAAACCTTTTAATACTATTCAAACAGGATGATGTGAACCTCCATCATGTATATGATGAACACGTTAATTCTGACATGTCGTGGTCCAAATTTCGAGAAATGTGTTCAAAAGTATGGAGCGAACCCTATACCTATTTGGTAATCAATAAAGATTGTATAAAGAATAAAGGCTGTTACAGGAAGAATTTTGATATTTTTATCTTGTTTGATGAGGATAAAAATACGAGCATATAAGAAGATTTATTCGATAATCATCTTCAGTTGAACTATTACCATACTAAGAAAATAACGTATATTCATCAAGTTCAAAATGGAAAAAGAGTTGAAGACTCAGATAGTTAAAATAGCAGAAGCTGTTAAAAAGAAAATCAAAGATATGAAAAGTATGGAATCCTATAATGAAAATGTTTTGAATACAGTTTTTAGACCTGTTACTGACCCAATGCATCTGTTGATTAAGGATGGGGACCATAAAATTAAATCAAAAGAAGCAAAGGATCATCATATTCAATCGCCTCAATCGCATTTTAACAAAACTCTTAAGAATAATATTTTTCAACAAAATTCTGAAGATGAATGTGGTGAAGATGATTCTGATGAAGATATTAGTTTAGAAAAATCTAGAGACTCTACCAATACCAGTAATACATCGTTTAGAACTGTTGAGTCAATACCTAGTCCTAGTCAAAATACTTCGTCCTGGTCACTTTCCTCCGAAATATTTAATGATGTACCTTTTGGTGTTAGACGAGAACGAGGTAAATTAATGATGGGTTCAGCACGTGTGCATATAAACGATCAAAATATTATATCTGTAGCAGGACGTGATTATCAAATTACACCAGGGTTGCAGGAGCTATTGTTAAAAAAAATACCTAATTTGGATGTGGTGACTGAAAATGACTGTCAAGAATATAAAACCATGTTATTAGACACAAATGCTCATCGACGAGACTTTGATCCCAGTAAACCAATTAAATCTAATAAAGGACGGAAGTACTTGCGTATCATTAAACCGCTTTTTAGACTGCGAAAGCCTTCGACATCTTCTACCAGTAATGTTGATGATATCAGCGCTGGAGAAGGTTTAATACTTAAAAAGAAATATAAAAAAAATACTGACTACGTTTACTGGGATGACCCTAACGAATTAGTGGATAGGCTAAAATTATTAATAGCTTCTAAAGATGCCGGAAACACTGGTCTGGATAACGAAATAATTTCAATCATAGAAGAACTACGTGAAAATGGTAGTATAAATTCATAACCGCATATCATACTTAGATCATTTATTATTTCACTGCGACCGAATTCAGTTCAAAATGAATGTTGATAAATTTGGTCACCATGTTCATAAAAGACTGCGTTTGTCAGAAATACTAGATTGTTCGACAAATCACCTACTTAGATCGGAAAACGGAGATTTTGATTTAAAATCATCTCGATTGAGAGGAGTTCCAGAACCTGTGGCACATGATGATGTGGTGAATAAAAAATATGTGGATAAAAAGATTGCTGATGAAATAACAGCTCATATAAAGGCAATAAAAGAGGATGTGATAAATAATCTCAATCAGTTTGAAAAAAAGTTTTATACTAAAGACTACATCGATAAAATTATTAAACTACAAAATGGCGAAACTGCAAGTGGTAGATGAAATTCATAGATCAGCACGCAAAAATTTTGATCGTCGTAATGTGATCTTGAAAGGAATGGACGACTTATGGCAAGCGGACCTTGCCGACTTTCAATCATTTAAAAAGTATAATAATGGATACGCGTACATTTTAACTGTCATTGATGGTTTCTCAAAATATGCTTGGATGATTCCTTTGAAAACAAAATCAAAGAAAGAGGTTATTTTAGCATTTACTCAAATTATAAGGGAAAGTGGTCGTATCCCTAAAAACCTACAAACTGACAGAGGCACAGAGTTTTATAACGATGTTTTTCAAACACAAATGCAGTTAATGAAAATTAACCATTATTCATCGTATTCAACAAAAAAAGCTTCAATTGTGGAAAGGCTAATCAGAACATTGAAGACTAAATTGTATAAATGTTTTAGTTATAATGGTAACTATAAATGGATAGGAAAAACTATAAACGGCGTTTTGTTTTCGTATAACAATGAAACACATAGCGTTACTAAGTTTAAACCAGTAGATGTAAATACAAAAAATGAAAACCTAGTGAAAAATAACATTAAAAAATTCCAAGAGAAACGTTGTAAATTAACCAAAAATAAATTTAAAATAGGTGATCACGTTAGAATAAGTAAGTTCAAGAGTAGTTTTGCAAAAGGTTTTACGCCTAATTGGTCTACAGAAATTTTTATAATTAAAACGGTAAATAATACTAAACCAGTTACATATTTAATACAAGATCAACGAAAACAAAATATATTGGGTTCATTCTATCAAGAAGAGTTACAAAAAACGAAATACCCGAATATATACTTAATCGAAAAAATTATTAGGAAAAAAGGCAATAAATTGTTTGTCAAATGGTTAGGGCTCTCTGACTCAGAAAACAGTTGGGTAGATAGAAATTCAATTGTATCATAATACATATAAGTGTTAGCATCTAGTATTTTGCTCATTAGGTAAAAAATTATGAGAGGAGGTGGACTGATCAATAACTTGATAAACAATATCCCGTTTGAGCTTCACTTACCAGGTTACAACTATTGTGGACCAGGCACTAGGCTACAAGAAAGATTATTGAGAGGTGATAAAGGTGTTAACAAATTAGACGAAGCTTGTAAATACCACGATATTGCATATAACAATCCAGACCTCTCCGTTCGTCATAAAGCTGATTTACAGCTTATGAAAATGGCTAAGAAGCGATTACATTCTAAAGACGCTGGCAAAGGAGAAAAGTTAGCATCGTGGGTAGTAAACAAAGTTATGAAAGCAAAATTAAAAACAGGTGCCGGAATAAAAAAATTTAAAACCATTGTGTCAAAAATACGTTCACAAATAAAGAAACTGAAATCAAAGGATAACAAAACTGTTATTAAGTATGCTTATGAAGCGGCAAAAAAAATGTTTCCTAAAACATGTCACGTTCGTTTACCAAGAATAATACCAATCCCTAAAACAGGCGGGATTTTACCTTTGATACCAATTTTTGCGGGTTTATCAGCACTAGGCGCTTTGGCAGGAGGTGCGGCTGGTATAGCTAAAACTGTAAATGATTGTAAAATAGCTCAACAAAATTTTAAAGAATCTGAACGTCATAACAAAACTATGGAGGCTATTGCGCTTGGAAAAGGATTTTATCTTAAGCCATATAAAAAAGGAAGTGGACTATTTTTGAAATCTAAAAAAAACTAATAAGCAGGCTACCCAAACGTGCTCTTACGAATATCGATATTATTAAATACGCTAAAAATATTCCCTACTTTCGTGGTGTGTATATGAGAGATAGATTGCCACGTAAACCAAAACAGATAGAGTGTGGAATATTAAACTTAGACAGTCACAATAATAATGGAACACACTGGGTAGCTTTTGCAAAAATTAATAATTATTGTGAATATTTCGATAGTTTTGGAAATTTAAGACCACCCAATGAATTGGTGAAATATTTGAATGTTAGTGATATAAATTATAATTATACTAGGTTTCAAAACTTTGATACAGTGATCTGTGGTCATTTATGTTTAAAATTTTTGCAAGACTTTTGGTGTCAATATTGTATATATTAGTTATTACGTTTGAATAAAACATCATTTCAAAAATGTCTTTCACTCTGTCTATAACTGGAAACAGCTCAGTACTAACAACGAACTATTCCCCTCCATTGGAACTTGATGGTCAATACGAGTGCTCTCTTTTACATTTTTCTACTTTTAATTCTATACCAAATGTAACAAATACAAATAATAAATTTTATTACGGCATTAACGAAGTGGTTGAAATTCCTGAAGGAGCGTATGAACTCCAAGACATCAGCGAGTTCATACAATCAAAAGTAAAGAATTGTGTTTTCAAGTTATTGTGCAACAATAATACATTGAAGCTCTCGATATTCTGCTCTAAGGATATTCACTTTGAAAAACAAAATTCTATTGGACCTTTATTGGGTTACAGTAAGACTTTACTGATGAAGGATATATGGCACAAGTCTTTACTGCCAGTGAACATTCTACCTACAACTGTGCTCCGAGTTGAATGTGACATTACTGGAGGTTCCTACATTAATGGAAAATCAAGTCATATAATTCACGAATTTGCTTTGAATGTTCCTCCAGGCTATCGACTAATAGAAATTCCAAAAAATACGATTTATTTTCCTGTTAATAGAAGCACAGTGAATAGTATAAATATTAGAATATTGGATATAAATAACGATTTAATCAATTTTTGCGGTGAGCAAATTCAACTGTACTTACATTTAAAGAAAATATGATTGACTACAATAAATACACTACTACATGTATTCAAAAGATTAGTACCCATCGAGCAATCAAGAAGACTACACATACTAGTGATAAAAAAAAGAAATTGACAGCTGCCAATATACATTTTCTCAAATCGATTGGATTACTAAAATGAGTATTTTAAATATAACTAACCCACCTGCTTATGATAACTCCATAGACGGCATAGAAATTCATTCTTACAAGCCATATACCACTACTTTCAATATAAATGATGAAATTCGGATACCTATAAACCAACAAGATCTATATGTGCTTCCATGTGCAAGTACCTTGTATGTTGAAGCTGTGGTAAATGTTATCAATGTTGAGAAGAAAGAAGCAGCTCAAGCAGTACATTTTACCAACAACCCCCTTTTATTCCTTTTTCAAGATATAAGATATGAATTGAACGGTATTGAAATAGACAAAGTGAAGAATGCTGGTATAACTACTACTATGAAAGCACTGGTGTCTATGAACGCAGACGAGGCGAAGGTATCGAGAGCGTGGGGTTGGGATATACACGGTACAAAAAATGAAATTGCAGGTCATTTTGCTGCGTCAATACCTCTCAGCAATATACTAGGTTTTGCAGAAGATTATAAAAAAATAATTCTCAATTGCAAACACGAACTTGTGTTGTTACGAAGTAATACTAACCTTAATGCTTTAAAGCTAAACACTGGCGAAAAGGTTGAAAGTATTGACATAAAAAAGATTGTATGGCGAGTTCCTCACGTTAAAGTATCAGATAGAGAAAGAATTAATTTACTTAAAATACTTGAAAAAGATAGACCCATTCAATTAGTGTATAGAAACTGGGACCTTTATGAGTATCCTTTGTTACCAAAGACTACAAAACACACTTGGTCAATTAAAACTTCGTCACAAATTGAAAAACCAAGATATGTCATTTTAGGATTACAAACAAACAGAAAGAACAACGGTATGAATGATATGTCTCGGTTCGATCACTGCAATGTTCGAGATGTCAAAGTTTTTTTAAACTCTACATATTACCCGTACGAAAGTTACAACACCAACTTTTCATATCATAACTATGCTTTAATATACGAGCAATATGTAAATTTTCAGCAGTCTTATTACAACCGCCCATGCAACGCATTGTTGACTGCACAAGAGTTTAAAACTTTTGCACCATTATTCGTGATAGACTGTTCTAGACAGAACGATAATATTAAATCAGGACCGGTGATCAACATTCGCCTCGAACTAGAGTGTGATAAAGAGATACCAGATCAGACATCAGCATACTGTCTAATTTTGAATGACTGTATAGTCGAATACAGACCTCTGAGCAACATTGTTCGTAAATTATCATGAACTCGATTATTTTCGTTGATGTTCAAGGATTCAAGGATTGCTATAATAAATTTATTATCAAAGAGTTTGCATTATCTACTGAGGAGTTCACTCAAGTTTTTTTAATTAAACCTCCATATGCATATACTTCATTATCTACGAAAGAAAAGAAGACCGTTCGATACCTTGAAAGACAGAGAGGGATCACTTGGAGTGAGGGTCATATTGATTCTAGAGAATTTAAAAGAATTATTACACCAATAATGCAAAACAAAACTATTGTAATGAAAGGTTTTGAGAAACAGAAATGGATAAAGGAACTGTGTGAAGAGTGTGTGTTATTAGATATCGAAAATATGGGTAGTCCTAATTTTTTAACGTTATATCAAACTTATTGCATAAATGAATGTAACTTCAATTGTTTAAGTCATAAGAACTTTTGTGCACTAAAAAATGCTATTTGTATAAAGAAATGGTACTTAGAAAATATTTAGTTTTGTCATGATATAAGGTAAAATCAAGTTTTTTTTTTGTTTTATGTTGTATGTGTAAAGAAGTTAATGATAGAAAAAAGTGTATTTTTATAAATTATTTGTAAATATATTTCATGTTTATGAATAATAATAAAGCAAGATAAATTTATAGCGTTTTTTATTCATTAGTTAATAAATTCTAGAGTTATATACAAACTTATAACATACAAAATATTTATTTTAATTTAAAATACAATTTTCATGAATACACACATATTAACTACATAAAATTAAGTTACAAGGAGAAATTAACTCTACTTACATATTTAAGTTTTTATTCCAAGATATAGGTACTAAGCTATACACTATTTATATTTAAGTTAACACCCATAATTTATATTATTTACATTACCATTTAACAATTTTATTTCTTTAACAAAACCTTAAATAACCATAATTAGAATTACACAAAAAAAAAATTAAAATCTAAATAATAATTAATTTATATACTTACATAAATTTTCTTAAACTATTATATACATATTTTACAATCAAAAGTTATCACTAGTTAGCTTTTTACTAATTTTACTAATTACATTTTCAGTCAGGTCCATAATTTCATCAAAAGTATCACTCATCACATATTGCGCACTAAGTATCACGTTTTCAGTACCATCACTGCACTGCGATGAAGAATAACTACCAGCTTCGTTTTCCAAATCCAACACCTGAATTTTTATCATTCTTATGCCTTTCTTTGCTTTGCTGATAACAAAAGAGGAGGATGATATTCCACTTTTCTTTTTTGCAGCTTCTTTCTTTTCTTCTATTTTCTTTAGCTCTGCAATCCGATTTCTCCATCCTTGGAAGCATTCTTCAGCGTCTTCGTTGGGATCTTGAGCGTATTGTGAGCACAATATGCAAGTCTCTTGCGAGTCCGTCATGATCTGTAAAGAACAAAATATAAATGAAGTGACTAATACCAAGAATAATATTTTTAAATACTTTATCGGTTAGGCATTATTAATGAAAAATATGTCTTCTTACATTCAGTTATAAAATTGAAGCACTAGCAGTGAATCGATGTAGTGAGTTGATGCAGCAGATGATGTATCGCAGTTTGGCTGTTCAATATACGACTGAAAAACCATTACAAACAGAACAAGTCTTTTATAAATAACATTTGATTATATTGCAAAACAGGTTGTTCCTCGCAAAACTAAATAAACAGGAATAGACATGTCTGTACATGATGTTCACCTTGTAACTAGCAGGTATATCAATACAGTAGCTATCATATTTCATATCAGGCTCAATCATATTCTAATTTTAAGTCTTTCATTCGACAACCTCTGTGGCGTTACGGTTACCATGCTCACCCGCCACGAGGTTCTGGGTTCGATTCCCAGCCAAGGCATGGTGTAGAACGATATTTTTAAAAATTCCTTGGGTCTTGGATGTTATCTAGTTTTAAGTATCATATACATCACAAACTTTTCATCACAAAAATTATTAATTAGATGGCAATATACTATCCACCATATTAAATTGAAACGAATTATTAATTTTTGTTTTTTATTTTGTTTTGTGATATTTTGTTTGCATTAAGATTTTGATAGCAACCACAGATAGAATGAAAATGTATATCTATCGGATTATTGAAGGAGGGACATATTAACAAATTAAACAAGTTTTTTTAACTTCATTTTGATTTTTATTAAAATGCATAAAGGTCATGTTAATTAATAATCAAATGCTAAGACTTACTTATCTATCTATTACTAAACATGTTATGTATAAGATAGTAAATAGTTGAAGACAGGGAACCATAGAAAAAAACATCATTGATGAGAACATATAAATGTACATCATTCATTATACATGATACATTAACAAATTATGAAAATTTATTTAACACATATATTTATTTTATAGTGTAATCTAATTATATCTATATCATATTCCAAAATTCTTATATAATTATATTTTAGTTTCAACCAGTCTAATTCAAAACCTAGATTTATGTCCCCAGGATATGGTACTTATTTTATCTTTTAATATTATACGTTTGTCATCGTTTGAAGATAAAGCTATTTTGTCGATAGCTTGAGTGAATACTTCATGTTTTAGAGATTTAAACACTACATTCCTTTTTTTCAAAGATATATTATACAACAACACATTATTATAATCTTTAAAATTAAGAGTTTTTATTTCGGATTTCTTCACACCCTTAGCTTTTTTTATTTCTTTATCCTGTGTTTTAATACAGTAAAGCTTTGATCTCAAACCCACAAATTCATTAATAAGTTGACCTCCAAACTCATCCTTAAACAACCCAGGAATTTTTTTGTTCTGACAAACAATATTATACTGATTATTTTTCTCATAATTACTGGTGTCAAAGTATGATTGAAAATATAATTTTATATCTTTATATACGTCTTTTGTCTCTATGCAATATAACAAGCTGTCAGTGTCTGTATAACAAAGCTTTAAATTGTTGACATAGAATGGTTTCATGATAGAATAGTGAAAGTCATACATATGGTGTTTAGATATCTCCAAAACTGTAAATCCTATGTAAATAGGCTTATCCAACATAACCGACTCTGGTTTCATTTGTACAGCCACAAAATTTTCTGCAAAAATAGTGCAACTATGGAAATTAGGTCGTGAAATAAGATGCTCTGCTGTATAAGATTTTTTAGTAATATTTTTAGTGTCAGTCCACTGATTAACTAAGTGAACGTTTACTCTTTTTTCAGAATCTTCTAATGTTTTCCCAAAAACACTATTATTTAATAATTTGAAAAAATCCTGCTCAAATGCAGACTTGGCTTTTTGACGTAATTTGGTATTCAAATCAATGTACTGTTTTAAAAACGGATGTTGTTTGAATTTTATTACTCGGTGAACTTTTTTTAGCAGCAATCCATGTCGAATGCAAGTTTTCAAATGTACGTAATGGATAACGTAATAAAATTTGTCGTATAAATTAGGTATTAACTTTGGATTTTTTGAACCCGGAGGAATAAATTTTTGAGGACAAAATGGCAGATCATTATGAAAATCGTGTAGATGATCTGGATATTCTAAGTCCACTTCCAAAATATAACCGTACTCCGCATCGTCTGGTACGTTGAGGATATTAAGTTCATCAATAGCTTTTTGTGTTATTAACTCAAAATTTGAATACGGTAAATAAGAGCACATAGCGTAACCATACAAATTATTGCAATCTATGTATAGTAAGTACTTGTCAGGCACAGTTGGATTGTAGCTAGCCAAATATTTGTTGTTCGCCTTAGCATATCTAGTTGAGCATAAACACACTCCTCCACGAATGCCCTTTTGAATCATACGTAAAATTTCCAAGTCGTCTATAAGTTGAAGTTTTACTTCGTCGTTATGAGTAACATGGCATCAAAACTTAGTCCAGGAGCTGTCATGTAAAATGCTGGGTCTAATCTGTAATTAATTTTACAAGTTAGTCGAAAATGTTCAAATATATCCGCCAGTAATATAACATCTGATTTTAAGTATAAATCTGTATATTCACCAAGATTTTTTAATCCAAATGTTTTCCAAACATGCTGAGCATAACAATAATCAGATTCAGAAATAATGTTATTGGTTAAATGACTATAAAAGCAATTACGCGCCGGTAAACTATTTTCTTCAAAGGAATTCCAACTCGTCATGTATTCATAAGGATATACACCTTTTCGTTTTAATATATCAAAATGCTTTTTATTTGGAAAAAATATTGCTAAGTGTTTAAAATCGTTTTCATTTAAGTTAGCTGCAAGTTTTTCCAAGCTCGTACCTAAAAACTTAAATGAGTCTACAAACCGTACTGGCAAATATTCTTGTCGACCGGTATTAAAAAAATTTGTAAATGAAATGTAGTTTTCTTTATTTTTTGCAATTACTTTTATTTTGCCTGGCATGTCTCCTAACTCTCGAATAAACAAATGACTATCGTATCCAGATAGATTGTGAAAAAATACTGGAATAAATTTCGGTAAGCGATATTGTAGGTTACAATAAGAATGAGCTGCACCACGATATTTTCCTGTTAGATGACAATGATCTTTGACTTTGTCGTCAAGTAACAACTGTTCACAGATAAAGCAATATTTGGATTTTTCAAAGCTTTCCTGTTCCTGTGACGTCAATGTAGTCATAGAAATGGGATGTTTTAAAATGGTATGTATTTGCTTCACATCTTTACCGAGAAGTTCGAGGAATTTTGCAACGCAATCTTTCCCACGATAGGTTACATATTTATTTCGTGAGCGGTCAAATGAACAAACAATGTAATAGGCAAATGCAGCTGGTAAATGATTTTGTAAAATTGTAGTACATTTCTTATCAGGCTCATTGTTATTTGTTGAATGGGGTACTAATAAAGATTCGAAATCAGCGTATATGACGAACGGCATATCTTGCATCCTCTCGAAATGTTTAAATTGAATTACAGAGCCTTGTTCAGGTAATAATGTGCGAACACCACTACAAACGTGAATATTTAAACTCTCTTCGGTGTTAAAAAAAATCATGCACTCGTCACAAAAATATATTTTCCCATGATGTTTTGTTAACTGAGGTCTAAGTAATTTACTCAAGTTTTTTATTAAGCAATAATGTTTAAATTGACCTTTTTCTAATAATAATAGATTGACATGATGCTTCCTTTTATGCTCTGTCTTGTACAGGGGGCCAACAATATTTGACTTGGTACCAATACCATATAAGTTAATGCTAATTTGACGGTTGTTTTTCTCAAAGATTTTAATGTCTGAGAAGCCAACAGGAAACGTCATATTCGTAGTATTGAGAATATTATCATAACAGGGGTAAGAAGATGTTCTATGATGATTATTCTTAGCAGGAAATAATGATGCCATTACAGACCATAAGAAACAGAATGCATCATTATTTTTTATATTTATACACGCACGTTTTAACTTTATACATTTTGGCAACTCAATAAAGCGCGCAGCTCTCAAGGGATTGTATTTGTTTATATTTACTTCTAAGTACAAATTACGTACAAAAGCCCAACCACTATCTTTTTCTTGAAACTCATCTATCTTTGTAACAATGGTATAAATTACCTTAGAAAAAATATCGTTAAAATTATAATTATTATGTAATATTACGTTTTCTGTAGCAAACGATTTAATTTCGCTGGTTAATTTTGAAGGCAAATTGAATTCTCCAAACAATTCAAAGTTTACTTTAATAGAATTATAGGTGGATTGTCTCGCAGCTAATAGCTTTTTCACACGAGGTATTAAATCGTGTAAATATCTGGCTGGCTGTGTAGGATTATTCTCGTCACCGTTAACACATGCATCAGCGGATATCGGCTGCACTCTATAAGAAGCAATTCTATTCCTGAATGCAGTACCTATCTTTTGAATACCGTCACAAACTTCAATGGAATAATTATTTTTATGTATTTTACTTCTTAAATGACCTGAAAATGCATTACTTTTTACTGATATATCGCAAACTGTGCAGTATACTGTTCTGTTAGCCATATCTGTAGTGATTATCAATTATTATTTAAACAGACTATATGTACGTAATTAACTTTTCAAGTAGACTGGTTGAAAAAAAAATATAATTTGAATTATCATATATTATCCATGACCATAACACATACATATACAAGAAATAAAAGATAAAAAAGATCAAAACTTCTTAGAAGCAAAAAACTTTCCCTCTTCTGTAAAGCGGGATTTGCACTTTTTAATAAAGTCTTTTAATTGGCTCAATTCGCCAGAGTCAGAATCAGCTCGATATTTTAGTGCCAAAACGGCGTATTGCCAGCGCTCTTTAGGGTCTATAGAGACGATATCGGCTGTGTTATACACTTTTAAATCAACAAATATGTCGCCATCAAGGCTTGCGGTACGACGCAAGACCCCGTCAACAACCCTCCGCGTTAGCACCGACTGTAGTTCCTCTTTTTTAGAAGCCTTGCGCAGGGTTACAGCTTCTTCTTCAGAGTCAGAGCCGAACACACCGGAAAACTGCGTCGCAACCGATTTCTTACTTGTTGTCTTCCGTTTTAACGTAGGCTTCGAGATTTGTTTTGATCTGAAAACGAGATAAGAAAAATTTTAACTAAGTATGATTTTTTATTTAAATGTAGTTTAGTTTAGGTAGTTTAGGTGGATAGTTTAGGTAGGTTTAGGTATAATTAAATATAAATAAATAAATATATACGGACAAATATCACAGATTGAGCTAGCCTCAGAGTAAGAGCAAGACTTGTGTTACGGGATACTAAGTCAACGATACTACATATATAATTACATATGTAAATAAACTTCCAAGACTACAGTCAATCTGAAAAAAGATCATTTTCCATCTTGACCTGACCGGGGATCGAACCCGCACTAGCATGATGACTACTAAACCACAAAGGTAGTCAATTAGAGTGATTAAACAATTATAAAAGTTAGGAAACAAGTTCGTAGTACAACAAAATAAATACAGTGAGTGCCTAGTGATTTTTACGTTATACATACTTTTTAGGTGTAATATCCTCGTCTGATCCGTATTCTACAGGCACAGTTTTGGCACGTTTATTCGCGTGGTTTGAAGACACTGGTTTTGATCTGAAATTAACGAGTTTTTTTAATAATTACCTATTTAAGATTTATACGTTAAATATTACATTAACATAATATAACCGTGGATAACGGAATACTGGTTAGAATTCACATAATAAATAAAAGGACCTGGTATCGAACCAGGGACCTCCGGTGTAATAGCTTGGTATGATCATTACTAAAACACAGAGGTCGTCAATTAGAGTGTAAGTAAGGTTAAATAGAACAATTATGAAGTATAAAAATTAGGTAACGAGTCACTTTTAGGTTAATACATACTTTTTGGGTAAAATATCTTCGTCTGATCCGTATTCTACAGGCGCGACTTTTGCACGTTTATTCACGTGCTTTGAAGACACTGGTTTTAACCTGAAATGAGTATTTTTTAAAAATTATTAATTATGTAAGTTATATAATCTACGTACAGTTGTAAATATTTATACGCTAAATATTATATATTCATATAACTGTGGATATAGGAATACAGTTTAGAATTCACATATCATCACACAAAATCACACTTAAACTTAGGTTAGCTAAGATAAGAAAGAAGTACGTACCTTATTCCAGAAGTAGTTGCACTATCTTCACCCGTCTCAATAAGTTCTTCTATTTTTTGTTTTTTTACCTCCTTGGCATGACGTTTAGTCGCATAGTACTCCGAATCAGACCTGCAAGTAAGTAATAACACAAATATTAAGGTATGAAATGAGGTTAACACAAATAATAAAATGCATAACATAACATTAGTTACAAACTTACGAACATGATTGTACGTGCGAAGATCCTCGTGGTGATAGAAAATTACAGCTAACTTTTAGCTGATTGACGATGAGGTCGATCTACGAGCAGAGAGACTTCGTATGTAGATAAACGGTGCACAGTACTTCTTGAGTAGAGCTTCACCTGGATAGGACTGATTTGGAGTGCATCACACCAATAAACGAATTAAATAATGCGTTTTAGCCAAATCATCAATTATTTTACAGGTATTGTAAACCTTAAGGTTTGCCAAAGAGATGCAGAGAGCGTGGGAGCGCATAACTGCAGGTTTAGCAAAATTTATCATAGTGCTTGAATAGTGTTACTCTTATTCGATTTATATTCATAGGTAGAATCGATAGAAAATATTCGCAAAACAATTTACAAGTAAACTTCTTTGAAAAACGGAAAGGTGTTAATTGAAACTAGATATGCTACCTACTATTAAACGGTTTACCAATTCATCACACAGAATACTCTAAACGTTAATATGATTTGATATCCAATAATCGATTACCGAATAATCGATTGTTTATCACTACCATACACCATGCAATGTTACATCACTAATACATCGTGGTTCATTTATTGGCAAACCGCATTTGTACAAGGATCGTGATTGTGTAAAGTGTAAAAATGTAGTTTAAAAGTTATTTTGTGTAGTATGATATGTGAAGTGATCTGAAAACTCGTGGTGGTTTTGGGGGGGAAATAACATTCTCACTGGAGTGTGATTTGGAATATGAAATTGGTTTGATATAAAGCGATGATCTATAGTATTAGTCATGGTGGATATCATTGTCTGCGAAGGATCTCATTTACTGGGTACCCACAAAAACCTACGGGTGATCGGGACGAGCCTAATCTGGACCAGCAACGAGATAATTCTTTCGCAACTACAGACGTCCCGTTGACTTTGCTATTAAATATCCGTCAAGCGAAAGTTCTTTCTCATCGCTCACGATAGTTTTCAATGTTGAGGAATCGTATTTAATGGGTGCTAACAACCTACGGGTCATCAGCACGAGCCTAATCCGGACCAGTTTGCGATACCTCAGTACTGTCGAAGACGTGTCTTGGGTCATGAGGTAGAATGATCGTCAAAGCGATAGATCTTTCGCGTAGTTTACAGTGGGTATCAAAATACCAATGTCCTGACTTCGATATGAAGGAATTGTACTTACTGGGTGCCTAAAATCTACGGATGAAAGGTACGAGTCAATCTGATCCAGTGATGCAATATCTGATTGTCGGAGACAGGGCGTCCTGTCAAGCATGCGTAGAAATATCGTTCTTGGTGCAAACCAATATAATCATCGTATCAGAACAGAGAGATTTTCCTTTCCCATCATTCACTACGGTTTAATCGTGTAATAATAGTTTAAGGTGATAGTGAATATACCTCGGGAAGTGGAAACTTTCGAGTAAAATACAGGTGAGTTAAGCATGATATCATATCTTTTATTGAGACTTTTGAAAAAGAGGGGCGGCCTTTGATGAAGTGAATTTTAAATTTCAACGTATTTATTGGTCTTTTCAAAACACGGATACGTGTGTTGAAAAGCCCAATAAATAACTACTACTTTTCTTCTCTTCGTGAAACAAAGGCACGGATGTAATCAACGAATCCCGCAGTTATTTTAATGAAAATCAATATTATAGCAACTATCATCTATTATTCTGAGATGACTTACGAAAAAGGCACCAAAATCTGCGGGCTATTCTGCAAAACCCACACAAAATAGTGATTTTGAATTTGTTGTGGAGAATCGATTATTTTGCTGAATCAATATTAGTGCATGTTTCTACTTCCATTCCATATAGTTCACTTGGCATTTTCTGATTTGAGAAGATCTCCGACGAATGCCTGAGGGAGGGACAAGCAGATCAATGCGGTCATAGATAGACTATAGTCACAGGAGAGAGCCCACACACATCCCCTGGAGTGGACTCCCCAGGGCAACCGGAAATATGGCCGCCCCAAGCAGACCTGGCGGCGCACAGTTGCGGCGGAGATGAAGACAATCGGGCTAGCCTGGCCCAAAGTGAAGCACGTAGGCAAAGACTGACGATTACAAACCCGGTGATAGCCCTCTGCCCCGCCTGGGGGCCTTGGGGCCTTAAGTCAAGTAAGTCAAAGTTCACTTGGTTAAGAGTTAAACAAGTTAGTAACAGACATATTAGCAACGATTTAAACATATCTTTTTCTCAACTTAGTGCTCCAACTTTAGAGACCGATACAGATACATTATCACGTCTTTATCCTAATCTAACGCGGTAGACAGAGCCCAGGGCTGTAAGTCCCAAAGGTCACTTTTAGTGTGATGGTGGGCGTTAAGGTGGAAAACGGAATCTAAATAGTGATCGGTTGCTAGCCGCATCGCCTATTAACACTATTCAGATTCTCGCCCATTTCCTCGATCGGCATTTACGATCTGCGCGGGAAACAGCTGGTACATTTTCAGTTTTTTCTGTTCTCCCAAACCAGCATGGGAGATTAATAAATTTGTATTGCATTTAAATGAGAATTAGTTTTCAGAATCGTCTCTTGAGCCAAAGGTGTTAGGTAACTTGATGTAATTGCGGACAAAAGTGTCGGAGTGCGGTGAAAGCCGTGATCCTGCGGAATGCGGCTCGATGACACTGTTATGTGACTGCCACGAGCCGCGCCCGCCGTGACACACTTCCCACTGACATGACGATTCAGCTTGACAAACCAAGGCAAATATGAAGATGTAGGTCTTCAGGAAACATTGACTAGATACTAAAACTTGTAGGAAAAAGGTTCCTGCCATGGTATTCCCAGAAACTATAAAAATCTCTCTGTAGAATGCTACTCTATTACACTGTTATGTTTCACACTTCTGACTGAAGATTCACCTTAACAGACTAAGGCTTACCTTAGTCTGCAGGCAGAAGATAAGAAAGAATTTTAGAAAATATAGACCGGGCTGATAAATATGTAGGAAGAGGTACGAAGTATGAAAACTTGTAAATCATGTAAAACAGTTTTTTTCCACTTTGCACAGTCTTAGATGTCCTTAATAAATGATCATTGACAAGCTTAACTCCTTTAGATAAGAAAAAGCTGTAAGGGGCACCTCGGGCTCCGAAGTATCACAGCTAATGGTGCAACCGGCAATGCGCTAAAATAAGTAAGAGGCGACTAAGTGAGGTATAGGTAACAGAGAACGAGCACCGGCGTCCTCTGTGCAATTTTTAAATCCTTTTATTTTATAAAAGCTGCGTTGTTTTGAATTCTTTTCAAATGTGTATTTTGTTCTTATTATATTATTTTTAATAATTAATTTTTTTTTATTGCGCTTATTGGTGTCGTTTCGTAATAGGTGACAGCTGAAAATCAGCGGTTGAAACTTGTAAGCAACGTTGGGCTAAGCTGTAGCCTATTTGTGCTACTGTGGCATACATACTGCTTGTAATTAGGCTAAGAATGTCAACATTTCAGCCGCATAACGTCCTCTGCTGGACAAAGGCCACTCCCAAACCTTGTGGGTGGGTGTCCTACGCTTCGCTGTACGTGGTCGCCATTCGAGAATCTTTTTGCCCCATCGGTCATCGGAAATATAAGAATGTATTTGAATTTAATTGTTATTTCTTTTGGAATGTATAATGTGTGTAACAGTTTTACAAAATAAATATTTTATCTATCTATCTGTGCAACGACTTTATACCATCTACAGAATCTACAGTGACCACCAACCTGCCTGCCCAGCGTCTGCAAATCTTCACTTTATTGGGCTTAAGGCCTCTCGCCTTCAGTCTAGTGGTGGACTAATATTGGTTGGTATACGAAAAGAAAAAGAAGCGTAGTTAAAAACATGTTTGCTAACTTAGCGATAATATTTGATGTTGGGATTACGTGACATCCAAGCCGGTGCCAACAACAATTTCCTGCTTTCTTCAAACACCAAAAACCAATCGCTCGGTAACAACGACAGACATTAATCTGTTTATGCAATACCTAGTCTAGAATCTGAAACGAGTTTGAAAGCTAAAAAAGCAATGAAGACAAGGACCGCGGTCCGCAAGGACGTGGCGTGGCATGCTTTAATTTCTAAGATGCTTTCTAACATATCGTATGTCTTCTGGCGTCTTCGATCGAATGCGTAATCAAGTAACACTGACGATGTCACAGTATATTTTAATGCACACGACGTAACAGTTTAGGTATTACCCATGTTTCTGCCTAGAAAGTATTCTTTTTGGGGAGAAACACGGAACAAACATTTAAAATTTCTTCCATGCTGGTCTGGAAGAAAAGAAATCCCTCAAATTTGTCGCCCCTAAATTCTGCTGCCCTGGTATTTAGCCTACCTACTCTAGCCTGCAGGATCTACCACTAACTTTATGGTCTAGTGATATTTAAAAAAAAACAGTGGCAATCCAGGAGTGCCGACAGAAGTGAAAACTTGAACAAGGTGGTGTTAAAAAATTTTCTCTTCAAAAAACATAGATATGGTGAAAACTACAAAGTGGGTGAAAATAGGCTTAAACTTTTTTTTAACGGACGTTAGCATTGTCAAATAACAGCTTGTAAAATCTCATTTAATATATGCAAGCCCATCTGTATGATAATGTGTTGTAAAGCCGCCTCTAATGGTGCTAACATAGTGTTTATGACGCCACATATCGGTCAGCGGATGCGAGGCTACCACTGCGAATTTCTCCGTTTCTCGCGTAATCATATGGATGAGCGCTATCATTAGCAGTGCTGTAATCTCGTAGGCTAGGGGATAGTAAACTTATCGGAGATACTTTTTAGGAATAGATTTTATGTGTGAGTACGTAGTTCTATTTTATTTAGCCCATTGATGTTGCCTATTCATGACTGTAAGGTAACTGTTGCCAACCTACTTGGAGCGAACACAGCATGCACATTTGATAAACAGCTCTCAGTCGTTTTAAATTGAAAATTACATTACATTACAGTTAATTATAAAATTATTTAAGTCATAAATTAAATTACATTGCAAAATTAATAAGGTTTTAAATTATATTAAATAAAAAGTGACATAAATAATTAAACTTTAAATTGGAAATTGCATGCTTGTGTAAAAAATAATTAATCATAAAAGAATTTTATCATATTAGCCGATGCACTGAAGATATCAATTTCATTACATATATTATTGTAGTTTGCACTCATGCGATTCAACGAAGAATGCTGGCGGTAATTCGTTCGACAGATGGGCAAATTAAAAGTGACTCTGTTATGTAAGCGACTGCATGATCTCGGAACAGATAAGGTAAATCTTCGGAGCAGATCAGGGCTGTCAATTTTTCCTTGAATAATCTTAAGCAAGAATATTATAGCAGCAGCCTGTCGCCTACGTTCCAGAGGGACCATTTTGAAGTGGTTAAGTCTAGATTCATAGGATGCTAGGTTCCGACAGTTAATAAAAGAAAAGGTAAGATGATATACAAATCTTTTTTGAATGCCTTCAATCCTCTTGATGTGAATGGCATAGGATGGATTCCAAACGGGACTGCAATATTCAATCAAGCTTCGCACATAACAATTGAAGAGCATAATGCGGATTTCAGGTTCTTCGAAAATTTTTGTTCGGCGTATGACAAAACCGGCTAATTTTGAGGCTTTCTTTACAATGCATTCAATGTGTTCTCTGAAATCTAGTTTTTGATCCATTATAACTCCCAGATCGCGAATGCTATCAGTTTCTTGAAGCGGAGTACCGGCAATTTTATAAGTATTTGTTTTAGACGATTCTAATTTCCGAGAAAATTTGATAAAAGAACATTTTGTGGGGTTAAGATCATTCCATTTGTTTGGCACCACGAGCTGATTTTGTCTAAATCTTTTTGTAGCGTATCAACATCGTTGTCCGACTTGATTATTCGGTAAATCTTTAAATCATCAGCGAACATCCTGTGATCAGAGACTAAATCAGCACAAAGATCATTTACAAATAACAAGAAAAAGAGAGGGCTAAGATGAGAACCTTGAGGAACGCCTGACGGTACCTTAGTAGCTGGAGATTTAAAGCCACGAACGATGACTAGTTGCTAACGATTTCTTAAATATGACAGACACCACCTTAGCAAAGATCCGCATATACCGGCATGAGCTAGTCTATGCACAAGAACGTCATGACCAACCACATCGAACGCTCTAGAAAAGTCGGTATATACAGAGTGAACCTCGTTGCCATCCTCAATTGCAGTGATTATATCATCTGCGTATCCTAACAGATTGGAAATTGTCGATCGACCAGGTAGAAACCCATGTAGGTGTTCATCAAATAAGGACTTGAGATGAAAAAATAGATGTTTTTGAACCATCGATTCGAAAAACATAACTATGAAAGACAGTATTGAAATTTGCCTGTAGTTTGAAACATTAGCGACGTCGCCCTTCTTGTGGACTGGTGTTACATATGCGACTTTCCATTTGGATGGAAAAACACCCTTACTTTGTAAAAAGGCTTATTATAGTACTGATGATTACCTTAAAGACAAAAAAGGGCTAAAGTTTGGCACCTACAAATGTCATAATTTGGGTACATTTAATACTAAATAAATTAAAAAAATGACATTATTTTTTTAATTTATAATTATGATATAACAAAGTATTCTGAGTTTTTTTTTGTTTACATATTTCGATATCTGGACTCTTTAATATGAGATTAATTGTAAGTTGACTAATTTGGAGAAAATGCTGCAGTCCTAGTTTAGTCTGTGATACAAGATTGTCTAGCTCCTGGCCTACAAGACGATACATCCGTCGCGGCGGCGGAAGTGCCGCGCGCACCGCCGACATCCGCCGCGGACGCCGCAAAACGCTGCGCTCTTATTGACTGTGAGCTTTAGACCGGCCGAGTTAATACTCACGTTAAACGGTTCTCGGTAAGTCGGCTTGATCAAGGGCAGCATTACGGGGTCAAATTAAGCCCGGCCCGTTGTTATCGCTAGATGGCAATCGTTAAACTATGTCTTAACCGTGTGGTTCCCGGCAGAGTTGAATAGGACCACTCCAAGTCTTCCAAGTCTTCCCGTGGATGTCGTAGGGAAACACATGCTAAACAAAGCTTATAAACATCAATGAGACCTCTAATCACCAACCCATCTGGCCAGCTTGGAGAGTGCTCTGGCTAATATATGGCTCTGGTAGTACAGAGAGGGTCGTGCCCCTGCAGTGGAGACTAAAAAAGACCTGATGATAAAACTATATCTGTTTTTTACTATTATGGTAAGAATTAAACTCTGAAGTATGTCAGAGCCGATATTCCGAAATATTCAACTACATTGCATTTACAATTATTTTTTTTTACAAAAAAATCAACCAACTTCTTTTTCTTTGAGGAGTTTCTTCCATATCTCCAAAGTTCTTCATCATGTCTTCACCAAATTAAAATGGGACCAACTTGGTAGTAAAGGCTTTCAAATAATAAATGAATCATCAAATTTGGTTCACAATTGGCGAAGATATCACGTAACATATACCTACAAAAAAATTAAAAAAAAAACGGGTTGAATTGACTACCTCCTTCTTTTTTGAAGTCGGTTAAAATAAAACCAACATTTGTAACAAATCATTTATTTCCTAAATGTCAGTTTACCCGCCCGCGACTGTCGTTTTGGTAGCTTGGCTGTTGGTGATGATAGGCCAGCAGCCATTGCAGGGTCCTGGCCAGTGCTTCGGGGTCCTCGCAGTGCAGCTTGTAGCAGTGTTTGCCTCGCCTGCGAGGGGTTTGGCCTCTGGAATATACGTAAAATATTAGGACATGGATCTAGCCCCAAAGTATAAGCAATAGTAACTAGCTTGTAAGGGTTGTACTACCTCAAAAACACTATTCTATCCCATCAAAATCATTATTATCAGCCACAGAAAGTCCACGGCTGGACATATGCCTGACATTCTATTCTCTAGGTACTTTTTAGGGTTCCGTACCCGAATGGTGCAAACGGGACCCTATTACTGAGACTCTGGAACCCATGATATGTAAAAAATCTAGGTCTATGGGTTTATCCGGTGAAATGTTTTCGGGATTGAGAAATGGGCAGTCCCTATATGTGCGACGTGGGTTCGTCACTCACTGCACAAAGTTGCGGTCGGAGTGCAGCTCGCACAGCAGCCGGCGCCGGCACGACTCACTGATGCTGCCCAGGCCGGACCACGCAGACCGCCTCAGTAGTGGTGATGGATATCTGGGGAAATGAGACATTTTAGCAGTTCTCGATAGTGAACGCATTTGTTATCATTTCGCCACCGCCTTTATCTTTGTAACTACAATCATAATTAGGTAATCAACCCATTTTTTTTGCCTTTCCCACCCACGCACAAAACCTGGTGTGCTCGAGAAATGTCTACATTATGCGAGTAGTAAACTAATCACTTGTGTGGGATTGAGTAGTGTCAGTATGTACTTTCAGTTTACGCATAATCGCTAGTTTGATTACAGGGCCCGGGCAGCGTTACCGCATACTCGCTAGTTTGAATACAGGGCCCGGGCAGCGTTACCGCATACTCGCTAGTTTGAATACAGGGCCCGGGCAGCGTTACCGCATACTCGCTAGTTTGAATACAGGGCCCGGGCAGCGTTACCGCATACTCGCTAGTTTGAATACAGGGCCCGGGCAGCGTTACCGCATACTCGCTAGTTTGAATACAGGGCCCGGGCAGCGTTACCGCATACTCGCTAGTTTGAATACAGGGCCCGGGCAGCGTTACCGCATACTCGCTAGTTTGAATACAGGGCCCGGGCAGCGTTACCGCATACTCGCTAGTTTGAATACAGGGCCCGGGCAGCGTTACCGCATACTCGCTAGTTTGAATACAGGGCCCGGGCAGCGTTACCGCATACTCGCTAGTTTGAATACAGGGCCCGGGCAGCGTTACCGCATACTCGCTAGTTTGAATACAGGGCCCGGGCAGCGTTACCGCATACTCGCTAGTTTAAATACAGGGCCCGGGCAGCGTCACCGCATACTCGCTAGTTTGAATACAGGGCCCGGGCAGCGTTACCGCATACTCGCTAGTTTGAATACAGGGCCCGGGCAGCGTCACCGCTGAGGATGCTACCGGAAATACGGGAGGATGATAATGATTAGTAGGTGGGAGAGTACTCCATAAATAATACGATAGTCGTCCGATAGTCACGTTCTACTTTTATGTTAGACCAAATTAGACTCTTTCTTTATACTGGGTTTAACAAAATATACTGAAACTATTTTAAGGGTGGATTCAGTCCATGATACTGAACAACTTTCCCCAATGACTATATACCGAAATACGAAAAATATTTTTTGACCTTCCACACAAGTTGACCGATCACCTAATCCGAGTTTGTCGGGAAATACAAAAATTATTTTTCATATTCTTAAAATAGTTTCAGTATATTTTGTAAGACGTTATATATTTACGCTCAATGTTGCTTGACGCTGAAACGCGGACACGCAGTTACGTTCGTCTTGCGTACCGCTTTTGGAGTGACCCTGCTGTTTTCAAACTAGCCAGTATGCCTAAATTGACAGTACATACGAGTATAAAATAGGTAAATAAGGTCTGGCACTTCGTGGCTCTCGGTCTATTGGGCCTACCGGCGATGAACGAAATGTCTTTATAACCCCCGACAAAAAGAGGTGTTATAAGTTTAACGTGCCTATGTATCTGTCTGTGACATCGTAGCTCCTAAACGAAAGACTGATTTTGATGTGTTTTTTTTTCAATCGAAAGCCTTGTCTATCGAGATGGTCCATAGCTATGTTTGATGAAAATCTGTTTAGCCGTTCAAAAGTTATTGGGGGTGAACGCTTGGAAGTCGGAGGTTTTTAATTTGTCTGTCAAATAAACTTGTTAGTCAGGAGAACACGTAATATTGTAAACACCACGAGTGGCAATCAGAAGCCTCCGATTGGAAATTTATCATAAAAGAACTTTCTAAATCATTGTCAAGATTGAGGTTAATATAACAAATGCTTTTCCTGAAGGTGATTAGATAAGAACGCGCCAAAGTGGTCCAAATAAAGTCGATAACGCGGTACGTAGTTAGTTGACGACGTTATAAATATCGGCGCCGTATTTGTCGGTCAATGGCTGTAGTGATTGTATGGAAATTTATCATAAATACTTAAACTAAATTTACTGGTAGCTTGGCTACAGCATCTGTATTAGTAGTAGTGGTGGTATAGAATCTTCCTTTAACACCAGTGTTAAGAAGCAAGAATCAAATATTTCTTTAGTAATTAGTCCATCGCAGGCACTTTTACAAGTCAATAATTTTAGTGTACATAAGATAACTGTAATGTTTATTTATATTTATATATATGTTTTTTTAAAGTTACTTATAGCGTTTCGCAACAATTACTGCTAAGAAGAAACACCGAAAGAAACTTATTTAAATGGTATTGGCCTACGCGCCAGAAGGGCTTTTTCAGTTTACAAATATTTAGCAAACAAGAAGTTAGCCACATTCCACAATTACTTTTTGAATTTTATGAGACTTTTCAGGCAATTGAGTGAAATCTTAGTTTGCAAGACTCTATGTGAGATCCATTTAACATTTAGTTAGTGACAAGGATAGGCCATAATACTTTGCTGATCTAGATTCTATGAAATTTTTGAAGTGAACTTATACATAATCACGTCTTCATCCCTAAAGTTCCAGCAGAGCTTTTTGTGTCTTGCGGTTCTAAGCAGACAGGGCCCATGGCCGCAAGACCCAAATACTATTTTTTACCGCATCGCCTATTAACATTAACATGATTCGCATTTTTGCCCATTCCCTTGATCGGTTTTTGAGAAGGTTGAAGAGAAGCAGCTGGTACATACAATTTTTTTGTTTTCTACCAGACCAGCATGAAAGAAATGTAAAAGATAAAAAGTCACTTACCTATTACTGTCTGGGCCAGTGTTCTCGATTGTGATGACATTTGGAGTGAGCGCGGAGATGATCAGGCCCACGGGGATAAAGGCGGTCACCAGCCGCAGAAGATTTTTCCAAGGGTTGATACTGCAAGTGACGATAAAATTATCTCTGATCATTGACATGAATATATTATATAGACTATCTTCAAACACGGCCATGTCCTTTTTCGTAATATAGACTAAACACGAGAGTAGTACAGAAAGGTCAATATATTTTACATACCTACGAGTACGTGGTTCAAATTAAATCCTACATATATTTTAATAAATGCGAATGTTGGTAAGTATGGCTGGATGTACGGATGGGTGTATGCATGGTTGTATAGATTTTTAGATTGTAGACTCACGACTATAATATTTATAATAATAAAAGTTAAACTGCACATATCTGTTTCTTTGGTAACCTTTTATTATTCTTACTTAATTTCTTTACATAAATGTTTTGCACTAGAAGAAAGTGATTTCTTGTACTTGTATACCTTTTTTTTTTTTTTTTCTTTGTTAGCTATCTCTGTATTGATAGTATTATATAATCATATACGTAGGTATTGGGTCTAAATTACATATGTTTATTTAGATTACATATATGAAGATTTGTAATCGGCTTATAGTTATATAATAATTTATCAAAATCGATTTAGCCGCGTACTCGTAGTAGTTACGAGGAAACAGAATTATAGGGACAAACATAATAAAACATCAAAAATGTGTAAGCGGCCATTTTGGATCCAAAATCTGATAGCAGTTTTCAAGTTGCGCGGGGCACTTGTAGGGGTACAGCCCCCACATACAAAATTTTTGAGCCCTCGGATCGGAGGTCCTAGTGAGACGTTACGAGATATGACTTAATTTTATAAAGGATTTATAGGATTATATGAAACTTTTGTAAAGCATTTATAGCATATGTAGATAAAAATTATAAAACTTAAACATTTTTAAACGATTTACAAACATTAATGACTGAGTAGCAAACAAATAGTTTTTCGATGCTTCCATGAAGAAAGTGAAATGTAGGCATATTTATGATGTCTACATTTCACTTCTATTTTGTTAGTCTATGACGAATCATTCCATCGGTTGACAGATCATTCACATCCACATTCATTATGGCATCCGAAATTTTGCAATCCGTATTTAATTTTCAATCAATGAAATCTAGTTACTTACCGATGGAAAGTTATTCCATCATATTTTGCTTTGTTCTTTGAATTACTAGTGCAGTATCTCAACACACACCAAGGCATTTTTGACTAAGTTGACAGTGTTTTCTTTAATGAATTGTGGAGAGTTTTATGCGCGTATTGCTAGCGAGTGACTAATGTGAGGTTAACAGTGATAGCATATGATGAACAGAACACAACTGTGGTATGTGGCGTCATCTCTAGTACGTAAGTACATAGATCTCGTTGTCTCTGATAAGTTTACAATGATATGCAAATTATGAACACACCCCAACCACAGATGTCATTTTCGCCTGTCAACGCTGTCACTTTTTCCCGTCGAAACGTACTCGTATAAGACGAGTCCCTCCCTGTGTTTTGACTCTTATGTATTCTGTGCCTGTGTGCCCACGAAAGTTTCTTCGAATTAATTTTCTTCTAATATTTTTTTTTTATTTTTTTTTATTAGAAATTTGAGTGCGTTTGATCTCTATCTAGCCTGATGGGAAGCTAAGATGAGGTCTAAGGTGTATCACGCAGACTCAAAAAATGCCTGTTCACTCTTGCCTTGAAAATCCCTAGATTATATGTATGGGGAAACATCGACGCAGGGAGGGAATTCCACACCTTATATTACCGGTTTTTCATTAGACACGAACAACAAAAGATACGACAGTGTCATCCTCTTCTCCTCCCGTGCAGATCGCAGAAGTTGACTTAGGAAATGGACATAACCCTGGGCAATGTGCTATCACTTTGTTATTATTTCTGGTTCTGTTTTCCCGTCTGGGCACGGTCCGGTCGGGCACTTGAATGGGTGACCACAAGTGGCATAAATCTTCTCGAGCTCCTCCGTGCTTCGGAAGGTACGTATAAGCCGTTGGTCCCGACTGTCATCATAGTATGGCAGTCGTCAAGCTATGTCAGATGCCTTAAGGCAGCTTGCAAAATCAGATACAAGTGTACACTTACAACAAAAAACAAACAAAATTTTTCCTATAGTCTCACCATCTTACTAAGAGTTGCTTGAAGGTTTTCCCCTTAGCTCTGTTTACGTCTCTACGGTGTCTACCCAATAAAAGATATTTCTATTTATACTATTATACCTAAGAAAATACATGAATAACTTTCTTCTAAAGCGACATGGAAGGAAGGAGGTTATTGCACAACAATAATGACTAATTTCGTCACATGTTTTCAGTGGATTGTATCAGGGTTAATATCTGATAGTACAGAACGCATGCGAAGTTTGTTTAAGGAGGTCAAGTGTGAAGACGTTACTACATATTTTCACAGGTAATAAGTCTGATTTTTACATCTAATAATAAAACTAAGCAAACTTAAATATAAGCTAAATTAAAACTAAACTAGAAATTGAAAATATGTCATGAAAAAATCCGCCACGAGTGGGACTGAGAAAATTCGTCGGGGTGATTCGAAGCACAATTGGTAGTGCACTCACGTGCGTTCGAGTCCCACTTGTAGCGGATTTTTTCATCGCATATTTTCAATGTGGATAATTTCCGAGCATTGTAATGCTATTTAAAATAATAATTTAAACTAAAAATATTTAAAAATATAACTTATATTAAATTATATAAAAAATTGAGGCCCAATCGCTGCCGTCACAGGGCAAAGTACCCAAAAAGCTCGGCAATTCCGCGTTAGATATCGAAATGCGTGCCAATCCTTGGGTCGCCAGAGACGTCGATTAAGTGTGAAGAAATTTTGGCGGATGCCTGTCAAAGGTTGTAAGGAAATTTCTTTCTTCTTTCGCACCCCAAGGCCCTAGGGTCTCCATAGAAAAGGCACAAAATTGTCTCCCCAAGCCGCACACTTGCGCGTCTTGATGGTTTTTGCTGTCGTCACTGCTGCGCCCGTCTTTTGGGCAGTCGCCCGAATTTTCGCATAGGTATATAGGTATATTTAAGTACAAGAAAATATTTCCAAGTACAATATTTTAGAAACAAAACCTACGGCTACAAAATTCAAAGGCCACATTTAGTGTAATTGCGAGCGCTTAGATGTTTATGTGAATCAAAATAGTGGCCTATTATAAGCAGGGGTTGGAATTAGGTAAAGTTATTTATGTACTTACACTGTTTCATTCAGCGAAAGAATAAAGTGGATATGCCTTAAATCCCGAGATCAATTTTAAAAAGCAGAAAAACCCGTGATTTATTAAATAAAAACATTATTTACTTTTACACAATTTAAACCACTGCGCACGCGACGTTGCCAAACACACGGATTGTGGATCCCGGGAAGATCCATATTAATATCAACATTTCGATGCAAGTACATAAATAACTAACTAATTCCGACCTCTGATTATAAGGCCCGTTACCCTTTGAAATGTATACTCATATTTACTTTCAATAATGGCCTTTTTCAAATTGTCCTTGGTCTTGGGTGTTTATCTATATACCTATGTATTTATCATGAAATATAGTATCGTCCTTTGAAATGTATACTCATATTTACTTTCAATAATGGCCTTTTTCAAATTGTCCTTGGTCTTGGGTGTTTATCTATATACTATTTATCATAAAATATAGTATCGTTGAGTAAGTATTACATAAAACAAGTTTAAAACTTATTTTGGGGCTAGCTTAATCAGTGTGATTTGTCTCTATATATTTATTTATTTATTCGCATGATCCGCGTAGGAAGAGAAGCAGCTAAGTAATAATTCTCCATATTTATTTTCTCCCAGATCAGCTCGGTACAAAAATACAATATTTCACTAATAAACTTTCACTAAGGAGTTTAGCAAAAGAAATGTTAGATGAATTCATAAATTTGTTATATTATTCCGGAGAAATCCCAAGTTACATAATAGCTCTCTAGAATAATGTAGAACATCCTGTAGTAGAGTTAACGTCACACACACAGGATGGAAACTGAAATTACTATAATTTCGCACATTTCCGCGTCATTCGCTGTTTTATTATATACCTATAGTTAATCTGATGGTTTCGCGTGTTGCTCGCCACATGCTCATGTACTCACAAAATAAGGAGAGTAAAGAATACAGTATTTAAGTCTATAATTATATGAAAAACATCTAAAAATATATTCTTGAGATAGCTTCTTATATTATACTTCGATACTGACATCATGATCATGACCACAGAGCAATATGGCGGCCACTGCTCCAACGTTTTCGGCAAAATACACGCGAAATTTGAAAATGTGAAACTTCAATGCATTTTTATGGCACTTATCGATTGCACCATGGAATCGAATTGAGACACTTTTCAACAATAGGCATAATACCCTATTGACGTTAACCCTTTCCATGTATACAAATAAAAAAATCCGGACAAGTGCTAACTACGCATGCTGACATCAACCTACGGAACTCCGTAGGTGAAGATCAATATAGTGATGGGTTGCTTTCCGCATAGCCTAGTATCATGATTCGGATGTTCACCCATTCCTTCGATCGACTTTTATGATCACGGGAAGAGAAGCAGCTGGTAAATTCTAAGTTTATTCTTCTCTTCCAGACCAACATGGAAGATCGGAAATACTATAGTTACTGCAATTTTAATTTTAATTGAGATTCTAGATTTATTACTTCGCACTAAGTATTTACAATTTATATGATGAGCAATTTTTCTGTACCCTCGTATGTAGGGACACTTCAACCACAATAACCTCTAATGTCGTTAGCATAAAGTGCATAATCGCTTGGCAGCGTCACGCCTGACCCGCGGGCCACCGTACACATATTAAAATGATTGATGCCGCCGCGATGACTTCCGGTCAGTGAAAGGACTCGGAGTAAACATGCTCTTTACTTTCCCGCTCGTTTTAATCGATGACTTGATAGGTATTTTATGATTTTTATATTATTTGTTTCGTTGCATATGAAGGCTGGTTTTTGCGGAAAGCGCCAATGCTGTGTCAAAAGAAACCCTATTCATTCTTTTTGTTCTTTGATTATGAATTCATGACAGACTATATGATTAATCTAATTTCTACCTATCGAGTCATTGACTCAAATTTTGACTCTTCAGTCAAACAGCTATTGACTGCCTCCGCGGTCCAGTCGTCAAGGCGTTTACCTTGTGATCCGGAGCTCGCGGCTTCAAATCCCACTGGAAAGCATACTTTGTGAAAAATTGTTTTCAGTCTGGTTAGGATATTGCAGGCTTGAATCACCTGATTATCCGAAAAGAAAGATGATTCCGTGCTTCGGAAGGCACGTGAAGCTGTTGGTCCCGAATGCCATTTAGCGTTTGTACCTATCCCAGGATTGGTTCTGGTCTACCTTTTGGGTTGCGGAGGTCAGACGGCAGTCGCTCTGTGTAACAATACACGGGCAAGTGCGAGTCGGACTCGTACATGAAGGTTCCTTACCACCGTACAATGGTTTAAAACGCTGAAGAAACACGTTTCTTGTATGACGACCCCCTTTAATTTTTAACTTTATCTTATTTTTAGTATTTGTTGTTATTGTGGTCATAGTAATACATAATTGGTGAAAATTTCAAGTATCTAGTTAATGCCATTATGAAGATCAAGTTAAAAACGCTGAAAGAAACACGTTTCTTGTATGACGACCCCCTTTAATTTTTAACTATTTTTTATTTTTGACGACCTCCGTGGTGTAATGGTCAACACGCTAGTCCGCCAATCTGGAGGTTCTGGGTTCGATCCCCAGCCAGGGCAAGTTGGAAAATGGCCTTTTTCAAATTGTCCTGGGTCTTGGGTGTTTATCTATATATGTATTTATTATAAAATATAGTATCGTTGAGTTAGTATCCCATAACACAAGTTTAAAACTTACTTTGGGGCTAGCTCAATCAGTGTGATTTGTCCCTATATATTTATTTATTTATTTATTTTTAGTATTTATTGTTATATCCGCCACAGTAATACATAATCAGTAATACATTTGGCTACGGAACCCTAAAAATAGAACAGCTGGTCTATAAATTCTATATCAATGTCTTGAATATGACAGTCCTCTCTAAAGCTCACTTGCAGCTGGTGGAATACTAAGGGCACGAGAGGAGGTGCAGCATGTGACAATATGCGCCACCGGGTGGTTATGTTGTATCATCAACTCATCATCATCATAATTTAACCTCCCACTGTAAAATGTACATTTTATGGTGTATTCTACTCTGCATGATAATCCTTCTGAGAATTTTGAATTCAATACAAAACTAGATGAGTTACTGACCTTCCTCCAAGACTTCCATGCTGGTCTGGGACAAAATAAGAAATCGTAGATTGTATCAACTGCTGCCGGTCTTGCAGAAAAAATTGAGGGAACGGATGCGGCTAGCAAACAGCGTTAGGTTCCCTCTACCCCGTTAGGGGTAAAGACGTGACACCTGTATCTCACCGCTTCTTGATGTCCTGCGTATCCTTGCCCGTCACGCCCCTGTTGAACTCCAGGCCAAAGTTGTCATCATCGCTGTCCACGCCGGGCTTGTCCTTGAAGGCGTCTGCTGACTGGTAGAGGCCCCCAGCCGGCACCCGCACAGGGGCCTCCACCGTGGGTTTGGAGTCCAAGGATGACCAGTCGCCCTATAATTTAAAGATATTACGATGTAAAGGGTATTTTTACCCGATTACGGCAGAGCCAAAATGAGGGTTATGTGTTTCACAGCTGTGTATGTATGTATGTTTATCTGTTCTTTAAATATATCTATGATACCTTGCCAAATGAGTATCTGTTCTTTAAATATATCTATGATACCTTGCCAAATGAGGTATCCTTGAAATCGTCTTGGCTGTCTAGTTATAGGCTATGTAACGTCACAGTATATGCACTGTGGCGCCCTCTATAGGCTTTAAAGTAATGAACTAAAAAATAAAATAAATTGAATCATACTGAGTGGGGTAGGTATGAAATGAAAAAAGAACATTTCAAAAATATATACATTATTAGCTGTTGTTCCCTGCTGTTCTTGCATTTACTAGATAAATGTACTCAGGATATATTTTTCCGTAGTCGGGTTTCAGGTTTTAGAATTATTCTTGTTACATAAAAAGCTGAAGGCGACTACAACGATCGCTCTATTAAATCTACCTGTCCCAGGGACTTACTCGTACCCTGAAATCGCAAAAATTTGTTTTTCCATAAATTTCAGTAATTTTATTTTAAACAAATAAACACTCAGCACAGTCAAATCGTTTCTCTTCATAATATTAGTCTTGGTTTCATGATATAATCTTTTCTGCTATTTGCATATTTCGTTTAGTGTTTTCGTCAAATTACTTGTATATTTTTCATTTATTTATTTATTTAAAAACTTTATTGCACAAAAATGTTATACAAGTGGTGGACCTAATGCCATATGGCATTCTCTACCGGTCAACCATAAGACCAAGCAAAAAATATGTGTGGCTGGCGTGATTAAAATATGTATAAAATTACATAATTTAAAAAAAAAATCTGATATTAAATATGACCTACTAATAATATATAGTATAGTAGTTCCAATAAAATAAAAGCAGAATCTTTTGTATGTACCTTAGCTCTGGTAAAAATGGTGTTCTCAATCTTGTACGGGAAGCTGTTCTGCCTGAAGATGTCTTTTGGTGGGCTGTAGAGACCTGAACCCCTGAAAGGCTCGTGCGGTGAACTGCAAAATAAGATTTTGTATAACTTTTTCTATTATTTTATGTGGGGAAGATAATAACATTTTAATATCAATAAACTATAGTCACATAAATTAATAAGAGTACCTATTTCATATATAGTGATACTCTTTTTTAGGGTTCCGTACAAAAAATGAAAAACGGAACCCTTATAGGATCACTCGTGCGTCTATCTGTCCGTCCGTCTGTCACAGCCGATTTGCTCCGAATCTACTAGACCGAATCAGGTGAAGTTTGGTAGAATGGTGTAATCCTATGACCAAAACACATATGTACGAAGTAAATAATTTTTTTTTTTAAATAAGGGTCACTTTCGGGGGACAAATTAGGAAATTGAAAAAAAAAGTTTTTCAAACCATACTGTGTTGTATATCAAATGAAAGGGCTCGTTATGAGGATCTCAAATATATTTTTATTATAATTGTAAAATAAATAGTTTTGATTTTATTTATGAAAGAAGATGAAAATTGACCAGGCCTCTGATCTCCGAAACTACTGAGCCTAAAATTTCGAAAAAAATACAAAATATAGTTCATTGCTTGTAGATTACAGAAAAACCTATAAGAATTCAATCAATTGTGCGGAACCCTTTCCACGCGAGTTTAACTCGCACTTGGCCGGTTTTTTTTCGAATCCAATAAAATGATCAGTATTCGTAGAAAAAATTGAATGTTTTTGTCGATTCTGTTTTATCGTACGAGTATAACTAATAGTATTACTTGATGGACAAACCATTTATTTTATTTATTTATTTATTTAATATTTTACTATGTAACTAATTAATAGAGTAACACACAAAGAGCTACAGAAAAATTGAGGAAATAGTCACTGTGATGTAGAAAATAAAGAAAACATCTTTTACAAAGAAAATGCAAGTGAACAAAATATTGGTGAAATGAAATGATTTTTATTTTGACAACAAAGGCCCATTTGTTAGTAACAACACAATATTCCTTACATACTTACTATATTAGTTAGCATAGTGACGAGTAGAGATTTTAAATGTGTCCAGGGGGGGATCTACCCCGGCCTGTTTAACAAGCACACTGATAAAGTGAGCCAAACTCAAACCAAAGCAAATAAAACTGATAGCAACAACTATTACATTAAATAAAATAAATAAAATGCGTTTATTTCAGACCTTTTATGTCCATAATTTGTTAAAATAATACAAAATCTTAAAACCTATGTTAGTAATTACCTATAATAACCTGCGTCATTTGACGTCATGTTAATAAAGTGTTATCTTTCTCGTGCGATGGCGAGCCTCCAAAGTCGGGCGGTGTGATTGGTTAATAGACAAGCATTGTACAATGCTTGTCTATTATCCAATCAAAAACCGTATTGCAGTTTTTAAATTTAAGGAAAAGCTTACGTAATTATGTAGGTAAGTTCATGTTTTACCTTTTCATGCGATACGGCGAGCCTCTGAGTTTGGTCGTCGTGATTGGTTTATAGGGATGGATTCTTTGGGTTTTTAAGACAAAACAGTACTAGTAGTTCGACCTCACGATTATTATTCGCGTTTTTTTTGATTTTTCAAAAACTTCTGAACCGATTTGGATGCCCAACGAACTTGAAAACTCTATTAATATTTCCTACATGCCTGCCATGCGACATCGAATCGGCAGTTATCGCGTTACAAACATACAAACAATGTGTTTTCGCCCCAACTCGATTTAGAGACTAGCGCTTAGCTCCCTCGGTATATTAGTTCTAGTTCTAAATACCAGGAGAAATCATTAACGTAGGTAAGTCGGTGTGTGTTGTACCTACATATTTGATCGTTTACGTTACTCATGCGATACGGCCAGCCTTTGTGGTTGACGTGAATGGTATAAAACAGGGAGTTATTGTATGGCTTGTTCGATGAAACAGTATGAGTTAGTTCTATATTCCAGGAAAAGATCAGATAAGTTTCCTACTGACCTGATCTTTAAGTAGTTTTGATCGAAGTTTTAAGCCATGTTCTTATTTTGGTATTTAATGTAAGAGACCTTTTTTGTTGAAGTGCAAATATGGCCTTTTCCTAAAGGTTGACAAGAAGAGAATGCTTTAGCATTAAGTCTACCTATTGTAGCTTTTAAGCAAACAAACATTGGCATGTATTTAAATCGATATCTGTATATTCCCTTTTTCGAACAAAATATTCTAAAGCTTCATCAAAAATACTGAATCGCACACTAATTATGCACACTAAATAAATCAAATTTAGTATACTGTGTAATGGTATATGCAGAACTGTTTCACTGAACGCATAAGGGTAGTATTTAAACGCAAATCAAAATTACTGATTGCACAGCAAAATACTCAACTGAAAATATTACTAAACAATCTGCAATTTATATTTGTGGCGTAGTAAAATGGATAGAACTTCCCTTGCACTCGCGGCTGCCGACTTGCCGACTGCCTCCGCGGTCCAGTGGTCAAGGAGTTTGCCTTGTGATCCAGAGGTCATGGGTTCAAATCCCACTGGGAAGCATACTTTGTGTAAAGTTGTTTCCAGTCTGTTTAGGATATTGCAGGCTTGAATCACCTGATTATCCGAAAAGAATATGATTCCGTGCTTCGGAAGGCACGTAAAGCCGTTGGTCCCGAATGCCATCTAGCGTTTGTACCTATCCTAGGATTGGTTCTGGTCTACCCTTTGGGTTGCGGAGGTCAGACGGCAGTCGCTCTGTGTAAAGTACCAGTAACCTCGTCAAATCGCCTAGGTTAGGTAGCGGACCCCGGGCTCTGAAGCGTAACCGCTGACGATGCAACCGGGAATACGCTCGGATGATGATGATGAATCTGCAATTTATATTTGTGGCGTAGTAAAATGGATAGAACTTTCCTAGCACTCGCCGGCCTAACCTTACCTAACCTATAGTTTACTGTTACTGTATTCTGTGCCTATAGGTTTGCCCTAACCTACTAAAATGGATGAAACTGATTTAGAGTGCAAGTTAGTATTTTTGATAAGCAATTCGTATTTTGTGTGATTTTTTTTTGTAGGAAATGTTTAGTTAATCAATTAGTTTTTAAAGTGAAAACTTCTTTAGCGGCGTTGTGCACTTTTTTTGTAATGGGTAAAAAATGTTAAACTCGCATCAGGACACGTGTCCTGATCGTAAATTCGTAAGACGGAATGACAGCCGGCACGGCGTAGGAGAGGAAGTATTTATACTATAATTTCGACGAAGCTGTCAGCCGGCTCGTTGGTCTAGGGGTATGATTTTCGCTTAGGGTGCGAGAGGTCCCGGGTTCAAATCCCTGACGAGCCCAAACCTTTTTGAAGTGAAAACTTATTTAGCGGCGTTGTGCACTTTTTGTCATGTTTGTGTACGATAGCGCAATAAATAAATATTGTATTCTACCACATAAATGATAGTACTTTTATACTTATAATTAAAGCAATTTGTGCAAAATTATTTCCTAACCATTCCAAAATATCAAAAATGCACAACGTTAATATTCAAGTTTTCACTTCTGCCGGCACTCCCGGAGTGCAACCCGTCGTTTTTTTGCTGAGCAGTCATTTATCTGGTATGCATTCAGTTAATTTGTGGAGTTACCTAGTGTGCTGAATAGTTATATATATGTGCATTTAAAAATATCCCATAAACATTTGATCTCCGTATGCACTACCAGCACTACTATAATCATTAAAAAGGTTTTTAATTATAGTATTTTATGCAACAGTTGTATAAGAGTGTTCAAAAAAGATAAAAACCTTATGAAAAAAAAAATTATGAGTAATTTAGTTGTTTCTGTGTAGTTGTGCTTTTTTGTTGCAAAGTTATGTTGATCGAGTAAAACCTTAACCTATGTAGACTTATCTTTATTTAGAATTATATCTGTGGTAGCTAGCCGTAACCAAAGAGAAAGTAACATAGAGCCGTATCTTTTTAGCAACATAAAAGACACATGTGCTTTTATGAGGAATAGAGTATAAATTTTTATGAAGTCATATTATCTCTGTTTTTATATTATTGTTCGTGACCATGTAAAAGACATAAAAGTACAGGAGTAGAAAAAGGTACTTAATGTAAAAATACCTGTGGAATCCAGCGGCTGGTTTCCTCAACGGTACAAAGTGGTCCTCTGCCCCACGGGTGGGTAAACTGTTCCCGTTTTCCTCCAGGATGCCCAGTGGTGGGCTTGGTCGGAACTCTTTGGTGCAGTTCCGGGGTTTGCCCTCCTTCGATTCTTTGGATTCAGTTTGGTTGTCCTTGAACTCTGGGAGTTTGGATTCAGAGAATGCCGCCTCGATCTTCCATGATGTTGCGTCTGAAAACAGTTATTTTTATTGTACCCATTTGATACCAGTTTTCTGTTGAGAAATTCTACATTTTCTAAAGTGTACACTGTACGAGTACATATGGTCGTATGTTTTATCGGGTTATATCGTAATGTTGACTGTTATCTTCCAGTCCTCTTGTAATTGTTCGTCCAGTTATATCCTAAAATCTATACGGCTTCCGGCCTAAAATAGGACCACTCCATCTCTTCCTGCGGACGTCGTAAGAGGCGACTAAAGGACTAAGCATAAACATCTCGTGCTACATCTGCATTCCCAAGGAGAGTTGACGTCATTTAAACTGTTCCGGATATTTCTTCTCCACTTTGAAAGGTCTTTGGCATTCTTGGGTGATCATTGACTAGCTATTATATTTGTAGAAGAAAAGGTGGGAAAGCGCGCCCCAGGTTCCGAAGCAGCACAGCTAAGAGCGTGTTTAAACATTATGCCACCGTAGCACCAGCGCTTGGACTTTGTTAGTAAATGGGACGCCGCTGCAGCACCGTGTGTACGTGTGTCAGTACAAATACCACAGATAATAATATACTACGTCAAATACTAAGAAAATCAAAGCGCGCGTCGCCTTAGCGGCCCAATTACAAATTGGGCCGCTAAGGCGACGCGCGCTTGCTCGCGGCTCAATTTACAGCGATTCGCCGAAATCGTACATAGTTTAATGAACTTTATGCCAATCGTATAATGTTCAAACTAAATTTGAGCTCTAAAAGTCGTCGCGCGTCAAGCGGCGAATTCTCGCGAAGTCGCCGGAAGACACTGGAAGACGCCGTTTGAACATTATACGATTGACATAAAGTTTATTATGCTATGTACGATTTCGGCGAATCACTGCGACTCTGCTGCAATAGCAATTGAGCCTAAAAGCTCTTAAAATGCAACCGGTAACGCGATCTTACCTTTAGAATTATCATTTTTGTCTTTTCCTTCGTCGCTAGTATTATTCGCTGTGGCTTCTGAGACCGGGTACAGAGTAGTGGTGTTTTGAGAGACTTCCTCGCTCTCTACAGTCTCGGTTACTCTGTGGCAAGCGATGGCGGTGAAGAATGACCATACCAGCAAGTACGGCCATCTTATCTAGGAAGTCAAAATTATGTAGATACACACACTTTCACGTCTTTACTCCTAATGGGACAGACAGAGCACTTTATTTTATTTATTTAATGGGAACAACAAACAGCTACATTATAAATACCAATAAAATATACAATTTATACATAAAAAGAGTTATCAATAACGTAGCCCACAGCATTGTTCACAAAATAACAAATAGTATTTTGGGCTGCTAAATACATACAAGCTTACTTATTAAATAAAAAAACATGTAGATATATTAAAATTGCTTTTCTGTGACACAGAAGACACATATGTTTTACAGGCAAATACAGGATTAAAAAAAGAAAAAGAAACTAAAGTAAAAGGGGGAAAGTTAATTAGGGGAAGTTAATTTTTAGAGGACTAGATTCTTAAATTAAACACACTGTGTGCAAAAATATCAATGTTCACAAAGTTACTGTTGTAAGATTCCATCATACGATGAATGATAGGGCTCTCAGTCCACTGTTCGTGCGACATCCGCTAAGTGCAAACAGGGGACGAGAACGTACCTCCCTCATTACAGCATTCCTGGGTACAGTATAGCGCAATCTATTTACATTTTCGGTACAGTCAAAAAGGTTGTTAACTATTTTATATAGGGTAGATACTTCAAGGTACTTACGCCTATCGCTTTGGCTCTTGCAGCTCTAAGCAGATAAAAGTAAAATCTTTAGTGGATTGGATACCTACATCTTTTCATTTCTTGTCGATATGGGGTTGGTACCTAAGACAACAGAATGGCGTAGATAAAATGATGCTGATGATGACGGGTTTCCCAGAGAGTGAGTTCTTTGTTGTTGTATATTAGTCGTGTAAAATGAGTTGCGTAATTTCTGATATTATTAAATTTAAAGTCCTTAAACGGCTTAGCGAGTCTTCCGAAGTACGGAGGACGAAATTTTTGTACCAGCTGTGGTCACCCATCCAAGTAAGGACCACGCTCGGGGTTGCTTAATTCGTTAAAGCGCTAGCAATACGTACTCCCACCAGGTCACCGAGCTCCACAGTAGAGACTACTTACAGTTTTCTTGGGTGTCACATGTTGATCCCCAAACTGTAAGTTAGGTGACAACATGCGACGCTGTTACGTACTCACGCTGTGTCCAGCGCAGCGCGGGCGCAGTTGCGCAACGGAGAGCGGTCGCTTTCACCCAAAACAGTAAGTCACTGACCGACAGACACCTCAAGTCCCAGGGAAGGTGTCAAACCAGCTTGAGGCGCTTAGACACCGAAACAGCCACATGTCTTTTTCATTTATTTTCATTCCTCAAAACTGACCCCAAGCGCTGGCCAATCCTTGGGTACTGATTAATAGGCGAACAATATTTGCAGGCGGTCTAATGAAAACAAATGGTCTGTAGAAAGTATCACCTGCTTTTCTTCCCGCGCAGATTGTAAGAGCCGATCGAGGAAATAGGCGAAAATCTCAAGGTATCTTGTCAATGTCATTAGGCGACGCTACGCGGCTAGCAACATTTAATATTTAAACCCCACTACCCGCCTACCATCACGCTGAAAATTGTTTTTGGCTCTGTTTACACGGTTAGGATATGTAGGTAAAGATTTTATATTTATGTACACATGTCGCAGTGTAGCTTCCAGCATTCCCAAGGAGGGCAGACGTCAGGTTTGGGCGGCCGGTCGTAAAACTATAGTCAAATCGTTTAAACTATTCTATATTCGTATATTTCTTCTCGATTTCGCAGTCTTCGGTATCCTTGGATAAACATTGACATGCATACAAGAAAAAGCGAGAAACCCCTCCCCAGGTTTCGAAGCAGCATAGTTGAGGCTGCAACTAGGAACATACTAAGATAGAAGATAAAAGAGGTGAAGGAGAAATATATACACTAGTATGATGTATTAACTAATGAAAGGAAAGTACAGAAAGCGAGATGACACGACGCTGCCGCGGCCGTCCGCACTTGAATTTGCATGTTGCGTAATGTCGTAATGTAATAATGTTGAACTTGCAGATCTTAGCCACTTGAAAGTAATATTTTATATGATTACAGAAAATGTGGAAGGTCGCCTTATACACACACACACGCACACATATATCACGTCTTTATTCCTGACGGGGTAAATAGAACTTAGATCCGCAATATCCACAGGCCGTACCACCGTACTAAGAGGAGCGCACATTCACAACCACAATTATGGTTGGTATGAGACTCATTTGCAGAACGTCGTAATTTAAATATTTGCTTTCTGGTCTGGTAAAGCAGATACTATTTGGCAAGTTAGTAGCATTCGATTCCTAACATAGGCACGTACGACTACTTCTTAATTTGCAGTTGTTTTCAACATTTAGATACGTCTAGAAGCTCACTTCACTTAGGTACATTTCAGGCATTGCACTACACATGTTGATCTGGGAGGAAAGACAATAAGTGTAGAATGTACCAGGCACTTCCCTTTCCGCGCAGATCGCAAAAAGATCGACCGGTATTGGCTAGAATTGGAATCAATAGATGATGCCGCTAACAACCTATCATTACTTTGATTTACTTTTCTACCTTCACACCCACCATCACTCTAAACGCGTCTTTGTGTCCAGCGGCCCTAGGCTTTGTCTGACCCGTTAGGGGAAACAACGTATGTCGAAAGCTCACCGCGGTTTGAATTTAACGCGGTGCGAAGCAATTTAGGTTGTGCGTCTGAGAAGCACTAGTTTGATCCACACTATAGGCACGATTTGTACTTCTAAGTTTTTACTCGGGTGAATCCGAGAATTTCGTCGTGAATGGTAATGACGATGTAAAAATGGTAATGATTGCACGTCCTTTGGTAATGATAACAGGTAATGGTGATGTTATTAATATTAATAATCCTATATTACATCATTACCATTTGACGGTTATCATTACCATAGGACGTGCAATCATTACCATTTTTACATCGACATTACCATTCACTCGGATTCAACCACTCATGTATGGTCATTTTCAACTACCAACACCTGATTCCGGTGAATGAAAACATCGTAAGAAAAACCGGGACACTAGGTTCACTAGTGTGTAAAAACGATTGTTGTAACCGAAAAATCTGACACCAGATTAAGCTAACTCACTCGCTTAGAAGTAAAAAGTGCACAGTTGAGCTTTCAACGTGCACTTTTTACTGTGAGCTTTCACTCGATTGAGGAGAAATTAAGGAATTAACATAAAATCTTACCATATTGTCCAGTAGGCACCTCAGCAGAAGACTATGCGCGGGCGCACGCGACACTATTATTTATAATATTTGAGCAACACCCGGAGGTGTCATCGCCATTGTTCTACTAGTGAAAACTGCGATTTTCCGCTCGGGGGCGCAGACGCGTGCGTATAGCCTTATAGTACCTCGGATGTAAGAAGATCAATGTATGATATCAATTTTGATTCATTACTATTGCAAATACAGGAGACCTTTTTACCTAAATTAGGTAGATGACTGGATCAAAAATAAATTATTTGTAAGTACTGTTAAGAGGCACAAAATAGTGGCACTTGTGATTGATCATATCCATTTTCAACATGATTATATTTATTAATGCAGGAAAATTAAGAGCGCTATTTAACTCGAAAAAAATATGAAGTCAAGTTCTGATTTTCAAAAAAATCCCATAGAAAATGTTTATTTTGACGTTTAGAAAAGAGTGTCTGATTTGACTTTGTGTCATTTAGCGGATTGTCTCAGTTGAAAAAAAGTCGACATTCCCATACAAATAGCCCAGGCGGGTTGTACTTTTGTATGGAAATGCCAATTTTTTTTACTGTTATTTCAATTTCATTATATTATATTGATCTAGTATAGTCCATAGTTCGATTTATTACGGGTATGTCCTTTCCACGTTGTATTTTATTTGCAACGTAAATTACAATATCTATATTTGTTCTCTAAGTCGAGTAGGGGGCGAAAACACATTGTTTGTATGTATGTTTGTACCACGATAACTGCCGAACCGATGGTCTGATTTTGATAAAATTTGGTAGGCATGTAAAAAATATCAATAGAATTTTAAAGTTCGTTGGCCATGAAAATCGGTTCAGTAGTTTTTGAAATATTAATAAAAATGTCCGCGAGATTTAAGTCCGCGGCGATCTACTAGTATCTATAAATTTAAGAACTAACTACTTTCTTTTAGGTGGAGTAGTTTCCAGTCTCCCCTTTTAGGTTACAATATACGAGTATAAATAGTTATTTTTTTAACTAGTGAAATGCAGTTTTTCAAGTGGGCGTCCTATGCATGGCTGTTATTCCTTGGACGTCAAAAGTGTTTTTTTTAGATTTTATTTACCTCCGATTTTATACCTAACTGGCTAACGTAGTATGTAAACTAAAAATTCTAAAACGTAGATACTCTTCTAATGCCTTGCGATAGGGCAGGGTAAAGTGTAGAAGAGATTCCCGTGGTCAAAAGTTCCATTCCAACACGAATATTAATTAAAGAAGCAGTAGATTTTGTAGATAATACCACAGAATGATGATCAGGTCTTTTTTAGTCTCCACTGCAGGAGCACGACCCTCTCTGTACTGCCAGAGCCATATATTAGCCAGAGCAGTCAGAGGATTTGGCCTATACTCTCTACGCTGGCCAGACGGGTTGGAGAGGTCTCATTGATGTTTATAAGCTTTGTTTAGCTTGTGTTTCCTTAGTCGCCTTCTACGACATCCACAGGAAGACTTGGAGTGGTCCTATTCTACTCTGCCGGGAACCACACGGCTTATACCTTAATACCACAGAATAAATAATACTAACGTACAGAAGTCTCACTCAGCAAAGAAATTCAAAGAAATATCTACTCAATGTGGCTAGCGATATGGTTTAATTTAGCTCACGTCAGAACTAAGCACTCTTTCGTATATATACCTAGACATCCATTGCAAGTCTATTTCATTCTTATTACTCTGGACAAACGATTCGTATAACTGAATTTACCACCCGGAGGGGCCGCCTGCGCATAGTAATAACGTAGGTACATTTTCGATACCTAAACGGGGAGTGACACAGGCCTGCTAATACTTACAACATTTTTGGGAAACTCCTGACCCCGCGGGTTGCAATGGGGTGCTAACTGTCGTTGTTACATCGCGATGGGTTTGTTTTAGTTACTTCCATAATGTTATGTCCTATGAAATATTGCTATAGTGTAACATTCTTCAAAAACGCCCTGTTAGATCTAAGTATTTATAATTTAGGTGCTCAGAATCTACATTTACATCAGAAAAATACTAATATAATAGAATATAATAATATACGATATTTATAGTTGTAACGCTGACTGCCTCCGTGGTCCAGTGGTCAAGGCGTTTGCCTTGTGATCCGAAGGTCTTGGGTTCAAATCCCACTGTGAAGCATACTTTGTGAAAAGTTGTTTTCAGTCTGGTTAGGATATTGCAGGCTTGAATCACCTGATTATCCGAAAAGAAAGATGATTTCGTGCTTAGGAAGGCACGTAAAGCCGTTGGTCCCGAACGCCATCTAGCGTTAGTACCTATCCTAGGATTGGTTCTGGTCTACCCTTTTTGGGTTGCGGAGGTCAGACGGCAGTCGCTCTGTGTAAAACCAGTAACCTCGTCAAATCACCTAGGTAAGGTATAGTGGACCCCGGGCTCTGAAGCGTTACCGCTGAGGATGCAACCGGGAATACGCTCGGATGATGATGATTTATAGTTGTTACACTTAGAACCAAAACTAAATTAGCTGGTTCAGCTTTTCGGTTAGTGGAAACAAAAAAAAAACTGATTTTTTATTGGAATGTGGACTGGAATGTGGAATCAAAGTCTGTAGAAGTAAAAAAAAAAAATATTCTATGTAGGATGATGTAGGATAAATTTACCTCTTATTGAATGTAATTTTTTTTATTTTTTTTAAATGTTAAAGCTATAAACTACTATACTTTACGAGTAAAACTTACTCTTCCACATGTATCATAGATCGTTGTTGCGTCGTGACGTCACGCGTCGTAGCCACAGCTACTACAGTGTTTGTAATTATGACCATACCTATATAACTTGGACGTAACGTAACTTGGAGATTCGATCTAAATTATCATATTTAAGACGAAACACAAGGGCCGTTATTCCATACAAACGTAGTCCCCTGTTTTCTCCCTGGATAATGCCGGTAGAGTTATATTTTTTCTCCTGAATATCTATAGCCACTATAAGCATGTCCCTATGTTTTCTTTTTTTTATAAATTAGTTATTAAAAGAGATATGAACGTTCAAAACCTAAAAAAATGGCCAGATTTTCCGCTGTGTTCAAACATCAAAAATGAAAGAAGAAAATAATTTTGACTAGATTGTATAAAAAACAAAAGGAACATCGCTCAAGTCTTTCATAATTCGTAATGAAAAAAGTACTTATATTGGTTAAGTTTTGGAGAAGAAATCAGGGAACTACAAATCATTGACTGTCTGTTCTTTTAATAGGTATTTTCAGTCCAAGCTGCAGTATGTCTCTATCGCACTTGCTCGGTTGTAGTTTGGGCACAGCGCGCAGCACAGCAATAGATTTTACAAATACCTATTTTTCATTTCTCTAGCCCTTGGTGTTTTAAGCACAACCAGAAGACGTTAACTTTCCGCAACTGACGGGACATAGGCACTCTTGACTAGTATCCCGCTGGGTGTAGACACATATGTACTAGTAAGAAATATCATCGTGAGTATCTTCCAGTACAGCAGGAACTAGCTAGATGGGTAAATCGTGGAATAGGATGATAAAAAATTCAATTCTCGATTATAATTGAATATTTAATTAAAATATGAAATTACAAAAGCACTAATGATCCACCTAAGTACCTATATCATAAAAAGAAAACAAAATTTTATGAAATTAAATAATAATTTCATGGTGAGGCGAGAAGGCATCAGTCAATAACAGGGTCCACCACCACTTAAAACATCCATCGTCCCAAGATTCGAGATCACGCCTTCCAAAAGAAACTTTCTATGAGTATTTAGACCAATTTTATCACAATAACCATCATTTACATTTACAAAATGTTAAAGGTATAGCGATACCGCTTTATGCGTATTTTTGCCTTATGGCTGCGCTAATTGAAATAAATCGAAAATTCCAAATTAAAATGAAGAATCCATGACGAGCGTTAAAAAAATAGTAAAGGTAGGTTAGTCCGCATAACCTTATTTGATGATGATGGTTCCATAAAGGTATTATATACTCCATAATACCATGTAATGTTAAGTTTATGGATCGGCCTAGGTTAGCACCCTGAGCGCGGCTCGGAGTTGCCTAGATAGTTTCACATTTTTGGTGGCGTTTTCAGTCTTACATTATCATGGATATCTGGAGTTTATCAACATAGAATCGAAACCTGCTTTATATAAAACTAAATACATTCCTAATTAAATACAATTTTCATGTTGTCATATTTTCAATTAAGCATATTAGTTGGCTTGAACGGGAAAAAGTTAGTAAACAACTAAGGCAGTGTTTTTCAACCTTTTTCATGACGCGACACTCTTAATACTTATGCAAAAATTCGGCATTTGTTTGACGAGCGTGAGCCATTGTTATAACGTTAAACTACCATATTTGAATTTAATAAAGTGACTTGTAAAAATTATTAGAAATGAATCAATTAAAAAAAAAGTATTTTTAATTTTTACTGAGGCTTCGCGACCCCCTTTGTTGAAAAACACTGAACTAAAGTTACAAAAAGAGTTATTAAAACTTACGTCAATACTTAATCTCACATGGTTATATCACAGCGGGACATAGTGTATATTTTTTTACTAAAGGTAGTAAACATTTGACACGCTATCACTACAGTATCGAACATAAGATCTGTTCGGTACTGCAGTAATTTTTACTGTGTAAAAACTCTCATAAATTATTATAATTAAAAACACAATAATTAATACAAAAGGACACAGCTTATTAAAATAACATAGGTGTTGATGTCGTCTTTACGTCCATACCCACTAGGCACGGTAGGCCATAAGGCTCAACGTCACAAACGTTAAAAAAGTGACAAGTTGCTAGCCGCATCGCTTATTGCCGTTAGGTTACTAATAAATTTAAGTATTAAAATTAAATACTTGAGTAGATGACTGAGACCATAACGTTACAAAATAGTGTCACTTGTCTGTCTTATCCATTTTGAACATGATTTTAGATTTATTAATGCAGAAAAACTGATAACGAGAGCGCTATTTGACTCAAGAAAATTATGAAGTCACGGTTCTGATTTTTATACAAATCCTATACTATACTATAACAACAAATACTAAAAATAAGATAATGTTAAAAATTAAAGGGGGTCGTCATACAAGAAACGTGTTTATTCAGCGTTTTAAAACATTGTACGGAGGTACGGAACCCTTCATGTACGAGTCCGACTAGCACTTGTCCGTTTATTTTAACGTAATTAAACGTCTCTTAGAGGCAAGTTCTCGACGTGATCATCCTCGCTCCTAGCAGCACTTGCAGATCTTTTTTCTTCGATCACTTGCTTCCTGTAACTGTTGACCACAGCGGCAGCGTAGTACAATAATACTGGAATAAATAATCACCTAATTAGACAATATGTAGCCAAGCCTTGCCCACATAGCTATGACGTCGGTATCTCTTATATACCCTAGCCCTTCTCTAGCCTCTATCGAGAGATAAGATTTCAGAATTTTTTACGTCATTTTATGTAATTGTCAAGACCCAAGACTATTGAGCAGAGGCATAAAACTATATTATGCACTGCTTTTACTTGTAATGATGCTGCATGCCACTGTTGTCTCATTGCTCTCGGAGCGTCTAGTACCTGCTTAATAACTATGTATGTAGGATTCACAGCTGGGACAGGTGAGACCCTACATAATTAAGTAAGTATAATTGTTAAGTCTAAGGATAACTGTATTAACGTAAATAGCCTACCAAATTCAAAAGGCCAAAGATCTAGAAAAGTCATTAACACGAAGCACTGTTGAATTAATGAAGATCTTTGGCCAATTGATAGCTAGATGATAGTCGTGTTTGGAAGGTTTTATCACGTGCTTTATGTATTTTTGACAATTCTAAAAAAAAAATAAAGCAAAGTTTGGGAAACATCAGAGTTACTTACATCCGTATAGCGCGTACAAAGTGTACGTGATGGCTTCCTCCGGGTCGTCATATATCTCCCCCTGGGTGACCTGGTAGATGTAGATGAAGGTGCAGACCATGGCCAGCACCACCAGTGCGGCGCCCTGCCAGAAGGAGACCAGTACCCAGGGGAACATCATTGTGGCGTACTTCTGCGATGAAAAAATACTATCAATACGGGAGGGATATACTTACCTATTTTAAATTATCCCCCGGTGCGTTTATTTGTCTGTCTGTACTCGATAAACCCTAAAAATAGAAAGCCGGGCATTAGGTACGTTCATTCTCACTAGTACCATTGAAATTTGACCGTCCAGCTCGTTTATATATAAAATACTAGCTGTGCCCGCGACTTCGTTCGCGTGGTTGTCGGAACGTAATGTTATATAGCCTAAAGTCTTCCTCTATAAATGGACTACCCAACAAAAAAAGAATTTTTCAAATCGGACCATTAGTTCCTGAGATTAGCGCGTTTAAACAAACAAACAAACAAACTCTTCCGCTTTATAATATTAAGTATAGATGATACTCAATATGAATAAAATAATAAAAATTGGAAAATACAAATTGTCCAGCCGGTTGCGCACAGTTGTCTAAGAGAGACGAATTATGACATTGGTCTCACAGAAAACGTTGTTTACTTTGAAGAGAACATTTAAATTCATTAGCATATACGATGTTGATGGGCTTTGCTGTATTCAAACTAGTAGGTTAAGTGTTCGCACTTAAAAACTATTTTTAATTGTCTTGACAGTATTTAAAATGATTCAACTATAAGTTACACAAGACAAATTAATATAGGTATGATTAAAATTACTTGTACTACGTAATGCTTTGAACTCTTATGTATTCTGTGGTAATGCGTAAGAAAATACCCCTATTTTCTTACGCATTACATAGTACAAGTTTAGTATGGGGTCTTAATGTTAACCTTTTTTGTTGAATAAAATAGAACAAAATTAGTAAAAGGAAGGCCGTCGAAAAGGTGGTGGTGAGGAAAAATAGGTACCTGATGTACACATTGCAGACGTAGGCAGAGATGGCGCTACGATTTAAACTGACTGGAGAATTATAGCATAGATTACAATATTTTTATTATATCTACTTCTTCACAAGGATATGTAGAAAGAAAGGCATAAGACAGCTTAGGACTTAGCTCAGCAGTGGTACACAGAACAAGCTAAAATCAACGATTCATGGGACAGGGAAATAGGTTCCAAGGTAGGTTCCATATTTTATTACCTTACCCTAATGGCCGCATAGATGAGCAGGCAGCCGGAGAGGAACTGCGCGACCAGACTGAGGAAGGCCAAATAGAAGAAGTATCGGGTGGAGTCTTCCATGGGTGCGTACAGGAACAGGGGCGCGCCGTACAGCACAAGTAGCAGTATAGATATGAACTACAACAAGAAACCAATAAATAAAGGGTGACATTTTACCACCAGCTAAATTTCTGAAGCAAGTCAGTACGAGTAGTCCATGATACTGAACTACTTTCCATAAATAAAAACAAATATTAAAAATACACAAAAAAAACTCCAAAAAATAAGTTAGACTTTTTACAGCTATGAGCGCTGGGAATATTTAGCGCTCATAGATAATAGCTATAAAAAAATTTCTGTAAAAAATGACATTTATCAAAATTTTAAGTCTTTAATATTTAAAAATCAAGAAATATCTGAGAAAAAAAGATATCTACAAAATGATATGAAACAGATTTTTTTTAAATCAAAACTTTATTTTGTTCTGCTAACGCGTGAAAGTAATACCTATGTAATCTTCTGATTATAGAAGCCAATACCATTATTCATAACATTATTGATAGGATCGTCCTATCATAACAAAGATTACAAATTCATCCACGGCGAGTTGATACAAATAAGAGATAAAAGTGTAAATATCAACAATAAGCTAAATAAAATGTAGCTTATTCTTATGGAAACCTGGTCTATTGAATATGATTCACTTAATCACTCTTACAATACTGATAAGATTACCAAGTATATGCTTAAATAATAAATTATCCAAGATTCTCTACAAATACCTTACTATTTTGAACTCGTATTCTGTGCTACTATCAAGAACTTGCGCTTAGGAAGCGGCACTAAACTTAGCTGTAGGGAAATGATCTGACGTCAACAACTATTATGAAACCGAAAGAAAATAAATGGCAATTATCCTGTGATACAAACATCAAAAGATAAATAAATGACTTATGATTTTGACTTTAATTTTTTTCCCATTTTATCACGTTAACTAAGGGATATCTATTCTACAAACTTAAATAAGTACCTACAGGCCAATGAATAAGCATTAAACAAAATTGTCTATGTAATTGAGATTGATTGATTTATTTCTTTTAATATACCTATAAGTATCTACACCAAAAGTATGCTCTGAATCTAACTCAGCTCGCCCCCCTTTTTTATCACAAAAATAGGAAATAAACATATTCACAATGACTTGAGGAAATTAAACTGCTGCTAAACTGCTTAATAACAGGCCATTTTCCAAGATAGCTAAACATAAATAGCCAAATTTTAATATAAATTCTCAGTAAAAATTAATTTAAAAATTGTACTACAAGCGAAGTACGACATATTCGCTATCTACAAGAAAGCAGGCGGCATCCCTTATCTCAGGGCGGCACCACCTACACAAAATGGCTGCCAGGAACACGTGCGACGCCAAGGACGAACACTTTCTAGAAAAAAATGTTCGTCCCTAAGCAACCACTACTTATCTTGCTATTTTCACTGCTCTATGGTTGGTTATTGTTCTTTGATTTTTACCAAAAAAGCAATAATGAACCTTATGTTGATTTTTACTTAATTATTTGGCAAATGTCATTCGTATTATTATATTTATCACCCCACATTAACCCAATGCCTACGCATATGCCTCCATTTCCGTGGCATTTTCCACGGTTAGCGCTACGCTAATTTCATCCACTGATTTCCCGCCAGTCTCACAATGTCTTCTGACCAGTATTTTGTAATTGCAAGATTAATACCGCTATCATTAATATATTAACGCTGAATAAAGCAGTAGGTACTTGCTACACATGTTCATGAAGTACTTACTGCACAAGTTCATACACGAATTTATGTCGAAAAGGCGCTAAAATAAAATAAAAATAGACACCTACCGTGTAAAAAAAGGCTAATCCTATAGTACTCCATCTAAGAGAGATGCAGCAACAGCACTGTTTTAAATTGGGGAACACTGAAAGGTCGCACATGGTGGGCGGGGGGACAACTTGAGATTTCTTCTCACACTATCTTCCACTGAAATCCTGTCTGCGTATGTGATGTTTCGTGAACAGAATGCGGTCTATATTTCAGACGATGGCATACGTCCAGCGTACGCCTTATCCTTATCTAAATCCTAATTAGTGATGTGAAATCCAATTGATTTCAATTATTTAATTGACAATATATTTATTATAATAGCTAGCAGTCCTTATGAAAGTTATAATTAAAATGATATTGAGATACGCAACGGTTCCTTTTATACAGAGTATGTGTGTGTGTGTGTGCAGGTATATTGTAGTTGGGAAGCTCCTGATAAGTCCGCTCAGCGTTGCGGGTAGGTAGAGGTAGATGTAGTGGAAGAAGATGGGCCGAAAGGGTATCTACTGATTGTCTTATCAGCACTATCAATAGCCCTTAATCAGAGTGTAATTAATATGAAAGCGTCGACAAACGGCACCCCTTTGGTCGACCTTTCCATTGAAAATGGGTGAGGATATATTTGCTTTGTTTTAACAACCAATTACATAACTTTATTTACCCTTGGAAATAGAGATTGTATTACTGTCGAATAACATCGGAATCCTATTGGTTGTCAAAACACAAAACATCTTTGCTCATCTCGAATGGAGTGGCGGCCTAAGTTTTGTTTCAACGTTGCTACAAAACCTTCGTCGGCAACTAAAAGTCTTCAACTTGTTTTCTTCCTCACCTTATACGAGTATCACTCTAAACAGCGTGTGTGTCTTTTCAGTTTACCACATTATATTTTTCCGATATAGGTGGGACCTCTCACACTCCATCCACCAGTTGTCCGCAACTCAAAACGCCAGGTGGAGTACGAGAATCGAGTCTGTTCTGTGAGAACGGTACACCTTGCGATCTCTTACAACCATGCAATAACCGATACTTGTCCCTTTCTCCTGGCGCAAAACCATTTCAAAGAATTTTTGACAAAGTCGGTTGAAAAATGCGACCTGTAGGCGAACAGACAGACGGACAAAAGCATTTCGGGCCAATCTTAAAACTGAGACGCTTTGCTCGAAAAGATCTCACACTCCTTTAGTATCTGTAATAATCCGGAAATATATAAGTATGTATATTGGCGTTCCTTACTTTATGCCACCCAAGAGTTAACCTAGAGCGAGTGAATTTGGGGTGGAGTCAGTGGAGCGAAGTTACACTTAATCCTTGTCCTTATTAATACCCTACTACTATTAATATTATATTACAGAGGGTAAAGTAGTAATAGATTTGGGTTGGCTTTGAAACTGATCGAGTTCAATGCTGTAGATTATTTACTATGAACAACGAGATCTATATACTTACGTACATTCATACGTATATTCATGTCAATGACTATGAAGGTAGTATTCTTATATTTGTGGCATTGTTCATCCTTTATTGAAGTTTTTTTATTCAGCGTTTCTCATATAGAATATGATATTCTTTAATAGTAAGTTGTTATCCGTTTCCGAGAGGAAGTGTATCACGGTTAGCACATTTAGAGATATTTTAGTACTTTCTAGGACTCTGAATTCAGCTGGAAGCGGAAAACGGCACAATGGCTCACGATAAAATAAATAAATCGATACAGGTGCTAATCGATAAATAAGTATTTATTGATTATCAAATGCCAATATTTAACACATCACTATGTTATCAAATTGATAACGATAAGATAGTCCAAAGACAGGCGGGAATATCAAAACTTTATAAGAACAAATAAAAAAAAATTAAGTAGGTCATTTAACTTTTAATATTTTTATTGAAGATTATATGGAAAATTATTTTGCAAAAATTGTTATTTTAATGTCTTTCCTCACGCTGCAAGCGCTCCTCAAGTCTTGCGCGGACATGGTTCATATGAGTAATTCGCGACACACTGCTCTCCAAATCGCGCCATTTCTGTGACGATGTTCTGCGCCAAAGTTGTGGGTTTATTATGATTACTACAGTTTTCAGTATCTCCACAAAAAAAATCCAAAGGACTTAAGTCTGCGGACTTCTGGGAGGCCAGTTAATAGTCTTTCTTTGGGAAATGACCTTATTTGGGAACAGTTCCTTTTGATGTTGACATTTTGACTATTGGACGTTTGAACACTTGATCTAACATACCCCGGAGGGTTCCAAACACTGGATCAAAATTTGGCAGAATCAAAATTTTAAATGATGTCTCCGTTTCCTTTGAAATGATTTATTTTAAAGGGGGCAGCACTGGATCCCGGAAAATTCAGGTACGGCCTTTTATAAACACTTGAGTCGCGCGCCGCGGGCGGCCCAAGGCCACGAACAAGTAGGCGATAACGTAATCGGGTGCGCCTGACGGGTGTTGGGGATTCGAGGACATAGTTCCAGCAAAATGGTGCCATTTGTTACATATCTGGCCAGTCAATTGCGGCTGTGACGGAAGTTGACGAAACTGTTCCCAAATAAGGTTATTTCTCGAAGAGGGACTATAAACTGGCCTCCCAGGAGTCCAGACTTAAGTAAGTGCTTTGGATTATTTTTTGTGGGAAAACTTGAGAACTGTAGTTTATCACAATAAACCCACAACTTTAGCGCTATTGAAGCAGAACATCGCGACAGAAATGGCACCGATTTCGGAAGCAGTGTGTCGGGGAGTTGTGAACAATTACCGCGCAAGATAGAAGGAGTGCTTGCAGCCAGCGTGAGGGTGGAGGGACATTGAGATAAAAAATCTTTGCAAAATAATTTTTCATTTAATAATCTTTTATCTTCAATAAAAATATTAATAGTAACTGAAAGATACTTACTTTTAAAATTTTTTGTTACCGACCGCCTCTACCTCGTTGTACCATGTACAATGTTACCGACCGCCTCTACCTCGCATGTACCATGTACAATGTTACCGACCGCCTCTACCTCGCATGTACCATGTACAATGTTACCGACCGCCTCTACCTCGCATGTACCATGTACAATGTTACCGACCGCCTCTACCTCGCATGTACCATGTACAATGTTACCGACCGCCTCTACCTCGCATGTACCATGTACAATGTTACCGACCGCCTCTACCTCGCATGTACCATGTACAATGTTACCGACCGCCTCTACCTCGCATGTACCATGTACAATGTTACCGACCGCCTCTACCTCGCATGTACCATGTACAATGTTACCGACCGCCTCTACCTCGCATGTACCATGTACAATGTTACCGACCGCCTCTACCTCGCATGTACCATGTACAATGTTACCGACCGCCTCTACCTCGCATGTACCATGTACAATGAACTTACTATACCTCAAGATGTACGTATACAGACGTGCAGTGACACTAAAATATTATTTGTATATTATTTGACAAACATTTCAGTTCAGGATCCGAAAATGCGTAATCTCAGTCACCGGGTTTCACGGCTTTATGTTGATCCCTTCGATAGAAGAATTAAGTTAAATCTGTAAAATGACACAATCTGCTAATCCTTCCTTTCGATAATTTAAGTAAGTAAAATGACACAATATGTTACTCGTAAGTAAGCGTTAGTTTTATGAATAGCCTGGGAATACCCTGCGCAAGACCCCGCCCTTTTCCGGTGTACAATTAGTGCAATGAATGGAGAAAGCTATGACAAGGACTACCTTTTAATACCATTTTCCCAGTGGCATCCTAATCCTAAGCAGTGCTGCTTCGAATTCGGGGCACGTTATTTGGCTTTTTAACCGACTTAAAAAAGAGGAGGTTATCAATTTGCTTGTATTTTTTTATGTACTCGTAAGTACTTAATTATGTTACGATATCTTCGCCAATTGTGGACCGATTTTGACGACTCTTTTTTATTTAAGAACCTTTACTATCTAGCTATCTAGCTTTATTTAATGCTGTGTGGTTTCCGGCAGAGTACATTAGGATCACTTCAAGTCCTTCCGTGGATAGTCGACGTAGAAGACGACTTAGGAAATACAAGCTAAACAAAGCTTATAAACATCAATGAGACCTTTCCAACCCGTCTGCCCAGCGTGGGCCAAACCCATGTACTGCTATGGCCAAGTTTAGCTCGGGTAGTACAGAGAGGGTCGTGATTTTGCAGTGGAGACTTAAAAAGACCTTCATATGATGAAGAACTTTGCAGATATGAAATACACTCCTCAACGGCCTATAGCATTTCGATTGAACGCTGTGTAAATACCGAAGTGAATACGAGTACTTAAAACCGTGAAAAGTGGCAAAGCAAAAGCCAGAACTAACTATTAATACAATTCGGCTGTACTCGCTCTTTTTTGGGAAAGAATTTGTGCAAAAAGTTATACTACTGGTCGGCACAAGAAGGGAAGGGCTTCGTCCTTTAGATGCCTCTTGCTACATCCACAGGAAATGTGATGGTCTTTTCCAGACCTAAACGGAAACCAAACTTCTTCTATTCTGACGAAATCGTATACATATCTTCTATGCTGGTCTGGGAGAAAAGAAAAAACGTAGAAAATGCCAGCTGCTTCTCTACTCTCGCAGATCGTAAAAACCGATCGAAAGAAAGGGCGAGAGTCTGAATCATATTAATAGGCGATGCGGCTAGAAACCCATTACTAAACCCATTACTATTAGGGTTCCGTACAAAAAATAAAAAAAACGGAACCCTTATAGGATCACTCGTGCGTCTGTCTGTCCGTCCGTCTATCACAGCCAATTTGCTCCGAATCTACTGGACCGAATCAGGTGAAATTTGGTAGGATGGTGTAATAGAATTGGGTCATAACCCAAACACATATGTGCAAAGCAAATATTTTTTTTTTAATAAGGGTCATTTTCAGGGGACAAATTAGGAAATTAAAAAAAAAAGTTTTGCAAACCTTACTGTGTCATATATCAAATGAAAGGGCTCGTTATGAGGATCTCAAATATATTTTGTTATTGTTGTAAAATGAATAGTTTTGATTTTATCCATGAAAGAAGACGAAAATTGACCATTCCCCCCCCCTGATCTCCGAAACTACTGAGCCTAAAATTTTGAAAAAAATACGATATATAGTTCATTGCTTTTAGATTACAGGAAAACCTATAAGAATTCAATCAATTGTACGGAACCCTCTCCAGGCAAGTTTAATTTGCACTTAGCCGGTTTATTTTGATTCCCTATTTCCACCTTAACGCCTACAATTACGCTAAGAGTAGCATTTGGGTGTTGCAGCCCCATGCTCTGTCTACCCCGTTCAGTAAAAAGACGTGATAATGTATCTTATACAATTTTAAATATTGTACACTAGACACGCTATAGATATTGTAGTAAATAACAACGTAGTTACAAACAAATCTTTTACGCTGAATTTCACGTCACAGCTTATCAGCGGCGAATCCTGACTGTATCAGCAGTGATAACGGGTCTGTAACGACATTCACACGCGCCATCATGACTTCATGAAACTATTGTAGTCTTGAAGTGTGTGGAGTCGTAGCTAGTAGTTGTAGCCATGGGGGTGCCTATGGTGAAGAAGTGTTGTTGCTACGTCAGCTTGCATACGGGAACGCTGGTTATTGGGTGTTTGTATTCTGTAAGTTTTATCGGTTATCAATGCTTCAGCTGATTTCATATTCTTTTGTTAGGTTTTCCGGCGTGCTGTATTTTGTTTTAGTTACCTGCTCAATAATGTTGGTCACTTCTTTCGTCACTCCTTTTTTTTTTGGGGTACGTACCTAATTATAAACTGTAGTAGGCATACTTACTTAGTGGACTACGATTATGAAAAATTGTTACTACTTATTAAATTAAAATCGGTGTTTTGAAAAAAAAATATTAAGTGAAATGCGTCTTCCTGGTATAGATAGAATGGTATAAAAATTCTGAATATATGTGTAAGATCTCTTAATTATCGATTATTATTTAGATCGATTATTAAGATCGTTTAATTGATTTACCTAATAACCACTATATTTTTATAGAATTTTCGTACGATGGCGGCGTTTAATAACTTTTGAATACAATGGCCTTGATAAGGTAGCCTTATCAGGAAGCTCCTCACCTTGTTACCTTGCGCGAATACATTGATTTATAGTTACCAGAGATAACCCATTTAAATAACTTAGAATTGTGAGTCATCGTTTGTTCTACAGTTGATATTCATAAAGTATTTAATAATATTTTTTCCAAAATGAAAACGTTTTTAATATTTTGGGTTTTATGAAAGCATATCTCAAGTGCAGGCCAGCGAAGCCCTACTTTTCGAATTATTTCTTTGGAAAGTTTGCTTGCTGGCCACTGCATTTGAGATTTTGCGACCATGAAATCCAAAAAATTAAAAACGTTTTTATTTTGGAAACACTGTACTTATTTTGATCTTGTTGTGAAAATCGATTAGAGAAGCCCATTCTTTGATCAATCATACTTAATAGCAGCCTATCATAACCAATAGCATATTCTTAGTTAGGTACTTTTGTTGGTGCCTATTTGTAGTTATGATGTCCGTAATATTTATGTTTCAGCTATGGGCACTGTTTGAGCTGGTGGGCTACACACTCCTGGTTACATTACGACCACTTGATAAGGAAGGAGAGGCGACCACTTCCACACACAAGCGAGTGCTCTACGTGGCTGCTGCAGCTGTCAGTTGTCTACATCTGCTGCTGTCGATCTTGCTGGTTGTAGCAGCATTGAAGGTAGGCATGGAAGCCTTCATAATATGACATACAGACAACCGGCAAGAAAGTCGCATACGCTGGTACTATCACGTTTTGCGAAAACCAACAAACACAACAATGGTTGCCTAAGATCGTGCGAAGTGGATAAGAGCATCCGTAGCGTAGCAGTGTAGTGGGAGCGAGGGGATATGCTCGACCGCCACAAAGGGAAGATCTTCCCGCCAGGCGTGGTGATGCGTCTGGGGAACCGCAGCTCCACAGGTGTTTTATCGGAGGATATATATTGTCAAGTTCCAACCAGAACTCTTGTATCGAGATGTAGGATACTGTAAGCGCCATCTCGTATGCTTCTTGTGAACTAAATTGTAGCTACGCTGTTGTGATTGCAATTCCTCGAAGTAGCGTAGAGGTCGCCACAGCAGCACAATTTTGAGAGACAGGCTAAATGGAAGAGAAAAACGAAAAATGCTCTCCCTCCAAGGGAAAGAGATACAGAATTTATACCTTGCCACAGACGAAGGCAACCCTTCTTTTATGGAGCTGGCAAAAGAGCATATGATGCACTTGATCGGTGGTAATATTAGTGTGGTCGTTCCATGCTCCATCATGTTACCACGCGCCTATCGAACCGGAACTAGGTGAACCATGTAGTGGTGCACGATTTTCATAGGCAGTAGTTCGACTGTCTCAATCACCCTTCAAACCCAAGTTCACACTAGCACGGTACCTATATAGGGATAGTAAAAAGGTGCGAAGTAAATAACTGACTTCTTATTTAGAATTCTCCATCCCAATCTTACCTCTCCTCTCAGCCTCTTCTGTTACAAATTCTCTTATGTTTCTCACATAGGTACTTATTTTAATTCTACAGAAGCTGGCATGCATGACCCTACCGTGGACCATCACAACAGGTATCATAACTGCGGCGGTGTTCGTGATGGGGCTCACGGGCGTCAGTCTGGTGTTACAAGACTGGGACGAGATCATGATCGAAGACGCTTTGTTCGTGGCCGTGCTGCTCATCAGGGCATGTAAGTTTTGTGGCGATCTCTACGCCTTTGTACAAGAACTAAAACCTTAAGGAGTTACAGCACCACAATCCACAATAGTTCACACAGAGTCTAAGTAATAACAATTAAATCCTTCATCGTGATCTTCCATGCTAGTCTGAGAGAGAAAAACAACCTAGAATGTACCAGCTGCTGCTCTTTCCACGCAGATCGTAAAAGCCGATCGAGGGAAGGGGCGAGTAGGTATGCGAATCATGTTAATAGGCGTTGTGGCTAGCTACCCATCTGTATTTAGCCCATCCCTTTTTCCATCTTCTCGCCCACCATCACGCTAAAAGTGGCCTTAGGGTCTTGCGGCCCTGGGCTCTGTCTGCTTAGAGCCGCAAGACCCTAAATAATCTGTCTCCCCCATCAGGGTAAAGACGTGACAGTATGTATTGTACATATCGTGATGTCAGAGATTTAGAGCCTCGTACATGACTGTGCCATGGACCATCTGGCTGGTCAAATTGATATTCTGATGATATTAGCAGATATCAAAGTTTCTCAAATTAAAGATTTCTCGAACTCAGACCCTCAGATTAAGACTTAGTTAATATTCCTTCCTTGATTTTCAGGTGTATCCTCCTACTGCATAGTGGTGGTCCACAGCCGCCACAAGGAAATAATGAATGAGAGGAACCGGCTGGAGGGGATCCGTTACAGAGCCGTGCGGCACAGCAAGGGCGTTTTGTGATAGTGGGAGATTGTATTTTATTGTGTGTCAGTATAACAACTGAAGAGTGGTGCTCAAGATCTGAGTGGGGGAAATAGCTACTGATGCGGCACAGAAGGGTGTGGTGCGTTGTGATTCAGTCAGAGACATTTGACGTTTTAAACCCCTTAAAACGTCAAATGTCTCTGTGGTTTAGTAGAAGTGTCAGTGTGATGTCGTAATGAAGAGTGGTGGTCACATCACCAGATGACCTAAAAATATGAACCATAGAAAATCGGCTTGTCGGTGTAAGGGGTGTTATTTTTGTGATATACAAACTGACGTTTTGAGGAGGCATTGTGGCGGAGACACTCGACGTTTTGGGTTGCGATTAATACTTTTATACCTAGGTACTTACTTGATTTCAGATTAAATATATCAATAATGCTAATGTACATCTAGCAGTGGTTATTTATTTATTTATGTAGGTATTGTAAAAATTTATATAAATATACATATAGGTGCAAGTTCTGTGTTTGCGAAATGCCATCTAACAAATGATACTGATGATACTCAATTATTAATGTTAAGTAGTTTTGTCTTATAATACTGTAAGATTTTCTAGCTTGAAATAATAAAATGTATAAGTATACTACATACGCGATTATTTCGATTCTCAACTTACTGGTTCATCTTCGGCTGATACATGGAAGTTCCTTCGTTCACTAAATTTTGGCAAATCTGTTAATAATCCACACTCTTCTCTCTCTTTTTCACCTAATGATTTTAATGATCACTTTTCCTCTACTTCAACACTTAACCCTTCAGTGAAATCTAGTACTATTTCAAAAATTTCTTCCATGCCTAAACCTCTTATTGAGTCTTTTTCTTTTTCTCCGGTTTCAGATGATGAAGTTTTGAAAACAGTCCTTTCAATAAAATCAAAAGCTTTGGGGTGTGATAATGTCAGTCGCCAAATGATAATAAATTCGCTTGGGACCTTTCTTCCAGTACTCACTCACATCATTAATTTCTCTCTTTCTTCCAGTGAATTTCCTGCTCTCTGGCGAAAAGCTTTTGTCCTTCCTTTACCAAAAATATCAAATCCTCAGACACTTAGTAATTTCTGTCCTATATCTATACTACCATTTCTTTCAAAAATCCTTGAAGCGGTGGCGCATAACCAAATTTCATCCTTTGTATTTCATAATAACTTACTTAGTCCCTTTCAATCTGGTTTTCGCCCCGGTCACAGTACTACTACTGCCCTTATCAATGTCACTGAGGACGTACGCCTTGGCATGGAAAATCAATTGGTTACCATCTTAGGTCTGATTGATTTTTCCAACGCTTTTAATATGGTAGACCATGACATTCTCCTTGCTATACTTGAGCATCTAAATTTCTCTTCCTCTGCATTGGAATGGTTCTCCTCTTATCTCCATGGCCGGCAACAAGCAGTTCGAATGGACCGTGAGTTGTCACAATGGAATGATCTTACTTCTGGTGTTCCGCAGGGTGGAATACTTTCACCTTTACTGTTTTCCTTGTTCATTAACCTTCTCTCTTCATCCATTGGCTGTACTTACCATTTCTACGCGGATGATCTCCAAATTTATGTGCAAATCCCAGCTGAGGACGTTGACAGTGGAGTTACTCAACTGAACGCCACATTAGCAGATCTTCTCTCCTGGTCGCAGGATTACGGTATACAGGTGAACGCATCCAAATGTCAAGCAATGATATTAGGCAGTCCTCAGCAGTTGGCAAAAATTAACTTAACTTCTGTTTTACCAGTAGTATACAATGGTGCCGTTATTGAATTTAAACCAGTGGTAAAAAATCTTGGTCTTTTTATTGACTCCTCGTTGAAATGGACTGCTCAAATAACTGAAATTAGTCGGACCGTTACTTATTCTCTTCAATATCTTAACCGCTTCAGAAATTTTCTTCCTATTAAAACTAAGATCACATTGATTCAAACGTTGATTTTTCCCATTATTGACTATGCTGATGTGTGTTATCCAGATCTTAATGTGGATCTTCTTAATAAGCTGGACCGCCTTCTTAACAACTGCATCCGTTTTATTTTCTGCTTGCGTAAGTATGATCACATTTCTGCTTTCCGTTCCAAACTCCATTGGCTTCCCATCCGACTGCGCAGGCAACAGAGACTTCTATGTTCTCTTTTCTCTATTCTTAAAAATCCCTTTTCTCCGCAATACTTGAAATGTAAGTTTCAATATCTTGCGGACATGCATGATCGGCAACTTCGCTCCAGTAACACGCTCAAGCTTCAAATTCCCTTTTATCGATCTAGCTTCATGTCCAATTCCTTTACTTCTCAAGCTATACGGCTTTGGAATGCATTGCCCGAGGACATCAGACAAATATCTAGTAGACATTTATACAAGAAAAAAGTGCATGATTTACTTTTTGAATCTTTCAACAATTAGGAGAATTCATCGTTTCTTTCTGATCTTCAAATATATATATGTATATATGTATGTATATGTATCTATATAGTATGTTGTATGTATAAATATAGTATATTTATTTTATACGATATTTATGTATGATCATTTAAAAGTACTTATTATTTCTGGATTGTTTCTATCTATTTTAGACGCCAACTATTCTATCTGTTTCTCTTCTCCTAAAGGTTGACAGGGAGAGAATGCTTTAGCATAGTCTACCTATTGTAGCTTTTGGCTCAATGAAATTAAATAAATAAATAAATAAATAAAAAATACTTACTTACTTGTTTGGAGTTTTAATTTGTAATAGTTAGGTATATTACAATTACTGGTTGGGTGGGATCTACCCAATGTCTAATTCTGTTAGGGCCAAAATTAGTTATATTAGGTCCTTACATATGAAATTGCCGTTCAGTATCAAAAAAGTGAAACAAGTTTTTTTTTAATGAAATTATTATTTAATCAATCGAAGTATGCGCCGTTGTTATCGATACACTTCCGCCATTTTATAGGCAGATCATTGATACCTTTGGAAAAAAAATCCTGGGAGCGAGAGTCTATGAACTGTTTGAAGGCGGTTTTGACTGCCTCATCAGATTTGAAATTTTTTCCTTGTAAAAAGTTATCCAAATTTTGAAAAAAGTGGTAATCGGTTGGGGCAAGATCTGGAGAGTATGGTGGGTGACGCAGAGGTTCCAGTCGCAGCTCCTCTAACTTGGCGATCGTTTGATGTGCAGTGTGTGGTCTAGCGTTATCCTGAAGGAGCAGTGGGCTAGAGCAATTCATCAGTCTCGGTTGTTTAATGGCGAGCTTTTCCATCATTGTTTGCAATTGTTGGCAATACAAGTCTGCAGTAATCGTCTGGCCTGATCTCAAGAAGCTGTAGTGGATAACACCAGCACTGGTCCACCAAACACTAACCAGAATCTTCTTTTTGGTCAGTTTTCGCTTAGGGCAAGATTTTGCCGGTTCTTCAGGGTCAAGCCATTGTGATGATCGCTTCAGATTGTCGTACAGGATCCATTTCTCATCACAAGTCACGATACGCTTCAAAATCCCCCCATTATTGTGGCGATTAAGCAAAGAAACGCAGCAAGCAACGCTTGTTTGTTGGTTTGCTTCAGTCAATTCGTGCGGTAGGTACCCACTTTTCGAGTTTTTTAATTTTTCCGATTTGGCGCAAGTGGATAAGTATCGTTTTGTCACTTACGCCGAAGGCTGCTGCTAATTCAGAAGTGGTTTAAGATGGATCCGCTTCCACTATCGCCTTCAATTCTTCGTTATTCACTTGAGTATCAGGTCGTCCACGAGGCTCATTGTGTAAATCGAAATTTCCAGAACGGAAACGTTGAAACCAAATACGCACCGTTCGTTCGTTAGCGGTGCCTGGTCCATACACGTCGTTAATTCTTCGAGTCGTTTCTGCAGCACTGGTGCCACGGTGGAACTCGTATTCGTAAATACCGCGAATTTTCAATTTGTCCATAGTTGTTGTTATAGCAATGTTGAAACTCAAACAAATGATGTTAAAACAAATGAAATACGAATTTTAAAACAATATTTTTCTGGCTTTATTTCGAAATAAATTTGAATTTGGAATTCCTAATGAAACGCAAGATATTTAATTTTAAAGTGGCCTTTATTGAAAATCGGCAATTTCATAATATGTAAGGACCTAATAGTACTGTTAAACGGTTGCCCTAGAGAAAGAGGAAGTCAGAGATATCTATTTATTGGTAGATACTGCTTAGAGCTACCTAATGTTATACTTATAGCGTTGAAACAAAGTAAAAATGAATGTATCACATGTATTGTATAGCTATATCACAGATAACAGTAAGAGTAACATACAGAACGGAATCTCCTAAGGTCCCACGCAATATGCGTCCTCGTTCCTCTTTCCCGCACCTCTCCCCCGTTCTCGCCTTTCGACGGGCGAGAGCGGGCGAACACACACTGCACGGCGGCGGCACGCGGCGGCACGAGAACGCACAGTGTTCCATTTGACTCAAAAAATTTCCCTATGCTGATTATCGCATAAATAGATCAAGGAATGCATTTCAAATGCAAGACTAGAACACCCACGTGTCAATTCCAAATAGTTTTTTAATAAAAATAATACATGATTCGTGACCTTTAGCAAGAAAGTTTAAAAAAATAATTCTGCAAGAGTATCTGAACAAAATATTTTTTTTTTATTAATACAGTTTAATAGTGGATCTTTAGTCGCATATTTTACAGTTTTCATTTTTGGATTATCGCCTCTGGTTACCGAGTAATATTTTTTTTTTTCAGAATTTTGTTTTTATTTTTTTTCTTCCAAAAAACTCAAAAGTGGAACTTGTGACTTGCACTGAAACATTGCTCTTAATTAGGTCTATGATTGATAAAAAAATCACGTTCCTATATTGCGGCGTTTACGAGTAATCGAATTTTAAAATATAGCGTTAGGGTTGTCACTCAACTTGACCTTTCATTTCAGTCATAATTAATCAAAATTTTTCCTTCATTTTAAATCTGTATATTATTTACAAATAAAAGATACCTTGTTCATTTGAATTTGTTCAATATATACATATTATATAATAGTATATATATATACTTCTAAGTACATACTTAAATGATTATACTTTATTATACTAGTTATATAACATAATGGTGTCAGTTTTTCCAAATATGTTTTTTTTATTGTTCGCAAATATGCAATTCGTTTGACCTTTTAGTGACAACCCTAAAATGTACCGTATGACCTTTCTACATAACTCCCAAACGCCGCGACATAGGAACGTGATTTTTTTATGGATAATAGACCTAATTAAGAGCAATCTTTCAGTGCAAGTCACAAGTCCCACTTTTGAGTTTTTTGGAAGAAAAAAAATAAAAACAAAATTCTGAAAAAAAAAATATTACTCGGTAACCAGAGGCGATAATCCAAAAATGAAAACTGTAAAATATGCGACTAAAGACCCACTATTAAACTGTATTAATAAAAAAAATATATCTTGATCAGATACGCCTACAGAATTTTGTTTTTAAATTTTCTTGCTAAAGGTCACGAATCATGTATTATTTTTTATTAAAAAAACTATTTGGAATTGACACGTGGGTGTTCTAGTCTCGCATTTGAAATGCATTCCTTGATCTATTTATGCGATAATCAGCATAGGGAAATTTTTTGAGTCAAATGGAACACTGTGGAACGGGGGAGAGGTGCGGGGACGGGGAACGGGGACGCATATTGCGCGTACCTTAGGAGATTCCGTTCTGTATGTTACTCTTACTGTCGTCTTTGCTGTGCCTATATACGTAGTATTTACTCTTGATGGCAGTTAATTGAACCAATTATTATAGGTGATGCCATATAATAGAGGTGATTGTTTAGCTTCAAGTATTGACCGACTTACGTAAGTTACGTTACAGAAAAGATAATTTAAAGTTATTTTTTTATTTACGAACGCATACTAATTTAGGTTTTAAATAATTTTGTTGTTTTAAACGCATCTCATTGAAGTCAAAGTATGCCAATGTCAATGTGATATGTGACATTTATATTCCGCAGTGTCAGTCAGTCAGTCAGACTGTAACTTCAGGCAAGTGTCATGTCTGTCAGTGTTGTGTTGTGACTTTGTTTACCGTAGTTGACGTAGGTAGGAAGTTCTTATCAATTAAGTATTTATATATTTACTAATTCCAGATAGCCGTGTTTTTACCCTTGTTATGGAGAATAAAACTATTATTTACTTAAAGACTTAGTCAGATTTTAAAATATAAAGAACTAATCTACCTTAGGTCCCAAGTCAGTTTACCAAACCCGCGAAAATTGTGATTTGTGTTAGTAAAGTGTGTGATGTGATGTGATCTTGTTTTTGCTCATCTTGTTGGAGGCCTTTAAGCGCTATTGGTGTTTGGGAATAACAATCAGATCACTTGGTAAGTGATATCTCAATATTGAAAAGAGCAATAACCTAAAAAATGGTTTAAAACTGGGAATCTATTCTTTATGTCTTGCTAAACAATGGATGAAGCTTTGGCGACGCACCAATTTGCTCAGGACCTTCGTGGTCAGTCTGGTCTTACTCCCGCTTCGCCAGCATAAAATAATAAATAATTGGCCATGGTAGAATTATCTAAAATTACCATTGATGTTTTGTAATTAACTAATTAAACAAAACAAACATCCTTTAAAAATAGACTGGGTAATAGGCTACGCACAATTAAAGAGAAACAATTATAGTAGACATTAAACATTGTACAACAGTGAATATGTGAAGTGACTAACTAAACAAATTTCCCCAAGGGACTTATTTCAGGGACTAGTCTCTTCACAAGGTTTAATATGTCAAACAAGAGTTGCATAATACAAATAGTGATAAGTAACAATAGTATCGCTTAATTCATTTAAAGTAAGATTGTATAAATCATCTCTAGTTGCGTCACATTTGGGCTGAATTAAGTAATAAAGTATCTGTTTTTGTATGTATAAAGTAGTTTATGTACCTATATGTAAGTTTATGAGTATATATAAATTTCCTTTCAATATATCACAGGTTGACTGGAAGAGATCCCTATATGGGATAAGTCCGCCATTGTATATTTGCTCTTTCGAATTTTGTATTTTATATGCATGTTTTTAGTACAATAAAGTTATTACAAACAAACAAAATATTAGTTACGTATCTGTGGTGAAAAATAAACATTATTTTATTTAAAAAAAAATTCAACAATGCCTGATACAGACACAACAACAGCTATGTATAAGCTGCGTGTCTATAAATAAAACAAATAAATAAGCAATTAAATGATTCTGATACTAAATAGGTAAATATTATACAGGCTTTACCTATGTGTCACTAAAATAGGCCTATCATCTATATATAACACTGATGTTTTGATACCAATAGTATTTGGCCAACAGCCAAACCGTAACATGTGAAGGGAATTTTTAATTTAATTAATTTTAATCAATTTTATTAAAAAACAAAGCTGTAGCTAATAGGAAACAGGTGTGATAATATAAATAAATATACCTGTAGGGACTTAGGGACAAATCACACACACCAAAGTAAGTTTTGTAAACTTGTGTTATGGGTTACTAAATTACTAACTCAAGGGTACTATTTTTATGATAAATACATTCATATGATAGGTATATAGATAACCAGTAAACACCCAAGATAATTTAAAAAGGCCAGTTTTCAACTTGCCCTGGCTGGGGATCAAACCCAGAACCTGCAGAGTGGTGGGCTAGCGTGTTAACTGATATTTTTGTGGAAGCACCACATACGTCATCAACTTGTCTAAAGGCCTATACGTGTTGGAGCTGTATCTCCATGCAAACATCCCAAAAACCTAGGTTAAAAGACCTGTGATCTTCATTGTCTTGCAGTGGACTTGGTGTGGATGATAATGCACAGGAAGTCCACTGCTGGCCATAGGCCTTTCCTCAAAGATTTCCAAAACAACTGATTGGAAGTGGCCAGAATCCAGCGTTTTCCTACAAATCTGCACAAGTCGTCTGACCACCTAATATAGTGGTGGGTGCCCAACGCTCTGCTTGCTAGTATGTGGCCATCATTTGAGACCCTTTGGCCATTGGTTCTTCACTCTGTGTGTCCAGCCCAGTGCCATTTAATTGAGCTAAGGGGCTGGGCTAGGTCTTGATCCTTAGTCTGTGTACCTACCTATTATTTAAAAATCGAAACAATGATACTAGACTACCTTATGGGTTATCATTGCCTAAGCTAGACTGACTATACCTAGCCATTGTCCTGTCTGCCTAAACGAAAAGTACCTATGTTAAAGCAAGATATTGTCATGCATAGAAAAAAGGGGGACTTACCTATTTATACTTTGTGTTGTCATTGTTTCTATTCACTCGCGCATGACGTCAAAGTACACTCTCAAAATGACAACGAGCTCCGGCCAATGACCTGGCGGTTTTGACCCAGGGGCCTTTAAATAAATGAATCTATAAGTTCTAGACTACTGGAAGCTTTCAGCAGAGATTGAAGGCTATCGTCGCAACGTCGTCTAGCTAGACGTCGTTGCCTTTGACACGGTAATAAATAACCTTTGACCTGCTTCGGATTAAACTGTGAAATCGTGAATCACATATGGTAGTGTTATGGTCTGAAAGAAAAGTAAAAGCTTAGAATATACCAGCTGCTTCCATTCCCGCGCAGATCGTGAAAGGGAGGAAATCGAGGGAATGGTTGAAAATGCTAATCATGTAATAGGCAATGTGGCTAGCAATCAACGATTTTGATTTATCTTCTCCATAACGCTTAAAGTGGCCTTTGGATTTTGCGTCTCAGTGCTCTGTCTGCTTAGAGCCGCAAAATCTAAAAGGCTCTGTCTGCCCCGTTAGGGATAAATACGTGATAATGTACTTAAATAAAGAATAAATAAATAAATACGGACAAATCACACAGATTGAGCTAGCCCCAAAGTAAGTTCGAGACTTGTGTTAGGGGCCGTTCAAGTATTACGTAAGCATCAAAGGGCGGTGGGGGAGTCTTTGATTTGCTTATTTTTGATGACAAAGAGGTTTGGACTTCCAGCACGTCAAAAATGTTTATAGTATTTTTTACATTTCTAGGCAACTTTGTAATTTTGATTTGAAATTATACAGAAAGTAAAATAATATCCAAAAACAATATAGGTAGGTACATGCTCATTTTAATGCTCATCTTAAAAGAATAAAAATAAGCGGATTTCAGATGAGCAGATTGATGACCATCAGGTCATCGTGTCTAGGTAGGTTACCAAAGTCTGCCGCGGCTCTACAATCAGATATGGACGTTTCTATCCGTGTTTCTATGAACTACCTCTATACTTACATACTTATAGTAAGTATACACGGATAGAAACGTCCATATCTGATTGTAGAGCCGCGGCAGACTTTGGTAACCTAGCTAGAGGTCAGACGCGAGACGTCCTTGACAGGTGGCGCCGCACCAAACAAAGACTGTACGAATTATACCTATCTGAACTATCTCTAGGTCTGAAATGTTTATTTTGTGATCTCAGCGGCCCAGCAGACATTTATTTATGTTGGAATGCTTTGCACAATTGACTATAGTGGCTCTGTGAGCTGTAGAGCCTGTAGACCTCGCGAGTTTGACTTTGCATAGCCCGTCCTATCCCTGACCCCTTGAAGTTTATCGGATAAAAAAGTTGTTCAGACAAATAAGTTTCGTCTTAGTAAGGGTAACAAAAAAAAATCTTATGACATTTTTCGAATAGGCTGAAATATGATAATTTTTACGTTTTCAAAGCCAATATCTCAGTCATTTAGAAAAATTTCGAAAATCTGTCTCAAAAAAATTCTACATAATTATCGCACGTGCTTACAATATTTCGCGTTAAACTATAGCAAAATCATTTAAACACTTCGCAAGGTCTTTGTCATCCTTGGATGACCCTATGACATGCATATTATATAATTGGAGACGAAAAAGCGTGAAGCACACTCCAATCGTTTGTCTAGAGCTTTAGTTTGCGTTTTCTTCAAAAGTGGCAGTTTTTCGCAAAAATGCAAACTAAAGCTTAACGTTATCACTTTAAACTGTAAACAGTGGTTCATAAAATAGTTTGAAGGGTTATCTAGGTTTTAGTAGCTTAAAATTTTAAATGATATATCCGTTTCCATACAAATAATTTATTTCAAATGGGGGCACCACTGGGCTCCGTGTATCGTCTTAGGAGTTATTTAAAAAGTAAGACATATGATGACTGCTTTATGTTTAATACAATTATAATCCAAAGTTACAAGGGCTAATTTATTGTATTTCTTGAATAGGGCCATTCCATGACAAACGATACTGAAAAAATAAATAAAACTAATTCTGAAACTCTGAAATATGATAATTTTTACGTTTTCAAAGCCAATATCTCAGTCATTTAGAAAATTTTCGAAAATCTGTCTCAAAAAAATTCTACATAATTATCGCACGTGCTCACAATATTTCGCGTTAAACTATAGCAAAATCATTTAAACTGTTTCCGGCTATTTCTTCTCCATTTTGCAAGGTCTTTGGCATCCTTGGGTGACAATTGACATGCATGTTATATTTGGAGAAGAAAAAGCGGGAAAGCGCACAGCGCAGTGCTTTGGAGCCCGGGGCTCCGAAGTAGCACAGCTGAGGATGCAACCGGGAACGCGCTTAGACGAAGGAGATGCTGCCAAATCCTAGCCTAAAAGTTCAGGGGACCATACTTATTACGAGTTTCCAAGTGAGTGAGTTTCCAAAAAATAAGGTTTTAGATTTATTTAAAAGAAACAGTATCTGATATGTTTAAGATTTTATTTATGTTCAGTTATTACTTAGTTTTTTTAAAGAAGCTTATAATTGAGCTGTAACGTTAAAGAAGAATTTATTATAATTATGTTTGTTTGCGAATTGTTTTTTTTTAAAGGTGGTTAAGTTAAAATGTTAAAGGAGAATTTATTATATTTATGTTTATTTGTTACCTACTTATTTTGTAGTACCTAGATAGGAATAAAACACTGATTTTGTCCATATAGTGTTAAATTTTTGTACTTGTAACACCCGAAACAGAACCATGGTAACACCCTAAAGCAAGTAAAATTTCATAAAAAAATTGTAAAACGTTATTTGTGACAGTGATTATGAGATAGATGGTTAGTAAATATTATTCTTTTGTAGGCTTGTAAGTTTTAGAAATGTTCCCCTAAGAAAATTCGCTGAATTTCATATAAATGTAACAATGGTCAGGACATAGAGGCAGAATCGTAAACCACCCGAAACGCACTCTTTTCGACTTATAAATCGTTATCCTACATGCTAAACTGTACCAAATTTAGTATTTTGAAAAAACAACCAAAAACGCAGAGAACAAGGCACTTGAATTGCTAAAATATTATTTAGAAATACATGAAAACTTAGATTTATGTTGTACAAATGTAAAACCCAAAACGATGGAATAACCCAATACTTTCTGTTTTAATATAATTCTAAGGTGATTTGGAGGCAAATTCGCATTTTTTTTTCCATCGAGAAAATTTTAAGCAGTCGTGTTTTTGAAACATATAATGACTGGAGTTAGTCCTGAAGTTTGCTGTTTTTTTTTTCAAAGTGAGTATTTCGTTAATATTGATAATATTTAGGATCGCTCTAAGTACTATCGAGGTCATACGGGTGCTTAAGGTGAAGACATAAGAGAAACAGTGTAATCGAAGTGATTTTGGGCAAATATTTTGGCTTAAATATAGAACGTGAAGTTTTGAAATATTTATATACTGTATAGGATATCCTAGTGTTGCTTTACGATTGAAAATGCTTGCTTTTAGTTTCTATTCACATCCAGAAATAATTTGAAAAGCGTCGATCTGTTATTTTTTGGGCAAATTTTTTATCATTATTACAAATCCATTTTAAACCTATACTGGATATATTTGTGACTTTAGTTTGTGTCTATTATTCAACATTCCAATAGTTGGAAAAAGTAATCAAACAATTGAATAATTTAGAAAAAAGAATTTACGCCTACTGAAAACATGAAAACGTCAAAACTATATTTGCTTGCAAAAACTATCAGGCGCAAAAGCATTCGGCGGCGCGGCGTTGCCGATCTGTGCAGCGTTTGTAAACGCGGCGTTGTTGCCAGCTCGTGCACGTTTCGCTACCTAACCTACGAGTATTGTGATATATTTGATGGAAAAAGTCACAATGTGATAATTTCGAGCCGTTGTATATTTGATTTTAAAAAAATGGGTAATGTTTATTTTTCGTGTATGTAAGTGGCCAACACTGGTGTCAGATGTTTCAAGCTGCCTTAAGGCATCAGACATAGCTTGACGACTGCCATACAATGACAACCGAGACCAACGGCTTTTAGGTGCTTTCCGAAGCACGGAGGAGCTCGAGAAATTTTTGTATCACTTGTGGTCACCCATCCAAGTACGGACCACACCCGGGGTTGCTTAACTTGCAGTAGCGGCGTTAGGGTAGGGCGCGGTTGGGCGACCACCCAGGGCACCAGATACAAAGGGGTGACAGGGGGCGTTTTTGGGCAAGGGGGGTAATAATAAATATATAAATAGCGGCTGGTTAATGGCGGCAACTCCTAAACTCTTATTTGTATGCATATTGTAAACGAAGGGAGGAAGGGGGTGGGCCCTTCCTCCCTTCGTTCACAATGGAGTGGCAAATTTTAAGAATTCTATATCGTACTTGCACCCCTCCCCCCCGTCGGCAGAAATAAATCCTATAAGATTGAAGCCTAACTCAGAGTCTAAATTGCAGTTTGAGGGGGGAGGGGGGGGGGGGAACTCGCCCGGGCCGCTGGTAGAGCTAAAACCGGCACTGTTAAGAGAAGAAATAGGCGGAACAGTTTAAATTATTTGACTTTAGTTTTACGACCGGCCGGGCGGCCGCCTGACGTCAAACCTCTTTGAGAATGTATTTGTTCCAAAAGTTTTACAACCGGCCGCTGCTCGACGTTAACCCTGCTTAGGAATACAATTGTAGCACGAGATGTCCTTTAGTTGCCTCTTACGACATCCACGGAAGAGACATGGAGTAGTCCTATTCTAACCCGATCCGGGTTGGAATAGGACTGGACCACACTGGAAAGTTGAACAAATAGAATAAGTATAATAGGTAGGTACTCATGTTCATTTTGTAAGTAGTAATCTGATATGCATTCATCTGAATTGCAATGTTTTAGATTTTCTATGATTTTAACCGCGCGGCACACAACCAAAGGATTTGACTCAGTACCTACATTGCGTGAATGTATAGAGTTATATCGATTCAGAGACGTCATTGTTTAAATTATACCTACTGAAGTTGTTACAACAAATAATCCAAATAATTAAATTCGTTTTGTTTTTACCCGACTACGTCGAACGAAAAAAGAGTTTCATGCATGTGTTTCGCCGCTATGCATGTATGGTACGTGTTCATCTGTTCCCTCGGCATAATGATGATATCCATGAAAAAAAAAATACACGTGTATATTAAATACACGTGTATATGTATCCAAGTTTTTCAAAATTTCTGAAGGCCGTACCTAATTTTTTGGGGGCCCAGTGCTGCCCCCATTTAAAATAAATCATTTCAAAGTAAACGGAGATATCATTTAAAATTTGAGAACGGTTTGTGTTGGTATGTATTAGTAGTTATTGGTATGTGTTGATAAGTATTGGTATGTGTTGGAGATAAAATATGAAGCATTGTAAGATCTAAAACCTTTCCTAATTTCATAGGAAAAGTTAAGCCTATATGATATATCCATATACAAAGTAAAGAGGAGTAAACTTGTCTAGTTTTATTTACCCTATACTACTTACATTTTACCTCTTTACTACTTTCATTTTTAACTTTGGTTCAATTATGGAAATTTACAGATTTAATGTTATGTAAATACTAAAGTTAATTTGTATGAGTACAATAGCCTCTCGGCTTATCTATCAGACAACACCGTCACACTCACGTTCTTTTCTTTCTCTTTAACATTCTATTTAATCCTCGCTCACACGTATATCTTCATGAAAAATTCTCCTTTAAAGTTTTTGATAGCCGTCGTCGTTCGTAGTGAACCACTTCTACAGATCCCAGATCACATTCCTCACAGACCTACGCGAAGTCCTTCGCTGTGCTCGCTGCGCGTTTATGGAACGCTTTACCAGTGGAGATAAAATGTCTCAATTATTAGGCTCCTTTAAATCTAAACTTGAGTAATATAAAATATTTATTTATATATTATATGTAGCATATTCATTAGGTATGTATGTAGTGTATTTGTAGCGTTTAAGCTTTATCATTATACTTGTTTTTTTTTTCATTGCTCTGTACGTACTTCTGCCTTCCTACTAAATTTGTAACTATCCTCTGCCCTACCTACTGGTTGACTGGAAGAGATCCCTTCTGGGATAAGTCCACCATTTGTAATATCAATTATTTTATTATGTGTAACTATCGCTGATGTACAATAAAGGTTTTTAAATGAATTGTAAAATTATTACCATCATAGAAAGCCTTATACGTCGTATAAGATAATAATGTTTATGTGAAACCATTTTTTATCTATTTTGTTTCGTACAAATTCTTTAGATAGTAAGAGAAAAGTTGAATTATGTTTTAATTTCTATTTTGAAAAATTGTTTCGAAAAGTATTTACTGTGTTTCATTTAACATCAACTATCAACATGCCCTTTATTAATTATTTATAAAAATACAATAGGGGTCATCCATCATATTGTATTTTTATAAAGATAGTTGATGTAAAATGAAACAAAGTGAGTACTTTTGCAACATGTAAATACTCAACGCTTGTGCAAAGCATGTACTGGTCTTAATTGATTGATATTTAATGCACAAGACTATTTAATTGTAGCGAAAAGTAACAGAAATGGTTGTTTTTTTTACTGGTGTGACTTTCGTGGTCAGATTTTTTCAGCATTTTATATCTTTATCAATGAGAATCAATAAATTAACAGAAAACAGATTTTGACTAGTGTTTCGCATGCATCATGATTTTTTTAGTACGGTACTTTTTGAATTTTTGAAATCCGTTCATAAATGCAGAAGATATTCAATATTTTATTGGACCCGATTTAAAAACACGCGTCTGCCAGCCAAGTAGTGATGACGTCACTCCGGACCATACGGCACGCCACCGCCGCGCGCCGTCCGCCCGCAAATATCGTGGTTAGTGGTCAACACTGTTGGTTTTTTGCATTGTTTCGGTAACTGTAATAATAAGTAACAAATTGAAAGATGGATTTGAAAAAGGACTATCCATAAATCAGTATTTTATATATTTATGGGTACGGAACCCTGAAAATTAGTTAATCGTAACATTTATTGCAGGTTAAAATACAGTTGTCTCCTGAACTATGCATGTACCTACGTAGGTAGATAGGCGTTCAGATAACCCAAACGTTTACTTTTAGATTTTAAGCAATGGCCGATGGGTTATTAAAAGGCTGTACCAGGTTGAATTAGATAAATCTAGCAATAATGAGAAAAAGAGATAGATAGGTACCTATAATATAACCTATTTCTATTGATCGTTTAGGTAGGTAGGTACATACTTAATTAATACTAAATAAGTACTATAATATGTCAAAATGATCTTCGCAACAGTAAAAAGTACCTACTCTTGCTTGCTAGTGGATCTCTCTTCATAACAATGATCCACTTTTTTATAGTTTTTTGGTCCGTTGGAACACGAAAAAAAACCGCCAAGTGAAAGTCAGACTCGCCCATGAAGGTTCCGTAGCAGCAAGTAACATAATATAAAAGTTCATGTAGTTCGTTGTAACTTTGATCGATGTTTTAATGATAGTGTATTTTTTTTAAGTTATTTGCGGTTTACGATTTATGACGTATAAAAAAAAACTACTTACCAGATCTCGTTCAAACCAATTTTTGGTGGAAGTTTGCATGGTTATGTACATCATATATTTTTTTAGTTTTATCATTCTTTTATTTTAGAAGTTACAGGGGCGGGGGGGATACACACACATTTTACCACTTTGGAAGTGTCTGTCGCGCAAACTATTCAGTTTAGAAAAAAATGATATTAGAAACCTCAATATCAATTTTGAAGAGCTATCCATAGATACTCCACACGTAAGGGTTTGATAAAAAAAATTTTTGAGTTTCAGTTCTAAGTATGGGTTCCCCCCAAAATTTATTGTTTTTTTTTCTATTTTTGTGTAAAAATCTTAATGCGGTTTACAGAATACATCTACTTATCAAGTTTCAACAGTATAGATCTTATAGTTTTGGAAAAAAGTGGCTGTGACATACGGACGGACAGACAGACAGACAGACAGACATGACGAATCCATAAGGGTTCCGTTTTTTGCCATTTGGCTACGGATCCCTAAAAATTGTTTGTTTGGAGTAGGTACCTACTATTAGAATTAGAATTTCATTGTTCCGGATTTTTTTGTTTAAAGCAATATATTTCTGGCAACAAATAAGTTGTTTGAATTTAATAGCAAATAATGTTTTTACGTCAAAACATGGGTATATACATTTGTATTAAATTCTCGTAAAAATAGACTAAAATAGTCAATCTTATAATCTCTGTAAAATATTTTGGGCGAATCTATAACGTGAATAAGTCTGTGTGTAACAACTAACGACGCGCAAAAAACTTTTTGAAAAGTGATATCTGCTTGCCGTCCATTGTATGTAATTCCGGTTTTTTGATAGATGGCGCTGGCCATGTTTCTATGTGTGCACACTCAGTGTGCGTATTAGGTTGTGCATGTGTGAGTGAAAACAAGCGAGGTCATTTGCCTATCTCTTCGCCTTAATTCAGACTTCACGTGTTGTAAGTTCTTTGTATTTTATACATACGATAAATCCTATTTACATGATTCAGATTCTTGTCCATTCTCGGTCGGCTCTTACGAACTGCGCAAGGAGAATAAAAATACCTCGATAAATAAAATAGTCTCTGTAATGTAGGTATTGTGCTGTGCGGTGAGAAGATAAAGGAGATGATGACTGGGTCGGAAAAGTGCTATTCTAATTAGTCCGTTAGTTAGATTATCAAAAAATAATGTACCCATATTTTTCAGTTTATCAAAAAAGTAATAATTCACAAAGATACAGAGTATCTTAGTTCTAGAGTGGGGGCTTGTGACGTCACCGATGAGTAAAAATCGTCGAAAGCGTCGACGTCATGCGAAATTTAAATGCGCTGTATGTTCGTCATTTATTGTTTCGCAGAGAAAAGAAAAAATATGTGTACAATATTTTTAATAACCGATGCGCCAAAAATAATTTTTCAGTCATCATGCCTTTTCGCCGCAAAACATCGGCGTACCGTTCCTAAAAATAAAACGATAAGCCGCACCCTGCAAAATACATAAATTGTTAGTAGCTATAATAGGTATAGTACCATGACTACGGCGCGGCGCCCGCGCCAGGCTCGACCTTGACGCTCCAGAATGCATAGCGGGATTGTAAAGGCCCATAGTACAGGCGACAGCGGGCTATAGTTGGGGAGCCCAAGAAACATGCAGTCAGGATGACAGGATGACAGTACAGTACAACGATTCAAAAAATTAAAAAAAAAAAAACAATATATCTTTATTATCATAGGATATTTATAATATCTCTTAATAATAGTCACATTGTTTTGTTTTGCACAAATGTTGACGTCAAATCGTTACTTAAAGCTAAGTTTACGCCGCTTCCTAGGCGCAAGTGCAGAAGAAGCGGCAACAAACTGCACTGCACGTTTTCTCCAAAGACGTCAACTAACAAACTAAAAACTTAAAATTAGTTATAAGATGGACAGAGATTACATTGTTTATTATGTCATAATTAAATAGAATTATAAGAATTACGAAATTTAAAATAATGTCAATTTGTAAATTTAGTATGTACCAATGTACCTAAATAATGACATGTCTAAGTATACAAACCTTTAAGAGGGACCCGCGCCAAGCTCAAGCCAGACCTTTTTGTCTTTAAGATAGTCATCGGTCCTATAATAAGCCTTCTCACAAAGTACTTTCTTTACATAAGCTTTGAATTTTCTGTCTGGCATATCAAGGACCGATTCTGACAATTTATTATAAAAAAGTATACACTTCCCCATAAAAGACTTACTGACTGTATTCAGCCTGTAATACGGGCTAACTAAGTCATTCTTATTATATACTAAGTCATTCTTAATACGATATTATAAAGTTAATCTGATGATAGAGCCAGGAGGTAGGCATAGGAACTCTGCGATGAAACGACACAAACCTATCATGTTTGAGCTCATTTGTTTGTCTTGATTAGGTCTTTGGTCTCACAATTGTTTTCACAGTAAAAGCTTTTACAAAAAAGAAAAAAAAAATAATGGAGGCGCGGGCGAACTCCACAGCGAGTTGCCTACCGACGCGCTTCGTCGTGTTGCTATTTCGTCGAGAAAGAGAAAGGGCGCTAAAAAATGTAGCTCCGTCCCGACCCCCGCATACGACATAGAGAGTGCACTGAACGCCAGCGAAACGGGCCGTTATAGGCCATGAATCGTAGTTTTCGTAGTTTTCGTTTATTTCGATAAATACGATACATACCCAAATAAAACTAAATTATTTGGAATTTAGAGTCTTCACTCTAGTCGTATAATTAGTTTCCATAAGGATCGAAAATATAATTATAAGTGTAATAGGCGTCTAAATATTACTCGATTTCGTCGATAAAAAAGGCAAATTTTAAGTTGCTATAACTTTTTTTTTGTTTATTATTTTCGAACCAAAACTAATTACAGATCTAAATATTTATCATCTTAATGCTTGTAAAAAATTTGAATACGATGAGTTTTATGGTTTCGTAATTAAAACGAAAGTACGTTTGTATGGGATTTCGTCCCTCCAGTTAACCCTTAAATCATCAGATTAAAAATACCCTTCCAAATATTCTTCAGATTTTGGGCAAGCATGACTAGGACATCAAGCTAAACCGTGTCTTTATAATGATCTGACACGCAAGCTAGAGTATCTACCTCCTAAGTTTTTACATTTCAAAAAACCTTTAGACGTTTCCCCCACTGGTGAAAAGGAGCACATTATATTAACTTTTTTTTTTAATTATCTATTCTTTAAAATCCAATAGGTGACCCCACGACACTCGAGTAAATCTCCATTTAGCATCATGGGCGCTTCTCCTAGTTACTTTAAAGTAAGTTTGTTGGCATATTTGACAGTACCTTTAGAATTTCGTAGAATCCTTAGCCTTCTAAGAAGCCTGTAAGGGAATAAACACAATAAAACGCATAAAACGCATAAAAAAATATTGCTTGATACTGTAAAATATATTGTAGTCAGTATTTTTTTATGCGAAAGAAAACTATTTATTAGAAAACTATCCTCCAGGTTTTTACATTTTTCCATGTTTCGCGTCTGGCCATACGTTTCCCTCACAGGCTTCTTCAAAAGCTAAGGATTCCACGAAATGCTAAAGATACTTTCAGACATGCCAACAAACTTTCGATTTTCAACTCTAAGAGAAAACCGCTTCGATCTTACGCCTTGCGAGTACCAATTACTCTGCCTCGATTGTAGATGCTATTTAGTTGTCGTTTTGGATTCTCATAATTGATGCAAGTAAGTTGATGCACTGCAAACTGCCAGCTAGTGGTTATGGTCATACCAGTACCTGCAGACAGGTACAGGGTGCATTAACGGTCCGGACGCGATGGAAGACATACACACGTGAGTTTACAATAATCGTGATCTATATTTTGGCATAAGTCTAGAAAAAGCAGGTGCATTTATTGTCCCGAAGTTTACAAATAATGCACTAAATCAAGGTCAAATTTTTTCTCCTCTACGATTTTCAAATACCTAAAATAAATTACTGGTTTATTCAATATTTCGTATATTTAATGAATAATAAATTGATGATTGTCATTGGTAATAATTTTAAAACTTTGCAAATATTCCCAGATAACCCGTAACCTGGTCCCATTTCAGTAAGATTCTTTCCTTCCTTGACCTACTTGATTTATTCAAGCGTTTCATCATCTTCCTCGCCTTCTCCGTATTTGGGGTCGGCTCTGTATGTCAACTCCCTGGATCGTTTTCTATCATTTACCATATCTGTACTAACCCCCCTCCCCTTCATGTCCCTCTCCTAGCCTTGACATCAAAGTCAAAAACATAATAGATTCAGATACATTATCACGTCTTTATCCTTAACGGGGTAGACCGAGTATTTTAGATTTAGCGGCTCGGCAAGTGAACATAAAGTGAGTGTTTGTTTGTATGACCCTTATGAGCAGCGATTCAGTCTCATTCTCATCGTCTTAAGCCAAGAACAGATCGTAGATTTCGCTTGAGCTAAACAATTTCGCAATTGTTGAGGACCTTTTAGTAGATGTAAGGGAAGGAATAGTTACTGAAACGTTTAGCGAACTCAGTGTGAACTTTTGGAGTAAAAATAGTCATTCGACGATTTTGACTTTGAATCTTGAATTCGTGGGAGTGGGAGTGTAACAGAACCTTATCTGTACCGTGACCATGTGATAAGCGAGAGCTACACGAAATATATAGAACATTTTACGTTATTGTCTTTTCTCCCAGAGCATGCATGGAAGGAATAATGTTTGTTTGTATAGATAATAAATAATGTTAGTCAATGTGTACTTCCAGATCGTCCGAGCAGGCCGAGCTCACCATGGGTGTTCCGTACGTGACGCAGTTCTGCTGCTGCATGGGGCTGGAGGCTGGCGCCAAGGTCGTCGGCTTCCTTCATCTGGTGAGTTATCTATTAACTACTTAACCTTGTATCGACTACTTTAGCTATGTATTGGTTAATAGATGGCCCTCAGATATAGAGATGGCATATTCATCAATACATAGCTAAAGTAGTCGATGTCTGGCAGTCAACGTACAACTAAAACTGCTTGACCTAGCTCCACTTCTGGAAACTTCAAGATTTTGTTGGTTTATAATCATATAGTAAGCTACCTTATGATGTACATATATGGATATCGGAGGAAGTGTCGAGTCGTTTTCATTGCTGTTTAAATAGCGTTTAATGTTAAAAGTTGAATGTTAATGTATACGGTTACTTTTCTACTTCTTCTTCATAATCGTATCCTCATGTCTGAGGGTCATGACCATCTTGAGCAGCTCTCCTCGCTATGGTTTGCCACAGTGCGCGGTCTTGCGCCAGGTGTATGGCCCGTTCAGTATTTGAGCGCGCCACCCTACGAACGATATCAGTCCATCTTGTCGGCGGTTTCCCTTGACCGCTGCGCCCTGGGACATGGCCCAACAGTATAGTCTTTTCGAGACTGTCAGGTGCTCGTCGCGCAATGTGGCCGAAGAATTTAAGGAGTCGTTGGAGGCACATTGCAGACAAACGGGTCCTAATACCTAGTTCTTTCAAAATAGATACATTTGTGCGGGGTGCCGTCCAGGGAATTTTTTTCTACTAATACAACGTTTGATTATACAACGTGGAAGGGACATACCCGTAATAAATCGAACCACGGTATATACTAGACCATTATAGTATAGTGAAATTGAAATAACAGCCAAATAATAAAAAAAATCTTGGCCTTTCCATACAAAAGTGTGCGGCCGCCCGGGCGATTTGTATGGGAATGACGAAATTTTTTTTGTTCTTTCGACTGTTATTTTAATTTCATTATACTTATGTGATCTAGTATAGCCCGTGGTTTGATTTATTACGGGTATGTCCCTTCCACGTTGTATAAATCACCGTTTTTCTAAACGATGTCCTCCAGCTACCTACCAATTACCTTTATATTTGGTAGTTTCCACGTGATCACGTGTATATATCCATCGGGAACTTAATCCCTGACACACACACACATACAATAAAACAAGAGCACAGAAGACAGTAAGAGTATTCCATAACAATAGTCTACGTAGTTTAACTAAATAGTTGAGAATAGAGGTTTCGAACAAAACAGAGCATCTGTCCAAACGATAATAATAATATCTGCTTTACTAAGACTAAGACATACATTGCGCATTTCCTAATTTTTAAGATAGGTAATTATGTTCTGTTTTTTACTTTTGTGCAATAAAGGGTATTGTATTGTATTGTATTGTACATCAGATCTGTTTTATTGATACAAATGATTCAACAGTATTCAGGTTCCCAGATATTGCAGATATAGACTCCACTCGTAAACAACACAATGTTGCAGTCAAGTGTAAACGGTGCAAAGTTTAGAGACGCGTGCGCAGAATAAATACGCGATCTAACTGCTGTTGCTTGGCAAATTCGTTGCGACGCCATTTCAAGGTTGTGTATTGTATAATTCAATTGAGCGTCCTTCGTCCATGACATTAACTTGACGCTAATGTTTTGCTGGCTCGATTTACAGTAAAGCATTGATATGCGAGCATTATTTTTCCTGATATAAAAAAAATAACAGAGACCCATCTAAGATGGCATGTAATGCGAAGGGACCGCGAATGTGTTGTTCATAAGGCGCTGGCCGCGCTGGAGTCGTCGGAGAACAAGCGTGGTAAAGGGCGTCACCCTGCTACGTGGTGGACGATCATCGCCCGAACAATGAAGAAAGAAAATCTAGACGCACTGACAACCCAGAATAAAACCTGGCGAAGAAGAATTAGGAGAACCTGATCCACCTAAAGTGGGAAAAGAGAAAATGAAGAAGAAGAATGCGAGCTTTCTTATCTTATCATTATAGCGCGTTTCCAGTTACATACTTAGCAGTTTTATATCCAGCAGTTAATCCACAAGAAGAGGTTTATAGAAGTATACGCCGGAAACGACACGGTACCCAATGCAAACTGCTTCTTGTGGGATTTCCATTTTTTAAGGTTCCATACCCGAAGGGTGCCAACGGGACTCTATTACTGAGACTCCGCTGTCTGTCCGTCTGTCCGTCTGTCACAGGGCTCTATCTCTTGAACCGTAATAGCTAGACACCTGAAATTTTCACCTAATATACTGTGACCGCTATAACAACAAATACTAAAAATAAAAAAAAGTTAAAAATTAAAGGGGGTCGTCATACAAAAAACGTGTTTTTTTCAGCTTTTCAGCGTCTTTAACTCGATCTGTCACAGGGCTCTATCTCTTGAACCGTAATAGCTAGACACCTAAAATTTTCACCGATTATGTATTACTATGACCACTATAACAACAAATACTAAAAATAAGATAAAGTTAATAATTAAAGGGGGTCTTCATACAAGAAACGTGTTTGTTTCTTCAGCGTTTTAAAACATTGTACGGTGGTACGGAACCCTTCATGTACAAGTCCGATTCGCACTTGCCCGTTTATTTATTAAAACAATTGTAAACAATGTCTGGTCCATTTCTCCTTTTAACAAAATTTCTAAAATAAGTTTGGAAAATCCAAAAGTGCACGCCTCATAATCTCATTTTTCACAATTAAATTGAAATTACGATTAAACTACATTGAATTAGACCGTGATCTTCGAAAGGACTTAGTTTTGGATAATACTGAAGCGTATAAAAAAAATGGACTTTATCAAATAAGTTTTTCGGGAGTTATCGTGACCACGCCAGTTTCCATACATACAGACACACGGACGTCCACAAAATGATTTTATTAAACATTGTTTTTATTTATTTAAAAGGCAAAATGTCTTTTAAAAATGTCATAAGTGTTGAAACTAGTGTTTTTCAGTGTAAATATTATTGTACAAGTGCGATAGAAAATAAATAGAGACACATTTAGTTTAAAAAATCACTTGATTTTTGTAAGGCGAGAGTAGAGCACTACCTCATGCGCTTAGCTTATGAGGCGTGCAATTCCATCGGTACCTACACACAATAAACTTTAAGCTTAAATGTTTTATTGTGAGTCGAGTTTGGGCGGCGAATGGGCGAGGGTCTTTATGTTTGCACATCATTCATGTCTATTAATACTTACTAAAATCCTGTTCAATTTAGTATTCTTATCACGTGCCTATTTTTGTTGGTCTGACCTTAGCTGTTTTTAAATGCTTTAATTTATCTTGCGACGATCGGTACTCGTGCGTTTGCATCTAAGTAGTTCGTTTTGCAAACTATTCTTCATTCTCTTGCGTTTGGGCTGATATTATGCATAATGTTAATCAGACGAACGAAAATGCAAAATTATGATGTCAGAGTGGGTCTGTTAATAGAGTTGAATGGTGGTCGTAGCAAATAAACAATACAGTGACTCTGCGATGAATTAATAAAAAAATACAATATTGTATCCTGGTCTAAGACGTTTCTAAGACCAGACTAATTGTCAATGCGTACTGTAGCTAAGAGTCTTGATCACATCAGCTTTCAAACAAAAACAAAAAACACATCATAATTGGTCCATTCGTTTAGGAGCTACGATGACAGAGACAGACACACAGACACGCCAAACTTATAGCACACCTCTTTTTGCGTTAGGGGTTAAAAATAGACTGTATTAAGTAAGTGATTGATTGTGCAGTCAGACCAACAGCAAAATTTAAATCAGTAATAAAAAACTTGCTGGCACTAGATTTCGCTTTGGTGTCAGGAAAGCGATAAGAAATGGTGTATTTTCGTACCGTGCCTGCCACTAATTTGCATTTATTATGACCTTGGTATTGTTTGTAGATGTAATGGAGTTCAGCTGCGTTCGAGTTTTTGTGCGCTTATGTATTTATATTTTATAATGTCTTTATATGTTAGTGGCTCTTGTTGATTACCTACTTTTTCTTTTTTTTAAAGGAAGTTAAGGTGAAGGGGTAAGCAAATGGCCTTGAAGTGTGAAATAAATTGTTAACTCGTAAATATGGTGATAATTTCCATATTGCTCTTCGTCATGCACTTCCAAATCCACATCCTTTTAAATTATTTTATGAACTGCCGTTGAAACTATTATTGGTGATCCGTCTAGCTTTAAAACTTGCCGTGGCCACTTTTGGCGGAGGCAAGTTTTAAAGCTAGACGGACTAATGTAAATACTTTCAACGGTGGTTCATAAAATAATTTAAAGGGCTATCTAGTGCATGACGAAGAGCAATATGGAAATATGTATATATATATATCACCATATTTACAAGTTAACAATGTATTTCACACTTTAAGGCCATTTGCTTATCCCTTCACCTTAACCGGGTTCCTTATAGAATCACTCGTGTGTCTATCTGTCACAGTTACGTCATAAAAAATATTTCTTTAGCTATAGATTACAGCAAAACTTATGAGTCTTTGGTATTTTTAAATGAGTCGAAACTCGAATCACTACCTAAATACTACAAACTTACTCATATATTCAAGTTCATACTAGGCGTATGAACTTGACTACAAATACAATAGTTTGTTAAATATTGTTTATGTAACGGAACCCACATTACGCGAGTCCGACTCGCATTTAGTCGGTTGTATTTGAGTACAGACGAGCCGTCGAACTCCTTAAAAAAAAAGCAATAAGTACCTGATTTGTTTTTTCTAGAAAAAAGACAAATCTAACTAGATTTCCTCTTCTACAGGATACTATGGATAATCCTATGAATGCCATTTTACATACTAATATCGCGGTCCTTGTGACACTCAGAGCAAAGTAAATTGCTGTTGTTACAAAAAATACGTAGAATTAATTAAAGAAATATTAATTCCAGGCCGCGTCGTTCACCATGACAATCTTATGCTCGATCTTCACGTCGGAAGCTCACAGTCAGAAGGATACCGTGGAAGACATGGGCGACCATCTGTACTCGAAGGTGTACATACTAGGGATGGTGGTCACTGTGGTGTCGGTGGTGCACATTCTACTGGCCTGTCTGCTCTTACTCGGAGCGTATAAGGTACTTAATTGTCAAGTTGGTCCGAACATAGAGCCCTGTGGAATACCAAGTTTTCAACATTTTCCTACTAAATATTAAAATGTGAATGTGAAAGAAGATCTCTTTGACTAGATTTGTCCACGAACATTTCTCAGTTTCAAATGGTGATAACTTAACTCCACCGGATTGGTCCTGCGGGACACTAAACCTTTTCACATTAAAGGTTTGATACAAAATGTACAACGACTCACGCCGAAAGTCTTGTGAAACTAAGGAGATATGAGTATGTATCTATGAGTACATCGCAGGGCTGGTGGTCACTGTAATGTCTGTGGTGTACATACTTCTAGCCTGCATGCTCTCATTTAGAGCGTATAAGGTAATTGTAAAGTTGGTCCAACATGAAGCCCTTTAACATTTTCCTTCTAAATATTAAAATATGAACGTCTACATTTTTATTTATTCACACAAGTAGATAGCGCAATACCTGGACCAAACAAAAAAGTATTTTAGATAATAAAATGGCGAAGTTCAAACCTTCGCCTTTGTCCGAATGAACCTTCATACAGACTTCATCTATTGTAGCTATTTGTCCGTGTTTCAGCGTATAACGCTGCTGCTGCGCGTGTGGGTGATCGTGATGTGCATCTTGTTCGTGGTGGCGCTGGTGTACGTGATCGCGGCGGCGGCCATGGGGTTCTCGGCCAGCGGCTCCGACATCTTTATCGCCTTCGCCATCGGCGTCTTGTTCTTCGGTAAGTCACTTTGGTCTTCATCTTATGCGTTCCCGGAGTCTACTGTCCGGCTTTTTCTTCTTCACTTTGGCAAGTCAATATCTCTTTATCAACTACAATGAGAGCACTGCGGTTGCTCGGTGACATGCTTAATCACCAAACTGACGTTGATATTTTAATGACTCAATTAATACATTCATATCTAGTTTAATATTGTATTTGAACTCTATCAATTATATAATTTAATATATTGTAATTTATCTTGACAATAACTTTTATATATTTTTATTCAGTAAGAATCTTTATTTGACAATATTTAATTTAAATCATCGTTTACTTATGCATAAAGTGAATTACTCAAAAATTGTATTTATATTTTATAATTTTATTGATGTAATTGAATCATCTAGCATGCAGATGTCTTGGTGTAAAACTGTTAGTCTGTGTGTTATTATTTCTTTTTAAATAAACAACAAACAATAACTAAACGCGATCTAGGTCGCATCCTTCGGAACCCGGGGTCCACTTTATCCACTTCTTTTTTTTAGTCTCCATTACAGGAGCCCTCCGCCGACCCTCTCTGTCCTACCAGAGCTATATATTAGCCAGAGCAGCCAGAGGATGAGGATTTGGCATACACTCTCCAAGCGGAATAGACTGATTGGATTGGATTTTCTCGAAAACTACTGGATAGGTTTCAATGATTCTTTGCGTACCGTCATTAAATATTAATACAAGTACAAGTATGTGCTTTAATTTATTACGCTAATGTCTTTTTTACTTATATTGTTTGTTAGCGATAAGCAAACATATTATGCTTGATGACGTTTAACGGGCGTTTATTTCTTTAGTCGTTGAAAGGTTATGTGATTAAAGACAATATTTTAGCTATGATTTAAGAAAATTTTAGAGTCAATGTTTTTAAAATTTAATATTTTGACTTACATCCTGTGGTACTTAACGGTCGTATTTAATGCTATTTTCAGCGGTGCTGGCGTATTGCATCCTTTGCGTGAACAGCTACTACCTCAAGCTGAAGAGCAGCGAGGACATGGAGGGGCCCAAGAGCGACTACTGAGGGAATGGTGACCTGCTTACTTGTTTACACTAAGGATGTATTATGTAGGGTTGTACGTAGATGACATAGTCTTGGTTAGCCCGATACTAAATGGACTTGGAAATTTAGAACAAAAACGTCATTGCCGTTAATGACCTTGGTTATATTGCGTTTTACGAGTAAATACACCTTTACAAGGTCCTTTTTAATATAATACAAATATTTTAATTGACATTTTAATCCATCGCTCTGAAGAATTAAATGTTTGTACTTACCCAAATCACGAATTATAGTTATGGATCTCCAATACAAATTGCAGAATTTACATTATCTAGTTACTATCTCAAAAATTAAAAAAAATCAATGTAGGGTTTTTGGGTAAAAAAGTCTGTATTATTAGCTAAACTGACCCTTAAAATATTTGCACTTAAGGGTTAACTGGAGGGACAAAATCCCATACAAACGTACTTTCGTTTGAATTTCGAAACCATAAAACTCATCGTATTCAAATTTTTTACAAGCATTAAGATGATAAATATCTAGATCTGTAATTAGTTTTGGTTCGAAAATAATAAACAAAAAAAAAAGTTATAGCAACTTAAAATTTGCCTTTTTTATCGACGAAATCGAGTAATATTTAGACGCCTATTACACTTATAATTACATTTTTGTGAAGACTCTAAATTCCAAATAATTTAGTTTTATTTGGGTATGTATCGTATTTATCGAAATAAACGAAAACTACGAAAACCTTTCGATTCATGGCCTATAACGGCCCGTTTCGCTGGCGTTCAGTGCACTCTCTTTGTCGTACGCGGGGGTGTAGCTCTCACATGCGGGGGTCGGGACGGAGCTACATTTTTTAGCGCCCTTTCTCTTTCTCGACGAAATAGCAACACGACGAAGCGCGTCGGTAGGCAACTCGCTGTGGAGTTCGCCCGCGCCTCCAGTACCACCTTAATAAGAAAGGGTTAATGGACTCAAAATTGAATCAATCACGGGTTCCTACGATACATTTTTCATTGCACTAACGGCAGTGTTGTTTTCATTTGAAATAAATAATTTTCTTGAACATGAAGATATTTTTTATATGAAACTTTTTAAAGTTTATATTATTAACTCTTTTAATATATGTCATTATTTTCTAGTTTTCCTCGACGTCTAGCATTGGAAGGTCTGGATGGTCTTGAAGACCCGTTTTCACTTTTGAACAGAGATTTTCCGTTAAAGCGGAAACCACAAAATATGTAAGTTTTGTATTAAACTCCATGTTTATAAATACTTTTATGTTTGTTCTCTGTCTTCATCTGAAGTGTTTAAGTGCATTGTACAAGTCTTCCTAAACAACGTTGCAAATATAAAACTAAACAAGGTAATTTTGATAAGGGAAAAAGGGTATTTATATACAATACCCTGTGACAATAGGTACCCTTATAAAATTTATTACATTCGGCAGCGGCGGAATATTGTATACGTGCATCAAGAATACCACTTACTTTTGAGTCCGTGAGCAAATATTTGTACGGAACGAACAAAAATACCTATTTCTAATTACTATTTATGAATAAAAAATGCCAATTTTACCGTAGTTGCTAAGCTTGCGTGGTCGTGTTCGAACTGCCTTGTTTTAGATGCTTTTACATGTTTTGGATCGTTGTTTTTTATGGAGTCTGACCCGAAAAGTAAAAACCCTAATAAAAAAACTCGATGTCATGACTCGATCATGTCACCTCACTAACCCTTCCATAAATTGAAAAGAATAGTTTAAAATGACTTTGGTTAAATCAAAGAGCAAGAATGAGACTTCGCCAAACGTCAAAAGTAAAAATATCCATTGTTTCACAGACCTACCACTACTAGACTTGCAACGATATTGCTAGAAAGAGACTGTCAAATACAGTACAACGTGAGGGTGAAAGAACGCTGATATGTTTTTTTTGTGTCTATCGGCGTGGCTGCTATTAGCTGGCCTACTGGCAAAATCTGGGCCAAACAAACCACAAAACGATCCAAGAAAGTTATTAATTTTAGGGAGTTTATCATTTAAAAGGTGATTTAGGGTTTTATTTGAGCTTATTTAGTTAGTAACCATAGTGTGTTCTGTGACGTGTGCAAAATATGGGTGGAGGCTATCTAGTAGCGTCATACACGTTTGACGTATCGCGTACAAAAAATGACGCCACTACTTTTCAAAACAGCGGACATCTTGGCACATCGCGGAACCTATAAACCTCCAATATCTCTGGATTAAATATTCTTCCGTTGACAGGTTTTAAGGGATAAAGCCAAAGAATTTATAATACTATCTAGAATAACTACGAATAATAATCTCACAAAAACAAAATTGAAAATTAAACTTAATGCCACGCACATAAAGCTCATATTTTCATAATGCTTATATTTAAATACCTAACGTTCCCAAAAAAATTATCTAAAGTTATAGGCGTCCCTTTCCCGCAAACTGTCAGTGCAATAAAGTAGAAGGGGAGAGCTATAACTTTAGGTATAATTTTTGGAAACGGCTTTGCCATTTCGTAAGCATTCTAGATTTGTATACAATTTCTTTGGATAAAGCATACAAAAAGGATATGACAGTGTCAAGAACATAGCCATTGGAGTGGATCGATATTGAGTTCATATAATAGGCGAAGACCTTTAATTAGCAAATATGTCCGGAACTTCAAGTCTGTTGTTTCGATGTAGTTTTTACTTTTCTGGTCAGACTTCGTGTAGATATATTTATGATAAGATAAACTAGGTATACCTATTATTGATTCTGTAACGATAAGAGTTATTCTTTTTTACAACATTTTAACGTAAAAATCAACGCATTTTAAAGTTGGTAAATGTTACCTAAATGACGTATGCTGCTAATACCTTATTAATTGATTTGAATGTTGTCTTAATGGCCTTGCCTTTGTGTTAATAAAACTATCTACGCTTCTAATATTTTGAGCTCAAAAAGGCACACTAAACTGTTGGTTCCAGCTGTAATCTTTTTTTTGAGAATTATTTTACAGCTCTGGATACAAGTCCTTTAGAGCCCATTTTCAGTTTTGCTTCTTTATTCCTAACAAGTTCAACAAAGGTTGGTGTAGGCTTTTCATTGCTTCAGGGGAGCTTCTGGCGGCAAATCTATACGAGTCCAATGGTTTTCAAAGTGACGGACGGCGCCTATCGAAGCCCACTACAGTCCGCTTAACAAATATCACTACAGCCGTACTACGACTCTTCTTCTTTAATTTAAGAGCTTGCTCTTGTCGGTGGAGTTAAGTATAGATGCCTCCATTCCTCTCTTCTCTCTGCCATCTTTTTAATGTCTTGGTACTATTACTGTCCACTTTAAAACTATTTCACATATTGTTTATGAGCATGAGCGTTTACGAGTATAATACCAAACCAAATAATTTTACATTGTAAAGTTCACTAGAATCAATTTGCAAATTTAATTAAAGGTGGCAGTTGTCAAAGTATATCATATGGCTGTCGGCAGCTTGAACAATCTATTATCAATGCTGACTTGCTTGTATTGTAATTGATTAAGGGTCGGCACCATGTAAACTGGGTTTGCGCGGGCAACAAGTTTGTACAGAAAGCGTTTGATTTAAGTCAAATAATGTATACACATAGATAGAGGAAGAGTTGGGACAGTAGACGAAAAAAAGGATTTTTTAAAATACTTTGTAGTTTTCCTAAAAACAAGCATTGAATTTACCCAAAAACATGCAAAACGCACTTTGCGCGGGCAATAGTTATGGCTTAAGTAGAAAAGGCCACTAAGAAAATTATATACCTAGTTATAGGTGAATAGACTAGCCAGTAGACGAAAACCGTATTTTTTTAATTTTCATTCAGAAAAAGTAAGATAATTGTAAAGAAACCTGAAAGAAATATTTTAGAAAATCTTGCTACAAACTGGCTTGTTTTTTGCGTAAAGAAATATTCTAGCAAGGGATTGCATATATTTTATAAAAATAAAGGCTATTTTGAAACATTATTCTTAATATTTGCTTACAATGCAATCACGCAATAATAAAAAAAATAATTTTAAAAATTGGATGTTTTGCAACGTTTTTGACAGAATTCTCTGAAATGGCGGCCATGATTCTTCCATACAAATTCAGTTGCCCGCCGGGCGTTCAGGAAGGAGGCCGTGTCGAATTTTTCAAAAAAATCCATTTTCGAATTACGTAAAATTGCATTACAGTCTAAAATATTTCAATTAAAATCTATGTACAAACTGCCAAATTATGTCATACTTTTGCTACACTATGGTACAGTTTTGACATTTTGTTGACATTCAAGCAAAGATGTAATGCTATCGCAGATACGGCATCGCACATTTTTTTTATTTTTATTTTATTGTAAATTAAGTCAATGAAAAAAATAATTTGGTTTGATTTATTACCTATATTTTTTAATTGGCGATTAGGGTGAAAATCCGATTGGAACTTTCTCGGGTCGCGGAATCATATTAAATGTTTTTGTAATAAAAGGTGCTGTTTAATTAGGGTTTTACAATTATTTTGAGGGGTGATTCAGTCTGAAATTTGGAACAATTTTTCCCCATGAATGTATATCAAAATACGAATTGACATTATGCGTAATATATCGAACCACAGGCTATACTAGATCTATACTTGGCTAGGCAGGCAGGCTATAGTAGGCTATTTATCTATACTAATATTATAAAGAGGAAAGATTTGGTTGTTTGTTTGTTTGCATTACATGGCTCCGAAACTACTGGACCGATTTAAAAAAAACTTTCACCGTTGGAAAGGTACACTATCCCCGAGTGACATAGGCTTTGTGTGTACCAAGGGCGAAGCCGGGGTGGACTGCTAGTATAGTATAATGATATTAAAATAACAGTCAAAAAACAAAAAAAAATCTGCATTTTCATACAAAAGTGTGCAGCCGCCCGGGAAATTTGTATAGGAACTGATTTTTTTGGTGTTTTTACTGTTTTTAGGGTTTCGCTTGTCTGTCTGTCCGTAAGTCACAGCCAATTTGCTACGAAACTATTAGAATGATTAAGTTGAGATTTAGTACCTACACTTATGTAACTTAGTGACCCAAAGATATATGTATAACGTAAATAAATTAAATTTAAAAAAGGGGGCCACTTATGGTGGATAAATTAGACATGAAAAAAAAAGTTTTGATAACAACATCGTGTGACATATCAAATGAAGGAACTTTTTATGACAATTTTAAATATATATATTTTTTATTTTTTAGATCGGTATTTTTAAGTTATTTAAGAAAATGGGCAAAAATTGACCCCTCCTACTAAACTACTGGACAGATTCAGTTGAAATGTGGTGCACATAATGAAATTTGTGACCCAAAGACGGAAGTAAAATGTAGGTAAATGAATAAATTAAAAAAAATTGGGGCCACTTATGGGAGATAAATGAGACATTAAAAAAAGGGTTTCGTGAACTATATCGCGTAAAATATCAAATGAAAGAGCATTTTATGATAATATTAAATATATTTTCTATATTTTTTAAGTTGGTGTTTTTGAAGTTATTTTTGAAAATAAATAATAAAAATATCCTTATCTCCGAAACCACTGAACCCAAACTTTTGAAAAAGATACAGTTAATAGTTCTTTACCTTATTACAGGAAAACCTATTAGAAGATAAAAAATAAAAGGGTGCAATAATGCTAATTACTGCTTCATTAATCAACCAATTTTTTTAGCCGTTTTCAGGAAAAGATTTCTTTTTAGTGCTCTTTGTTGATTCGTTAAAAATATTGTATCAAACAGTCACGTCATTGATTGAGGACATACAGCTGCTAAGCCAAGACGTTGATCTGTTCAACGTGCAATCCTTTTTTACTCTCCGAATTTACATAATAAGGTGAATAGAAGTGAAAGGTGTTACGATTGCAGATAGTCGCTAAACGTATTGTTTCACAAAGAAAATTCAAATGTGTATATTTTCTGTCAGTGGAATACAAAACGTGTAGTTTTCCAAGTCACCGCTCGCGTAAAATACTATTTGATTGTATTTTTGAGAACGTCCTGTCAGCGATAAGTAATATTGATTTACGCAGAAATATCATAAATTTGTCTATGGTTCCCTAAAACTTCAACTTAACCAAAATAAACCGGCCACGTGCCGTGACGGGCCACGTGCAGTGTAGGGTTCCGTAGTCAATACCTACTTGTTTTATGTAACTAACAACTGCCTAACTTTAGGTCTGAATTCAGTCCATGATACTGAACAACTTTCACCAAGGAACAAACGAAATACAAAAAATATTTTTGATCTCTTACACACAAGATTTGGCAAAATGTAATATTTATGTAATATATGTATGGAATATGTAAGGACAAATCACACTAATTAAGCTAGCCCCAAAGTAAGTTTTAAACTTGTATTATGGGATTCTAACTCAATGATACTATATTTTATGATAAATACATACATAGATAAACACCCAAGACCCAGGACAATTTGAAAAAGACCATTTTCTAACTTGCCCTGGCTGGGGCTCGAACCCAGAATCTCCGGATTAGCGGTCTAGCGTGTTAACAATTAAACCACGGAGGTCGAATGGAAAGCAAACCTTTTCTTTTCATATTTAATAATGTGTTCCTTAGGAAAAGTTGTTCAGTATCATGAACTGAATCCACCTTAAATTAGTTTTAGTACAGGGAGACGTTATATACTACTGCCGTGATTTTTTTTTATATGTCCATATACAACCGTTTAACTGACAAAGACAGACACATGATTCTAACAAAAATTTGCAATCAAAAACCAAATATTTCACAAACGGATCGCTAAAACGAAAAAGGGTGTTCATAATCTTACAATATTTTTGAAAGACCTATTCAACGACGTCTCACACCACACATTTTTTTTTCAAGTTTTTATTACCACATATCCATGCCCGCCCATACCCGAAACAGATTCCCTATTCTAAGGGTTCTTTATCATTTGCGCTTTAACAAATTTCAAAATACGAGTAATCAAAACCACTTGTGCTAATATTTCGCTCCACTTCGCATACGATAAATTCAAAAATTGATGGATGAATGACCGTGCTTTTACAGGTTAAGCAACTACTTGCTTGGTCACAGTTAGGATGGGTGACCGTGCTTTCAATCTTAATGTTGTTCAAGTTAAATGTTGAGTTTCTTATGAATAAATTTCAGTTTTCTCTACCTACATAACTTAGCAGCTATTTAAATTTCAATTGTTTTGTCGGAATTTGAACTTGGCATTTTTACATTTATGTTTTTCATGGGATAAAATAAACACCCAAGAACCAGGACAAATTAAAAAAGGCCATTTACCAACTTGCCCTGGCTGGGAATCGAACCCAGAACCTCCGAGTGACGGACTAGCGTGTTAAGGAATCGCCACGGAGGTCGACTAATAAATTGAAAAAGTAATAAATTTTACGCAAGATTCGAATAACTGTAACTTGGATTTTTTAGAAAGTGCTATATGAATTTCACATATATTTAATCTCGCTTTTTAAATAAACGTCCTGCAATCACGCACACTACTGTATTTTCGACTTTACTTTTTCTACTGATAGCCTGTCTACTAAAGTGTTAAGTACATTATAATGACGTCTGCCAAGGCCTTAATTCAGAAATAATAATTCAAACAAAATAATTCTTTGTTTTGAAAATTTTAATAAGTATCGCGGACTGGAAGTCTTGACGAAAAGAAAAAAGTAAGCTGTATACTAATTCTACGTTATAATTTATGATTACCTACATCTATTGTCCCGTTTACACATTATTAACTCTATGTAACTTCATCTTGACATTTTTATCCGCCTAGCGGGAAAATTTTGCATATTTCAGAGCCAAATCCGACCACGTGGCTTTACGCATACGGTCCTTAAAAGCGTAGATTTTTTTATGAATACGGCATTTAGTGTCTACCTCTTTTGGGTTTTGCTGCCCATGGCCCTGTTTTTCCCGTAAGGGATAAAGTCGTGATTGTATGTACCTATATGCATGTGTTTTTTTTATATATACCTACCTGTACCTACCTGTTTTGGTTAATCTGTTCCAAGATTGTTGAAATATGTCCTTTATCTTACCAATGTTCTTTTTAGCAATACTCCTGTGTTATACAAGTGCGCAAATTTTTCTGCCAAGTCAGTCACATTTCCTAAAAAGGAATAAATAAGAAAAGAATTTGACGTCCCATACAAATTCGCAGGCTGTCTGACAACCTTATAGGTAGAATCCCACTCTTCGCTTGCCAGTACGTGACCGCCATTCGAGAATCTTTTCCCTTTTTGCTTCGTCGGTGTCGCATGTGTGTATTTCATCCAAGGCTTAGAACCGGTACCAACAGTACAAGTTCGGTATCGGTATTTAGAGGTTCTTTTCATTTCGGTACCTGAGTACCTGTTCCAGATGTGAACCGGTACTCCGCCTTTACCGGTAAAGATTTCTGCATATTTTTATTGGGAATTTTAGTCAGTATCTGGACTTACAGCAAAAATTTGCGCACTGGTAAAAGATATTCTGTAAGTATATATATTTTCGACTGAGCCATATAGCAAGCTAATGGAAAGTGATTCTTTCACAATAGGCGTTGTATGAAGCATACTGCCAACTCGATATTTTTGTACTGTTGTTTTTGTTACTTCGATATTTAGGTTAGGTTACGATGCCTTCGGTGTCTCAATGTGTGCATTTTATAATTTTGCTATCATGGACGGACAAGAAGAACTAGAGTACTGACAACGCCAAACAAAATAAACGGGCAAGTGCGAGTCGGACTCGTACATGAAGGGTTCCGTATCTCCGTACAATGTATTAAAACGCTGAAAAAACACGTTTGTTGTATGACGACCTCCTTTAATTTTTAACTTTATCTTATTTTTAGTATTTGTTGTTATAGCGGCCATAGTAAAACATTATTGGTGAAAATTTCAAGAGTCTAGCTATAACGGTTCAAGAGATATAGCCCTGTGACAGACGGACAGACAGAAAGACAAACAGACGGACAGAGAGCGGAGTCTCAATAACAGGGTCCCGTTTGCACCCTTTGGGTACGGAATTCTAAAACAGTAATCTGGTAGAAAGCTAAAATCTTGTATTATTTCTAGATTTCACTACTATCACAGGCCGGAATCTCCTAAGGTACGCGCAATATGCGTCCCCGTTCCTCGTCCCCGCACCTCTCCCCCGTTTTCGCCTCGATGACTCACGTTGGCCGTCAAGAGCCGGGGGAGAGGTGCGGGTGCGGGGAACGGGGACGCATATTGCGCGTACCTTAGGAGATTCCGTTCTGTTTACTCTTACTGTATTCTGTGCTACTATGTCGCCCCCTAGTCATACCATGGATGCTGGGTACTTAGGCTGACTGTATCTACGAATAAACGGGCAAGTGCGAGTCGGACTCGTACATTAAGGGTTCCGTGCCTCCGTACAATATTTTAAAGCGCTAAAGAAACACGTTTCTTGTATGAAGACCCACTTTAATTTTTAACTTTTTTTAATTTTTAGTATTTGTTATAGCGGCCATAGTTATACATATTCGGTAAAAATTTCAAGTATCTAGTTAATGCCATTATAAAGATCTAGTTAAAAACGCAGAAAAAACACGTTTTTTGTATGACGACCCAATTTTTTTTTAATTTTTTTTAATTTTTAGTATTTGTTGTTATAGCGGCCACAGTAATACATAATCGGTGAAAATTTTAAGTGTCTAGCTATTATGTATATATAATATATATATGGTTCAAGAGATAGAGCCCTGTGACAGACGGACAGACAGACGGACAGACAGACGGACAGACAGACGGACAGACAAACGAACAGACAGACGGACAGACAGACGGACAGACAGACGGACATACAGACGGACAGACAGACGAACAGACAGAAGGACAGACAGCGGAGTCTCAGTAATAGGGTCCCGTTTGCACCCTTTGGGTACGGAACCCTAAAAATCAGAGATGGCACTTGTTTGTTCGTAGCAAATGAACGCTTATACCGCCATCTTTCCGAAATTAACCGGCACCACCACGAAACATTTAAACTAAAAGTCAAATCACGCTGCTGAGTAAGAAGGGTGTCAGTGCTGTAGTATTAGTTCGTCCCTGTTACTATACAGGGTGTAACAAAATATACTGAAACTATTTTAAGGGTGAATTCAGTCCATGATACTGAACAATTTTTACCAAGGAACATATATCGAAATATAAAATATAATTTTTGGTTTCCCATACAACTTGACCGAACAGCTGATCCGAGTTTGTGTGGAAAGCAAAAAATTATTGCTCATATTTCGATTATTGTTCCTTGGGAAAAGTTGTTTAGTATCATGGACTGAATTCTGTTGTCTGTATGTTAGACGTTATATAATTAAGGAAATATAAGTTTTTTGTATGTGGCTTTGAAATTATAAAAATGTTTATGTCGGTGCCAGCCACCGCTATATTTATTTCAAAAATTTGAATAAATCTATTTATTGTATTTATTATTATTAAGTCAAATTAAATTTATATATCTTAGTTAAGGATGTTTAAGGCGAATAAATAACAATTCTTATATTTAACAAAATTTATATGTTAAGAAAAGACGTAAGAGATAAGATAACATAAAACTTCTTATTGCACCAACTATAAGAAGAACATAAAACTTAAAATGTATGTGCCATGGCGGGTAACTTTCGCTTTTAATAAAGGACTATACTTTGCATTAATACTTTGGTTTCATTTCGCGTGCTATAGCGTACGTACCCACACTACCTACTTACCATAAGTTGAGCCCCATACTTGTTTAATGGTGCAAATAGAAATGTTTATGTTTGCCGCCCGCTTCCAAACTCTTGATTAACAGCACCTGCCTTGCTTTTTCTGTTCAGAAAATAAATACAGGGCATAAATATTTTAAAAACAAGGATATACGCAAAAGGCGGCCCACTAAGCAATTTCTTCCAGGCAACCTAACTTAAATAGAAAAAAAGTGATGGCGCATTACGTACGTAGTGCGGGCTGGTCAATATAATAAATATCATAAATACAATAATTATAATAAACATACGTACCAAAAAAATAACAGGACAAGATAAAGAAACGAAGTGGAAACAAGACAAGGAGATTTACCATTCATAAGGATAGAAAATAAAATTTTATGGTGCTTTGGATAGTAAGAAAACAAGTTTATTTGCTAGGCAAATAAAAAAAACCCCGACTGTCAAGAATGCCATCTAGTGATGTGAACCGGAGCTATTGATACGGATATCAAGTCGCGCTACGGATACCGCCATCTATATATTTGCCAGAGAAAGCCCTGATTTTCAAGCGTTTATCCTTTAAACGGCTGGACCAATTTTCATCAACTATCCGCAAGGGAACTTGCTATTACGTATAAAAAACCGCATCGAAATCAGTCCATCCGTTCGAGCGCCACGATGCCACAGACAGACAGACCGACATTAGCGTCAAACTTATAACACCCCTCTTTTTTCGCGGGGGTTAAAAAATACAAATGGAGATCAATAAAATTTCTGCATGCTGCTAAAATGAGGACGCTGAGGTGAATGAGTAGAGTAACTAGAAAGGACAAAATAAGGAATGAGTATGTGAGGGGACGTGCCAAGGTAGCGCCAATAACTGAAAAACTAAGAAGATACATTAGGATGGTTTGGTCACCTTATGAGGAGAGAGGAAAACAACGTTGTGAAGAAATATGGAAGTGAATACAGAAATAGAGAGAGGCCGGAAAAGGTGGATGGAATGTGTTAAAACAACGATATAGCTTGTAAAGATGTAACAGTCGAAATAACAAAATGGAAACAACTAAATAACAAAATGGAAACAACTAAATAACAAAATGGAAACAACTAAATAACGCTGTGCCGACCCCATTTAGAGTGGGGTAAGGGGAGGAAGACGGAAGGAGATCAATAAAATTACGATATAATTTATACAGTTGTTTATTCATCGGAATAACCTTAATATTACGATGACTTACGTTATCATAAATATATTACAGCTCTATGCTTAAGTACAGTAAGTACGATTCAGACGTAATATACAGCTATGGTAATTACAAAGAATGCTTAACTTTACTTATCGTGGTATGCGGCTAGCGAGGTGGTGTCCTATCTGATATCAACTTCAAAATTTAAATCATACCTACTCTTCGATTAATAATACAACTAGATATCGGGTTGGCGCAAAAATGCGGCTCGTAAAACAAGAACGCACTCCCGGCGGTGAGATCTTGTTTTGTTTAGTTCAGTCAGGGAGAAAAACTCTTTATACCTAGTGTTATAAGGTTGACTTCACAGTAAATGTTATCTGATATTCAAGCGGACCAAATTTTGTTTTGATTTTATAGGTAATGCGTTATCTAGTTGTATCGTTGTATAAAGTACCTTATGTAGGTATTTTTTAGGGTTCCGTACCCAAAGGGTGCAAACGGGACCCTATTACTGAGACTTCGCTGTCTGTCCGTCTGTCCGTCTCACAGGGCTCTATCTCTTGAACAGTAATAGCTAGACACTTGAAATTTTCACCGATTATGTATTACTGTGGCCGCTATAACAACAAATATTGAAAATAAAAAAAAGTTAAAAATTAATGGGGTCGCCATACAAAAAACGTGTTTTTTTTGCGTTTTTAACAAGATCTTTATAATAGCATTAACTAGAAACTTGAAATTTTCACAGATTATGTATTACTATGGTCGCTATAACAAAAAATACTAAAAATAAAAAAGTTAAAAATTAATGGGGTCGTCATACAAAAAACTTGTTTTTTTAGCGTTTAAAAACATTGTACGAAGGTACGGAACCCTTCATGTACGAGTCCGACTCGCACTTGCCCGTTTATTTAAAACTAGACAGATAAATTTATGATGAATATTGTAAACGGTTGACTCCCGTGATATAGTCGGAGAGGCCGACCAGGTCTCCATCGATTTAGACGATTATTATCAGGGCGAGTGTTAGGAGCGGCGACGCGACGATGGATCTGAAATCTCTGCAGTGACGATCGTCTAAATCGATAGAAACTTGGCCGGTCTTCAAATCGTAAATAACAATGTTTATAATACAGCCTTTCAAATTGTCCATTCATCTTATTTTCTAGTCGATGGCTATAGTAACTATAATAATTTTGATCAGTTCTCTACGGCAATTCTCGATCATTTGTTTCATTGAGGTCTGTTTTTCCAACTAAACAAAAACAACGCCGGCGCCGTCGTGATACTCATGATAGAGCAAGGTACATAGTAGTAATGAATGTATGTAATATTATTTATATAATGTATATAATATTAGTAGTACATATAATATTTTACTTAAGTACTTTTTTAGGCCATAATAAATGTAAGTTTTTTTTCGTTGCGTGTATATTCAATAATTTTTGTCTTAGGAAATTATGAACTTAAAAATACTTAAGGCGTAAACACATCGCATGTTTTGGTCATCTTTTATAGCTTCAGAGGACACCACCTTATAAAGAGAGAATCACATCGAGTGCAGTGGTGAAATTGGTCCGAATGAGTGAAAATTGATGCAGACTGACCAAACTAGGCAGAACGAGTCTACTTATTTTTCGTGTGTGTGGCAATACTCGTATCAGATATTCGAGCTTTCTGAAGGCATCATCTTGAGAACCGCCGTTTAATGACGACAGCCGAAACTAACGGCTTAACGTGCCTTCTGAAACACAGAGGCTGTCATAACTAAAGAAATTAAATACAATCTAAAATGACTAAGTAAAAATCTCAAAAAAAACATTGAAAATTAAACTTAGTTTATATTTTTATAATGCATACGTTTTAATACCAAATGTTCCCAAAAATGTACTTAAAGTTACAGGCGTCCCTTACCCGTAACTGCCAATGCAATAAAGTAGAAACGGGAACGGCTTTGCCACTTTGTAGAGATTCTAGATTGTATAGGTATTATTTATTTGGTCATCCATCACTGAATAGTTGTATACGACACATTCACATTTAGGATGGAAAAAATCTGTCATTACACCAGTCTTCACACACGAAATACAATAAACTGAATAAAAGGATCAAGGACTCGACCCTGGGCAGCTCCCCACTGCACTCGTCCAGTGTGGTGATACCTCTACACAATATCAACTAAGAGACGAAGTAAACAGCACAACACATAACAAACCAACTCTAGTCTTATTCGGAATGTTTCGATGTCAATTCGATCAACAGTTAGGCAAGAAAGTTCATGACTTTCGTTGTGGAAAATTTAGGCATATCTGTTCAAGAAGTTATTTGCTTTATTTTCTAAACTATGTTTGTTTGTCTGTTCTAAATCTTTACCTCAAAAAGAAGCGCAAAATTTGATTGTTTCAGAAGCCTGTCATAGCAAAAAAAATATGAAATTTTCAAAGGCTCTTGCTTTTATAATTTAACAATATTAAGTACTTAGGTATCGTTTGAACAATGTACAGTGATTGTATTGAATCTTATTCTAGTGGGCACAATGCTATCGTCGGACATCGTGGAGGCAGTCAAAATATATTCAAATTATGTCGCAGAAATCTTTAAATTCGTCTTTAGGAATACTAGATAAGTACCATTTATATATGAAATCTTTTTCCTACTACCTAATTTTGAAATGACCCAGCAAAAATTATATGGATGATTTTATTTTAGGTACCTAAACTTTTGGTTGCCTTCACTTTGTATATCATGATAGAGAATCTTTTGTGGTGTCATGGCAATCTCCACTACACAGTTAAATTATTCCTAGAAGAAGATAAAGTGCCCATTCCACCACAGAAGATCAGGAGCCACGCTCCACTTCTGCTGAGCTGGCCGTGCTGTGTTTTTACAACCAATAAGATTTCGTCATTTACACAATGATAAAGATAGAGAACGGAATCCTATTGGTCGCTAAAATGCACGCACGTGGAGAGGCAGTCTTACTCCGGTCACTACACTACACCAATACGCAACTTCGTGTCATCGCTGCTGTGCTGTTTCAATCTATATCGAGCGTTATAGAAATAAAGCTAAAGCCCAATTTTCCCTGGCGACGTGCGAGCACGGATTCACATATCGTTGTCTTGTAACTTTTCAAGTAAGGCCTCTAAGTATATCTAAGTGCAGAACTTTATACATTCGCTAACACAACGCTACACTGATAAATACTTAAACGAAGGGTATTGCACGAAAACGGGAATCATTAAATACGCCTAGCGGCTACAATGTACATAATTACACTTAAAACAGTCCTTTAAGTTCACCTCCACTTAACTGCGCTGCAACCATGGATTGTATGGAAATGTGCTTTTGGAAAATTTGATAGATCACCTTGACCCTTTCATTGCTTGGAGTGTTGATATCACTTCTTCTATACGACACAACTGAGATCCAGAAAATGTTAGTGCCATCCGTTAATACCCCAATCAAGGATCTTTCATTTATAACAGCCTTCAATGTGATATATAACAGATACACACATTTTTTCCTTATACACTAGGTCCCTAGACTTCCAACCATTCCATTGGTAGTTTCTTCAACCGCGCGCGTAAAGGAGCAGCAGTTCTCTGCTCCCTGACCAAAATCGAAGAATTTTCATTTCAAATCACCAAAAAAGGGGACTTTATCGTTTTTTGAGTCATCCGAACTATCATGGCTTCACATTATTCTATGGTCTGAATTAAGTAAGATCATTTCATGATCCTTAAGTTGTATCAAATTTTCCAATCGCCATCCAGCTAATAGTTGTGGGGCCCCGGCTGGGGTCCGCGGGGTCAGTAGAGGTGCGCGGGGTGCGGCGGGGGCGGCGCGTGGTGCGCGTGCGCGTGCGCCGGCAGCGGCTCCAGCGGCGGCGGCTCCGTGCCCACGTCGATGTCGGCCGGCCCGTCGTCCTCGCACGTGCTGGCGGCGCTGCGCGACAGACCTCGCACCTGGAATCAAACATTGAAGAGTCAGCATGGTGTATCCTGTTATCATTCTAGCCATGTGGTTCCCGGCAGAGTAGAATATGACCACTCCAAGTCTTCCCGTGGATGTCGTAGAAGGCGACTTATGAAACAAAACCGAACAAAGCTTATAAACATCAATGAAACCTCTCCAACCGTCTGGCCAGCGTGGAGAGTGTAGGCCAAATCCTCTGACTGCTCTGGCTAATATATGGATGGCTCTGGTAGTTAAGAGAGGGTCGTGCTCTTGCAGTAGCGACTAAAAAAGACCTGATGACGGGCGCTGCCAGGCTTACTTTTTGGGAGGTCTGCATATTTTTGACCAGTGGTGGATCCAGGATTTTGGGGTAACAGTCCAGGGAGCAGCAACCTCTGTGCAACCAACCCGCCTGCCCAACAGTGATCTGATTTTCATCATTATCATCAACAGCTTTTAGGCATCAGGCAAGTTGCTAGGAAAAACTGGAATGCGATGGCCAATGACAGAACAGGATGGCGAAGACAAAAGGAGATTTATACCCAACAGTGGACTGATATAATCTGGTAGATAAATAAAAGTATGTACCTGTAAAAGCAGGTTATTGGATAGTAGCCTAGCTTGATGCTCCTGTGCTTTAGCTCGAAGGCAGGCGATGCTGTTGTTCCGGAAGGCCTCAGGGTCTTCATACATTTCGCGCGTCTCCGGCGAGGCCCGGCCCTTGGCGGAGGACGACGCCGTCGTACTGCTGGCTGGGGAACTCTGCGCCTGGAAGGTGGTTCAAAACATTAGGGGTTTGCCAAACCAAATGCCTATAAAATGTGTAACAAGCAGAAAGGGGATAAAATAACACTTTAGGTACCTATGTTAAATGCATAATTGCCATGTCAACCTTATATGAGTAGGTAGTTAATTAATTTATAAACAAAATAGCGGTAAGTGTAATAGAAATTATGAGTAATAAGAAAGTATTTTATTTTCAAGTGCTATTTTTCCTCTATAACTTTTCAAAGTACATAGATTTTTCTCTTCTTTTGCTGCTGTTTTAATTAAGAGTCGGTCTCTTCGTTTTTCGCCAGGTCACTAGGTCTGTACCGGGTAGTTGATAACGGCCGATGTAGCTTTTACTAACTACCTACTACCTACTCGCCATTTGCGGAATGTCTCCTGCCTGAGTAATCGGCGAATAAATTAACTAACCACTTACGTGATTACCGGATGATAGTCGGCCTTGCGGGGTCAAGTTGATAAAGAGATGATGATCTCGGTGCTTTGCAGCGTAGTTGGTCAGCGAAAATAATGGAGAGACAAATGGCAGGAAAAAGAAGAGACTTAAGCCTTTGTTCACGAGTAGGGCGGTATAGATTACGTAAAATCATAATCAACTCTGATGATTATCAGGATATAATAAACATCGTGGTGGAGCGGGAAGGCCGACGCGACTCAGTCAGGCTCCACCCCAACTCCTTTACTCGGCTCTTACGCTTACCTGGGTATCATGAACATCGTGGTGGTGAGGTGACGCCGACGTGGCTCTGTCGGGCTCCGCCTCGGAGCCCTCGCGCTCCGAGCCCGACTCCTTCAAGTGCTGCGCTGCTTCCAGCGACTTGCGGTGCATACCTGCCGACAAAAAAGGTTTAAATTATAAGGAAAGTAGAAGGAAATAATCCGGTAAAATAGCTTGCATGTGATTTCCAGACCAGAATAGAATCACACTTTTTCTGTGTCGCTGAAATTAGTATCTTTTTGCCTGGTAAACAAGGTCTATATTTCTTCCAAAGTGCGCGCTACGTCGCATCGCGTCGTGTCTCGGTGTAAACTGAACCTTAATTCATAATAGAAAAAAAAAACATCACATACTATGTATTTTTAATTTAGATATTGTTCCGAGCATTGTAATACCGTATAAATCATTAAGTGAGAATATAAGAAAAGTTGGTAAAGTTTGAACCTACTTTAACCCCGTATCTGTGCTCGTACAGTAAATCAATCCTGTTTTCAATATTCGATGTGTGTGTAAACTGAAAGTACATACTACCTACTCAAAATATGTGATAAGGAAATTCGTCGGGGTGATTCAGTCACGGTATTACAATTGGAAGTGCACTCACAGGAGGTACAAATGTGAGGGGCGTGAGTTCGGATTTCACTCATGGCTAAATTATTCATCACGTATTTTTAATCTTCTATATATATATATATAATCGAAAATCACTCACTCATCACGAGATCTCGAAAACTACTTAACCAATGAAGATGAAATTTAGCAGGAAGGTAGATTGTGACTAGGAGACCTCCGCTAAGAATGGATTTTTGGAAATTTCATCCCTAAGGGGGTGAAATGGGGGTTGGCAATTTGTAAGAATCTTCGTAATTTTTTAAGCAAGACACATGAAATTTTTGAAATAGTGGTTAGTAAAAAATAATAATCCATTAATTGGATTTTAATAAATTGCAACCCTAGTTTAAGTTTAAAAAAAAAACAATCTAATAAGTGTAGTCTACGTGGGCAAAGCCGCTGGCAAAAGCTAGTTTAGATATATTCTCAGTCTTGATTTTATACATGATACTCAGTACCTTCTGCAAGCAGGCAGACCTATCGGACGGGCTAAACATCTCGCCAGACACGTCTTTAAGTAGAATTTATGCTTTTTTAAGACTTCGCTAACACCCAGTAAATAAGCTAACTATACTAAGGTCATATCTAATTGCTAGTCTCGGTAGATTGCAGGGTTGTATATGAACATGGCCACGCCTAGCTAGAAGCTAGCTATGGAGTTAGGCTGAATCGTCTTTAAAGCTAGCAGACTGATTAGGTATGCAGGCCGGGTGGCTGCTGTAAAAACCTCGATAAAGGGAGCCAGTCCTCCATCATATTAAAAGTACCTATACTCGTAGAAGTAGGAAGAGCTTGTAACGGCATTTTGAATCACTTCGACGACAAATATGAAAAAGCTAGCTATCTATATAACAGATGTCTCATTGCTAGTCTAGAGGACTGCAGAGTTGTAAAGTCATTCGACATTAACATATCCCCGCCGAGGCGCTAGCAAACTGATTAGGCATGCAGGGCGATGGCGGCTGTAAAAACCTCGTAAAAGCGGCATATTGCGAGCCAGGCTTCAATCATAGTAAAAGTAGAAGAGCTTCAACCGGCATTTTTAGAAAGCTTCGCTAACAATCAGCAAACAGCTCTACAAATTAATTAGGTAATATATGATACAAGTATGGAAGTTTAATCTTCTTCAAACAGCCTAATATACCTTTTTAAGTATATACAAATGAATCTGTTATGCGGTTGATATACCGAACTCGAGTTGATATAGAGAACTGGCATAGTTATCACGTATTTGATAACTATGGCACCATCATGCTAAACGAGGCTTTTGGCTCTAACGGCTCTGTCTACCCCGATAGGCATAAAGACGTGATATGTATGAATGTAAAAGGATACCTATTTACAAAAGCTTCTCATACATTGGACATGAAAACATCCATGGTAGCAAATAGCCCGATTAGGCATGCGGGTTCACGTTGGCTGTAAAAACCTCGTAAAAGGGGTATTGCGAGCAAGCCTTCAATCTTAGAATTAGCGTAGTGTGCGTACTAGCGTAGATATGTAGGTTGCACAGTGGAAACAGTCCCTCTAAACTTCTTAAAAATGTTTACTTAGTTGGTAATTTAAGCTTAAATTGTAAAGAAGTATCACATGTTTATTGAGAGGGAAAATCTAGCATTTGACTATTGCAAAGAAGGCTTTTAAGTATATATTAACGAATCTAGGTATAATAAGTACTTATATAAAATATGCTTCCATGCTGGTCTGGAAGAAAAGAAAACATTCTTTTCCCGCGTTGATCGTAGAAGCTATCACGCTAAAAGTCTTTGAGTGTTGCGGCCCTGAGCTCTGTCTGCTTAGAGCCGCAAGACCAAAAATGGTGTGTCTGTCCCATTAAGGATAAAGACGTGATAGTAAGTATGTATGATATAAAATCAAAATCTACACAGAACAGTATAAGGGTAGATTAGAGATTAATTTTTTACTGCTATTTTTTTACAGCAAGTTTAGGCCTTGAAACTGATTACAGTCTATATTATATCTTTAAAAATATACAAATGCATATGTAAGTATATTTTCCAAGATATAATGGTGGCCAAGCGGTTAAGGATGGTGGCTGTGTGTCTGCAGGCACGAATTCTGTGATTTATATATGTCGCAGTTGGATGGTATAAACCGCTAATTCACGAAACCTCTAGTTGTTTGGCATTACAGCTCGGTTTTGTTAAACAGCTCAATATCGTTCAGCTGGATTGTCTTATATTGCGCAACGTGTTACGTTAATTTAAACCGCTAACCACGTTTCTAAACGGCTAGCGGTTTTGTGAAACAGTAGCGGTAATCCGCTGTTTGACGAAACCGTTAAACAATCCAACTGCGACACATGCATGATAAGGATTTGGTGTAGGGTTACCATAATGAAATATAACTGGGTATCTATTAAAATAGAGATTTTTTTCGACATCGAATTTCATTTCCCAGAAAACTATGCTACGATTTTTATTGCTATAGGTTTGCCCTAACCTAGTAAAATTGATAGTATTTTTCTAGCACTCGCCGGCCGCTGCCGCGGCACGCTGGCTTCGTTCGCTCGCCATTGCCACTTCGTAGGCATTCTAAATTGTATATAATTTCTTTAGATAGAATTGTTCAACAACTTCTCTAGCCGCATATAAGAACGGAGGTTTGAATACGATGCATGCAGCATCGTTACGTATATGTACGAGTGATTTAAAACTCTGAGTTTGCGCGAATTTACAACATTTTCATTTCAGCTACCACCACTTGCTTCCGGTCACTATGATACGGACAAGAGATTGGCTCTTAGTAGAAGTAATCAGTTTCATAGAAAAGAAAGAATACAAAAGTAGTTCTGCAAGCCGCAAGCTGCCTGATTAGGCATGCAGTGCGGCGGCGGCTGTAAAAACCTCGTAAACATGAGATATGGCCAGCGACGGGGGTGCGTCTTCAATCACTTTACAATTCGTTCGTTGGTGTGTAGTGTGTAGTACACCCACAAGCTATTTTGGAAATTGTATGAAAATAACAAATATAGTTTAAAATTATTCGTTTATTTCAATTAATGAAACAACGGTTAATCAAAATACATATTAAGTGCATATAAACTCCAAATCACTTTTGGTGTAAAATAAATAAAAGTTTAGGTGTTGAGTTAAATGTTTATAGCGAATACAAACAGACAGTGCGAAGCACCAATGTCCTCTGTGAATGTACAGCATGAGCGGTGTCTTTGATTGAGCCGGTGTCGCCTTTGTCGGGCCGCCGAGAAAATGTGCATACCATTTGGGCGATTGTACAAGAAGACTTTTGTGCGAAAATTTTCAGAGCGAATTCAGTTCGTGAAACTGCGTCCACTACACCTTATACGATTTTCCTATACCCAAAAAATACAAATAGGTCTCCTGCTGATATGTTTCGTGAGAAAAATGTTATCTTACTCATATACTTCGCACTCCTTCTCTTTATGGTTGCCTGTAAGAGATTGCTTCAGCGATAAGGCCGCCTCTTATACCTTATTTAATTTTAAGTTCTGTAAATTTTGTAATTTTTAATGTTACTTATTTGGTGCAATAAAGATTTTTGTATTGTATTGTATTGTAAAAATGACTACTATACATGAAATATGGCGTAAGAAATTATGCTATTATAAAAGTATCGTGTAGAAAAATGGTGGTACAACAGGCATAAGCTTATCACAAAATTCAAAATGTTTGAAAGAAAAATGACTGAAAACCGGTAAAGCCTTTTGCCGCGGATTACCAGATTGGATCCATTTGCAGCTGACACTCGAAGTGCGAGCCTGATGACGGATTATGAAATGTATAATTTATATACCTAGGTAGGTATATAAAAGGTGTAAAGATCGAAAATGAATTATTATTTTCTTGCTTGGTACTAAGAATTTTTAAGTAACTACTAACTCTTAAGCAACACAGCTAAGGTTGGATGCAACCGGGAACGAGCTCAGTTGAAAAGAGTTTAATGTCGTAAGTGGCGACTAAGGGAGGTATAGGTAACATATAACTGGCAGCAGAAACCTCTTACCTCTCGCTTACAACCACCATACTCGATCTCACAATCACTAGCGCGCCCGTGGTGATGACGAAAAATTCTCTCTTTATTGGCTTTTAATGCAGCAGTAGACTGATATCAAAACTATTAAAGAAAAAAAAATGTATGTCTGTAAGTGCACCCGTCACGTTCTTTTGCTCCGGATTGCAGCCGCATGCTCATCATCCCGCGACTGCTGAATATTAATCGCACCGCATCGCGACGCGTCCCCACGCATGCTTTATAGCGCTGGTTGTTCATTATGCATAGTTGTACGCTAATGGTAAATAGGTGCGACGTGCAGCTTTGCAATGTGCATTTAAAGAATCGTTAATTATCACAAAAAAACGTATTTTACCTAAATAAATATAAAAAGATAAATCACACAGATAAACTAGTCTCAAAGTACGTGATGTTAATGGTAACCCATCCAATATGCTGATTTGGCTGTGGTATGTATATGACCAGCCGCCTTCTTGAACTCAACCTTCTTTGGAAATAAGTACGAGTACGTTTAAAACAAGATGTTTGTGGCGGCTTCTAATGATATAAATAACAAGAAGAAATTTATTGGTCCTATTCGCACACTACGCAGCACATTTGAAAGAAAATTATGCAAACCTACATAATTGAAAATGTTACCAATAAAGTATAAAACCCTGTTTTTACATATAAGTGTTATTCAATTCAATTGTTTTATTTCAGATACTCGTAACTGTAAAGATCCAGTTTGCTAGTATTACAGTAACTTAAAACTACTGTTAGTACTAATAGCTAACAGTTATATTGTTGCACACAGTATGAGGCCTTTGTGCACAGAGGGCCCAGCGGACATGGCTTCAAATTTGACCATAAAAGGCTACCGGCATGAATCAAAGAATCAAGTATTTTTTTAGTAGTTAGGCTTTGCAGGCACTTTTACACGTCAATAATTTTAGTGCATTTATATATATTTTTAAGCTACCATTTCTTGGGTTTCCCAACGACCACTGCTGAGAAGAAACTCCGAAAGAAACTCATTTACACAATATTCGAAGCGAATCAAGTCTATCCGCCAGACTTTTTAGGATGCTATTGTGGCTCGACCTCACTCACCTCAGCTATGATACCATTTTTTCCGGATCACAGCGTGGAATAGTAGCATTTTTTCATTAGGTAGGGAGGTACATTATGATAGAACCAGAAAAATCGAAGTCATGATCGCGTAGGACTTCACATTTGAGCTGTGAATATTTGCAACCTTTCTCGTAAATCAAGTGATTTATCCCGGGTCCTGCTATGTTAATCGCCTAACTTTCCCGAAATCGGCCGGTTGTCGGGAGCTATGGTAATGACCAGTTAGGACCATTAGCGGAACATTTGTTCCGGGAGGGTCCGACAGTAATTATATGTGTGAACTTGAATTATCTAAAGCCGCTAGTTACAGTGATCTGTTTTAAGTGATTGGTTGACCCTGGACGGGACCTAGTTTAACTTACATGTATACATTATCACGTCTTTATCCCAACTGGGCCAGACAGAGCATTTTGGGTCTCTAAGCAGACCCAAAGACCACTTTTAGCGTGATAGGCGAGAGTTTGGGAAAAGGTATCAAAATAGTGATGTAATGGATTTCACATCGCCTTATATCATTATTTTTACTAGTGTAACAAGACCCCTATTTATATTTTGTCATAAGACAAAAACCGACAATAACTAATTTTTATATCTTTCTACCGCTTTCAAACTTTTTTTCGATTGCTTTCCTAATGTCTGTCTGATTAAAAGCATCCGAACTTTGAACGTCAAGATTTACCTTTTGTCATAGACAAGTTTGTGATCAAAGACAGTAAAGAACTAATTTTTATATCTTTCTATTGTTAGTACTTAAACCAAGAGGCACTCAGGCTCTCAGGCTCTCAGGTTCTCGTCTTCGATTGCCATCCTAATGACAGTCTGATTAAAGGCATGCATTTAACAGGGAGTTACTTTGTCAGTGCGACGGGCTAGATCTCGCAAAGTGCAAAATTCAATGAGTGAGTGCACTTCGTTCCGTTTCACTCAAGATAATGGAAAGCGGCGGGATGAAAGACAAAGCGAGAGGGTAATAGGCAGATAATTCTGTAACTCTTCCGATGCATTACTATCCATTTGGTGAGCGCAGTCGAGTGGCGCAGCTAGTGCGGTGAGTGACAGTCTTTAGTCACATATTCGAGTGATGTTTTTTGATTTTATAATATTTTTTGTTGTTAGGTAAGATGTTGTCCAAATTATTTGAATGCTTATTGAAAATATTTAATAATCATTTTTGAGAAGAAAATATGTAAAACACTTTTTTTACTTTTGTTAGGGTTTGACATCAGTTTTGAACGCTTTTTCATTACAATACAAAAGCAAACATAAATAAAATTTTAAGTTATTTGTTGTAATAGAGATATGACAGTATATATTTTTTTAATTGTACCATATTACTATTACTTTTTATTTTCTAATTAATATCTTGCATTTTATTTATTCTTCCAAAATTTCCAAATAAACTTATTACTTTTATGAAAAACACAACCCTAATAAAAGCCTCCTTCACTTCTACAAAAACTAAACATATAATCCCCCCACCACAAACCCCACCACGTAAATACCCCAACAATCCACAAACAAGCCTGCAGGTGCAGGTGCAATACCTAGGTGAATAAAGTAAGTACATAATTAATATGTAAGCGGGCCCTTACTGCGTTAATCAAGGTTAGACAATGCGCCGCCATCTTGCGCGCCGCCCCTGTATCGCCGTCTCGCTCGCACCCCCCGGGGGGTCAGGCTTGGAGGGAAAAGTTAGGCTGTGTTGCTGCAGCCAGGGGCTGCCACTGGTTATGATATTGTTGATTTGTGATATAGGTTTATGGATTTTACTGCTAATACATACATGTGTCGCTTAACTTCAAACTCGAATAAATCCAATTCTAAGAATTTTTAAGATTTTGTTAAGAAAAAAAGGAAAAGAAAGTTTTGAAACAATTTTGTCAGTTGTGTATAAATCAGCATAGTTCTTGAGAAATAAACTGTCAAAATCATAATATTTAATTAAAGATAAGTCCATGAGAGCCAATTAGCGAATTGCGTTTGTTCAACATGGCCGAAATATTTATTTTTAAAATCCAGATAAATCCTATAAATCCATACGGAGTTTTTTCAAAGATTGCATTCCATTATATCAAATGAAGGTAAATCCAATCTATTTGGAAGAATGAATGGTTTAATACTAAATTTGCTGACAAGGATGGTTTTCTTAAACACTATTGCCATGATAAAATTAAAACTGCTTTATAAATCATGGAATTCATATTATCATCACTTTTTTTATTTCTCCTAAGAGTAGAGTGAATGTATCCAAGCATAGTTACTCGCACTTACAGGGTTAGGCAATAATTATCTTAGTACAAAATATAGATATATATAAAAAAGATAAAAATAAAACACACTTCTTTTAGCACTTTTCTTGCTAAAACAAGTGTGGTATTTTTGGTATCATTTTTGCTCAACAATTTTTTATCTTTTTTGTAGGAAACGGTAAATATTTATTTTATATTCTCTGTTTGTCTGTTTTAAATTTGAAAAAAAAATGAGATAATATAAGATACAAAATTTTTACATGTTTTTAAAGTTGAGTAAATTGGGGATTTTTAAAATAATTATTTTTCTAATTCATAGTTGTTCACTAGTTTTTATTGTAAATAAATAAAAAGTTACAAATTTTTACGAATCCATCTGCAGTTAAATTGTAGAGACGTGCTACGAAAATGTTACGATGCCTACAACGTGCTACGGCATTGCTACGAAATATTTGGTGTGAAGAGTTATTTACTATTATTTATTTTATTATTAGGACGGATTATTTATTTTAGTAGTATTAGTATTTAATTTTGTACATTGGTAGTACTTTTAATTAAAAATATATACAACAGCTTACAAAACTGGAAATGTTGCAAAACACAAGCATGCATCCAACATAAAAACATGTTACAGTCAAATAACTAGGAGCCCTCTGATATGTAAGTACTTATTAAACTATTAGTCTCGATGGTTACCGATAGATGGCCATCTTAACTGCGTTAGATATTAAAATCGATATAATCAAACTGTGAACTTGTAGTTGAGCTACCAGTTTCTTGTTTACCCACCCGAGAGCAATAGTGGAAAGAATACTTTAAAATAAGTAAGAATAGAGGAAAAACATGTCTTGATGAATATAATTTCAACCGTATAAAAGCCTCAATGGCTGCAAACAAACTAGAGAAGAAGAAGAATAAGAAGAATGTTGCTCTCTACACTAATGCTGTTTCAAAGGCGTCATTTATAACGTCGCACAGAACAGACAGACAAATAAACATTTTCATACGCAAGTGTTGCAAATAAAGCGGCTCCTCATAAGCTGTCAACAGATTCTTGTTTTCGACTCACTCGCCACCGCACAAACGCTGACAAAAAGCCTTTATTTCAACGGAATAGAGCTGCTTTCTTAGTATCAAATAGAAAAGGTAAAGTTGTTGAGATGGGAGCCTTCTCGTAGTGAAAAATGAGCATCTCTTGTTGTTGAGATTAAAAATTATACGTCGCTTTGTTTTGGCGGGCGAGGGGGTGAGGCGGGGGCTAGTGGGGGTGGTGTCGTGTACTTAGCGGGCATTCCCTGAACGAAAGTTTATGGCAGTGTTTAAGATCTCAATACGGTTTCGTTACAAATGGTTACTCTTAAAAATTTTATGCAAATACTATGAAATATGTGGAAGTAAAATAGATAAGTCTTCTATTTTCAACACTACACGTTTGTCATATTGTCAGGTCGTTGCATTAATACGGGGTGTAAATGTATTAACATGAGCTTGATATGCAAATTTTCTCAAAAAGAATTTCAATAAGTTTCGATACTTATTTCATTTCGCCATTTGTCCGGTAAGATAATCCTTTTTGTAAAAAATAGTAGATTTTTTATAACAGTATTACTTTTATAGAAGTAGCTAAGAGTGTCGACATGACTGTTAACCGATGTAGCTATTGTGTAAGTGTATACATGGATTACTACTTGCTTCCCAGTTAAATTAAAACGTTTCGAGTAAACCATACGTTGGTCTTCATTGCCATCACTGCTAGAAAATTCTGATTTAAACCAACGAAAGAGTACGAAAATCTTTTAAAATGCTTACTATCTATACCTAAAGTTCTCAAAAACAAGTAGATTAAACAAGTGAGACAATACAAGTATATAGTTAGTGTTCTTTGAAAGATAAATAATTTTTAGGCGATCATGCAGTAAATATTTCCATGCAGTAGGCCTGAAGTTTAGGCGTGTCTGTTTAATATTTTTTACTAGCAACAACCAATCAAAATATTAACTATATATGTAGAGTATACACATATTTAGTTAGTATTATTTGTGATGTATCTAATAAACTTAATTCCTATAACGAAAATTGCTAACTGAACTAAAAATAAAAAAAAATGGTAAGTATAATTAAGTTTGAATGTCGTTGACTAATTTATCAACAAAGAGTGTTTTTTTTTTATACAAAGTTTATGTATATTATTTAAATATCACTTTAGTAAAAATAATTTTTAATATTTCAGTATTTATAAGTTAAGGCTACGCTTAGATAAGGCGACGAACAGATGGAAAATGTTATATACTTAGGCATCAAAAAAGTGGCAGATTTACTGTTCATTGCATAAGCGACGTCTTTTAGAAAATGCTGCAGTGCAGTTTGTTGCCGCTTCTTCTGACTTGCGCTTACAAAGCGGCACTAAACTTAGCTGTAAGTAAATAATCTGACGCCAACTACTACTTATTATGAAATCGAAAGCAAAATAGACAATTATCAAGTGATAAAAATATCCAAAGATGAATTAATGATTTTGACTTTGACTCTATGCCACATACCCTTAAACTTTACACTATTCATTACGCCTTTATCACTAACGGGTTAGGCTAAGCCATCAGAGGGTGTATACCTAGGTGGGAACGGGAATTAAAATAGTGACGGGTCGCTACCATCGGCATGCATGTTTACCAAAGCTGTTTTAATACTAACAAACGTTTTACAATAGGTTTTACAATGATATCATCAGCTGTATGATATTAGAAAGGCTCGTAGAATTTTAAATGATTTATTATATAAAGAAAGTATGATTTTATTTTTGTATTTAAATTTAATTACAATAATTTACAATAAACCTACAGTTAGTTGAGTTGCTAAAAACTAAAGATAGGTCTGCAATCTGGCTAATTAGCGAGCTCGGGCAGTGACAGGGCTATGTCTGACTGACTGACTGACGGTCTGACTCACCGGGTGGGGGAGGCGGGCCGGAGGGGAGTCGCCGCTACGGCTGCCCCAGCCCTGTCACTGCGCCCGACTCTTGAACAAAATCATCATGTCAGAATATGCCGCACCATATGGGGTTGGGCGGAAGGATTTGCCAAGCTGGCTGGTGTATACAAAACTGAGGTCTTAATTTTCAGAGGGGAAATATAGTTTTTCTTTCTTTCTGGCGAAAGTTTTAAAAATAAGTAGAAACACAGAAATCATAGCTATGAGTAGCTTTTTTGTATTTAAGCTGCAAACCAACCCTCATCAAAATATTTTTCAAAAAGTGAGTGTATAATATGTCACAAAATTGGAGCATTAAGTATTATTCCTTCTAATGAGTATGAACTGGACACTAAACATATACACATAGCTATATACTTACTAAGACAACACATACACATAGTTACTTACCTTAAAAGCAGGGGTACATATAGAAAATTATATTAAAATTCATACATACACATACATACGACATCCATGTATTGACATATTTTAGTTAGAGAGGAAAAATCCTGTTGGTTAACCCGGGTTCCGAAGCAGCACAGCTAAGGATAGAACCGGGAACGGGCTATGATGGGAATCAGACTACTTAATTGCAAGTTGCATTCAGCTGTGGGGAGCTAGTATAGAACGGGGAAGCTGGCGTGCTCTTGTGTTGGGTTAGTTGAAGACCAAGACTCATAGGTATAAGATGTAAGAATAATTAGGCCTTTTCGATTATCAGGTATTTATTTGGAGACTAAGGTTTCTCCGGTACTTTTCACACAATCAAAACTTAAGTACCTACTGTCATCAAATCAATCTGCGTCAGTCTCAGGCAGGAGAGCCCAGGAGGAAATCAGACAACAACTTTGACGTCAGTACACCTCTGTATCACTATTTGGAACTGCGTTTACATTGTTTTGGTATTTCTGAAGGTAGTCTAAACTAAAAGTACTCACCGAGTAACCACGGCGCGACCGAGTCGTTCTCCTTGGCGCTCTTGAGTATCGTCTCCGGCAGCGGCAGGGAGTGCCGCACCATGGCCCCGTACAGTCCGTACTCTGCCATGATGGTGGACCGCCCCCAACACTTCTCCGTCTTGCGCCATTTCGCTCGCCGGTTCTGGAACCACACCTGGTGACAAAAGATGCAAATGAGAATTTTGTTAATATACTCGTAATTGTTTGTTTGTATCGTACAAACACACATAAGTACAGATCAAAATGAAAATTTATACAAAGGCGGCTTTATTCCAGGAAGGTATAGTATATATCCCACCAAAAATATAAATGTGAAAACGGGAGCCAAGTTCCAATGTTCGACAAAAGAATTGGCTGCCAAGTTTTTTTTTTGTCTTTAATTTGCCAGTATGTGTCCCATACGAAGACTTGACCATATTGACGGTCTGAATGATACCTTTAGGTATGTTTTAAACTACATTTACTTTCTGTTATAATCTTTGAATTGAGAAAAACATTGTTAAAAAGTTATTTTTATAATCATATTGGAAGTCCATTTGTATCACTTGTTCATTTTGTGTTCTATTTGTATTTTTTGTGTAACATTTACGTACAAAAGCTATTAATCTATTCTACGGTACCTATTCTAAACATGCATGTGTGCAAACGGTGACATAACCGCCAGTCTGGTGACTAAACGCAGAACAAACCAATTACCGCGAACAAAACGCAACTAAATTAAATTTTCAAATTCACCGCCCGAGCCGTGTTTGCGCGGTAGGGTTGTCCCCGTCGTCAGTCCGTCACTGCGTGCTGGTATAGTTAGGGGAGAGACGTGTGGTGTGACTAATCGATTGGAGGAAAAGTTGGCTTGGATTTTGTTTGAACATTGTGATAGTGCACCATGTGTGATATCCGCTAGATCACAAAAAGTCAAATCAGACACTTTTCTCTAAACGTCAAAACAAAAATTTTGTATGGGATTTGTACGAAAATCACAATTGTCTCATCATAGTTTTGTGGAGTCAAATAGCTCTTAAGTTTTTCTGTTTAATTAAATCTAAAATCATGTTGAAAATAAATATGATCATAGACAAGTGATACTAAGTATTTTGTGGCGATTTATTATCATAACAATAAGTACCTTTTTAGACCCAGTCATCTACCTTCTCTTTTTTTTTCAGATATCTATCACCTGTTTTTTTTTTTCAGATTTTGCAAACAGACGTAGACGTAACAACGGTCAGGCAGAAAATACCTGGGGATATTTGGAGGAGAATCTAGAGATTAGAACTATGTCGTAGGTATTACATTATTGTACATAAATGTTTAGTTTACCTACTGTTTATATTGTCTGTATACCTAACAGACAATATAAACAGTAGGTTAACTAAATGCCGAGTTTATTTACTTAGGTATTAATACAGCAAAGCATAATCCTACATGTAATGTTTTTGTAACATGTTTTGGTATGAAATATGTATGAAATATTTATTTGCAAAGCGACAACCCTAATTGTCTAAAGTGCAGCGGTTTGTACTTCAGTTAATTTATAATTAAACGATTAATTAAATTGAAATCTCCGTCTGCGACTGCAAACACATGCGTGTTTTAGGTAATTTTATTTAATGTCCGTGTCAAATTATAGGTAATAGACCAAGCGAGCAAAGCGTCTCCGTTTCTGCTTCGGCAAAAATTCTTTCGCGTGTCCGGATGATCAGATTTCCGGCTGTGCTCGCCTACAGCTCGCATATCTCAACCGATTCTTGTAAATGTTGTGGGCAGCTTCGATAATAATATAGAATTTTTTGGCGGTTTAGTTTCTCGAAATTTTTCAAAATGGCTGAAAAATGGGGTTTGAAAACTAAAAAAAACATATTTTTCTATTTTTCGTGAGGTCTACAGCTCACAGAGCTACTGTACCTAAATAATTATATAAACATTACAATTCAATTTAATGTTTTCTCAATGTACAGACTTATTTTAGAGAAAACAATCTCGGATAGAATGACAATTAATGAAAATAAAGTCATATTTCAGTAATAGAAAACAATTCGTAGAGATAACAGATAATAAGGGTGAGTTAATCAATTCCAAAAAGCACTCACGATTGATACAAATTAATAGAGGAGTACCCCAGGGCTCAATTTTAGGACCGATATTTTTCTTAATTTTTGTTAATGACTTGATAAATTATATGACCATGATAGAATCTGACATAAAATTAGTTGTTTTTGCTGATTACATAAATGCAGTACTTTGGGGAAAAGACATAGATGCTCTAAACAGGAAGATTAACAGTACTATGAAACTGTTTCATCATTGGTTCACTGCTAATAATCTAAAGGTACATAGCAGTAAAACGAATGTTATGCTATTCAAGACGACAGCCAATAATAAAGACAAAATTGAAGTTTATTTAAATAATGAAAACATCAAGCCAGTTAAAGTTATTAAATTTCTAGGCATACATCTGGATGAATATCTCAACTGGAAACCTGAGCTACAAGAGGTAGAAAAAAGCATAAGCAGAGCTTGTTACGTCCTAAGATCTTTAAGAGATGAATTGACCATGAATCAATTAAAATCTATTTATTACTCATTCGTAGAGTCACGACTCGTTATAGCATAAAATATTGGGGTGAAAGCTACCAATATAACATTGATAAAGCTTTCGCAGCACAAAAACGAGCAATACGGACCATGGTTCGCATACCTCCATGGCAATCGTGCCAAGAACATTTTAAGGACCTCCAAATATTAACTGTACCGTCTTTATATAAATTTGTACTAACGGATTTTACAAAAAATAGAGACTCATACGAAACAGCAGAAGAAATGTTGGATCGAGAGGGCACGCGCAGGAAAGACTTATTTTACATCGCAATTCACTGTCCACGATACCAAACCGTTGTAATGTTTAATAAATTGCCCAACGGACTTAAATTAGTAAAAAAAGTTTCCATTTTCAAAAGAAAGTTGAGGATATTGCTACTGGAGAAGTGTTGTTACTCAATTGTAAAAAATGCCTGATGCGTATACCGCACATTTTTTTATGATATTATATAACTTTTGACATGTTTATAATCATTTTTATAATCTGTAATAATGCATGTAATTAAATTTTTATTTGTTTTAGTTTATAAGTACAAATATATTCAAATACAATGTAAATATTGTTCTATGAATAAATGAATCAAATGACTATCTACCTATGTACATAATATTATAAAAGAGGTATTTAAAACCTCTTTAATATTTTATTAGTATTGCCAACCCTGACTCTTGTGCCAGCCCTGCAGCTGCAGAGCGCCGTACAAAACAGTTAATTTCTAATTAAATTTGTTAATTAAACTCGATCCCACCGCCGCCCCTCTCCCCGCTCCCCGCCCCGCCCGCCGCCCACAGACGAAGGCGGATTGTGTTCGCGTATTAACTACATTACAAAGTAATTATGTTATCAGGCGTAACACTATAATCAGCGCAGCTTCCCTTGTCCGTGTTCACAAATCTCTGTTTCACTTTCTAATCAAACCACCATGTCTTAGGAAAGGTCACAATCGTTTTCTTTAGTAAGGAAGGTGAAACTAGTGATTCTGTGAGAACAGTAGACCTTGCAAGTTCTTATAACCATGCAATAACCAACACTTGACCCTTTCATCTAGCTTAGCAAAGCCATTTCAGTGAAATCCGTCCATATATAACGCTACAGCAAACTTCCCACTTTTTTCTACGGGAGTAGAAAATTTCCAAAAGAGGGGGCCTTTTAGGCTTTTTTTTAGCAATTTCTTGTGTAGAATGAAGTCCTTAGTGTGCGTCTCAAATATTGAAATCTGTCGATACAAGTATACCTAACGCTACAGAAAATTCCGTCAAAATCGGATGAAAAATGCGACTGTAGGCGAGAACAGACAGACGGACAAAATCATTTTTGGACAATCTCAAAACTGAGACGCTTTGCTCGCTCGGTTAGTTAGATGATAATAGTTTAATATTAAAGTTTTTACTGTTAAATGGATAAGGATATATTGGCCTCGCTGTTGGTGACCAAACCGCTGGACCACCACCGCTTTAATTAAAACATACCTAGATACCGCTTTTTGCATAAAGTAATATATGCAATAACAAGTCCTTATCCCTAATGGGGCTGACAGAGTATTTTGGATCTTGCTGCTCTAAGCAGACGGGGCTTAAGGCTGCAAGACTCAACCACTTTAGCGTGATGGTGGGCGAGAAAGTGGAAAAAGGAATCAAAATAATGATGGGTTGCTAGCCGCATTGCCTATTATCATGATTCACATTTTAACCCATTCCCTTGATCGACTTATACGATCTACGCGGGAAGGGAAGCAGCTAGTTCATTCTTAGTTGTTTTCTCCTAGACCAGCATGGAAGAAGTAATAGGTATACAAAGTGGAAGGGACATACCCGTAATAAATCGAACCACGGGCTATACTAGATCACTAAAGTATAATGAAATTAAAATAACAGTCAAAAACAAACAAAAAAAATCGACATTCCCATACAAATCGCCCGGGCGCCCGCACTCTTATATGGAAATGCCGAAAATTAATTTTGTTTTTTGGCTGTGATTTAAATTTTATTATACTATAATGGTCTAGTATAGACCGTGGTTTGATTTATTACGGGTATGTTCCTTCCACGTTGTATACTTATAATAACAATAAGCATGCCATTTGTATCACTACAAATGGCTTGAGATCGATCAACAGACTGTTCAGGAAATTATAATTATTTTGCTGTCCTGAATCTTGCACACTGGATGATCTCATTCCGGTTACGGATAGCATGGGTCGTGGCCAGACACTAAGCGTGGAACATAGTTATTTAAATTTAATTTCAGTTTATCGACACGACGAAGAAGAAGAAGGAAATTATATCGACTATCGCCTAACTTGGTTCATTTCAGGTTCGCTTCTAACTGCATTAACCTGATACTGCAGCGGTGAAGCAGTCAGTTGCATATTACCGGTTGTTTCCGTCGCTACCCGGCGCCCGGGTGAGCCGGGTATACCGATATTGATTGCGGCTCGTCGGGCGCTGACAGACTAATTGTACCCGGATTAGAAACAGGCCCAATATAAAGAGAGTGCAGAAAGTCAGCTTATGTACCAGCAGCATGTTAGTGCTTGTTTTCGTCTTTGCACGGGTGAACCGGGTATACCCTATATTGATTGAGTTACTAGAAGGGACTTGTTTACTGCTAAGTAATGTTTTGGAAGCCAGAAATAAAAAAAAAAAGAAACATACATTAATTTAGCTAGCCCCAAAGTAAGCTTTAAATAGTGGCATCTTTACTCAACGATACTATATATTTTATAATAAATACATATATAGATAAATACCCAAGGCCCAGGACAATTTGAAAAAGGCAATTTTCCAACTTGCCCTGGCTGGGAATCGATCCCAGAACCTTCGCATTGGCGGACTAGCGTGTCTACCATTACGCCACGGAGGTCGTCTAAAAGAGAGTATATGTCTATCAATTTGCAAGAACTACAAATGTATACAGGGTTTAACAAAATATACTGACTCTATTTTAAGGTGAATCCAGTCCATGATAAACAAATGACCACTTTCCCCAAAAAGACATATATCGAAATATGAAAAATAATTTTTCAGTTGACCGATCAGCTGATTCAAGTTTGTATGAAAAGCAAAAAATTATTTTTCATGTTTGATATATGGTCCTTGAGGATAGTTGTTTAGTATCATGGACTGAATTCTCCCTTTAAATAGTTTCAGTATATCCCTTGCTAGTGATTGAAAATAGAGGCAAGTGTTTGTTATCAAATCAAACTTACTAAGTGCCCGGCGTAAGATTGCTTCTTTTAGTCGGTATCATTGTACTTAGGAAGAGACGCATACAATGTGGATTGTTGACTGAGACAACGGAGTGGTTTGCTTTTATATTGCATTATCTTCTCCATCTTACACACAAGTAAACTTAATAATTTCTAGTATCCAGATTTCCTTGCAATGTTTAAAAGATAGAGATATGTAGAGATAGGTAGAAAATGACCGCGCACTTGGTGAGGTTAGAACTAAGATATAGCGTTTTGTTTCATCAGTGACTTATCTCCAAACTTAACAAGTTTCAAGAGTTTCAAGGATTATACCAAGTGATATTTCTCCCCTTTATTTATTTTGTGTCTGCCTTTACGGGCCGGATTACCGCGCCTAATTGTGCCGGTAAACGAATTACCGCTTTCCGCCGAGTCGGGTAAACCCTTTCTGCGGCGATTGGTCATCAGCCCACGGCGTTGACTGATGCGGCTTACACTTCGCTGGCAATTACGGCATATTTCGGATTGTGTTGAGGATTTTGGGGAAAAGTTATGTTTTTGTAATCGATAATTAGGGAAGATTTGGTTGCAGAAATGTTGGTTGTCACAAAAGGCCCTCATAAATAAAATTTATGAAAAATACCTACAAGGAATATCAAGTTAGTTATTTCACTGCGATTGGTCATCTGCCCTCGGCGGCGTTGATATGCAGCTTAGCTTACACTTAACTAGCAATTGAATGCTTTGTCTGTAAATGTATGTGTATGACATACAAACTTTTCCTAAAGGTTGACAGGGAGAAAATGCTTTAGCATTAAGTCTACCTATTGTAGTTTTTGGTTCAATATATAAAATAAAAAGTTAGTCGAGAACATAGTGACACATGGAAAATACTCCATAATTTATATGATAACCTAAAACCTAGTTCTTAAATTTATTGATGATGCAGATAATGATTAGCTTTCTTAAGGATACTTGGGGATAATTTTGTAATTTTTGATGACAGAAAATGCTAGCCACAAAAGGCCATTTATATACTTTTAGAGAATGGAAAACCTGGATTCTGAAAATAATGAAACTAAACAACCTGAACGACTTATATTCTTTATCGACAAAATTACTAAGTAATTTTTAAAATTTAATTCTTGGTTTAGTTTTAGAATAGAAGACAACTACGAATACAACTTTTGAATAAGCTGTTGGCATATACCGACTTTTTAAAAGAAAATTAAGCATGTATTGTCCTATGAATGTATGCCCAAAATGTACAAACATGTGACTAAATATTCGGTTGTTTTGACACAGGATTTGGATGTTGCTTCTTTAGCCTTCATTTCCATAAAATTGGCTCCCACATTCCTCAGCAGGCAGCGGGCATTCCAGCCCTAAACACATAACCTCCCTCTCCTCGTCGGGTAATCACTCCGACCGTAATATAAGCTGCTTTCTATTATCCCCAGATATTACCTTTGTTATGTGTATGTGTGTTCGTGCTGCTTTATCTTATTAATTACTGTTTCGCTTGAGACTTCGTCCGTGTGGGTTTCGGTGTTGCCGCTGGGAAAACTGCCTAATGTAATAAAAACTTATGGTTTTGCAGCTAGTCATTGTTTTTTTTTATATGTGTATAACTAAATTCTATAATAATAAGGAACACAGCAAAATTAAATGAAGCATTATAGGCATAGGCTTCGTTTACATGTGTAAGTGGCCAACACTGCTGTCAGATTTCACAAAAATGTCAAGTTGTCTAAAGGCATCTGATATAGTTTGACCACAGCCATACAATCATGACAGCCAGGACCGATGGCGTAACGTGCCAAAGCACGGAGGCTTTAGAATTTTTTCTGCCACTTGGGACCACAAGTTGCTAAACTTGCGTAAGCAATAGCACCGCTGCCGAGCTCCTCATAGAGCTAGTAATGACATTTTTTTACTTACTACTACTACTTCTATTAAACCTTCCCGGAAAATGCTTCATAGGTTAACGAAAACCGCTATAGTATCACAATCAGCTAGTATTACATCATCATCATTATCATCAGGTCTCTTTTAGTCTCCACTCTCTGTACTATCAAAACCATATATTAGCTAGAGCAGTCAGAGGATTTGGCCTACACTCTCCACGCTGGCCCGACGGTTGGAGAGCTCTCATTAATGTTTATAAGCTTTGTTTAGCTTGTGTTAGTATTACATACATACAAATAAGGCTGCGTAGGGCCCTACACTGAACTGGGTTTCTTTAGGCATATCTTCCCAGCAGTAGTAGTTCCGAAACGTTTTAGCTTTTGCATTACATTACACCATGGTAGTCGACAATTATTCTTATCCATTTTCACTTTACGCTCTATGATATTAACATGCTTTATTGACCAAAAAACTTATTTTTATATCTTATTGCATCATATAGACCACTTAACCCTCAAGCGGAGCTACCTGTTCTGCAAGACCCCGGGTTGCCTTGGCGTGTGTGTGTGGAAATTCACTAATTAACATAGAGGCACGAAGGTTGGGCGTAATTGTTAATTTGGCACATTCGCGCGCAATGACGCACGGAGCCATGCCAGCTACAATTTATTACTTGTATGTGACAATCACCAGTGGAAGTAGACCTGGAGGGTCATACCTTGGCGATGTGGGGAAAGGCCGAGTTGCGCTGGTCGCATTACTTTAAGGGTCGTGTTCGTAATGTTGCTTGTGAAACAATTTGTTGGGTGGCGGGCCCTTTAGGTTCATGTTTTTAGCTTGGATTTCGCGGAGGAGTTCAGTTTTGCGGATAAGAACATGTAAAAACATTGCTCTTTATTTTTGTATCGTAAAAACTTAACTGCAAAAAACAATCAGAATGATTTTCAACTCTATTTTTGTATGTGTCATCTATCTCATCATCATCATCATCATTTCAGTCACATATCGTCCACTGCTGGACATACGTCTCTCCTAAGGATTTCCAAAATGACCGATCTAGAGTGGCCTGCATCCAGTGCTATCCAGCGATCTTGGTTAGGTCATCTGACCACTTTGTGGGTGGGCGTCCTACGCTTCGCTTGACAGTACGTGGTCGCCATTAGAGAACCTTTTTCTCCCATCGTCCATCGGTTCGTCGCGGTGTTCGTCCACTGCCACTTTAACGAGCTAATCCGCTGGGCTGGGTCAGTGGCTTTTGTACTCCTACGAATTTCTTCATTTCTGATTCGATAACGTAGAGAAACACCGAGCATAGCCCTCTCCATAGTTGAGCGATCTTGAGCCTTACTTTGAGTTGAGACCCATAGTAAAGGACCACGTTTCAGAGCCAAAAGTCATCGCTGGTACCTAAAACTCATTGATTATATACACTTTAGTCTTGAGGCACTGAGGTATTTTGGACGAGACACTGCGTAACTTCCTGAACGCTGACCAGGCTGCATCAATTGATCCAGGTAGATATACTGGTCAACAACTTTGAGGGTGGAGCTTCCAACACAAACAGGTAGGGGCACCACATGGACATTCGACAGTACTTTCGCTTTGTCCATGTTCATTTGGCCCACCTGTTAGGAAACTCGACCTAGGTCTCCGAGCATAGTACTTAAATCTTCTAGCAACATTACCTATTTAAACAAAGAAAGATTGGCTTTTTGATTTCCGTCTAAATATATATTTTAATAGAAGAAAAGATACTTAAGGTTTGATACAAATAGTGTTATATTGTAGGTAAGTTTCTATTCCATCTGTTTGTAGGAATGAGTAGATACATCAGATCTCTTGAACTGTAAATCGCTTACAGTTTCTACAAATACAATCTTTACAAATCACATCATTAACTAAATAATATTATTAACTTAACAAACATCCAGCACCCTAATCCAAAACGCTACAATAAAATTATACGATTAAACATAGCAATTTACATCAATCTTACTACTTCATCACCTCTCTTTATTTCATTGCGCGTTCGCTTTGTAACAAATTAATAAGACATGAAAAAGTCGGTAGTGTATGTTAAAGCAATTGATGTAATGGGGTAGATTAGTGAGTGTAGTAGCGGTCAGTAGGGTTGCCCCTCGGGACGGGCTCAGGGTTCACACTCATCGGTTTGTCTGCGCTAATCGACGGATTGTTGGCGCATTGAATGGATAAACTCGAGATGATGGATCATTATTGTTTATTTTGATTTATTTTATGGGACAGTTTGGGGCTGTATTCTTTAGTGCTTGTTACATTTAATTTACTAGTAGTTAGCCCCAAACTATGAACTCGCTATTCAAGGCGAAAAACATAATCCAGAGGCGTCTTCATTTGAAATTAATTGTTTAATTATAATTCAGATGATAATTAAATTAGTACTCATGGAATATTTAGTGATGCATGTATATTATACCTAGATGCAGATTTTTTAATAACGAAAATCATTTTCTTTTGCTAGGTAGGTAGCTAATATTTTGATACAGGTAAGTAGGCATCTTAGTAAATGTAAAATAAGTAAATAAATATTAATATAATATAAAAATAATAGAACTTAGTGCCTTGGAAGGCTCATTAAACCGTCAGGCTCAGTTGTCATCATTAGACGGCAATCAGAAGCTATCTTAGACGCCTTTAGGCAGCTTGAAAAAACTGACATCAATGTCCACAATCCACTTACACCTTAGCTTACACAGAAGTTTACGTAGAAGATGAGCATTTCTCTCTTTTCTTATGCATCTTGATGACGTAAACATGACGACTTAACTTTTCGTCTTGTAAAGTTAAGTTTTAATAATGTTTAAGTAGAGTCAAAGATAATATAATTACTAACGTAACTAGAGTTAAGTTTTTATTTAACTTCCCATCAACTGAGTAATTTGTTATTTTTAATGCAACACCAACTCTTTTCAGCGGGCTTATTATCCGCGACGTGTTTATAAAGCAAACTTTTTAATTTGTCCGCCTTTCCGCAAGTCATTCCATTACCGAACGCTCAATAAGGCGCACAAAGGTTCTTATTTACGCGGCATAATTCCATTTCTCCGTAGAACGGGACGGAGCGGGCGGCGACCAATCACGTGCAGCCGCTCAATGCAGCTTCGCAATTTGAAATACAATGACGCGCCCGGGGCGGGTTGTTCAATTGCTTTGGACACATTTTGATTAGTCGGTAATGTGCGAGTTTGAAGGGTCAGGTGGAGATGTAATGAATTGGCTCACAATATGGAGAATTGGTGAATTCCAACCTGTGTGGTTCCAGGATCCTGTGGGGTTCCGGGTTAGAATAGAACCACTCCATCTGTTCCTGTGGATGTCGTAAGAGGCGACTAAAGGACTAAGCACAAACATCTCGTGCTACAATTGCATTCTCAAGGAGGGTTAACGTCGTCAAAAGTGGCCGTTTTTCGCAAATGTGCGTAGTAAAGCTTAACGTTCTCACTTTAAACTGTAAACAGTAGTTCATAAAATACTTTAAAGGGTTATCTAGGACTTGGTAGTAGCAAAATTTTAAATGACGTCTGCGTTTTCTTTGAAATGATTTATTTTAAATGGGGGCAGCACTGGACCCCGGAAAATTTAGGTACGGCCTTAAGAAATAAATATGTAGGAACAAATTCAGAGTTTAACTGGCACCAAAGTAAGTTTTTAAAAACGTATTAATCTTTTATGATAAGTACACACATCCCAGACTCAGGAGAATTTGAAAAAAGGCTATTTTCCAAATTGCCCCTGGCTGGGGATCGAACCCAGAACCTCCGGAGAGTGCAAATTAGCATGTGTCATCAGAATCAGGATAAATATCTACGAGTAAACCTAAAATTTTTACAGGATTAGGTATATGATTTTAATTTAAGCGGAATAAAAAGGTAGAGCAAAGACCCAATTTTCCTAAGAAATCTAGCATATACCGCTAGGTATATCTAGGACTAGATACTTCCGACATTGTATCATTTTAGCTATATACCTAGTTAGATGTCGGAAATACCTTTGGATAGGCCTGCCTTACAGTTCCTTATAATTCAATAAATTAAATTAAGCGAAAATAAACTTTTCCATTTTTTTAATCGACTTTTTAGTATAATTTACCTAAAATGAAAACCAGCTGCCATGCCATTCCTTTTCCTTTCTTCCAGACTGAGTAAAAAATGTATAAAAAGCAGCACGACCCCTGGCGAGCAGCTTTAAGCCGTCACATCAACACGGCTCACCCATAACTCAGTTTGCGGCAGATTTCCCCGATCTGAGTAACACAATCAGTTAGAAACGAGGGAACAACTTTATAACAATATCCTTATAGGTACTTAATAATATACATACAGACATACTATCACCCCTGTGACCCACAGGGGTAGGTAGGGGCTATGAATGGACCTCTACTTCCCGTGATCCTGATAGACTTCTTCTACACTCATCACTATTTAATAAAATATTTACCAAAATACCTTTCAACCGTAACTTAACATTAATTTACATAAACATTTCCTTTTATGTGTAAGGTATTTACTTTTAATCAAAATATCAAGTAAATAGGCATCAACACATGCCTATTTATTAGATTTTTTGCGTTGCATTTCTTCCGTTAAAATGTTCTTCCATCCAAAAAACTTAGAATGTACCAGATGCTTCTCTTCCCGGACAAATAGTAGAAGCCGAAAGAGGGAATGGGCGAAAATGCGAATCATGTTAATAGGTGATGTGCCTTTTCGCCCGCCATTTCGCTAATAGTGGCCTTTGAGTCTTGCGGCCCTGGGCTCTGTCTGCTTAGAACTGCAAGACCCCAAATGCTCAGTCTTCCCCATAAGAGATAATGACGTGATAGTATGTATGTTAAATGTAAAAAATTCTAGGTTTGTAAATGGCACAGACCTACCACTACTAGACTTGCAACGATATTGCTAGAAAGAGGCTGTCAAATACAGTACAACGTAAGTGTGAAAGAAACGCTGATATGTTTTTGTCTCGTGGCTGCTATAGGCCTACTGTCAAAATCTGGGCCAAACAAACCACAAAACGATCGAAGAAAGTTATTAATTTTAGGGATTTTATCATATAAAAGGTGATTTAGGGTTTTTTTTGAGCTTATTATAAGTTAGTAACCATAGTGTATTCTCTGACGTGTGCAAAATATAGGTGGAGGCAACAATCAAATATAGAAAGAGATGCACTAAAGTGGCCACACACTATGCAGGTCTAGTAGTGGTAGGTAGGTCAGTGGTAAATGGCTATTTTGCTTATAAATAAAGAAAACACTGACTTTTTCCTTTTTGAACATGTCATAAATTAAAAATGACAAAATAAGTGTGTATACCAAACAGACATAATACTCGTATCCCTAGCTTTTCGGATTTTAAACCAAAAAGGCTTTATAGTCCTTAAATAATAAAATAAAATAATATAATTTCGGTAACTCAGATAACTGGGAAATGTTGACAACTTAATTCGCCGTCTATCATTATAGGTACTTGTTCAGTCTATGATTTAGTTGTTCAATTAGCAACGAATCAAACAAACAGGTTGATTAGACGAGTGCAGCGGTATTGGAGCAATTACGCGATCGCCAGTGGCGGCCGGACGCCGCGCTGGTTCGAAAGCGCTTATTCACGCCCGCTAGTTGCCAGAGTTGCCTAGTTAACAGCTGTCGAAATGGTGTAAGCCATAAGCGGAAACATGCACAAGCCAGGTGTCACCTGTGCGCTTATTTTCGATTTGGCAATGTTTAAATTGTCGATTGCCATCGGTTTATTTGTAAAAATTACGCGGTCGTTATGTAGTAGCGGTTAGATGCCGCCTCTGCGTTCCTAGTGGCTATTTAACAGCTGTTGAAGCTGCGTATGCCATAGACGACAGCAGACGCGTATCTGCTTCCGTCTACAAGCCTTTTTGCAACTAAGTAATGTGGAATTTGCAGTATCCACCTTAAACTCATCACAAAACAGCCACTGTGTCTGCTTTCACTTGTCCACTTATTTTAGATTTCGTAGATAATGTTTACTCAATATGTGTTAAAATAGTCATTTATCTTATGTGTTAATAAACTAACGCAATACCTCTCAGAGGGTACCTTAGCCCATGAAACTGAACAACTTTTGTTCTAATACTTTCACGAAACCCAAAAACCATCGGATTTTTATACAAATTGACTCGATCAGTTTGTATGAAAATTCAAATTATTTTTTTGGGTTTCTTTTTGCGTTATTTCATTAACACGTTGTATAGTATCCAATAAACACAAATAAATACTCATGTTTATGGAAAGATTTATAACAACTTTGTTTTATTTTACTATTTCATATTCTGTATTGTTGTAGGTATATCAGTCAACGCTACCTTCCCTTTGTTTGGATATCGTTACCGTGACGCTCTCGATCAATGCGCTTACTGAATTATCCGAGTTATTTCGGGTTTAGTACTGTTATGTCTACTGTAGGATACTTAGTAAATAATTTGGCCCATAGTATTTAGGTGTCGACAGTATTGTCTCATATAATGGTATTGGCGCTACAGAGTTGATAGGTACGTTTGGACTTTTCGGTACCTACTAAGTTTGCCCATTATATCTTTAAGAATTAATCTAAGCAATCTCAACTTAACTATGGAGCCATTTATTAGGGTTCCGTACAAAAATTAAAAAACGGAACCCTTATAGGATCACTCGTGCGTCTGTCTGTCCGTACGTCTGTCACAGCCAATTTGCTCCGAATCTACTGGACCGAATCAGGTGAAATTTAGTAGGATGGTGTAATCCTATGACCCAAACACATATATGCAAAGTAAAGTAATATTATTTTTTAAATAAGGGTCATTTTCGGGGGATAAATTAGGAAATTGAAAAAAAAAGTTTTGCAAAACTTACTGTGTGTGTACTGTTTCATATATCAAATGAAAGGGCTCGTTATGAAGATCTCAAATATATATTTGTTATAATTATAAAATAAATAGTTTTGATTTTATTCATGAAAGAAGACGAAAATTGACCATTCCCCCCTTGATCTCCGAAACTACTGATTAGGCTCAGTAGTTTCGGAGATCAGGGGGTCATCAAATTTTGAAAAAAAATACAAAATATAGTTCATTGCTTGTAGATTAGAGGAAAACCTATCCGAATTTAATCAATTGTACGGAACCCTCTCCACACAAGTTTAACTCGCACTTGGCCGGTTTTATTTAAGCTTAGAAGTACCTATTTACAAAACCTATCTTATTTCTTGCATTTCAAAGCAATCTTTGTGAGTTTTGAACAAACGAATTTTAATAATAAAAAAATTTAATTATTAATATTCATTCAGAGGTCTTTAATAAAGGAAACGCCGGTATTCGAGGTTATCGATAGAAATTAACCCAAAAATTTTAAAAAAGGCTTGTAGTATTTTGAGATAAATTATAAACTGATTCAAAATGAAATACCTATACAAATTTTAATCATTTAATACGGTAAAAGATCATTAAAATGAATAAACATTCAATCTCCTATCCATTGCCATAATCTGTATAATGATATTACCGGAACTATTGAAATCAATTTTCAATAACGCAAATCCTGCTGGATATGATAATCGCGTATCAGACGCGGCACGACGACGCATGAGTGAGTACAGTGGTAGACACACTGCGAGTGGGCAATGGTCAATTTGACAACCTGAGTGGGGTGTACCATCAGTACCATCACGCATACCACGTTTACCAACACGTTAGTCTGACTGAACTCTGGAGGTTCTTTTTCAAAGTGTCCTGGGTCTTGGGTGTATACCTACTGTATAGGTATCTACAATGTTTAATTGAAATTTGCATAGTAAATTGATCCACGGGCTATACTACTTATAGATCACTAGAGTATAATATAACAGTCAAAAAACAAATAAAAAGTTGCATTTCCATGCAAAACTGTGCAGCGGCCCGAATGTCGTTTCTTTTTTGTTTTTTTACTGTTATTTTAATTTAATTATACTATAGTGATATAGTTAGTTAGTTGTAACTATATCACTATAGTGATAAAGTTTAGCCCGTGGTTCTATTTATTACGCATAAGTATTTCAAATACACGTTGTTTACAGAATCGTTAGTATCCCCATAATAGTTCGAAACATCCTTTTTGGTTAACTTAATCTGTGTGATTTGTTTTTATTTATTTAGTTCTCATTTATTTAATGTTATTATATTCCTAATTACTCAATAATATAAATAATATAGCTGGGGCTCTATTGTACTCACACTTGTATTAAATGGAATGACGCTTATAGCGAGGTATAATAGTCATATTTACATCTCTCTGCCAGTAAGGAACTCTACCAGTATCTTTAAAAGTTATAAATTTCAAAAAGTCGTACGTATCTAATTATTCCTAATAAAATAATTATACGATTATAAGATGAAGATACCTTCTATCCCGCTGTAATTACTCATGCGACGGTCTGCGTAATTAAAAAACATATTAGGGACATGTTGAATGTTGTAGGGAGTCGAACTCGCTTTGAGGCTTAAGCCGATTGGCGAAATGTGGTTTCAAGAGCCTTTTTAAAGTGGACTCAGAGTGGCTTAGCCTTATGTCGGGAAACGTCCACGGGGCGCTTTCTTAATCGTCTGCCATGAGATGTGTCTCAAAAGGTTTTCATGGCTGATACAAGTTCCAAACATTTTCTTAATTAAAATGTGCTTAAATTTTTTAGATGGTAATTTTTTCTATCAGAGGATTAAAATGTACAGTGTACAAGTCACCTCACTATTACCCATTGCTTGACGTGGGTCGTCTAAATCAATTACGATGCTTACTCAGAACGTTGTGCGTGCTCCAAGCCATTATCAAAAATCGTGTTGTGCAAGGAACTATGAAGCAAACTTCAAGACCGAATCCCTAACATCGTGAACAGAAAACCAAAGATTATGATCGCGGAATGCGTATGGCACAGAGTGATTGGCAAGCGAAACGTTGGTCATGTGGAGATCTCTACGGCACTTCTTCTTTCTTCGTCTAAGCGTGTTCCCAGTTGCATCCTCAGCTGTGCTGCTACGGAGCCTGGTGTGCGCTTTCCCGCTTTTACTTCTCTAAATATAACATGCAGTCAATGGTCACCCAAGGCTGTCAAAGATCTTGCAAAATGGAGAAGAAATAGCCGGAACAGTTTAAATGATTTGGCTCCTGTGGATGGCTGTCAATTTGATTTGATTCGATGATCAATATCAAATCCCATTTACCTATCCATTGCTTGGATTCCTTAAGTAAAATACTTGACTGAACGCATAGTATAGAAACTTTTATGAAATAAAGCAACTATTATCTTTTCAACTGCAAGTGTAACTGCCGCCATGATAAGTATTAACGTTTTCCCTCATTAAGTGCAGTGTGAATGTGATGTGTTAACAGCCGGAAGGCGGACAGACAATGTGGCCGGCCAGCCGTGGACATGTTATTTCAAAAACGGCGGTTATTATGAAAATAACATGCGGTATAACGGGGCCTCATCCAGGCTGCTCTGGGGAAAAAGTAACCGGCTTTCTCATGATACGCCGACCAAAGTAATCGTAATAGGTGAATATAGCATCCATAAAGTAAGTAGATTTAAGCGATGCGATAGAAGAAAATGGGTGCGATGGAGAAGGCAATGGCAAACCATTCCATTATCTCTGCCAAAAATCGTCATTGTGTGCTTCTATTTTTACACAATGTAACCGATAAGAGCCTGGCTCTTAAATGTAGAAGAAGATAGTAAAAAACTATTAAAATTAAAAAAGTTCAATCACATTGAAAGCCAAGGGTTTTTGTTTTCGCCGATGTTAAAAAGAAAAAATAGTACTTATGTAGTTTATTTTTTCTATTGTAGTACCTAAATGTAACATTGTTTATTTTTCCATTTAAAAATTATCTTGATTTGGGAATAGTTCTCCGTTGTCAAACACTTCCACTGCTGAAAAATGCAACGTGTGTGTTTTTCCAAAGAGGAAAACACATACGGTGCGTTTTCAGCAGTGGAAGTGTTCTTAGGTTGTTGTATACAAATGTGTATTATACAGAGTTGTAAAGTAAGAAACCTATTTACCACCAGACTATTTACTACAAGGGTTTTACTATTAATACTACCAGAGTTGTAAAGAATAAATTCGTAGACTCGTAAAAAGTTTCACCTCATTTCCTCTCCAAGCCCATATAAAATATAATGCAAATCATTAACACTTAACATCCTCTTCATATCGGACAACACGACAGACGTACAAAGGGCCTTATTATCCCCATATTATTTTAATATTGTTGCAATACCCACAATACCCACTCTATTATTATTTGTACAAACACTAATGAGCGTGTAGGCACCTCTTTTTATCACCAATTTCAATTTGCTTTCGTATTAACCAATTTTAAACCTTATGTCTTCAGTGTTGGAAGGTTTTGAAGTGTTCGTTATAATGGTGAGAGATACAAAGGAGTGACACGGGATGCGTCTAGAGCTGTCAGCTGGGTTTTGAGAGAAAATAAATGTGTAATAGTGATTAGAGGAATTTGGTGGAGTGAGGAAGGGTGGTCCAATCGCATGTTTTATTAGGCTCGAGTATTCTGATGCAACGCTGAGAAAATAACTTGAGTCGAGGGGGATTATTACGAGGCAACTTGGTGTCATCGCTGTTCAATGTGATTTCAAAAATGTGATGAATAAGCATATCTGACTGTAATTTAAATTAGTTGACAAGCCGCTTTGGTAGATATATAAATGTTCTTGTATTTGTATAATGCAAGTGTATGTAATAGATGTAAGTCGTTTTTATCACAATAAGCAATTAAACAATGATAAATAGATATAATAGACATCACCCAGTTGGTTGACTGGTAGATAAAGCTTTAGGCTTTAAGTCCGCTATTAGACTTAAATTAATAAATATGTTTCATTTCATTTGGTACGCTTATTAAGTTTTATTTCCCAAATTCTATTTTAGCTGCTGAGTTGCTGATATTTCTAACGCTTGCAAGATACACTTTTTTAAAGTGGACGTATCTACTTTATAAGGTACTTTAATGTATTTTTTCCTTCCCAATGATTATCCTACAGATATTGAATGTGAGGTTGGTGGTCACCCCGCACACACCTGCGCACACAGCCCACCGTACCCAATGTTTAATTGCCAGACGTGCTCGGCAAATAAACGATAGAATAGTATTGCTACACACTTACTAAGAATTAAAATTGCTGTTATGATATATGATGACGGTAATTATATTCCAGTTAGTACATATTAGCTATTATCGACGCCCATTTACAGTTGAAGCGTAGTTATAAGAAAATGAAAATTGGCTTTACGTGTAACAAGCTATTTATTTTGATAAAATTGAATAAAAGAAAGGAAAAGTTATGTAGTAGATTTATAATATTATTTTATTTAGTGTAACTAATCATCTACTACATAGATGTATGTAGTACATGATTAGTCACACTACAACTAACTCATCTTTCCTCTTGCAAAATATAATTTCGGAAGTTTTACTTAGTGTGTTTATAATTAAATAGTTCTCAAGCTAAGGAGACTGTTAGGATGATACCTGGCTCCCAAAGAGATGTGAATTACTTCGTTCACATAAATATGCAAATAGAGGTGCAAGCAAAAGCTAATACGAGTATCTAGTCATAAGCAAAGGTACAGAATACAGTAAGAGTATACAGAACGGAATCTCCTAAGGTCCCGCGCAATATGTGTCCCCGTTCCCCGTTCCCGTACCTCTCCCTAGTTTTCGCCTTGTCGAGGAGCGAGAGCAGGCGAACACACACTGCATGGCGCACAACAACGGGGGAGAGGTGCGGTGGCGGGGAACGGGGACGCATAATGCGCGTAACTTAGAAGATTCAGTTCTGTATACTCTTACTGTACCTATTATGTGGCAAAGGCCCGAATACTACGCAACAGCGCTTCTTACATTGAAAAATACAAAAACCACCTCAGATTGTATGCAGGAAGGCCCTTCAACATTCAAGGCTCTATATCTACCGTAAACAAATACCCGAAAAGGCGCCGAAATAGAATAATGAGCGGCGTAGGGTTAGTGCCGAAGGACCAATCGCGGGAGTTCGGCTCGTAAACAACCGACCAATTCAAGGAGACCGGCCCTTCAAGCTGAGGGCTAAGGGGCGACCTTTCTTGAATTTTTCAGCGCTGTAATGGCGAGATGTGTGGAGTGCCAACAACTCCTTAGCTGACCCTACTGAGTGATACGAGTACCTACCAGTGAATAAAGGCAAGGGGTTCAAGAATCAACAATCAAATATTTATTTAGAAACTAGGCCTTCTCAAGCCTTTTTTCAAGTTAGTCCTAATAATAAAATTATACCTTATAATCAATTAGGTAGGCGTGCCTATTGTAATCTGGATATTAATGTTGGTTCGATAGCTAATTTTGTTCTCAATAGTTAAGCTATTTTTTCATTTTAAATTTAATTATAAACTTTTTTTCCCGTGCAGATCATAAAGCCGATCAAGGGAATGGACGAGAATCTGAATCATATGAATAGGCGATGTGGTTAGCAACCCATCACTTTTATGTTTTCCCTTTTCCACCTTCATGCCCACCATTACGCTACAAGTGGCCTGGGCTTTACCGCCCTAGGCTCTGTCTACCCCGTTAGGGATAAAGACGTGATAGTGTATAAACTTTTTTTTAACTAAAATATCTTGAAAAAAATCACGCCAACTGACAACAAAGACAAAGTACTTGAAATACTGGCGATGTGTAAGACAGACCATCAAATAGCTACATGAAGCTATACAGTTGTTTGTTTTACGAGTAAATAATAAATTAACACACTTTCTTCTTAACACACTTCTATTTCGTCTCTATTTGAAAAATAATCCTACGAAAATAGTACCAAACTAGAAGAATTTCCGGATTTGACCGCGTCTTCTGCAAATAGGTTCAGAGCTAAACTGGCGGAAATAAAGCTCGGTAAACACCTTTCAGGCAATCGAGGGCGAGCACCTGAAGCCTTCGGGCGAGGCCGTCGTTCGCCTACTTTGTGCTATATTGTCGCCTCGTTGGTACTGGGTGCTTATTGGCACTAGTCTGGTTTTGAAAACCTCTCTAGTAGAGGTTTTTCTATTCGATACATATTGTACCAATGTTAGTTACATATATTTTGCTCCTTGCTTGCTAGGGATGAGGCTAAGTTCAAAATATTTTTTATTTATTTAAACTTTATTGTACAAAATACATTTTGTATAGCACAATAGGCGGACTTAATGCTAAAAGCATTATCTGACAGCCAACCTTATATAAACCTTATATAAATGTTGTTCTATTTAGTCCGCCAGTTTGATAATTAAAAAAAATGGATGTTAGACGACCTCTAAGGCGTAGTAAACACGTCAGTCCGCCTCAATTCAATTCAATTCAAAATATCTTTATTATCATAGGATATTTAAAATATCTCTTAATAATAGTCACTTTGTTTTGTTTTGCACAAATGTTGACGTCAAATCGTTACTTAAAGCTAAGTTTACGCCGCTTCCTAGGCGCAAGTGCAGAAGAAGCGACAACAAACTGCACTGCACGTTTTCTCCAAAGACGTCAACTAACAAACTAAAAACTTAAAATTAGTTATAAGATGGACAGAGATTACATTGTTTATTATGTCATAATTAATTTGAATATAAGAATTACGAAATTTAAAATAATGTCAATTTGTAAATTTAGTATGTACCAATGTACCTAAATTATGACATGTCTAAGTATACAAACCTTTAAGAGGGACCCGCGCCAAGCTCAAGCCAGACCTTTTTGTCTTTAAGATAGTCATCGGTCCTATAATAAGCCTTCTCACAAAGTACTTTCTTTACATAAGCTTTGAATTTTCTGTCTGGCATATCAAGGACCGATTCTGACAATTTATTATAAAAAAGTATACACTTCCCCATAAAAGACTTACTGGGAGGTCCTGGATTCGATGTCCAGCTAGGGTAAGTAGGAAAATATAAAATATTATTATTATTGAGTTAGTATCCCGTAATACAAGTTTGAACTTTGTTTGGGACAAATCCGTCAGCACTGTTATTTGTCCTTATCTATTTTTTATTTTTTCTTTACTTAATAGACCCATATTTTTCCGTTTATCAAATTATTCAGAAATCGTAAAGATAAAGTGCATCGAAGTTCCGAAGTGGAAGCTTGAGATGTCACCGTCCTGTACAAATCGTACGAGACCGTGACGTCAAACGTAATTTATATGCGCTGTATCGTCGTCAATATTTGTTAGTCAGAGAAAATTAAATACAAGTACAATATTGCTTGAATAGGTTACCCGATGAGCCAAAATTATTTTTTCAGTCCACATGCATTTGTTTTCATAAGTAATAAAATGTAACGTTCCTGATATAAGTTTCGTCACCGGTTTCCGAAGCACAGGTAAGAATGCAAGAGGTTCTCTCAGCTTGTTCCCAAGCTCTCTCAATAGAGAAACACTCAAAGTAGAGTCTGTATAGTGGCTTATCATCGGATACTATTCAGGACTATCCATAAAAAAACTAATAACTATGTACTACTTTAAAAAAATCTTTTTTAGATAAGACAACCCTTGAGTTGCGGTACGGTAACCACTTACCATCAGTTGGACTGTTTGGCACCTATAGTTGTATAAAAATAAATAATAGAGATTACACACTCTAATAGTTGGGAGCTCGTGGCTTGTGGGACATTGTATGCTCTCCAAACGTTTTCAAAGTGGAGGGTTGCCTGATCTCTTGAGGATCTCAGCGATCTAGGTTATTTACACATCTATTTTGCATGTTTTAATATACTAACTTTTAACAGATAAAATTATTCTATTTGTCCGAGTGAGCGAAGCGTCTCAGTTCCGAGATTGGGCAAAAAACTTTTCTCGCCTACAGGTCGTATTTTTTAACCGATTTTGACGAAAATTGGTACACAAGTTGATTTATTCAAATTTTGTAATCGATGGCGATTTTTGACTAGAGTGGAAATAGGGCTGATATATGGACGGATTTCCCTGAAATAGCTTTACTAAGCCAGGGTGAGAGGAAAGTGTCGGTTAAAGCATGGTTATAAGTGCCCGCGGGCCTGCTGTTCCCGCAGAACCACTGGTTACTATACATTATGAAGCTCCTTTGTCTAAGCAGAACACTAGAAACAAGGCTATGGCATCAGATAGGTAGGTAGTCGCTATAAAGCGGAGACGAAAGACGACGCAAATCACCCGGCGGGGTCCCGCTGAACATATAAACCACTGTAACTAGATTACACAGTGGGAAACCCAGCAAATTGCTTTATATCGAAGACACGCTACTGAGTACTTAATAGTCAGAGAAAAAGAATTTTACAATGTCTTCAGAAAATCTTTTGATAGTAAACCGATTATCGGAATAAGGCCTCCATGTAAATTCTGAAACAGGCTAGAGCTATTATGTAAAACTAGAGAAGACACCACATATCACTGTTTTGTCTCGTTCAATTTTAGCTATCTTCATAAACTTTAGTGAGTTAATTTCTAAGTAGCTAGAACTGTCGACAGTTTATACGAAAACCATACGAAAACATAAGAAACATATTAAAACGTCTTGGTGTGTGTAAAAAACTGTATGAATAATTTAAGAAATACGGCAAAGTGTAAAGTAATAACTTTCCATCGGTAAGTAACCAGATTTCATTGCTTGAAAATTAAATATTATATTATACGTATGATAGAATTCACGCCGACATTTATTAAAAAATAGAACAGGAACTTATGTTTGAGATAGCTACTCTATATATGCTACGTCAATGAAACAAGGACCTTTACTCCAAAAGCGGCACGACAGAAGTACGTAGCTACGTGTCCGCGTTTCAGTATTAGTTAAGCAATATTCAGCGTTACGAAATGATGATAAAGTCTTATTTGGTTTGACATAGAAACAGGACGACACTTTCGGATGACGGTCGTGCTATATTATAAGTAAGAGTAACGGTTGCAAGAATTTCACACATTCTAAAATGTAATTTAATTTACGTAGTATGAAAAAAATTGGTCTCACAATTTATGGTTAATTTTGAGACCAATTTATTTCCATATTCAGCAATAAAATCACCAAATCTTACGATGGGGTTGACGTAATCAAATATACTTTAGGTGCAGCCAATACATCACCGCGATACACCCGTTTCCTAGGACAATACCATTATCGAGCCAGCAAACATAATTAACAGATGCGCACTTACTTTAATTATATTGGCCTTCAGTTGTACTACTGGCTTTTGTAAAGCAGAGTACAAACCAAGGCATACTATAAATATATAAGACAAATCACACTGATTGAGCTAGCCTCAAAGTTTAAACTTTTTAAGGGATACTGACTCAACGATACATACTATATTTTATAAAAATACCCAAGACCCAGCCATGTGGTTACCGGCAGAGTAGAAGGCGACTTGTGAAACACAAGTTAAACAAGGCTTATGAACATCAATGAAGCCTGTCCAACCCTTCTGGCCAGCGTGGAGAGTGAAGGCCAAACCCCCAGGTTACTTGGGTTTGTATGGCTCTGTACTACAGAGAGGGTCGTGCTCCTGCAGTGGAGACTAAAAAAAGACTTGATGATGTCATGATAGATAGATAGATAAAAAATTTATTTGTTCACTGTACCACACAAATAACATTCAATTAGATACATTAACAATTAATTATATAAAATACTAAATGAAACAAAAATTAAATTATGAAAATATTAATCTAGCATGCAGCTGTGTGCCACAGTTACACAAAAAGGCTACAGCTCAGCCAAACGCTACTCTGAGAGAGTAGCAGCTGATTTTCAGCTGGCACCCTTAATTAAGAGCACGCGAACAAGACCCACTGCTGAGGTACGTTTAAAAATAATAATTATAGGAAAAATAATATTAATCAAAATTAATAAAATACAATCGAATGAAAATAACGATATTAATATTAAAATGCATATTTATAAATTTTAATTGATTGCATACATATAATCATTACCATTATATTACAATTACAATGGCCAAGTATTCCAATTAAAAATACCCAACAAAAAAAACAAAATTTACACAAAAAAATTACACATACAATTCAATATCACATTAATAATCTATTAATAATCTCACTAATAATTACAAATTCATAACCCTGTCTGTTTTAAACACAGGACGCTACTTTAAACGTTCAAGGTGTATATTCGGCTGATGCGGCGAGCAAAGTGTTTGGGCATAGCATTTTTTTGTGTCTCAAGAAGGTGTACTTTATATAATTTTTTGATGATGACCTGGGATAATGAAAAAGGCAATTTTTCAATTTACCCTGGCTGGGGATCGAACCAGAATGTCCGAATGATGGACTAGAGTGTCGAGTCGACCACGCCACGGAGGTCATCAAAAGATTTTATTTCGGCCTTAGCCATGTTGTGAAATCAAACAATAACAAAATTGACCACTTACGTAGCCAACGAGGTTCTCAGAGTCTGTTTGGATAATCCAGGGTTTGTATGTACGGTAATCGAGCACCTATCTTGTATCGAAAGATTAATTTGGTATGTAAATTTTGTTTTAAGTACATATTTATATCTAGTTTATCTTTATATTCATTCATAGTTAAGTTTAGTTTAATTTATACTTTATTATTGTTATTTATCTACCTATTAGGTACTTATGTTTATGCATAAATGATTAACTTATTTGGTAGGCAAAGGGTAAGTCTAAGAAAACTTACCTCATTGTGGATATTAGTCATTCTGAGTCACTAGACGTTGTAGGGATAGGACGTAGTGGGACACTGGAGTGTTTGGATTAGTAGTCATTCTGAGACATGATGGACGTAATAGGACACTGGACTCTTTAGCACATTGGACATTGTAGGAGAATACACAATGTCAGCCACAACGGTATGATCAATCATGGAGTTTTGAAAGAGTTATCGCGAGCGTACACTTCTTGGCCAACTTCTACTAGAAGTCTTCTAGTTAGGTATGTGTACATTCTGTAGATACTACTCCTTAGTGGGTTGTATCGACGAACTGCCGAATGTAGGTGGTGTACCTCTCGTAATTACGTGTTTGTCTGTTTGTGCAGTTGCGGCGAGTAATCGATTGCCGCGCTCAATGCCGGCACGTCACACGCGGCAATTAACTACCGTGATGAACGGTGTGCAAATAAGGTAAGTACACGAACGAATTATTTATAGACTTTAGATAGAGAAATCAGTCGAATACGACATTAACATACAAGTTATAGTATAGTTAATATTATTTTATATTCTATTCTTTGTTTTTCGTTTTGCAGATTAAAAGATGGCTGACATTTATTATAATGAAAATGGTGTCACTTTTCAGGTTCTTATTTGCACATGTAAGATGGCAGATACTTATAGTTTTTGTTTAGCATTCGATATAACTAACTACCTGAAAAGTCCTCCCTTTCATTGTTTTTATTTATTTATTTAATATTTTCTTGCACAATAATCTAACGATTATAATTATAATAGATTATAATTAACATATTGTTCACTGATACCTATTTATAGCAGCATGTAAGCATCCCTTTATGAAGCTTTTTCCCCATCTTTAAAATAAATTAAGTACGAATGTAATCCAACTGCGTCTCTAAGTCATAACGTTAGCGTTCAGCACTGAATTAACTAAGTATGTTGTATGCCGTGGTTGAGTGATGGCCGCCACGCCTTATGGCGAGAGTGCTGGAGAATTCTAGGAACTCCAATATTCTCAGCGCATCTAGTACAGACACTAGGGCATACAAATGTTCCATTAATAGCTTTCTAACTAGAATTGTATAAAATAGAATGGTCCAGCACGGTTTTATTATCATGGAAAATATACAAAAAAATATAATAATAATATATATAACAATAAAATAAAAGTCACGGCTGTGCGACTTTGGAATGCCCTTCCCGATAACATCATGAAAGCACAGACACGGAACACTTCAAAATGCTGGTAATTCGACACTATCGCGAAAAAGCTTTGCTGCAATAATTTAAGTAAGTATATTTATTTTATGCTTATGTATTCATATTTATGTAAGTCTATTTTTAGTATGTAAATATGTATATGGATTAATGGAATTTATATATGAATATACTACCCATTTACTACCTTTTCTGCTACGTCCCTAAGGTGAACTGGTAGACAATGCTTAGCTTTAAGTTTTACCTTTTGTATTATAATCGTTAGATTATTGTGCAATAAATATTAAATAAATAAAATAAAATTTTAAATAAATCAAATTTCATTAGACTTAAAATTTTAAAAAATAATGGTATGTAGCGTGCCAAATATATCACCACCTTTAATTTAAGCACAAGTAGGTAATTTCTCCAAAATCATACCAGTACATTTGCCCTACATATCTATCAGGGGGTGGTCTTGATTTTTCGACTTTTGAAATGTTACCCCGGGCACGTCATTTCAATACCTACTATAAAAAATTACTTAATCAGTGTTTTTATTTTTATTTTAGAGGTCTCTACCAGTTGTCAAACTTTTGGAAAAACATTGTATGGACATTTGACTTACGAGTTTCCTTAATTGATTAAAATTATGCTACGTTTTACATCTTTTTTCTAATATAAAAGAAGACACTGACTGGCTGACATATTGACTGATCAATCAACACACAGCTGAAACCGCTTAGTCTAGAAGCATGAAATTTTGCACAAGGGTACCTTAAATGACCTAAGTGTGCACTAAGAAGAGATTTTGTAAATTCATCATCTAAGGGGTTAAAATGAATGTTAAAAGTTTGTTTGAAACTTGGTCAATTTTGAAGTTAGAAATGTTATTACATATGAGCTCATGGTTCAAAACAAAAGTTTATTGTAGCACTATTTTAAAAATATCTTTGAAAGGGTAAAATAGAGAAATTAATGTTTGTATGAATATCGGTAAATTTTTAAAAATTAAACCCCACGGGCAGCGGTCGGCATCAACTAGTAATAAATATGCAGAGATTCACAAAGGTTTCCTTCCGTATTCTCCCCGCACTCCTTTCTTCTACTGGACCATATGCGTCAGCTGTCTACAACACCGAACACATTTATTGCATGGAATTTCAGCCTTTTGACACCACTGCTGAAAACACCTGTGTAAAGTATAGAGTTTGTGAAATGAAATAATATAGAAAGAATGAATTATAATTTAATTTATTTAAATTTATAATAATAAAAATCATTTCGTGCTCTGTGTCATGAAAATATAAATCCAAGCTCTGCAAATGAAAAAATCTTCATAGCACTAAGGACCACCCTAGAAACTCTACGAGTTTCCCCCTCCCCCTTCCTATCCTAGCATCGTACATACAGGGTGACTTTTTAAACACCAGCTAAATTTTTGGAACAAGTTCAATCCATGATATTGAACTAATTTCTATAAAAAAGTTATTAAAAATCGATAAAAATTTTTCGTCCTTCCATACAAAATCCGTTGCTCTGAGTTAATTGTTTTTATGGAAAGTAAGTAGTAATCATGGATTGAACTTGCTCCAAAAATTTGGCTGGTGGTTAAAAATTCAGCCTGTATATTTAAAATCGTTTCTCAAATAATACATGTAGAGCATATTTTGAGAGCACTTTAACTTTTGATAAGTATTCTATGGATGGATGGACTTCGAAATAGATACTAATTTACTTGAGTCGTTTTTACAAAGGTTTTGATGCTGTTGGTAACATTCGTGGTTATTTTATCTTATTCGAATAGACAGAACTTATTTTCATGCAAATTACATTATTCTAATAAAATAAGCGAACTAGAGTCCTCGAGGCGAAGTTAATCAGAAGAGATAATAAACGATAAAAGGCATTACAACAATCACAATGTCACCGGCCATAAAAGCGGCCATTACGTCCCGCGCCATTACCCCGCTGCCGAGGGGGCGCCGGTACTGTACCTGATCCGATTAGATGACACTTACACTGTCAACAATAGAAGACATACTTCTCAGCAGTGGTAGATCCAAAACACCACTCTTTTGGAGCTTTTGTCTTTAAAATAAGCTTAATAAACTATAGGAGATTAGTTTATTCATAGAATAAAATGTTTTAATTAAACAATAAATGAGTATTATTTAATTTTCATTACATATAAAAATATATTTATGCCTACCTACAGAACGTAGAGCCTACGATCCGGGCGTAACTGGTACATTCTAGTTTTTTTCTTATATTCCAGACCAGCATCCCAGCATAGAAGAGTCTAAGCATTATAAAAACTTTACCCACCTCCCCGGTACCGCCTTTAGCCTACGCGAGAGAAAATTAATATTAAAAGGTAGTTAAGCAAAAAATATAACATACCATTTGAGAGAAGTACGATATTACCCACAGTTTTTATGTATTAAATAAAATAATCAATTCGTAACCCACTTCATAAACCAACCAACTAAAAGCGTCCATAAATAAATAGACGATTTTAATTCCCGAAAATTCCCATGAGCCCTGTTTCCCGAGGGAGCGATAGACATTAGCGAATGGCATGCGACATGAGGCGACATCGCATGTCGTCGCGACCTGCGGCCTAGCGCACTGGCAGCGGAGTAGATTCAGAACGGAAACTAATCTTGATACAAACATGTTGTAAGGAACTTCATAAACTTAAGTGGATATTGACTTTGTAAAACTTATTGGAATATTATTTTTTGTCTCAAATCAAATTAAATTCAAATTAAAATTAAAAAACCTAACTTTGTGCTTAGATCTGTATTAACCTTCATTCATAGTTTTGATATTTTGTTTGCGACAAAATCATTTTTTGCGATAAAAGCAGCATTAAGATGGAAAAACTGACATGCTGTGCTGACTCCACATAAATAGTAGTTTATGGATAATAGAGAGGAAAAAGAAAAAGGGAAGCAATATTGGCGTACATATTCCTCTTAGATAATTAGACAAAATGCTACCAAACTATTCAATTCAAATGTCTACTTTTTCTAAAAGTCGAAACCAACATTTTCTGTGGATGTGTGAAATAGCGTTCCTTCCACTGCCAGCTAAAATATAATACTCGTACCAAGTGCCATTTTTGATTTTTTTCATCCAGGTGTCCTTCATCCTTTATATATTTAATAAGATTGTAGAGGGGGTCTTTAATCATTATAAAGCTTGGTATGTGTATTGTACGAGTATGTCCCATCTGTGTGACCTCTCGCACCATTGTGTCTCCGTCACGGTCAGTATTGTTCGAGCCCAAGTAATACAATAAAGAGTGTATTAATTTTTTAATTGTGATTGATTGTTTAATAAAGTAATTGATTCAGTAACCAATTCACCTGTAGCAGGCCAATTTTATAAGTTATTTTCAATTGATAATAGATTAAGTAACATTTATTTTATAACTATTAATAAAATATATAATCATACATATTAAACACAATAACGTCTTATTAATAAGATTCTTGCAAGAGCTTTACGAAATAGTACATGCTCTAAGTATGCATAGTGCCATTATTGTCATAGAATACATAGACTAGCTATTCTGTTCTATTGCACGCCTCATAAGCGAAGCGCATGAGGTAGTGCTCTACTCTCGCCTTACACAAATCAAGTGATTTTGTTAACTAAATGTGTCTCTATTTATTTTCTATCGCACTTGTACAATAATATTTACACATAAATGTCAAGGAAAAACACTAGTTTCAACACTTATGACATTTTTAAAAGACATTTTGCCTTTTAAATAAATAAAAACAATGTTTAATAAAATCATTTTGTGGACGTCCGTGTGTCTGTATGTATGGAAACTGGCGTGGTCACGATAACTCCCGCAAAACTTATCTGATCAAGTCCATTTTTTTTATACGCTTCAGTATTATCCAAAACTAAGTCCTTTCGAAGATCACGGTCTAATTCAATGTAGTAGTCGTAATTATTATTATAAAAATACAGGTGACATTTCGTTTGTGTTGTATATCTATATATGTAGATAATAACAAGGAAAAACTTAGCTCCGTTTACAACGCTTGCGTGGTATGGTACTGAGTTAAAAAAAAGGCGCGTATCATTTTTTATTCGAAAAAATAATAATAATAATAATTACCGGCCCTAACCGCCGGTAGCTTGGGCCTTGCCCCGCTGCCAGTGGGCAGCTAGGTTAGGTTTTTGTAAATGTTTATATTTTGTAGTATGTTTTATATTTTACTTTTTATAAATGTATACCAAAACCTAGCCTAAGTTTTAAATTAAATAAAGAGAATAATAATTAAATAAAAAAGTCTTGGAGAAATTAGTGGACCAATAATTTATAGAACTAAAAAAATGTCTCTGTCTTACCTTTTATTATTAATTTATTTTGTTTATTTATTTCATTTTATTAGTGTTGTTTTTTTATTATTATTTTTATTTTATTTTCTTATTATTATTTATATATTCTAATTTCTTATTAAATTTTAATAGTTTCTCAGTTAGGTGGAGCCACCAAAAAACTACCTATATAATTATGTTATAACAGTATTTTTTAACTTTCCTTTTGCTTTTCTTTTTCTTTTTACTTTTCCGACTATTTCTGGTTTTTGCTTAGTTTTTTTGAGATTTCTCAAAATCTCGGTCCGAATCGGTTTAAATTCACAGGAAATCTGAGTTGTATAGAACTCTTTGGAAAGCTACTTGTTTGGTTCCGATCGGTTTAGTTGTTCAAGAGTTATAAGCGGGTCACATACACACCCACACACACATATGCCGTCCCCCACTACTTATGCACCGACACAGAACAGCTGCTTTCAGGGGCAGCTTCAGATACCAGGCGACTAAATGTTGGAACAACATACCACCTCCAATAAGACTTTCTGTATCAATTTCAAGTTTCAAAAAATTGTTGCGCGCCTATTTTTTAGATAAACAGAAAATTAACAATCCAAAAAGTCGCCGGTAACTGTTGCTGCCACTGACTGATAGATACTCGTATCCTTGTTTGTAGCCCTGTATTCTGCTGTATATCTATGAAATATGTATACATAGTGTTTGTAGTATAATATGACACTGATCCTTATAGGTATTATGTTTGGGTTTATATTGTGAATAAGGTCTCTTCATAAATTTCTATTAATTTAACATTAAAAATTTCGAGCTCCTTTACCTTTGTGGCAGGGATTTTTGGATGCGCACTCGCACTTGACAGGCCTTAGCTGAAAATCAGTGAGCTGCTCTCTGAGCAGCACTAAGCACTGAGCTATGACCTTTTTGGGTTGCTGTAGCACACAGATACGAATATATTGTTATATGTCTCCGTCTTTCTTGTGTTTTTTAATATGTTCTTATGTTGTATATTTTCTGTATGTGTGTGACTAAAGCTACAAATAAACACCTTATCTATCTATCTATCTACATAAGGATAGGGTGCATGACACTTGCTCGTGAGTGGTCAGGGAAGATTCCTGAGACCTTTAAACGTCGAGATCTGATGAAAACTCGACTTTTCAAAAACGGGGTGAAACTAATAACGTCCCGAATTTTGAAAATTTTCAATTTTCTCAGCGGGAAGTTAAAAATAAAAGTTAAAAATAATCTCCAGTCGTGCGTTAAAGCCGACACATACTTTTCTTCGTTTTAAGTTAGCAATTAAACAATCAAAATCAATTTAATTGTGAAAAATGAGATTATGAGGCGTGCACTTTTGGATTTTCCAAACTATTTTTGAATATAATATATGGTGGTGGGAATTTTATCATATGTATTTATATTCAATCAAAAAAATTTGGTTACTCTCCGATGGAAAGTTTTAGAAGTTATTTCTTTACAGTTTGCCGTGTTCCTTAAATTATGCTTACTGTATTATATCACATATCAAGGCATTTTAAATTATGTTTTTTTTTTTTTTTTTTCAATGATCATATTCACTTTCGCATTTATAATATTAGTTTTTACAGAAACATTTTTACAAATAAAATATCTCTTCCGAAGCACCACATCGAGGCAACGTACCCAATATGCTGGCAGCATTTCCTCGCTGTATAGCGAGACTTATTCTCTGAGCAAAAAAGCCGCCAGCTCTAGGGTCACCAGTTGCCTCATTAAGGCGCGTTGTGACGTCCTTAAAAAATAACTTTGCATCAGGGCCCCAAGGTCCCATCGTCTCCACTGCGAATGGAAGAAAAATAAAACCGTCTCCCAGACCCGCGTATTTCCGCTTTTTGGCAGCGTCTGCAGTACAAGCCGCCGCTCTACCAAGATTAGACGTTGCAGGCAAATGTGAAGGTGCAAGTTTTTAAATTATGTTAACATGTTTTCGTATGGTTTTCGTTTATAAAATTTCAAAGTACTAGGCGTACTTGTCACTTAGTCGCTTGCTAGTACGCAAGTACTAGTAAGCGACTAAGTGAAGTTTATGGAGATAGCTACAATAGAACGGGACAAAACAGTGATATGTAGTGTCTTCTCTAGTTTTACATACCTAATAGAGTGCTTTAAGCGAAGTTGCTATCTCGTTAGTTATCGCTTTTAGAAGGATTCAGAATTTGAGACATATTCCCTGGATCGACTTTTACAATCAGCTTGAGAAGAGAAGCAGCTAGGTTGTTCAATTCCCAAACCAACCCAGACAGCAGATATTTTACAAAGTATAACTTAGTTTAAAAAGTACAATAACCCTAAAACGCATCATCCTGCTCGAGTGGCCACAACGCCAGCTCCGGTCCGCTCCATCATTTGTCTCCGGAGCTCGGAACAAATCCGAGAGGGGGGAAAAAGGGGGGGGAATCTATTATCAAGTTACTGCCGCGCCATTTGGCCGCTGCTTTACATAAATGATTCAATAAGACGAAGCTGCTTTAAAGCTATCAATTTTGGGGTTGTTTTGTTGTTTAAAAGAATACAATGTCATATAGAGGACAACTGCATACTATGCGCATGTTATTTAAAGTCAGATTTTCTCTTATTTAGCAAAAATTTTTGTGAGGAGCTTGGTGGTCCGGCGGGAGTACGCATTACTAGTGCTTTCACAAGTTAAGCGACACTAAGTGTGGTCCGCACATGGATGGGTAAACATAAGTAGCATGGATAATATAATTATATTATCTATAATATTATAATTTTATTTTTTTATTACCATTACTTATAATAATTTTCTGTTAAATTAAGAACGTAGAAATTGAGTACTTCTTTGTCATTGTTAATTAGACTTACATTAGTAGATCATCATGCTGTGTACATAAAGTTTTCGACAATTTTACCAGATCGAAATATATGTATAGATGTATCTATTAGTTAATGTTAGTTGTAATGCAACTTTGTAAAATGTCTGATTTGTGCCGAATGAAGTAAAATAAAAGAAACATAAAAAAATTCGAGCTCGAGCTCCTCCGTCCTTTGTTTTGTGTCCCGGCTGTCGCCATTGTATGATAGTGGACAAGGTAAGGCAGGAGGAAGTCTTTAGGTTGCTTATGAACGCGCAACCAAAAATATTGTTCCCGAATATGTGTCCTTTTTGACAATAGCGCGATTGTAAAAGTTTTGTGAGGAGCACGCGATGATTGCGTCGCTTATTCTCGCGATGATCGCGTATTTGCGTTCTATGAGGCGTTGTCCGGCGTGGCAGGGAATCGCAGAATACAGGAACGTGTGGAAAGATAAGAGGGAAGCCTTTATCCAGTAGGGACACAAGACCTACAGGCTAGTAAAAAAAAAGTAACTTGCGGAAATTCTCTTTTTCTCGCCGAGCCAAATCCCTATAGTCCACATAGACGACTTTTCCAGATTGTTCAAGCTACCTAATGCCACCTGACATAGTAAAACTATGTGTACCTACACCCTACTTAGGCTCCAATACCTACTGTGCTAGATGATGCAATGTAAATACACTTGTACAGAGAAAAGAGCCTGAGTGCTGGTCCCTGCTTGTACAGTAGTCTTGCTGTACACAAGGATGGGATGTCAAAGATGTTAGACAAACCCGGTCGAATCAAAATTGATCGAATTTGCCGAGAATTGACACAATTTCAGTGTACAAAAAGTAGGTCACAGGTGAAATGTTTGGCTTAGCCTAAACACTATGTTTTTCAACTATACTCAACGTAGATGTGTTGTAAATTAAATCCTATAGATATGATTCACTTCAATACTTTTACACCGAATCTTCGATTACAACTGAATCGTTTCTCGCAGACAGTGGAAAAAGCCGAAGTTTTAAGTGCCCGTTCGCGAAGGCAGCCCGAGTTGGTAACTAGGCGATTTCAATTATAAACTTTGTGCAGAATGTATGCAGCTCCGTTTCACTGCAGCTCACTGAGATTGTGTATCGACCCACCGGTAAGTACTTCTGGATTTGTACTCCAATCTCACTCATGTAACCTACAATTTTTATTTATTTAACTTTATTACAATACATGTAAATGGCGGACTTAAGGCCAGGGGCCTTTTATACCAGTCAACCAACAGATGATGCTAAGAAAGCAATCTTTTGAGGTAAGTACAAACACTTTACAATGTAAGTATAGACATACATATTTATATCACATATATAAACCTACACAAAAATATAAAAATATATAAAATATTCTTTAATAAACCGCATACATAAACTACATAAACACTATTTATATAATCTCTGACAGTTTTCGGAGATAGTGTGCACGTTTTCGTAGAACACTACTTGCGGTGAAGGAAAGAAATTGTAAAAACTTTTGCGGTAACACACGGCAGGGTCACAGTCTGAGCTGTTTTAAACATTTTATTTTGCGTTTTTTTTTATAAATGAAATTTTGAAATATAACTCCTCTTCTTTTTTATTTTTGTTTAATTAGTCCCATTGTTGGGCAAAGGTCTCTCCCATCTTCTTCCACTTGTCTCTTTCCCGTGTAAATCTCGACCATCCTTTTTCGAAATGCATCGAGATTGTCTTTTTGGCCGACTCTACTATACTCTTCTAAAATCACGTCAGACTGACTTCTCTAAAGGCACATAGTTATGTCTGAAACCTTCAAATGTTATCCACATAAGTTACTTTTCACGTAACAGCAAAATCAAGACATCTAATTCGAATTTCCCATTACAAATGTCAACAACATCGATAACAATAAGGCTCAATGCTCCAACTCACCCGCAATCAGATTAAGTGGACTTTAATCACATTGAATCACGAACCTAAGGCCGTCCCGCCCAGTCCAGTCCACTAGGACTACCACAATGGTGGGCTTTCTGCGGGATTGAAGAAGTCGCCAAATAGCGATGCGATGCGATACGATACGCCCAAATCAGCGGCGAATGGAAACGAATAGACGCATTAGTTATTGACTAGGTGTAAGATGAGAGCCAGAGCGATTTTTAGGTGAATTTGGATTATAATTTAGGTGAGATATCGCTGGAGTATCGTAAATACAGATACTTCAGAAGAATGGAAAACTAATGCACTCTCTCGTCTCGCAGGCCAAGATTCACTTCGAGTCGCAGAGCCAGCGGGATAGGGATAGATAGATAATTGTTTGTTGTTGCTACGAATAAGTACAATTTAGATTATGTACATAGTTGGGTACACGTTGATGTCTTTTATAGGAATTACATTAAAAAAAATAATAATTTTGTACACATCTATTACTAAGCTAAGTAATAGGTGGTAATCTATGAGTGAATTAAATCTATAAACGGGAAATTGCCAGATAACTGTACTACTCACGATAAAAAGACGTAAAAGATATATTTTTTTAAATACAATAACAAAGAAACATGACAGAATTTACATAGTTTCAATTAATTATAACTATCACAAATGGTAACTGCTTTAACTTAGTGTTTTTTCAACACACTCTAGTGTCCATCAATAACCATATTCTTACAAGCATGGTTCATAAATTATTCTATACCTATAATTGAACTCATAGATAAGCTACTCGTATATGTTTAAATTAAAAAGGTCGATATTATATTATAATAAAATTATAAATCTAAAAGTTTATATGCTTTTTACTCCAACACAAAAATGGCTAAACAGGTTGGAATGTCATTTAGCATGTAGACAGCTCCTTACCTATTGGATTAAGACAGATAATCTTTTTATCCCAAAAAAATGTGAGGTTCGTGGTTAAATGACCATTATCCAAATAAATGACCATTAAATCACTAGGTAACCAGTACAAAGTAAAATAGCAAGCCCTACTATTGAAATCTTCCGCTACCTCCCATGACGTGTGCCGTCTTCCAGTCTATTCAAGTGTTGTAGTATTGTGGCGGACAGCGAGCACTCCGAGCCGATTGTGGCTCGCCATCCGGCACCGGACCTCATAAAATTAAATGTCCGCCATTACGTCCAATTAAAAGAAAGTTTCCTTTCGACAGAATTCGTTTAAAACGATTGGTTCTAGTGAAATGTGGCCCGAATACGTTTAATTCAATGTAATTGTAACAAGGTTTTACTATTTGGCAGACTTCTTCCAAGTACCAAACGATGAAGTTGCTTACTTATTGAGCTTAAGTGTTTGTAGAGTTCATCTTTTTGACGTGACAACGTCTTATAAATTGGTTAGCCGGGTGACACTTCAAGAAACTGCGTTACGCTCCGCTCACGTTATGCGCTCACAATGAGAGCGAGTGAGAGGCACGCGTGCCTTTCACTTTTTATGTCTGTCTCTCTCGCTCTTAGGCGGGCTAACCATGCCCGAGTGGAAGTCAAGTTTGGAGTGAAGTGGAGTGAAGTCGTTGTCACGTTAAACTTTCGCCCGTATACCGACTTTACAGGCAACCAATTTTTTTCGTGCTCTTGTCGGTAGAGTGCACAGATATATCTCTAGTGGAGTGTTTTCCATATCTCTCTTTTCTCCGCTGAGTCCATGTTTTCACGTTTAATTTTCTTTTATTTGATCAAAAAATCTTCTGGGTTTCCCTAATCCCTTTTCTTCCTTTTATCCTTCCTGCAATGATTGTGTTAAAGAACAAATTATGTGAAGTAGATATCCGAATATTTTCTTACTTCTTTTTTTCTATATAGAAAATAGAAGAAGTAGAGTTCATATGGATTATTAATACCCTTACTACTAAAGTAAGCCAACTATTCTATCTGTTTCTCTTCTCCTAAAGGTTGATAGGGAGAGAATGCTTAAGCATTAAGTCTGCCTATTGTAGCTTCTGGCTCAATAAAGTTTAAATAAATAAATAAAGTATTCATAGACAGTTATTTACCTACCTACAGAAAATGGCAAAAATATAGAAGAGATTTGAAATAAATACCTAATTATGCAATTAATATATAGTAGATTAAAATTATGAATAAACCATAAACTATACTGTTTAATAAATTTTAAAAGTTAATTATCATAAAAAAATAACAGACTAAGTCACGGGAGTCCGTGATTTAATAATAAATGTAGGTTTTATGTAAGTTTTTATTACAACCCCCAAACACAACAAATGTAACTCATTCACACGCCATTATCTCGCAACAACCTCAAGCTCCCACAATAATAAAAAGACAAACAGACAAACCGGCGGCCGGGCCGGGCCGGGTCGCAGCGGGGCGCCGGGGCGCTCGTTAGTGGCCAACCGGCCCGGCCACGTGCCGGACCCGTCATTACGACAAATGAGCTTGTGAGACTTAGTTTGTCACGTACCGTTTCGGGCGATTGGAAGATTATGGACTAATAAGATACTGAGTCAATTGGAAAAGGGGCAAATTGTTTGCAGTGAGTTGAGGAATCACGGTTGGTCTGTCATCGGGTTTGAAGCAGATTAGAACAGCAATCACATGGGATTCTTATTTATCTATCCTAAAACGTTTGTAGAAGATATACTCAGAAGTTCCCGGTACAGACGTTTGCTAAATATTTATTCGATTGTACTCGTAACTAGTGAAGCCCAAAATAACACAAATTAAGAACGAGAAATACATACATAGATATCTCAGGTTCTTTTTTCACACAAAAAAGTAATAAAATCTGATTTTTGTTTTAAAGAACTGTGTCAGGTATAATCTTAACGTTATTTAAGATTTTTGTGATCATACGAGTACCTACATACCCCTAATTACCTAAAAATGTATTGTTCATTCAAATATACCCCAAATTATCTAAAAATCAAGTTAAATATGCATCTAATGTGCGTGTTTTGCGCGACCACAGACAATAGAGTAAATCCTTGTAGTTTGGGGATAATAGCATAGACACAAAGGATGGTCGTGCGACTCGTGGCGGCCGTTGTGCGTGGCTGTCCGACTGGAACTTGTTATACTGTGGTTATTGGGGAATTGAATTTTGTTTGTGGGATTATGAGACGGTATTAGGAGGTATTTACGAAGAGTTTTATATTTGCGTAGATAACTTGGTAATGTTTAATTAGTTTTATTCCTAGGTACTTTTTATACATAATTAGCCGTCCGCCATGGCCTTATAGGTATATTTATTATACTTGTAATCATCTAAAGAACTGCCTTATATTTCAGTGAAATCCGCATCAGCAGCACTACAATTTCTGAGTTTATTTTGTTCAGTCAGACAGATGTACACCCCGACGGACTTTAACTTATACTTATCTATAAGTATTACCTATGTGCTTGTGTACCTATGTCTTAGACCTTAAATATCTTTCTAAGCGTAGCTATAACTAAAAAAAAAGTTTTAGTTAACAAAATGAGTCATGTTGTTTGAATTAATAAACTATTCATTCACTCATATAACTAATCCAAAGGTTGGCTGAAAGAAATCGCAGTGATAAGCCCGCCTTGCAAAAAATAGTAACAAGTAAACTAAGTAACTACAACTCTAGTTTGCATGTAAATTAAACTACTGTTCACTTTACATGCCATTGAATTGTTTAGTATGAACGCATGACTTCTTGAAAGTGCGTTTAAAATGTTTTATTTAATTTGCGAGCACGCGCAGGTCTTTATAATAAATATTAATGGTACACATTAGGAGCGAGGTCGCGGGCAGGGCGGGCATAATTAAATTGACTGATATTACGTGGGGTGTCTTTTTATAGCACCGACAATGAGATTATTGGGATAAGAGTCTCGTGCGAACACCGCCTTAAGTTTAGTTTACCTAAATATTTATACTTACAGTATTATAATAGGTTTTTACCTATGAAATTGCCGTTTTAGTACTGGTTTGTACTGCCAGAACGGTAATTTCATAGGTTTAGAAGTTTCCTATTGATTAATAATAATCAAAAAACTATTCATTATTAGAAATCCTTTATTAGATTTCTAATAATTTGGACCTACTCAGTAGTAGAAACCTATACTAATATTAAAAAGCGGGAGAGTTTGTTTGTTTGTTTGTTTGTTTGTTTAAACGCGCTAATCTCAGGAACTAATGGTCCGCTTTGAAAAATTCTTTTTTTGTTGGGTAGTCCATTTATAGAGGAAGACTTTAGGCTATATAACATTACGTTCCGACAACCGCGCGAACGAAGTCGCGGGCACAGCTAATCCTTTATAAGATTAATTACTTAATAGTTATTAAAAATCTTTTATAGATTTCTAATAATTAACACTTACTAATAATTGGAAATTCTTAAGTCCCCTTCAGTTCAGAGCTAAGAATACTATGAGTGGTTTTGAAAAATCACTGTAAATATTAGCTCTCAAAAATGTTACATAGAAATTTTAAGACTTCTACAGACACCCACAATATCCAAAACACGATTGAGCATTTTTGGCTCGATAGAAACAAACATACCTCTAAATTTGCCTAAATTTACCTTTAAAAAAGATATTACTATTTTATACATTCACCTTTTTATATGAAAATTATACCAAAAAAATTATCTAAATTACTATACTAAATACTAGTCAATTTGCTCCACAAAAAATTATAAAAATAAAACAAAAAAAATATATAAATAAAACAAAGTGAATTATACGTAGAGAGCGATCAAAGACCCGGACCCGTGCTTGACGATATTTCGCTGTGTTTTATTTATTGTTTTTTTTTCGTATTATATTAATAATTTATGCGTAGTGAAATCGACTAGTTTTTCAGATTGGTATAATTTTAATTTAAAAAGGATTGTATAAAATAGTAATATCTTTTCTAAAGGTAAATTTAGGCAAATTTAGAGGTATGTTTGTGATTTTTTTCTATAGAGACAAAAATGCTGAATCGTGTTTTGGCTATTGTAGGAGTCTGTAGAAAAACCTTAATATTTCTATGTAAATTTTTGAGAAATAAACTGTAGTAAGTAGTTTAATTACAGTAATTTTTCAAAAACACGCATAGTATTGCGAGCTGTGAACCCACCTCGCCTTACGGGAAGCCTATGTCTAGCAGCGGACCTACTGCAGCTAAATTAATAATTATATTCCCGTGATAAATAAATATACTTCTTTCCTTTTTCCACCATCACGTTAAAAGTGGCATTTGGGTCTTGTAGCCCTGGACTCTGTCTGCTTAGAGCCGCAAGACTCAAAATGCTCTGTCTGCCCCATTAGGGATAAAGACGGGTTATTATACATATGTAGGTATACATATAGTACATATATACTTACATAAGTATATATGTACTTCTCTAAACATGTAACGTTTAGTTTTTACATCAGTTACCAACTAAATTCAACAGGTAGGTAGGTTTCTTTTACAAAAAAATAAATAAATCATCTTTGTTTGTAAAATAGGTACTTATTTGTTTTATATTAAACATAACAGACTGTGGAAAATTCCTACATAACTAATTTATACCAAAAAAATAATGAAATAATATATTATCTAAGTACTTTAGGAAAGTCCCAAGTGGCATCTTGAACCCCTAATCCCATGTCATGGCGTGTATATAAATCCCAAGAGGCCGTTTATATTTACTGCTAGTATTTGGCTGTGTCATTTTTATTTATAACACTAAGTTTACCTTAATTATTTTTTTATTAATAAATTATTAATTTATTTCTGTTTTTCCCAAATGCTGACTGGTAGTATCAGGACCACTCCAAATCTTCCCGTGGATGTCGTAGAAGGCGACTTAGGAAACACAAGCTAAACAAAGCTTATAGATATCAATGAGACCTCTCCAATCCGTCTGGCCAGCGTGGAGAGTGTAGGCCAAATCCTTTGATTGCTTTGGCTAATATATGCTCTAGCAGTAAGAGAGGGTCGTGCTCCTGCAGTGAAGACTAAAAGACCTGATTATGATGAATTATTTTATAAGTACTAAGTGTCTACTAATTTAATGATACTCTCCATTAACTCTGCAAAAGTGATTGTACACAGTCTTAAGATCCATGTTCATTACAAGCCATTAAAACTGACAGTCTCTACATCACTAATCATTATAAGTGTTAAGTGCTCCCGATGTATCATCATTTCGTAAAACACGCATTACAAAGCAAATTCGACTTGTAAACGTTTCATCATTATAAATTAGGGACAACACAACGGCCCGAACCACCCAAATCCTGCTCTAAGGGCGTGCGGACCCTATATTTATATGATAAAGTTTATAAAAATAGACCTTCTTGCTGTAGCGATACGGTTCAAGGTACGGTAGGTTTACTAGATGGTAGATAATTTATAGTTTATCTCGTAAATTGATTATTACACATGGAGAGTGATAGATCATCGAAATTGGATTAGGACGATCTGCGGTTCGAGATTGTTTTTATATTCGGTGGACAGCGCCGCAGCGGGACGTTTGTTTTAATAACATTAACATGGAAGTTATGGTTTAGGGTGGTATTATGACGCTTTGAGAAGTCATGTTGTGTGAAAAAAATATTAGGCGATTCTTTTATTTTAATAGTCCGTTCGTCCAAATGGTTTGCCTACTGTCGGCTCGACAAAGGCCGCGTATTTGAAGGAACTGATGTCACCTTTGTCGGTACGCTGCCAGTCTGCAAACCATTTGACGAACGAACTGTAACATAACGTTATTATCTACTAACCTTATGTTACAGTTCGTTCGTCAAATTGTTTGCCTATTAACTAAGTTTGACTACATTTATTTAAGCTTGTTTTTATGTAGGTAGGTAAGTAAAGTTAATTTTTGAAAGACAGCAATTGACTGTGTGGCAGGGGCCTTCATGCGGGTGAAATGAATGAATACATAGATGTCATACACTCCCGATATCTTTCCGTCAGTAATCTCCTAAGATGTGAAAACATAAATCATCATTAATGGTGCGAGTCCCCACGGAGAGGCTGACGACCTTCATGGACCCGAAGTTTTGGCCGAAGGGTGTGGTATATCGTCGTTTTCGCGGAACGATACCCGACACCCCGATACCGCGCAACACGTCGTCGCAACCTTAACGTGTGCCGTCCGTAGTATTAAGTTATATGATATCTATTTTAGGTTAAGGTATATATTGATATGGGCCTCTGAATGTTTATTCTATGTAAACTTTTATTGCCTGAAATAAAATGGATTGATTGATTGATTAAAATACAAGTTTACAACATTGATGTCATTACATCCTTTTAAAGCCGAATCTCCCGCACATTGCACGTCGTGACACCATCACACCACCGGCCGTTGCGCCCTACGGAGGGTCACCGCTAGGGCTGACTACCGAACGAGCAATCATAAAAACTGATTTAGCTCTGTCTTTATTTCTTACTGACTATTTTAAGATTACACAAAGAGATGTTTATATGCCTAAGTATTTTTCAAGTATAAAAATACTCATGTACAAATTAAAAAATCGGTCAATTGCGCAAGTTTTACAACTGGTAGCGACCTATAAAATAAATTATCGGGCAAGTACGAGTCGGACTCGCACATGAAGGGTTCCGTACTTCCGTACAATGTTTTGAAACGCTGAAAAAACACATTTCTTGTATGATGATCCCTTTAATTTTTATTTTTATCTTATTTTTAGTATTTGTAGTGACAGCGGCCACTGTAATACATAATCGGTGAAAATTTAAAGTATCTCGCTATTACAGTTCAAGAGATAGAGCCCTGTGACAGACGGACGGACAGACGGACAGACAGCGGAATCTCAGTAATAGGGTCCCGTTGGCACCCTTTGGGTAAGGAACCCTAAAAAATTACATAAAGTGTCTAGGACTAGGTAAATTTTGAAGAAGCTATATCGACTGACATCCCTAGCTCTCGTCATAATAGGGCTGCCAGTTGCAACAAAAGCTTACTAATAATCTTCACATTGCGGTGCACTGGTGTGTCTTCGCCCTGATTAAAATGCCGTATGGTGCCACTTGACGAAGTTCGGTAGTCTGTTAGACGGTCGACAGGGGTGGTAATCCTGGACTTTATTATTAGGAGCTTTGTGGAAGTGATTTCTATATGGTTTAAGAGAAAATATTGAAACATTGAAAAGAAGTTGCTTCAGTTACTTTATATTTCATTTACTCATCATTAATTATAGTTTAGATGGAAATATAAATAATGTCGGTAATAAGAGGAGCAGGTTATGATTTCAATTTCGTCTGTAGCCTCGACTTGACGACCTGTCCAGGAGTCTGTTGGGTGATCAAAAAGGGGTGGTAATTCCACCTTATTTTATAGGAACTTTACTAGATAGGAACGGTCAATAGGTAGCCATAGGTAGGTAGTCATAGAAAGTTAAAGATACATTATTAAATATCGGTACGTGACTGTACAAGGTAATCATGGCGGCCGTGGAATTTATAAATAAAAAACATTAGGCTCTCGCGGGTAGGTGGTTGTACGCTGTACGACGCACGCACGTAATTGCCGGACGTCCACCTGCCACCTGCTGGGGGGAGGGGGGGGACCGCCCACCAGCCACCTCCCCCACCCGGCTTATTGTTGGCGACCTACGCGGTAACCTAATGTCTGGATTGAGCGAAATTAAATTAATTTTAATAATTGTAATATTGGTTTACGGGTGAACAGTTCAGCTGTTTGCTTTTAGTAGGTATGGCACAATATAATGCATTTAATTTCACATACATATACCTATGATCAACCAATAATTTCGAATATAAATTTGTCATAATCACGACTAAACACAAAATCATTTCTAATAAGTTCAGACAACAAATACCAATTAGGAGAGTTCCAAATCAGTCGTATAATACGCACATATCACACGGAACGCTCGAAAAGATAATTAAATTCAAATAGTGGCACTAAACTCATCACGGAATGAATGGGACGTTTGGCGAGTACTTTGTGTGAGTAGCTCGTTCTTGATTCGCAGTGGTTTCGATTCGCCATGTTCAACATATCTGCTTTACTACATAATGAAACGTACTCAAAAGACTTACACAAGATCCAAATCAATCTTATACACACATACTCGTACCACAACTCTTGAAATGATAGTTAAATTCAAAAAGTGGCACTAAACTCATGAAATGAATGGCGCTTGTGGCGAATATGTGTGCCATTCATTCCTAATTCGCAGTAGTTTCGATTTGTCATGACCATAATACTATATTGACAAAAATCATCAGTAAATAAAGTAAATGCAACAGTCAACACTAGAAGAATTATAGATTTAAATTCAGTAGTATATCTACTAGGACGAAAATTATAATTTAAGACTGAATGTAAATTGGGAAGCATGAATCCCACTGGGAAGCATACTTTGTGAAAAGTTGTTTCCAGTCTATTTAGGATATTGCAGGCTTGAATCACCTGATTATCCGAAAAGAAAGATGATTCCGTGCTTCGGAAGGCACGTAAAGCCGTTGGTCCCGAACGCCATCTAGCGTTTGTACCTATCCTAGGATTGGTTCTGGTCTACCCTTTGGGTTGCGGAGATCAGACGGCAGTCGCTTTGTGTAAAAAATCAGTAACCTCGTCAAATCACCTAGGTAAGGTAGCGGACCCCGGGCTCTGAAGCGTAACCGCTGACGATGCAACCGGGAATACGCTCGGATGATGACTGAATGTAAATTGGGCTAACTTGTTAAATGTTCTGGGATTACCTCATAATAGATACTAATGATTATGGTTATGGTTACGAATCAGTATAGTATGTAAATAATACGAATCCAAGCGAATCAAATGATTTGATACGCTTCCAACTAACCTCTGATTTGATTAAAATCAGGGGTTGTTGGAACATTACGTATTTTTCTGTTTCATTAACAATAATTTGTAATTACCTACCCTAGATTACTACATGAAGATATTACTAAGCATTGCTAATGAGAATCGTTGCGAATAGGGATCAAGGCTCCGTGTGCACGTGTGTAGCTAGCGTAGGGTGTAGGTATGTATAAGTGTGGGTGTGTGGGTGCTGTAATTAACATACGGAAGACATTCCGATCGGAATCGTTTGCTTATTACAATTGACTAGTCCAGACAGGCTAATTTATGGACGCAGCTTAAATTAATTTAGATTGAGAAGGGAAGGGATCATTAGGCATTTTATTAAACAAATGGTGATCTCTGTGTATTATCTTATCATAGGTAGGTATCCCGGTTACCTACCAGCATCCTTAGGCGTTATTTTCGTACATCGTTTCTGCGTTGCTTCGGAATCACGTTCGGCTTTCTGACTTGTTAGAATGAACCATTTTGGCTCCAGTGGGAAAATTCTATTAAGATATGAATAAAATGTTTTATTCGTATGGTAAAATAATTTTCCATGATCACGCCCATCGTCGCGCTAAACGTGACCATTGTGGTAGTTATGGCCCTGTCTACCCCGTTAAGGATAAAGAGCTGTACCTGTATCCTAACAGAATGGATGGCTAATATTATAACTGCCTAATCTAATATTTAAACGGCATCGCAGTAACACTGCATGAATATTGATTTAGGGGACCTTTTATTATTTTTTAATTGAATAAATATTTGTTCAAGTTTTAGATTGTAAACAAATTCGAAGTTAATTAAAAGTTTTCTCATTTGATTTAAATATGAGTAGGTACTTACTTTTTTAAAGCCTTTTTTTATTTTTAAAAATAGGTGTAGGTAAGTATGCCTAATATAATTAAAACTAATGTTTGTTGATTTTAGTATTAGTTTTAGATTTAATTTTTGCTGTGTAATTTAGTTTTAATTATATTCTCTCATTTCTGAAAGTTATACTTTTACTCTTTCTCTTGAAAAAAAATTCCCTATGCAATATATGTATATGTGTAACATATGCATAATGGATCGAACCACGGGCTATATAGATCACTATACCTAGTAGACGAATGTTTTTTTGGTTTTTGACTGTTATTTTACAGTCCGCCAATCCGGAGGTTCTGGGTTCAATCCCCAGCCAGGGCAAGTTGGAAAATGGCCTTTTTCAAATTGTCCTGGGTCTTGGGCGTTTATCTATATAAGTATGTATTTATTATAAAATATAGTACCGTTGAGTTAGTATCTCATGACACAAGTTTAAAAACTTACTTTGGGGCTAGCTTTATCAGTGTGATTTGCCCTTATATATTTATTTATGTATTTTATTTTATTTCATTATACTAATAGTGATGTAGTACCTATAGTCCGTGATTTGATTTATTACGCATATGTCCCTTACATGTTGTTATAGTTCCTAAATTGTACCTATCTAAAGTACTATGATTTTTTGGATAGCCTTTAGCTATGCTTATAGGTACTAAGTAACTATCTAATCGCCCCTTGAAATCACTGCAGCCGCAGTTCTACCAAGAATCCTGCAAAGTGTAAAATTGACAAAAGATTCGAGTGTCAACACGTTTCGGCAGGGCTTTCCTGAAAGCGAGCAATTGGCGCGAAATGTGATCGCCAGCCGGGAACAGTAGTGGCTCGGCGGCGGGCTATCTATTATATAGGTCCCAACCTACATCTATAGATAACTACTAGCTGCCGGTAAGTATATCTGGCAGGCTGCCGGTATATATCTATTCGCAGGTGCAATCTAGTCCCTAAAGTGATCTGTTTCAGACTTAGGTTGGTTAATTAATACTCTAACTATTATCACTGGCAACTATTATGTATTCCGAGTCACTAGCAAAACAGTACATTCCTTTCTCAATTTCAATGGAGTTTCGGCCTACGTCTTTGTAAGGCTGACTCAAAAAGCTGCGCTTATTTTTCTTAGAAACTATCCGTAGTAGGTACCTACTACTTACACCGTGACGTCGAACGTGAGTCGCGTGCCAGCGGCGCTGCCACCTCGCATTCCGCGCATGTCACGTCCTTATTGCCTTGTTGGGCGCTTAGCGTGTTTGCAGGTACCCAGGAATGTAAGATTATTGGGTATCTGCGGGTATGTACTTAGATAAAAGTTGTATCTTTTTATCTAACAAAAGGTGACCTCTGAATGAATTCTTAAGGGTTGTATATTTATAAATACCTATGTGATTATAACTAGCAGCTTTTATTACATTGGTGAACCTGTAGAGATAGATATAAGTTTGTGGAAATAAATAAATAATAAAATAGGTACATAAGTACCACCTACTTTTTTATAATATTTTTTAGTGTCCAAAATTTTGTAATTTCAAACAGGTAAATAAACAACATTACTTTAGAATGAGTACATTTTTACATAAGTAAGCTATAGGTAAATATAGTGAGATGAGCTAGATCCATTGAACATTCTTCATCAACACTACATACCTATACGTAAGTAAGAAGATAAAGGTATATAAATTGTCATAAATTAATGTGAATTAACTTGATCCTCAGACAATTTATTTTGGTCCGGTAAGTATCTAAGTTCACCAAGTGTATAACCATTCTCACACATTCCATCTTAATATAAATAATCAGGATCTCAGATCAAACATTCTATCTCCATTATAACTCCAGTATCAAGTAACTAATGTAATATACACAGGTAATATATTAAAAAGCCATCAGTTGTCGGCACGGCACGCTGCAATACCGTCAGTATCCGTTATCGGCGCGTAATTGGCGAGAAATTCGACCGCCGGTGCCGGGCCACGGTGCCGGGCGACGTGCCGGGCGACGGCGACGTGCCGGGCCGGCACGATTAGTTTGTAGGAGAACGGTGGCTGTAGGTACGTATAGGAAATCGATACCTTAGGTAGGTACCTATACCTAGAATAAACGAAAGTTTGGTGTTAAGTTAAAAAGGATGTACTTACTTACCTATTTTTGTTTAATTTTAGTGGTCACGAAATTACATGATTACCTACGTAGTTTCCTAATCGATTTAATAAAGGTCGCTCATTACTGTGGTCTAAACTTGTTAAAAATAGGTAGGTGTTTTAGTCAAACTGTATATATCTCCAAAAATGCAGTTTTCTTTTTTGATTTCAGTAGCGTTTTCTTCTAAACTAAGTATACCTACCTACCGTGTACGATTTGGTCGTTCGTTTGAGCCATAGATGATGGATACCGATGTGGTGTTAGGGGCTCTACAGAGATGGTAGAGTCACTTTACAAAACATAAATATCTTTGCACCATATGCATTTCCTAGGTAATTAAGGTACGAGTAGAAACTAGTTTCCTAAGTACCTATTGTATAGATAGCTACCACCTACCACTGCTGACGTCAGTTTCGTACCTACTCTAGGTAAAATTTTTAAAAGAAATAATTAAATGAATGAAAATACCTAATCTGCAAATTTTTTTTTCTTCTCAAAGCAAATTATACATCATGCCTTTGATTGATTTATTATTATACTTAGGTTAAGACTTAGGTGTACCTAGGTACTAAAAAGGTTATAGGATTGGATACCTCTTATTATAAACCGAAGCATAACGAACAAAAAAAAGCATTACCTACCCCAAACTGCAAAGAAGATTTGAAGAAAGAAGATTTTCATTAAAAAGATTTAAAAATAAATCAATTCATTGGTATTACGTGTCACAGACGTCTACATAACGTTATTAGATTACACAAACAAAGCGAAAAGACAGACGCGGCCGCCATGCCACTGCGGAGGGCGGGGCTAATAAGACCAACGAAACGAAAACAAATCGGCTTTTCAACACTAATTACGTGATTAAAATAAACTTTGCCGCGCCGCGATAAGATTGAGTTTCGAGTGGGTATGGTATGTAGATACGTCTTTTCTCCCCGTTCGGTTTAAGCAGAAGTAGCCAATCAGCGCGCGGTTGCCATGGCTACGCGTTGCACGGGGCGCCCGCTAGATGGCAATAGCAGTAAGTTTCATAATTAATGTATTGGATATTTCAATTTGTGGAGTGGAGTAATAAGGCGATTGTTTCACTTGGCTGGCAAACAAAGATAATTGATGTTGTGCGAGTGCGGGCAATCGCTGTAAAGACTCACTTTGTTCAATTTAATTAGATTGAAAGGCAGCAGGTGGATAATGATAAACGCAAATGTCTAATGATGGCATGTCTATTGTCTAGCCTGTACACCTAACCTTAAAGATCAACCTTAGATACCTTATATTTTGCTGAATTCCGCTAGGTTGTAAAACTTTTTAAAATAGTACTTACTTACTTAAGTTACCATGTATGTATGTACCTATATAGGTAGGTACCAATTAGTAGGTAACTTGATTTTTTTATAGAGAAGATATAGGTACCTATCAAGGAATCTAGGATATCTATCATACTTAAAGTAAGTGCTTTCAGTAGAACTTAATACCTAATTAGGTAGAGACATAGGTACCTTATTACCTGTTTAGGTAGATACTAAGTACAATAGGTACTTTAAGTAGGTATAACAGGTGCCTACTTAGGTATATGTTAGTAAATATAATAAGGAGTAGTAGGTTTACTTGGTTGGTAGATAATTATCTTAAGTAGGTAGAGGTAGGTACCTACGTAACAAATAAAAAACCAGCCAAGTGCGAGTCGGATTCGCGCACTGTGGATTTCGTGAAAACCTGTAGGTATTTTTATTTTATGATGTCACTAAAAATTTATGCTTTTCGCATTATTTTTTTATTTTTTTCTTTATCTGTGCTATAAGACGTTGTTTCTTACCAAATTTCAAGATTCTGAGTTCACGGGAAGTACCCTGTTGGTTTTGATTCCCTTGTGAGTGTTGAAAATTTGCCACATAAACGGCTGTATCTTTTGATTGCATTGTCTTAGAAGTTTTTTTACAGCTCCAAGGGACAATAAACTTGAGTATTTGATATGATTTTCAGCTTGATACCTTACGCATTCCTGAGAAAAAGGGTTTTGACAGACAAACAGACGGACAACAAAGTGATTCTATAAGGGTTCCGTTTTTTCCTTTTGAGGTACGGAACTTGTACAGAACCCTAAAAATGTTCCTGCTAACATAAGTTAGGTATATCTTCGTAGGTGAGTATTTAGTTAAAATAATGTTGAATCACTTGCTAATTTCGGAGACTGCAATAGGTACCTAATAGACAATTAAACTATAGATACCTAAGTAGTACTTTAGTACTATTTTATATAGTCTAATTTGGTTTAAGTAAACGCTGGTATCGGTCACTTTTCTATAAAATAATTATCTAATAATTTAAATATAAATAAAAATTACACGTAATTTACTTACTTACCTACTAAACTTATTGTCGTATAAAAGTGCTTGTAAAGGCCAAATAATTGAACAAATATTTGATTGATTAGAAATCCTGGGGCATTGATAAGTGAAACCTATTTAGGTAAAGCCACTTTATACTAAATCATTTCGAAATTTTGATTGAACAATGAACATTACATTAGCATTTGTAAATTATCTACAATAAAAGAGCCGAATATCACACCAACTTGAATTCTTTCTGCCACGCTCCTAGCAATCTCATATTCCTTGAGATTATATGTTTGTGGGTATCGTTCGAGCTACGTTTGATTGCATAATAATCCATTTATTTCAGTGTCTCGGCCGAGCAGGGCCGGCGGGGAACCTAATCCCCGGTAAGCCATTATACCCAAAATTCAACTACCATCACTCATAACTTGCCCAACACAACGCAAAACAGACTTTAAAACAACTGTTATACATTTCAATTTACAACGGGAGCGCTACATTTTCCTGTTATGAACAAATTAAGTGGTTATAGACGTTGCGCGGTTAAGTTACGGTTTATTTTAGTTTGTAGATGGGTTTTGTGTTTGGAAATGAAATTTTCATAAATGTGTGGCTGTAGGGGTGGTGCGGGGTGAGGGCGGGTGGTGACGAAGGGAGGGGGGGATTGTATTTGTGTTTTCCCCGGGCCGAGGAGGGAATGCCACTTGAGGCCCCGGCGTAGGAAAAACTATTTAAAGTAATTACGACTCTACAGGAAGCAGGGCAAGAAGCGGTGCTAGCATTGCTAGCTGCTCGGTAACGTGTGACGCAGTACTCTGTTTTTTTTTACACCTTGCCAAGTAGGGAAAGGCAGGCAGATAGTCTTGGGATATTTATGTGGAGCTCGGTGGCCCGGTGCACTTGGATAATGTGACCACAAGTGGCATAGAAATTTCCGTGCATCGGAAGGCACATTACAAAATTTTGCCGAAATCTGACACATCGTTTCAAAATAAAAGCTAGATTACGTTTGTATGGAAAAGTCTGATTCTGTCTCAGGTAAGGGACTTTTATGTAGATGATTAATTTAAGGGATGAAAGTGGCAGGAAGACAAAAGTAGAACTAGTAAATATATGAGATAACTATATATATATATGAGATAACTCTTTCTAATGCTGACTGATCGTACGTAATGATGAAGTAGGTATACCTGCTAATTCAATCTTATTTTAAGACCTACTTACTTAACTACTTATTCCTATTTGTACTTGATGTTTTATTAAGCATTTTCAATACTTTAATAAATTTAAAAATGGTTTATTGTAATCTAGATATTCATTCAATCCAGTACAAGTTCGTCGTCTGTAACAAGATTCGTGTGAGCGAGCGTTTTTTTAAAGTGTTTACTTTAGTTGTAAAATATATTACAACAACGACCGGTCGCGGTTATGGGGAGAGGGGTTGGAATAAACGGGCAAGTGCGAGTCGGACTCGTTCCGTACCTCCGTACAATGTTTTAAAACGCTGAAAAAACACGTTTCTTGTATGACGACCCCTTTAATTTTTAACTTTATCTTATTTTTAGTATTTGTTGTTATAGCTACCATAGTAATACATAATCTGTGAAAATTTCATGTATCTAGTTAATGCCATTATGAAGATCTAGTTCAAAACGTTGAAAAACATGTTTTTTGAATGACGACCACTTTAATTTTTAACTTTTTCTTATTTTTAGTACTTTTTGTTATAGCGGCCACAGTGAAACGTAATCTATGAAAATTTTAAGTATCTAGCTATTACGGTTCAAGAGAGACAGCCCTGTGACAGACGGACAGATCGACAGACAGACAGACAGACAGCGGAGTCTCAGTAATAGGGTCCTGTTTGCACCCTTCGGGTACGGAACCCTAAAATAAGAAGAGCTGAAAGTCACAGAAAGGTACTTCGTCATACATCCAAGGTATCACCAAGCCTGTCATCATCCGTCGTCTACCTACGAGGAGAATCGCGGTGTGCTTAAGAATTCCTTAAGACGATAATTTTTCAGAATATATTTTTTGCATTTTAGCAAATTAATTGAATTACCTGCTTCAAACTATTCGACAGTCGCACAAACGACTTCCTTCCGAGAACCATTGTCGATCGATCGCAAATATCGAGTTTCAGGGTGTCGGGTTCGATTCCGAAGGAACGGACTGACAGCCAACGGAAAAAACGTTCGCCAATTGTGCAATAAATAGAACAAAACAATGGTTTTTGTGTTTATCGATGTTTTTAAGAGACGCGTATTTAGAATACCTCTGACGTACTTACTTGTGATATTTTTACATGGTACCTAACCTATGCGTATACCTTAGCTTATATTTAAAAGATAAGTAGAAAAAAAGTTCTGTATAAAAACATTACAATTATCTACTTAAATCATTGGAAACTCTGGTAAGGAAAAAAAGAAAAAAACAGTGGAGGGCCGACAAAAGTGAAAACTTGAAAAATCACGTGAGGTGTCGGTATCGGTGTCACGATTTCAATGGTTTTTTTCCCATCTCAAAAAATGCCCAACGTGCCTAAAGAAGATTTCACTTCAAAAAAACAATAAGTACCTACTTGATTATTATCGAAGTAGAAATTTTTGTAAACCACTTTTTTATCTCTTCATTTATTGTTAAGTTCAAATTTAAAAACATATAAACATAAAAGTTGTTGGCGTCAGATCATTTACTTACAGCTAATAATAGTGCCGCTTCATGAACGCTAGTGCTGAAGAAGCGGCAACAAACTGCACTTTCTCCAAATACTTCAACTAACAAATCTGGTATTAAAATAAGGTAACTGTTGTTAACTGAGAATACATTGCTGTGTCATAAGCCATAATTATATTTTAGGAACGATGTCATTAGTAAATTTAGTATGTACCAAATGTAAAAATTATGACATTTGTGAGAGAACAAATTTTTAAGATTATCTATGTTTGACTACGGCCTGCTTTTGAATCTGGCAACGATGTAAACAAGAGTTTGGCTTCAAATTAACAACACAGAAAGAACAAACAATCTACAGTTTCACTCTGAATGATTTTATTTTCCTGACTCTACATTTCCTACTCACTAATTTCACTTAGCTATCTTTTCGAACCACCGTCTTAATCTAAAACGGGATAAACATTACAAATCAGGCTAGATAGAGGTCAAACGCACTCAAATATCTTTTAAAAAAATAATAATAATAGTAATAAGTCGTTAGAGGCCCGTCTGTCGCTCCGTCACGGTGTCGCGTTGCTTCATTGTAGCGCGATTGTTGCGCGACTTTTTTTAGTCTTGGCTCAATGATTGTCTATGAATGCGTGCATAGTGTTTGCGGAACAGTGTCGGGTTTCTAAGTGGTTTATTGCGTTACAATGTTGAAAATCGTCAGTATAATTTGTTTTGACAGGGATAAGTAGGTGCTTAGTTGCAAGGAAAGAGATTATAGCGTGGATTTATTTGGTACCGCGTATTTTTAAGCAACGCAGCTTTTCGCTATTCATGACACCTATCTTTTTAAGTTGTTATCTTCAAACATACGGTGATGTTTGGCAGGCTAACAAAATGTAACGATATAACGCAAAGCAGAATGACGGAAAGTGATGGAACTGATGGGTGAGCTATTACTTTTCCAACTAAAAAATCCAAAACACTTCTTATATGTTTTTTTTCCTTGGCCCTAGCATCGTGTTACATCTCATTGTTTTTGTAGAGTACTTAATTGACTCTGGAATGGGCTCGCTGTTAATGTTTTATGTAATGAGTGCTTTTATATAATACACAATATACACTCTATGTGTACCTATGTACTTGTTTCGGCGTTTGACTTGCACGACTTATCATCACGTAATATTAAAGTAGGCAAAGAAAGCTTAAACACTAAACTGACCTGTATCCTGTCTTCGGGCAGGTCTGTCTTGAGAGAGAGCATCTCTCTTGCGTACACGTCGGGGTAGTGCGCGTCCTTGAAAGCCTTCTCCAGCTCGTCTAGTTGATACGACGTGAAGATGGTCCGGCTGCAAAACGAAATGCAGGCGGTACAGCCTCATACTTTGCAATGACCAAAAAAACGTTTTGTTAGATATCTACACAGTCAAATTTTAATGACTCTGGCTTTTTCTTCTCAATTTTCAGCACCTTCTTCATCTTAGCGCGTTCCCGGTTGTATCCTCAGCTGCGCTGCTTCGAAGCCCGGGGTGAGGGTCAAGGATGCCAAAGACCTTGCGAAGTGAAGAAGAAAAAGGCGAACGATTTGGCAATAGTTTTACGACCGGCCGCCAGCCTGCCGTCAACCCTCTTTGGGAATGTAGTTGTAGCATGAATGTTTGTGCTTATTCCTTCAGTCGCCTCTTACGTCACTCACAGGAAGAGATGGAGTGGTCCTATTCTAGGCCGGATGCCACACGGGACATTGTTCAGCACCCTTGAATGAAAATTGACATAAAGAACCTAAAGTACTTAACTTAATATCTGTGCCTATCCTAATTCTTCCTTTTTCCATCTTGCTCTATCTCCAGTTCATTTGTCCGCCACTTCCTTCCTACTCATATCCTCCTTAATCCTTTACACATTCCATCCAACGGTTCTTTAGTCTCTCTCTATATTATCATATTTGGAGGAGAAAAAGCCGGAAAACGTAGTCCAACTCGGCAGTAGGTACTTACTGATTCCATACAGGAATGTGCAACCGCTAACTACTTTTCCTCATTTAAGAATTCTTCTAAGTTATAGATGTGAAATAGTTATACCATTTTTGATTCCCGCTTAAATACCAATTATTACTTTACCATCTACCAAAGAATCTTAGAGAAAAGAGCTTAGAAAAGACATTTTTAAATTGCCATTAATGCTTGAAATCGTTCCGTGGTCCAGCGCTCAAGACGTTTGCCTTGTGATCGTCGTTTGTGTGGGTCATGGGCTCAAATCCCACATACTTTGTGAAAAGTTGTTTCCAGTCTGGTTAGGATATTGCAGGCCATCGAGCGTTTGTTAAAACCTATCCTAGGATTGGCTCTAGTCTACCCTTTGGGTTGCAGAGATCAGACGACAGTCGCTCTGACCTCTGCAACCCAAAGGGCTCTGAAGCCGCGATTACCGCTGAAGGTGCAACCGGGAATACGCTCGGGTGATAATGATGATAGGTACTTGAAATCGTTCTTATGCAGCTTTCTTTAGTATTTTGCTTGAAACCTCATTAGATGTGCTAGTTACCTATGTCTGCGTTTTTTCTTCTTCTTCTTCCCGTTGTAGCCAGTGAGCCCGTCGACCGTGAAGTCTTTCGCCGCGTCCAGGGACGGCACGCCTGGAACAATGGCGGAGCGTTACTTTGAGGAGGTTGGAGCAGTTGTCACATAATTACCGCGTGGGATTGTCGGCCGATTTGGTAAACAGTGGCTGGTTAACACTGATAGGGCTGCCGATACAGGATTGGAGATTGAGGGTTCTTACGTTTAAGAAATTTTTCCAACTGTCAAAAATATTATTTTGACTTGAATTTGAGTTTTAAATTATTATTCGCGCAAATCAAGTAGGAATAAACAATCATAGGAAAAAAAACAAACAATACTAATCTAACTTAAACTAAATTATATCTAAAATTTAAAACTTTTAGTGAAAACTGATACCTACTTCTTCAGTTTGTCTTAACATAATTTTCTAAAGGCACAATTATCACAAAAAATACCTAACTATGTCATCATTAGCAAAGTAATTTGCTAGGTATTTATTATACCATTACAACTGAAATTATATTAATCTGAGTTACTAGTTAAGTTACAATCCGCGGTGTCATCGCTGTATAGGTACTGCAATAAACTGCTTCTTACAATATTAAAATTAATTCGGCAACCCTACGACAGTCCCCCGGGAGGGGTGTGCGAGGAAACGTCCGGCCCTCGGGACGGCGGGTAATTGAATTTGGTGCCAATGAATACGACAATGAATTATTAAATTTAGAGCGTTTCCCTTGGACCTCCATCTTTATCCTCAACGACACAGCCCTGTTACAAAACGTACAATACCTTCTTAGTATGGAAGAGAGTTTTATGTCACATACGTGACGAGGCAATGGTTTTCGTTTTGTAGGGTTGTCGCGTGACTAATTGCGAATGGTTCTGGGGTGTTTATAGCGGGTCAGAGGTGGTAATGATAATGCTGGAACTGTTCGCCCGCGTTTTAGTTTGATTAACATCGCGCGCATTTCTGTTTTGTTTGGATAATTGACTCATTATGGTGTGATTGCAGTTTAGTTGTTTTTTTTCATTAACATTTATCCGTGGATACCTAAAATATGTACTAATTTATTAAAGTTTTTAAAATATGTGCGTGACAGTTTTATTTCCAAGAGGTACATACGATTCAGAAGGTTATCTACACGTTTCTAGGCATTTAAATATTATGAAATACCTGTGTTGTATTTGTTATTGTCTATTAGTATTGCAGATATTTTAATAGGTATAATAGAAAGGCCCGTTTTATACGAGTATGCAGCTTTTTAGTTAAAATTTATTTACTCATGTTTATCATTTGAGATGGCTTGCGAAAAGATAGCTATGAAATTTAAAAATAAAGATAAATAACTGATACCCTCTTCGTATGGTAAACCTATTTTATTTAAAATGTATATTGTTTTTATCTCAATATTAAATAATTAACATTGCAAGAAAAACATTTTTAAAATAAAATTGGTTAATCAAACGTTTGTTAATTTGTATGAATACGCGTGGGATAGTCTCATATAGTCAAAAGTATTTTAAAACTTTTTTTTACTGTTTTTAATATTATTTTATTCAATGTTTTTCTTTTATTTAACCCTTGTACCGATTCCAAATAGCCAAAAACATGTGTCCACTGTCCAATATCGGCGTGTCGGACACTGGTCCATTGTCCACTAATCGATTGGTCACGCTGCCACTGTTGCGTCGCACGGGTGTGCGCGGCGCGAAGGGACATCGAACGATCTAATCATAGTTTGGACCAATAAGGCCAACGATAAGGCGGTCGCCGTGGCTAGGTTCTAGTCTAAACAAATACAGTTCAAGCCATGTTCTACTCGATAAAAAAACCAAATAGCCACCTAGTTCCCGGCAAAGAAGAATAGGACCACTCCAAGTCCTTCTGTGGATGTCGTAGAAGGCGACTTCGAAACACAATCTAATAAACATCAATAAAGTCTCTCCAACCCGTCTGGCCACCGTGGAGAGTATAGGCCAAATCCTCTGACTGCTCTGGCTAATATTGGCTCTTGTAGTACAGAGGGTCGTGCTCCTGCAGTGGAGACTAAAAAACGGGCAAGTGCGAGTCGGACTCGTACATGAAGGGTTCCGTAGCGTAAAAAAACACGTTTTTGTATGACGACCCCCTTTAATTTTAACCTTTTTTATTTTTAGTATTTTTTGTTATAGCGGCCATATTAATACATAATCTGTAAAAATTTCAAGTACCTATCTAGTTAGTGCCATTATAAAGATCTAGTTAAAAACGCTGAAAAAACTCATTTTTTGTAGGCGACCCGCTTTAATTTTTAACTTTTTTTTATTTTCAGTATTTGTTGTTATAGCGGCCACAGTAATACATAATCGGTGAAAATTTTAAGTGTCTAGCTATTACGGTTCAAGAGATAGAGCCCTGTGACAGACGGACAGACGGACAGACAGGGGAGTCTCAGTAATAGGGCGCCGGTTGCATCCTTCGGGTACGGAACCCTAAAAAAGACCTGACGATGAGTATTTAAATAATAACCATGTCATATATAATATAATGACAATTTGTCCATCGCATTTGATTGACAATCCTACAAGAACTAAGTACAAGAACTGCATAAACAAGTTGAAAGTCTAATCTAGAGACGAAAATTGTAAGGAGGTTATTTTTATTTTTGTGCGAGTTGTTAGTAACTAACACCCTTTGCAAACTTTTCATAATAATTTCATGTGAATAGTCCCTATCGATGGTAAACGCAACGTAGGTTATCTGTGCAGTAAGATATGATCTGTACTTTCACGGTAGTAGGTTAAATTTCTATATTTTATTTCCATGAGTGAAATAGGTATTAAGGATCGTATTTTGATCAATGCTATAAAATAGTAGCTATACCTAGAGGTTGTTGGCAAGAAACCTGTCTTGTCTGCAACTGTCAGGTTCCTCAAAGTCACCATTCCGAGCTGCATTGTCCGCTAATCGATTGGCCACGCCGCACAATTGCGACTGCGTTGAATCGAAAATTGGGAACACGGGCCGGCAGCGTGTCGCGGGTGCAATACACAAAGGGTTAAAGCAATTAAGTACTAAAAATGTTTGTTAATCCTGTTTTATGATGTAAAATTAACCTTCAATGTATTGAAAGATTAAAATCTCTATATAAATAAGATGCGCAAAACATGTTCTGCTTTCTAGCTACATTCCTGTAGAGTTTGCTGGGTTACACATTTAAGTATGTCTATTATTGATCTTTTAGAGTTCCATACTTCTTTATTTAATTTTCTTTCTTCTTATTTAATTTTAAGAATGTCAACGAACATGGTCACATGTCGCATCACTACGCTTAGGTATAGATAGCTTCTTCGAACGGACCTGCAGATACCTATATTTAGGTACTGCACTTATTATGTGTAAGCGGCCAATACCGGCGCCAGATTATTCAACTGTTTTAAATTATGTCTCATAGAATGATAACCGATAAATATCTTTTTGGAACCAAAGGCTTGCATTTCAATACTTGAATCTGCAGATTTTTTTTATGTGGCAGGGTGGCAAACGAACAAGGGGGTCACCTGATGGTAAGTGATCACCAGAAAGTCATAATTATACACATGCTTCTTGGGCACGATCATCTACAGCGGTCCTGGACTTATTTAAGTACAGTTTCAGCAAAAAGTGATTCGGTAATAAAATAAATCGTTCAAGTGTGGTGACTCGCATGAAGAGAGTTACTTCTCATAGGTTTTCCAGTAATCTATAGGTAAAGAAATATTATCAGTCTTTTTATAAATTTTAGGCTCAGTGATTTTAAGATAAGGGAAAAGCTAATTTTCGCATAAAAAATCTAATAATTTAAAAGAAATACTTAAAATTATCATAAAAAGCTCCTCTATTTAATATATCATACGATATAAATCACAAAACTATTTTTTAATGTTAATTTACCCCCCATAAGTAGCCCCCATATTTGAAATTCATTCGTTATTCGTCCGTCTTTGAGTCACCGACTAACATATGTGTACCAAATTTAAACTTAATCATCCCGGAACTTTCCTAGCAAATTAGCTGTGACAGACGGATGGACAGGCAAGTGAGTAATCCTATAAGGATTTCGTTTTTACCTTATGAGGTGCTGAACCCTAAAAATGGAGCAGCTATGTACTATCAAAGAAACTGGCTGGAACCACTTTCAAACCCAACCAATCACAGTGCATCTAATCAAATCAGCAACCATCATCATCTCGCCTTAGTTCCACCGTTCCCTCGAGACGGCCGTCTACGGCGGCCCTAAGTGATTAGGTACATACTACCACTAGTCTAAGGGTACACACGTGTAGTGGTTACGTGTTCAAAGGTAGCAGTTATCGTGTCACTATAAAGTTTATGTTTCGAGTAAAGCTACATCTGTTTGTATACAGCCATATACATACTTACAATGCCACCCCACTACTGCCTAGGTTCCTGTAATTGAAATACCTAACAATAATAAACCTGTTAGCAATGTTTCTATTGATCCGGCGTCATTACGACTAAATACGAGGCCGATAATGTATGCGTCGACACGGCCGCCCCGGACACTCTAAACACACCCGTAACCCTCATAACATACAGCTCACAATTGCGTGGATACAATTCAGGATAATTTTCCGGGAAGGAGTCCCTCGTTAGAGAGTAGGTGGATAAAGAGATTAAGTTTTTTTTCTTCTGACTCGATTTATATATTTCGCTAAGAAGAATTAGAAAGTCCTTTTGGACAGACACCCACTATAGAAGAGGATTTCTGTCCAAAAAAATATAATATCTAGATATTCAGTTAAAACCAAATTTAAAACATAATGATCTAAAAAAATGCGTAAAGATATTATGAAGTTTTAAGACGAAGTTTAGAAAAATCAAAAAAGTCATTCTGATAAGTGTGCGAAAGCAAATCTTTCATACTATCGCTGACAGTAATAAGGTTAGCTGAGTATTTTATTATTATATGTGAAGGTTTAGATAAAAATTCGAAATATTTTTTTTCTAATATTTTACTGCTTAGACCTAAAGCGACCACTTTTGATGTAAATATCTAGACGACCACCTACACGTAAACTTTTCAAAAATAGACCGAGAAGAAAAAGAAAAACTTAAATACTTCCGGGTGAGGGTCGCTAGCTGCATTGCGTATATGATTCGCATTTTCTCCCAGACCAGATGGAATAATAACAACTAATATATCTTCATTATGTACACCTAAAATGCTTTGCTGCCCTATTAGGGATAAAGAGGGGATAGTGTATGTATGTATGTAAACCATGAAATTGTGCCCATGTTATCAAAATATCAAGAGATTACCGAGGATTTTAAGTACTTACCAGTAAAATGTTTTAAAGGGTTTACAAGCTAGGCATCGTGACAGCTGAGCCTCTGCATATGTGTGCTGTGTGGTTGGTACCAGGGAAGGAAAGCTACTTGTCGTGGAGAACGGTGCCACTTTACCGACATTGTGAGTCGTGTTATTATGCGATCCAATGCTGTAATGGACCACAATTTGAGTGTCGAAAATACAGGATAAATACCTGGTAAAGGTATAGGTAAGTACATTGTTTCCGGCGTAGCTTCATAATTTAGGCATAAAAATGTGGGTAGTAAGTATGTTAGATACGTAGGACAGGAGCAGACCCACAGGGCTCTACCCAATGGGTCTTACAGCCCCAAGTAGACAGGATAGCAAGACCCAAAGGCCACTTTTTGCCCTTCGAGATAACTATTTTTGTAGCCTACTTAAATAACAAAATATTTTATTCCAAACCCCAGTCGTCTTCCCTTCTTTAACCAAATTGATTTACGCGTTCTAGCATTTTAAGTACCTACATATGAATGAAGGTAGGTTGTTAATGAGAAAAGAGATACGTTGTACCCGAAATAAGTTTTTTAGTTACTCTCGAATCTTTCACAACACAGCCAAAGAAACGCAAAGTAAACAGCGAATTGCCGGCAGTCGCCCGCCTGTTAAGCTGCTTTCAGGTCCGGTTGACCAGAAGCTTTGAAAGCTGCGCAAATAGCGCGGACAGCGCGTGGCGGACGGAATAGAGCAGTCTCTCTATAGAGCCGAGGTAAGACGTAGTTATTAGGTGGAACGTTTTATGTTTCGTAGACTAGTGACAAGCCCTGGCTATGTTTTGTAAAATATAAGTGGAACCGTTTTAAAGTTTGTTGAGAATTAGTTAGCTACACAGAAACAAATAGCATAAGGTCTTTTCATTACAAAACTATCTTAAAAATGAAAACCAACAGCAAGCGCGCTTTAAAATGACCTATAGTTATGTATTCGTCACCTACCTCAATAGAATCAAAATCAATATTTTCAGAAACTGCTTAGGCTAACGCAGGCGCAGGTATTATTACTTTAAAAAAACCGGCATTCTCTATCTAAATCATAGAAAAGACTCCTTCTTTCAGGTAAGTGTGTAAAAATCTGAATGCCTAAGCACCTTTTCAAATTAAGCATTATTTATCAATTTAAACTTCAACTCTATTACTCCATTTTCACTTTATATTTGCAGTAAGTATTTCGCAATATAAAAATTGGCCGACAAAGTCGTCGCCAAATGTAATATATCGAAATCTTTTCAGTTATTGGGCGCATCGGGGCAATTCCGGCGCAGGGCCAATTTCCAGACGCGAGAGATTTGATTTGTGTCGACGAGACCACGGGCGCAAAGCAACGAGTGTACAGAGGGGTAGCCTATGTACTGATGTGCCAATGTGTCCCTGATAAACTATGTACTGATGTGCCAATGTGTCCCTGATAAACGAGAAGCTGACTTCCTTATTAGGTTTGTGAATGGTGTTTGAGAGGGATGAATGTTGTTACCAGAATGCAATATTTTGGTAAACGGATATAGAGTGGACCAAGGGAAGGAGGACTTTTTTTTATACTTCTCCCTTCAACATTATCGGAGACTATGTTTTCTAGTCTACTCTTTCATACTAGTTCTCGCACGTATACCTCTCGTGCTTTCATTCATCATTCTAGCTAGACCAAGATCATTCATCACCTTTTATACTCTTTCCGGGTGGGACTCCCGACTATCTTTATATTTCTAACTATCTCTATTTTGAAGAGATTGTCAAGATCGTAGCAAGTGTAGGTTCCTATGAACCTACACTTGCTACGATCTTGACAAGCCTGTTTCCCACAGGGGTAGGCAAAGACTATTCTTTGCCTACCCCTGTGGGAAACAGGCGTGATAATACATGTTTGTATGTACGTATGTATGTATGTCTTAAAGCTAATACTGGTGACAGTTTCGAGCAGTCTATATTCTGACGAAGCTCGAATCAGTGACTGTCATCTAGTACATGATTGATAAATTGAGTTTGCTTATTAGTTACATTTACACTGATATGAACAACAGCCTGCAAAGGGCTATTGTTCAATATAAAATATATACCTATTATCATCGGGAAAATTAATAGTGCGAGTCGGCTGAATACGATCCACTACTGATCTGATAACTTAGAAAAAACTTAGAATTCCTATGCTCCCCTTTCGACGCAGATTATAACAGCCGATTGAGGTAATGGTCAAAAAATGCAAATCATGGTAATGGGCGATGCGGCTAGCCACCCCGAACTATTTTGATTCCAATAGCCACCCGTAACTAAATGCTGTTAATAAAAAACGAGGCACATCTGTATCGTTTTCTTTTGTGCGCGAGACGCGCAAGATGGAGGTTCTCGGGTACTCCAGCTAATGAGAAGCACGTGGACGGAGAACGAGAATATTGCCATTCGTTACGTTATCTAAATGAGATGAGCTTGTCGCGGGAACGGGAAGAGGTGCTCTAATGAGGCCATCATAGTTTACCTTTAGGTAGACGACTATGTATGGTATTTATTCAACCGCTTTCTTATTGCATCCTCAGCTGCGCTGCCTCGAAGCTCAGGGTGCGCTTTCCCGCTTTTCTTTTCTTCAAATATAATATGCATGTCAATGGTCGCCAAGGATGCCAAAGACCTTGTGAAGTGGAGAAGAAATAACCGGAACAGTTTAAATAATTTGGCTATTGTTTTAACGACCGGTCGCCTGCCTGACGTTGTATGGTATATGTAGGTGGGTATATAATGTGTCCCATCATCGGTGTTGGAGCCAGGTAAAAAATGCCGTATACCATACCACTAAAGGCTCTAACACCGATAATGGAATACAGTATAAGTAATATTTATACCAGGTTAACATAAACACGTTGAACAATTTTGTAAGTGGGTATTCGAAAGTGGAATCTATTTGTAAAAGAAAAAGTACCTTATTTGTATCTCATATAAGTACTTACTAACATTGAATTAACTTCAGGCTTCAGTCCCGCGTAGCATGATATGGTACCGGTGGCAGCGTTTATCGAGCTCTATCATCTATTACTATTTCGCTCTACGTATAATAAAAACGAGCGGGATGGTACTAGTCAGTGTCGTGATATATGTATACCGTTTATCAACGGTACCATGCTGGACTTCACAGGAGACCTTTTCGAAACAACGGCAGGCAATTCAGGCAATGGGCTAGCAACCTATTTCCAATTTTCGTTTGATCAAAGCAAGCTATCTCGCAAAACGTGCTTTTGAGTCTGTCCCTTGGCTCTATCTGCCCCGTAAAGGATAAAAATATTTCTTTCGTCTTTATTTATATTAAGTGTACCTACGTATGTATTCATCAGAAGATATAAGTACGTTCAATTGAATGGCGAAGAAAACGCGAGTCGCGTCGATAACCGCAAATCAAATAACGGGAAATTGGCCACCGCGGAATTGCCAATTTCTGGCGGAGGCTTTCTTAATTCGCACTTAGGAAGGCGTTCCAGAGCGGAGCGATGCTATGTGGGTACCGAAACTACATAGCGCGGGGATCAGCCGCCACGGAATAGCCAATTTCTCGCGAGGCTTTCTTAATTTGCGTTTAGGAAAGCGTTCCAGAGCAGAGCGATGCGATGTGCGTCTGTTGTTGCATACCGAGCTCCATAACTGATCTGGGTATGACTACAGTATACAAAAATTGAGTTCTGTGGTTGTGACGACCGAATGAATTTACGCAAATGAGGTTTCAATCAAAACTTTTGGAACATTTTATTGGTTCTCTATTATACCTATATACTTACGCATTATTGTAACATGTCCGTTAGTTCTACTGAAAAATAACGAAATGCTGTTTGCTAATAATGTTATAAGACCTTCGAATGTCAATTTTTTTTTGTTTTTGACTGTTATTTTAATTTCATTATACTTTAGTGATCTAGTATAGCCCGTGGTCTGATTTATTACGGGCATGTCCCTTACACGTTGCATATAGGTATTACCACAAATCAAACAAAATTTCTGCGCTACTTTAGTCATTTCTAATAAACCTACATAATCCGCTAGTTTCCAACAAGCCAAATCAGATACTTTTTTTTGTATAGGCTTTATATGAAATACCAAACCGTGACGTCAAAGTTTCCTGAAGTCAAGTAGCGCTTCTAATAATAGATTTCTGAATTAATAAATATATAATCACGTTTAAAATGATATGATCACTGACAAGTGACATTATTTTGTAACGTTTTATGTACAAAAAAATATTTTTGATACAAGATACAATCCTATTGTTACATATATTTTAATTTTTTTATCCACTTTTCAGTTACACAACGCACTTTCTTATTTTTTATCGCTCAGTAGGTAAGTAGGTATAGCTCTTTGATGGAAGCCGAGTTAAAAGCGGCGCGGTGGGCGGGGCGTGGCGCGTTGTTCAGCGTCGCGAGGATTGCCAATTCAGATGTGCTGGTGTTGAAAATTATCTCTCCAATGTAATTATTGTGGATTTTTACGTTTGTTAATTTCGATGTTGTGTGTTTACGTCAATTTTGCCCACTTTGGCATTAAGAAAAGAACAATATTTTGCTTTCATTCGCGGTTTGGAAAGATACATCCTCAATTTATTAGGTACTCTTAGGTTACTGACAACAATGCTTTTACATCAATATATTTTCAGTATCTAAGTAAGTAGGTAAGTACTACAAAGAGAAATGGTATTATATCAAACGTCTGCATACGTAATACTGGTCTAGTATACAATCATTTCTTTTCACCTGTGTGAAAGTTTTAACCATTTTATAAATTTTAATGCTGTTTGTCTCAACTTAGGTCACATCTTCGGAAGATGTATGGTCAGTCATGGACTCACACGGGCTGAAATTCCGTGTCTGGTACATTAACTGTATATTCATTTTTATTTTATAGAGATAACAAAAGGTAACGTATCTGAAATCAGAGTCTAAAATTCAATCAGTATGAGACAAATCGAGATTCTTTCTAAACAGTGATGTCATAGCAAAGTTTTCTGTATTGACTGCGTGAGCCTATTGAGTATCTATCGTACATTTGTAGTTACCATCTCATCCGCTCCTGCCCATCGTGCCCCACCAGCTGCACTAAGCGTGACCTATGTGAGGCTACAGACAACGATGTGAAAGTGGCAACCTTCTGGAGGGAAAAAAGTTACATTTTGAGCTTTCGACACGACAAGAAGAAGAAATTACTATCTTATAAGCATGATCTAAAATATCTGTGTAAGTTTGAAGTAAAAGCGTATTTTCGAAAAGTAAAAACTATATCTTATAGATACTTAAACTAAATTAAGTAGATAGGTATATTAGTAAATACGTAAATTATTAAAACGTTTTGTTAGTAGAAGCGTTAAAAAACATAAAAATATTACCTGAGTAAAACTGTCGAACCGCTACAATACATGAAACAAATAAAATAATATAATTAAAACAAAACAAGGATGGTCCAGGACTAAGACGCACGGGTGTGAAAGGGCAAGTCTCGCGTATCGCATTACAGATTACAGCTCTTTCCCACGCGCAGGTGTTAAGAAAAATGGAGCAAAACCGGGAACAAAGCCAGCACAGCACAGACTCGCTCGGCTTTTGTGCGCAGATATTATGATCTCGATTTTTTGCCTCTTTTATTTCGGAGGAACCGTTTTGGTCACCTGGTTTTGTCTTTGGTCAGGTTTAGCGGAACTAAATATTCCATGTTTGAAAACGAACATGCAAAGCTAAATAATATTAAATAGCTGTATGATTAATCAATATAGAAGAACAACTCATAAGTGGAAATAATTATGTAGTTATCATTTTATGAAATTAAAAACAATGTAAAAATGTACTATCAGTTTATATGTAAATTCTTTGAAAACATGGTTTGGATAATTTTAGATTATGCTTAATCATGGCATAATCGTACTACTATTACTACTTACAAGATAAATATGCATTAAGTAAGTACCTTAACGTAAAACTATAATATTCAAGTAAGTTTATATGTAGGTGTAAAATAAACAAAATAAATTAATAGATTGGATAATAATAATTTGACGACCTATGTGGCGTAATAGACCGCTAATCCGGAGGTTCTGGGTTCAATCCCCGGCTAGGGCAAGTTGGAAAGTTGGAGTCTTGGGTGTTTATCTATATATGTATTTATCATAAAATATAGTCTCGTTAAGTTAGTATCCTATAACACAAGTTTAAAAAACTTACTTTAGGGCTAGATTAATCAGAGTGATTTGTCCCTATATACATATTTATTTATATTTATTATTTATTTATTTTATAATATAACTAAATATAGAAAACTATGTAAGATCTAAAACTAAAAAAATATAAATTGTATAGTCCCACTAAGATATCCCTCGACAGCATGGCCTGCCACGTTGTCTGGCAATGCTGATTCTTTGTGCCAGATAGTTTCCAGACTTTTGGTCACGGAATACCTCGAATAGTCTTTTTGATATTTAAATTAATGATGTGATAAAATAAATTATAGTCTTAAAGACCCCACGGATCAAAAGTTTCTACCCCAGAAGGTTCAAATTATGTAGTTTTCTTCTATGTCTGCTCTACATATTTGCGCCTTTTGAGGCTCTCTGCTGCGGCCGCTGTTGCGCCTGCCTTTAACTTGCTGACCTGAAATGGGACGGTGCAAGGGTATCTACTAGTAGCGACCCATACTAAAGGTCGTCTCAATCCAAGTCACCAAGCTCTTAGATATAAATAGTGTTTTTGTGAGAGGTAAAATCAATAGTAGCATGACAGACTCAAAGCCGAACAAAACAAAGCATCGACGTCGACGCAAACAATGTGCTCGCGCGGACCCGTGATTAAAAACTCTTGTTCTGTCTCCGGGCTAAATGGAAATATTGCCTTTCATTACTGCTATTGTTTTACGAAAAAATAAATTGATAATCGAATAAACTTTGTAGAATATGATAATTATATCGATATTACCAATTGTAGGCAAATTGATCATAACAAGAGTAACAATGTGGACTGATTGCATGTCTGTGTGTTTGTTGATCGTAAATGAGACGTTTGCATAAGACGTGTGATGTCGTGTACACTACAGTAATTACTAGTATTGTTAAATTAATGTCTGGACTTGGCGCGTCACTGCCGTGCGCAATTAGGTTGTATGGTTTTGAATTAGATAATTGTGTCGAGTGAGTCGCAATTATGAAAGTGAATGAGTTCCAATTAAGAACGTTTACATGTGTGTGGTATTGCCACTTTATGACGCACATACACAATACACCCGAAATCAGACTTATTTAGAAGTTTAAATGCTGGTAGGTATATCTACTTATTAGAAAAAATATTTTGGGGAGGTAAGAAGGCACTAGAACATTTTGACTTTTTAGTGCTAATCTTAATACAGACACAAAACCACGTGATGTTTTAGGACTTAAAACTAACTTTTAGGTTGTGGATGGGACGTCCGTAATTGTGTAAACTTATCTTATAAAAAAGTATGATTTGGTGACAAGAACTGGTTGCATTTCTTTTCATTTTTTTTCATCTCATTACGGCTAACCTCCTTAGACACGAACTTAAAAAGTACCTACAAATTAGGCTTTCTATAACCTAGGTTATTCTACAATACCACTAGAAAGTACCTAATTCGATATTAACATTTCATTCGCAATGTACTTATTGTGAAGGTAAGCATCTAAGCATCGCGACAAGGCGAAGCCCCAGCGGCCACAAGGCAGTTTTGGGGCGCAGCCCCTCGAGCCTCGTTAGGGCCCCGCTTTTGCCATTTTTTTGAAAACGATATTGTTGAGCTCCCTAGGAAGTAATGATGTAAGAATATACTCCCTCCAATTTACCAGTAAACGTAGTTTTAATGATTTTATTTTGTTACAGTTCTAGCGTGGGCATTATCTCATTTGGTTGTGAGTGGCTTGTTATCTCGTTTGCTTTTAAGAGGTCCGAAGTTATTAGACGGAACTCTTATATCTTTCGGCACAGAGTAATAATATACTGGTTTCAGTACGTCCGTCTGTCCATCTGCGGCTTAGCTCAGAGACTCTTAGTTGAAAGCTGTAATTTTGCATGTATAATATATATTACGCTACATATATATATTATGGTGACAAAGTATCATAGTAAAATGTTAAATATTTTTTTAGGGTAGCTTGGGCTACGCGCGAAAAAAAACAGTAAGTGCTATCTTAGTTAGGTCTTTTAAAACTATTTAGGGTTTGCAAAGACAACTTTTTAATTTAGTGACCCGTTTTCGAAATATTAAATAAATTCAAGTACGGGTTTATCGTGCTTGAATTAAAAAAATGGTATTATTTCTTTTCTGTCATCAGTACTACGTATAAGTTTACCTCGCTGTATAATCGCACTCTGTAAATAAAAAATATCTTGATTGTTACCGGGTTTTTCTCCCTACCCATTTTACTCTACATTTTTCTGTTCAGTGTCAAAATGGCTGCAGGCTAAACAAAGTTTTTACCCCTTGAATTTTATGCAAGGCTATAATTTGTTTGGCTTTACTTTTTAATTTCAACCGATTGTGTTTTAGGTGAACTTATTACATATATTAAATTATTTTCTAATAAATCTTACATGCTGGTCCGGCAGTAAAGAGAAAATTTTGAATGTACTAGCTACTTATCCTCGCGTGCAAATGGTAGAAGTCCATCGGGAAAGGCCGTCAACTTAAAGATCTTAATAAATAAATATCAGCGATCGGCTAGGAATCAGTCATTATTGATTCTGGTCATCACACGTTATCTCGCTAATCTTAGCAACCTTCTCTCGTAGCGGCCCCGCAACCCCTGGCTCTGTAGGTACCAGCCCTACTTGTAGTACTTAGGTAGGTAGGTACCATGTATTTTTTTCATGTAAGTGGTCATAACAGATATTTAAAGCCACCTAAAGGCACCCGATAAATATTGACATGCTTCTTCTTGTCAAGTCGATTTTATTTAAGTATCATATTTTGTAGTTTACGTAATTTATTCATTGCAATGCAATATATATTTTAGTATAAAGTTCAAATACTAACTACTTAGTACTAAGTCCGCCGTTTACAATTTTTGTAATAAGTTGAATAAATAAAAAGAATAGTCAAAAATATCTTAAAATTTATTTACGCTGTCGAAGTAACCACTTGTTGCCACCAATGCAAGTGTGAACTAACACTAACAGATAAACGACGCGATCGTGTACCTAATTAATTTATGTAAATACTATACACTATCACGTCTTTATTTCTTTTGGGCAGACAGAGCATGTCTTGCGGCTCTATGCAGTGTTATCTAATTACATTTTTTCCAAAGATGCCTTCGGTGCGTGTTAACGTGCTCCACGTGTGGAGGTGTCGACACGGTTTCGACTCAGCGCGCGCATTTAATGAGTCGTGCCCTTTTAAATTATTCCAGCCCAGCCGTCGCACCTCAGGTAACTGGGAATACATCGGCTATCTGCTTATTAAAATTTCTCCGAGGGCAGGCAAGGGGAAATAATTTTTCTTATATCTAGGAGAAGGGAGAATTCAACGTATTTCTGTCTTTAGCTTCTTTTCCCAGTTTGTAAAGACAGTAAAGGATGTATTCAGATGTTTTTAATTCATCAGTAAGTTACGGCAAAACAGTCTATACCTAAAGAGGCAAATGTTGGTTAATGGACTGATTCACAAATCTATTATTAGACCTGCTCTTTTATATGGCAGTGAAGCGTGGCCTTTGCTTGAGCGGTTTTTGTAAGAATCAATAATTTAGGTAAAGACAGTAATAGAAAACCTAAGCATATAACATTACCAAAGTAAATATCGTAGATCTATAATTTGCACAAGGCTGCGAGCTCTACGAGCTCTCGTCACTCTAAGTAGGTAAATGGTGGATATGGAACACATCATCTTCATCATTAATACATTTAAGAATTAGATGTCTCCCATATGATTAAATTATTTGGAACAACAAAAAGGATAAATATTATTATGAAGTAGTAAGTATACCTATCTACATATACAAATATAGTTGTCGACACAAGACTATGGCACGAATTGAGAGATGTCGTTCAGTGGCATAGGAAAGGTTTAGGTATTGTTGTAGATGGTAAATATATTAGTTTGTCAGAGTTTAGTAGTACCTCCTTTTTGAATATCTTAGGGTAAAGATGTATTTGAACCTAACAATCTTGAGTTTGGTTTTACTCTAGTTGGGCTGGACTCTCAGTTTTAAAATCAAATGTAAATTTTATATACACTGCCGGTTTTTTATGATTAATAAGAATTTAATTAGCATTTGAATTGAAGACCGTGTGAGGCCGGCATAAAAGAAGTCGAGATTTCCGAAAAGCCGTAATTTAATGAAGTACGAGTGCTCGCGTGGCCAACCGGACACAAGTATCGAAGGGCGTAAAAGCTTCAGGCGAGCGCTTCGATACCTGATTGCCTAAGTGGCCGCTACTGACCCCGCCCAGACCCCTTTTCACCTCCCCCCTTGAGGAAATCCCGGCGCAGACTATATTACCCAGCCATTATATTTTAACGCATCGCTGCCCTACTCAAGACGTCCCATTGTTATTCTTTAAGTATTCTGGAATATGTAGCTTTAAAATGCTTCAATATACTTTCTCATTGTAACATTTCATTTTAATTCAAGGAAGTACCTAAGTAGACGAACTTTAAGGTGATCAATGAACTTCTAGATCTGTACCTATCTGGAAGTTAATTGAGCCTCTCTCGTGTATGACAATCGTTTGGATGTTTCTTACTCGTCAGCTTATTTTCTGGAATTCTGAACTAACACATAGGCTATTTTTTATCCCAGAAAAATATAAGGCTCCCGTGCGATTGTGCAGGTAACAACTAGTTATACCTAAGTAAATGGTAGGTAAACGATATTTTAACCGATCACTGGTTACATGTTTTTTAAATTGACTTTTTTTTGGTTTATCCAACCAAATATCATCGGTGAAATGAAAGCAACTGCTTTTCATTCTTTCTTCCATCCATGAATTCTTTCCATGTATCCGAGCCAGCGAAGCTGAACTCAGCTTCGCTGGCTCGGATACATGGAAAGAATGGACGAGGATCGGGCGAATGAAGAGCCTACTTGGGTTAGCGGACTGGACGTCGGCCTGTTGGCAACCAAAAGTACAGATGGGCTGCAGAAAAACTTGCGGTGCCTCGTCTGGCAGCAAGGCTAACAAGACCACAAGAAACGGCGCATATAGTGTCAGAGGCCAACATCCACTGTGGGTCGCTGCGCCACCGTAGTAATTAGTATTACATTTTATACGATACGAGTATCTAAATAAGTATAAACACACAATTTTTAAACACTCTAAAACAAAATCAAACCGAATTTGAACTACAGTCAGTAACAAATCAGAACAATTGTATCCTCGATCTAAATGCTAATGAATAAATTTCCGCTGACTAGGAGGCATTGAATAATCAATAAAACTTGGAGACAAAGCCGACCCCGCCCCGGGCAGACGTGGAGGAACAATAATATTTTACGATTAAAATTAACCTGCCCGAGGCAGTCGCAGAATGACACACCTCAAAATGTCTCTTTTAAGAAGTTGTGCTATAAGTTGTCCTTATTCGTAGGTAAGTAAGTAAGTGAGTCAGTAATACTTTATTGTACACCAAGAATAAAAAAAATATAGGTATAACATATTCAAAACGAGCCCTAGGATAACTGTTTCAAAATGTAAATAAAATAAAATATCTAGACTCTGAGACTACTTGCTCACAGTGGTAGAAACTACTTACTAATAAATATACATATAGGTAATAATAATACTATAAATATACATTGTGGTCATTACCTACAGGAAAAACATAGTGTTTATTTTTAAATGCAACCAGTAGACGTAACTAGATAAAAGTAGGTACTAGCAGCCTGTGTTACTCCCTGTTCAGGTATCGAAAATATACCTAGGTACATTATTACTAAGAGCGCAAAGGCCCCTCCAAGTGGTAAAGTCAGTTATACGAATCGTTTGTCCAGAGTAATAAGAATGAAATTGGCTTGTCATAAATGTCTAGGTAGCTAAACGAAAAGGTGCTGAGTTCTGACGTGAGCTAAATTAAACCATATCGCTAACCATATTGAGTTGAACCATATTTCTTAGAATTTCTTTATTGAATGATGCTTCTGTACGGAGTACTAGAATCCTATTCTGTGGTACTAGGTAAAATAATGTAAATACTTCGAAATGCGTCTGTCTGCAAGTCTGCAGTGCGTAGGTATATCAATTTTCTTTAAAAAATCTAGATTTTTGTAACAGTTAATTGCGTCTACCTATTTATTTTACTTTAAAATAAATAGGTGACTACCTAGTTTTTTCTGGAAGAGCGTAGGTAGATTTAAATATCTACATATCCTTTACCGAATACCTACACTAGGTACGTAAGTGAAGTGTATAAAATATTCATAATTTGAAATTCCCTTCAAATGACAAATTGTGAAGGATGCCTTATATAACAGTCACGAGACATTGTGCGAAAAGGACATTTTGCCCCATGTAACGTCTCGGCCCACCTCGGCCTCGGCCAGGGATCGCGTAATCATTTAAGTGCCGATAGGACGACCAATTACGCTGGTAACCCCGGCCCTAATAAGGCCGGCACCATTAGCAATTATAATGGATGTAAAGTGCCTGCTCATTAAGGCTTGTCCTTTGAGCGCCGCGATCGCTGTGATCGTTGTGATCGTCCGCCTGCGAACTACTTTACATTTTATTAGTTCGCCGTTTGAGACAAATACTTATACGTCTTTGATCATAGTTACTTACTTCAATTCTTTTTGAATGAATTATTTAGCGCAACGAATGCGTTTACAGAAGAGACTAGTTTACCTATAAGAAGAGACTATTTTTCTCCCTTGAAGTGTAAGGAAAGAAATGTGTGGTAATGATTAAATATCAAAATCACATATACCTAATATAACTAAATAAATTTAATTTTATTGCAATAGTTTCAAAATGCTTCCATGCTTGTCTGGGAGAAAAGAAAAAACTTAGAATGTACCAGATGTTTGTCTTCTCGCGTAGATCGTAAAAGTCGAACGAGGGAATGGGTGAGAATCTGAATCATTAATAGGCGATGCGACTAGCAACCCATTTTTATTCTTCAAACTATTTTGATTCTTTTTTTCATCTTGACGCCCGCCGTCACGCTAAACGTGGCCTTTGGGTCTTACGCCCCTGGGCTCCGACTACCCCGTTAGTGATAAAGACTTGATAATGTATCTGTATTTGTAAAAAAGAAAAAAAAAGCGGCCAAGTGCGAGTCGGACTCGCCCATGAAGGGTTCCGTAGCAGCAAGTAACATAATATAAAAGTTCTAAAGGTAAATTGCGGTTTACGGTTTATGACGTATTAAAAAAAAGCTACTTACTAGATCTCGTTCAAACCAATTTTCGGTGGAAGTTTGTAACGTAATGTACATCATATATTTTTTTAGTTTTATCATTCTCCTATTTTAGAAGTTACAGGGGGGGGGGGGACACATTTTACCACTTTGGAAGTCTCTAGCGCAAACTATTCAGTTTAGAAAAAAATTATATCAGAAACCTCAATATCATTTTTGAAGACCTATCCATAGATACCCCCCCACACGGATGGGTTTGATGAAAATTTTATTTTATGTTTTAGTTCTAAGTATGGGGTTATAATGGTATATAATGTATTGTTTTATTTCTATTTTTTTGTAAAAATCTTAATGCGGTTTACAGAATACATCTACGTACCAAGTTTCAACAGTATAGCTCTTATAGTTTCGGAAAAAAGAAGCTGTGACATACGGACGGACAGACAGACATACATTACGAATCTATAAGGATTCCGTATTTTGCCATTTAGCTACGGAACCCTAAAAATGGTTACAATCACATGATTGTCAATTTAGCATCCCGCAGTCCGGTCGTATCGTGATGGGAGTGCGTTTGCGTTGAATCAATTGCAGTAATGCACTCGAGCGCTGGTCAAACACTCTCGGAGGAGTGGAGGGCGCGTTTTGATTGTCACAATATCCATTGGAAACGGATCGAGTCACACGGGGCCATTATAATTCAACTCTTAGCCTATATCTAATTAATTTAGGTACTTATCTTGAGAAGACAACCGTGCATAGGTGTGAGGACACTATTTGTTTGAAGGTATAGTATAGATAGAATCTACTAATCTTTTTAACGAATTTCCTACTGCAAACTTAGCTGAGCTTCGGAGTCCGATAAGCGACTTTTCGCTTTTTCTAGACCATAGGTTGGAAAGATCACATTCTACTACTACTATATAATATTCCTATTTAAAAAAAAATGATAGAATTATAGATTATGCAACTTTAAAAAATAAACATGGAACGTACCTAGTGCATGGTATTAATATAGGTAGATTTATTACATGATACAATATAACATTATATTAATATACTGACAAGTACCTAAGTATGCATCTGCTGTTTCCTAAGAAAAGTTCACATATGAAACGTCTGGTACATTTTGCATGGATATATAATACTAGTAGTACTTATACTTTATGGGAAAATATTGAGTCAGAAACGCCTGTTTTCGTTTGTCTAAAGTAGCCATGTGAAATGTTTGGTAAAAAAATATGTTTGCCAGAATTTGCTTGCAGTCAGAGGACTAATTGCGTATTAGAAGTAGTTACATAGATAACAAACAGATATAATTTACCTCACTGATCTATACCGGTGACCATACTGAGATGCGCCTGTCAATTAGCCGCCATTCACAAGTAGATATAGGTACCTTGTTCTTGTATACAATGCCAATTTTCTTATCTAAAATAACTGCTTAGAAACAGTCGCTCGCCAAAGCACGCAAAAGTGCCCACTATGGAGATACATCCCCTAATTACGTTACGCCAGATGACCGATCTCAGAAACCCGAGCCGCCGCGTTCGCGTCCGAAGTAGCGGCCGCGCGTGTGTCGGCGAGTGTTGTGTCAACATTGGATAAACAGACACTAATTGTGGCGGCTACAGTTTCCGAGAGAGCGACTAATTGTTTTTCTTATAATTATGGAGAAGTATCTACTTAATGATCTTTAAAAATATTTATTTATCTTTAAAAATAAATGATCTTTAAAAATATTAATTATTTATAAATCGCTGATGAATACATGATAAAACATTGAAATGTTAATTTATAATGTTAACAAAGTACTTTTCTTTTACATTATGCTGGCCTGAAGATAAAAAATTAGAATGTACCAGCTGCTACTCTTCCCGCGCAGATCATAAAAGCCGATTGAGGGAATGGGCAAAAATGCGAATCATTCAATAGGCGATGCTGCTAGTTCATTAACCCATCACTATTTTGATCCCTTTTTCCACGTTCTCGCCCACCTTCATGCTAAAAGTGGCATTTGAGTCTTGCGGCCCTGGGCTCTGTCTGCTTAGAGCCGCAAAACCCAACATGCTCTGTCTACCCCGTTAGGGACAAAGACTGATAGTGCATGCATGTATGCACTAAGTAAGTACCTATACCTACTTGCTTACTTACTTAATTCTCAATATTCTTTTTGATCAGTCTGGATAAAGAGTATGGCAACAACTTGTCACCTACATACAACAAACGAGTGAGTACCTAATAATTATTTACCTATATATCACTTTTGCCACAGGCTCTTCACGTACTCTCCCGCCCGACCAACCCCTGACATTCTGTAGGTAATTTTACCCATTTGTATCATGCCATGTTACCAAATACCTCAGATTGTTTTGTGGTCACCAACATGCATTCCATTCCTCACTTCATTGAACCTTGTTCAGTTGATAAAAGTTAATAATTTTCCGGCGGTTTGTCACAGTATCAGGTAGTCGACACGTTGACTCGTTAATACACTGGGTGTTATTACAAGCTGTCGCCACTTAGCGGCGTCTGTGACACTCGATACCCAAAACGCGGGATTAAACAAAAATAGTCTTTAACACGGCGGCTATAGCGCCTTTGATGCCAAGGTGACAAGTAGCTACTGTATCATACAAAAACTGGACAAGGGTGAGTTGGACTTCTCAAGATGAAAATGTTCCGTAGATATTTTATACTTATTATATATATATATATTATTATCATAGGATATTTATAATATCTCTTAATAATAGTCACTTTGTTTTGTTTTGCACAAATGTTGACGTCAAATCGTTACTTAAAGCTAAGTTTACGCCGCTTCCTAGGCGCAAGTGCAGAAGAAGCGGCAACAAACTGCACTGCACGTTTTCTCCAAAGACGTCAACTAACAAACTAAAAACTTAAAATTAGTTATATAGATGGACAGAATTACATTGTTTATTATGTCATAATTAAATTGAATTATAAGAATTACGAAATTTAAAATAATGTCAATTTGTAAATTTAGTATGTACCAATGTACCTAAATTATGACATGTCTAAGTATACAAACCTTTAAGAGGGACCCGCGCCAAGCTCAAGCCAGACCTTTTTGTCTTTAAGATAGTCATCGGTCCTATAATAAGCCTTCTCACAAAGTACTTTCTTTACATAAGCTTTGAATTTTCTGTCTGGCATATCAAGGACCGATTCTGACAATTTATTATAAAAAAGTATACACTTCCCCATAAAAGACTTACTGACTGTATTCAGCCTGATACGGGCTAACTAAAATGTCCGAATGTAACTAAAATGAGACGAATGTCCTATCGTTCTATTCTTTACCATACGTGGCCGAATCCTAATATAAAAAGATTCAAACTTAATTCACGAATATCTACCGATTTCTGATATTTTTTCTTGAAGTTGGTAGATATAAGTATTTTATTATCGGTAAAATTTCATGATTTTATCAACAAAAAACGAAACTTGTTTCAATGAAAACGGCCTTTGCGTTCTAATTTTGTTTTTTTTTTACTTCCCGAAGTCTGTACCTATAAGTAAATAAATAGATTTTTGTTTGGTATTTCTATATTAATTTCAATAGAAAACATATATCCGTTCCGATCAAGTTATTGCAGTTTCGAAAGTACTAATAAAATTAGATTTTTTGGATAAATGGAAAGAGCGATTCGGAGGGTTTTTTTGTGAAGCGGATCTCTAAAAGTACGTCTTCCGAAATGGTACGTGAGAAGATTGTGGTAGCGCCGGCGGCAGGCTGTCACGTTTGATTCGATGCATACTCGTTGCCGAACTAAAAGCTTGGAACAACAACGCTTTTTGTGCAGCTTACAAAAAGACAGCCTTACATGCGGTTGTAACGTTTTGGAAACCAGATACAGAGGAATTTTTGTGTACTAGAGATACTGTCAGGTTTTTTCGCTTATCGCTTATCGCGTTAATAGCAGGTAAACTAAACTAAACTCTAGCAAAGAAAGCTGTTTAGCTGTTAGCCTTTTTTCCATCAATTCAATTCAATTCAAAATATCTTTATTATCATAGGATATTTATAATATCTCTTAATAATAGTCACTTTGTTTTGTTTTGCACAAATTTTGACGTCAAATCGTTACTTATAGCTAAGTTTACGCCGCTTCCTAGGCGCAAGTGCAGAAGAAGCGGCAACAAACTGCGCTGCACGTTTTCTCCAAAGACGTCAACTAACAAACTTAAAACTTAAAATTAGTTATATGGATGGACTGAGATTACATTGTTTGTTATTTCATAATTAAATTGAATTACGAAATTTAAAATAATGTCAATTTGTAAATTTAGTACGTATGTACCGATGTACCTAAATTATGACATGTCTAAGTATACAAACCTTTAAGAGGGACCCGCGCTAAGCTCAAGCCAGACCTTTTTGTAGTTATTAATTCTGTGCCTTTTTGTCTAGGTATAAATAAAAGGAAGTAAAATGAGTAATTAGTTGCAACTTACAAGGATGTCCCTATTTTGCTATGACCGCACTCTCTTAATAATATACTTTTACGATCTTTAAAAAAAAAATATTAAGTATAAATAAATATTCAGATACCTACATGAGGAAGCTGGTAGAGATTTGCAATATCAGCAGTATGGAAAAGAAAATTGCAGACCGCCATCACAGAGTCCGCCATTGACTTCCCAGGTACAGATAATTATGTATATTTGCTTTTAGTACACAGAAACCAACCTTCGTATAACAGCTTCGGGCTCTACGAGAGCTATAAGCTATATTGGTAAATACAACTTTACTTCACTTAACACTTTCTGTAATAGATAACTGTATACCTAGGTACCATGCCAAAAGTAACATATGTTATAAACCAATATCACTGCTATTTAATTTGTCACAGGCACATATATTATCTTGATGTGATCAAATATAACGTTAAATTCGTTAAAATGGCATTCGAGGACCAATGCTTATTACGGACTGAGCTTTCTACTATCCCTTCCACTGAAGTTCCATGACCAAAATTGAAAGATTGGCGAGAGCCATGACCAATAGGGCCCAAGACCATTGTGGCCTGTCGCTACTTGACTTCCATCCAGCAGAAAACAATGCAAACCCCAATTTTCAAATTACAAATGGCGGCTTCTAAACAAAGAGTTTGCAAACGGCCATCGCACGTTCATTGTTTTAGAAACAATAAAGCAGCGCGGCCATGTTGGCGAAACGTCAAATCTACGTTCCCCGCGGCGTTCCAAATATGAAATTCCCGCGTAGAAATGGCGGCGAAGGCAATTTTTACAAATGGCTGCCGGGCGGGGAGCTCAGGTGGTTTGTTTTCTGAGCGCTTTTCACGAGGCTGGGGTCGCGAACACACGAGGGCTCCACACAGGCCACTTCCATCTCGTGTGCGCTCTCAGCAACGAAATACACAAAGACATGACGTAATTACGTAATTTGCGAGTTATATCTTTATCTCGACCTCCATAATTTGCAGTTAACGGGATTTTCTAAAACCTCACGTTTTAAGCAAATTCTCTAGCTTATTATTCCAGATAGGTCATAATTTGCTTTGATATCAATGAACTTTGTATCTTGTTTCCCAGAGACAGGGTCGGATTTAGGATGTGGGTCGGGTGGCGTATGATTTATGGGTCGGGCGCGGCGGCTGCGCGGTGACGCTTGCTGTTTGGCGGATTCATTACGAAAACAAAGGCGCGCGGGCCGCGGGGCGCCCTGGCCCTCAGCCACTTTCCTAAATCACTGGTGATGTATTGTCTAGCTCCACGCGATGGGATGCTTGATAAGCTAGCTCTATATTTTAACTACTATGCCAAGTATATTATATACAACGTGGAAGGGACATACCCGTAATAAATCGAACCACGGTCTATACTAGATCATTATAGTATAATGAAATTAAAATAACAGCCAAACAACAAAAATTAATTTTGGCATTTCCATACCGATTCCATACCGCCCGGGCGATTAGTATGGGAATGTCGAATTTTTTTTTGGTTTTTTGACTGTTATTTTAATTTCATTATACGTTAGTGATCTAGTATAGCTTGTAGTTCGATTTATTACGGGTATGTCCCTTCCACGTTGTATACTTTACAAGTAAAATCTGCATATACTTCAATGTAGGTACATAACCTATTATCTCATGCTGGATTGTAAAAGGCAGTTTAATTGTCATATTTATTATATATAAAAATTTTTATACACAGCCTATTTGACTTTTATGCAACTTTATTAAGTAAACATTATATCAAGTTAATATAGTTTGGCTCCAATCAGCTCCGAAACAGCAGTCAAAATCACTAAAAATAAGGACTGGGCTGGGAAGTCAAATCACTATAAATTAATTACTTAATGCAATGTTTTAATTAAAAAGTCAATTTCCTTAAGGCCCCGTCAGTTCAGAGCCAAGAATACTGTGAGTCTTTTTGAAAAATCACTGTAAATAAACTACTACAGTTTATTTCTTAAAAATTTTACATAGGAAACTTAAGGCTTTTCTACAGACACCCACAATATCCAAAACACGATTGAGCAATGGCTTGATGGAAAACAAACACAAACATACCTCTAAATTTACTTTTAAAAAGATATTACTACTTAATACAATCCCCATTTTATATGAAAATTATACCAAAAATGTATAATCTAAATAAGTAGTTGATTTCAATTCAATTCAATTCAATTGTTTTTATTCGGATAACCATGATCCATGATTTGTTAGTATTACAGTAACTTAAAACTAGTGTTAGTACTTATAGCTACACAGTATTTTTTTTGTAACATAGAATGCAACCTCTGTGTACAGAGGGCCCTGCGGGCATGCCTTTAAATTTGACCATATAAGGCCACCGGCATGGTCCCCTGCACAAGGTGTCCCATTATTTGCGAATCCAGTCTATCCGCCACCGTTTTTAGAATGCTGTTGTGACTCGACCTCACTCTTCTTAACAGTGATGCCATTTTTTTCCGGATCACGGCATGAAATCCGTCCGTTCTGGCCTGCGCAAACATTTCAGAGGCACTACAGAACCGAGGGAGTCTCAACAACATTCTAAAAATATCATTGTATTGGACGCGGATAGCATCTAACGATCTTTTGGTGCAACAGGCCCACAGACCACCCGTGTAGAAACCCTGGCAAAATGCCTTAAATAAAGTTATCTTGACTTGGTCGCTACAGTGGGCGAATCTACGGGCCAGCATATTACCTCGGATCGCCAAAGCCCTCCGCTCCCTTTCTACATCAGCATCGTCTTTAAGGTCGTCAGTAAGAATATGCCCTAAATATTTAAACGTGGTTACCTTATTTAAATTTACACCATTAAGGGTTACAGCTGGTGTATTTTCAGGACACTTACCGACGGCCTTAAAGACCATGTACTCACACTTTTTCACATTGTATGAGAGTCCGTGCGTTGCCGCGAACTTCTCACATACCCTCAACATATCGTTGATAGATCCCGCAGTCGGTCCCAGAAGCACCATATCGTCTGCGTATGAAATGTTGTTTACGGCAACCCCATCCACACTGCAACCGACTCTCATACTACTGAGCTCGACTATGAGATCATTCACGTACACGTTGAAGAGCTTGGGAGATAAAAGCCCCCCCTGCCTCACTCCGCACTCCAACCTATACGCCTCAGAAATGCCATTGGCCCATATTACATAGTTGATTTGGTGATCATACCAGTACTTAAAAATATTTAGTACTTCCGCCGGAACATTTCTGTCCCTAAGTCCCTTCCACAGCACTTTATACAACACTCGGTCAAAGGCTTGAGAGAAATCAAGAAAGCAACCATAAACCGGCGTTTTACGCTTGGTGTAGTATTGAACCGTATGCTTGAGTGCAACAATAGCGCTCTCAGTAGAAAGTTGGGATCGGAATCCGAACTGGGCGTCGTGTAAATTTAAATATTGGTTTAGCACAGAGTCAAGCATACTGTCCAGCATTTTTGCAATTATGGTTGCAAGGGAAATTGGGCGATAGTTACACCTGTCCGAGATATCTCCTGTCTTGTTCTTCACGATGGGCACAACAATGGTTTTCATTAAGTCTGTAGGTAAGTACGAGTGACTAATGCATAGTGAATAGAACATAGACAGAACCCTCGGCAGGTGGACACCTGCATACCTTAAGTGCTCGATACTAAGTCCGTCGTGCCCGGGAGATTTACCTCTGCTCATCTTCTCTATCACTTTTTTAATTTCCGAAGCAGAAAAATGTAGCATTGGCACTCCCCCGCGCCCACCGGGCTCAACACCGGACGCCCGGTCGGCAGGACCCTGTGGAGCTCGCAACTTAAAATTTTCCCTGAACATGTTTGCGATCTCCGTCGGGTCGTTGTTTCCCTCAACACTCACCGGGCGACCAGGCCCAGCGTTGAGCTATTTCGCTACACAAAAAATTATAAATATACGACAAAAAAATTGATAGATAAAACGCAGTGAAATATTCGTCGAGAGCGAACAAAGGCCCGGACCCGTGCTCGACGATATTTCGATTTAATGAATTATTTTAATAGAAAGATAGCATACCTGTGAGATGCTGCTGGCTAGTGGGGCTGTAGGGTGACTTGATCTGCGGAAAACCTGCGGACAAACAATCGGATTAATTATGGAACTGCGTAACTTGAGTCTTTATCTATATATGTATTTATCCATAACACAAGTTTAAAAAAAACTTGCTTTGGGGCTAGCTTAATCAATGTAACTTGTCCGTATATACAATTATATTATTAAACTATTCAAATACAAGGCTACCAGGTCGAGTTCTTAGTAACGTACTTATATATATTCTAAGTCAACCGTATTTTTTTAATAAAGTTGTTCGAATCTGTGCATGTTAACACACTCGACTCCTGACTTCATCTGCACAAGGAATCAATACAGAACGTTTGTGCTAAGTATAAAACCTATATGTATAAAACTTTGTTCACATGTTCTGATGATCAAGCCTTCCATATATGGATAACTACTTTACTGATCATTTTCCAATTGAATATGACCTTTGTCTATTTGTCTACAGAGAAATTCTTGCAGCTTGAATACAATTTTTTTTTGCTAAAAGCCGTCTACTTGGTGACACTAGTCCGACCTCGAGCCGGCCCTGCTCGGGGACTGTCATTACGTCGCTTCAGCAGTTTCATGAACTCTATTATGTCATTTGTGGTCTTAATTCTGTTTGTTGCTACCGTTTTTTTTTCGGACTAATTTTCTTGATGAGTTTGCAAATTAGTGTTTTGAGTGTTATGATTCTCATTACACTTACTACTGAAATTAATTTATAGCGGTGCGTAACCGTTTTGTAAAAGCAAATTTGTGTTATACAAGTTTATGTAAATATTCCGCGGAAAATGTTCTAGGCCGTGAAAACCGATTCTCAAGTATTTTCTTTTATACTTGCACTTTACAAAATATCTAGTTTTCAGTTAATTAGATACATAAGGACCAATCAAACTGATTGAGCTAGCCGCAAAGTAAGTTTAAACTTGTATTATGAGATACTAACTCACCGATACTAGGTATATTTTATAATAAATACATAAATAGATAAACACCCAAGACCCAGAACAAATACTCAGGACTTTGAAAATGGTCATTTTTCAATTTGCCCTGGTCCGCCAATCCGGAGGTTCAGACCGGATTGGCGGACTAACCTGTTGGTCATTACACCACGGAGGTCGACAAATTCAAAGTTATAGGTAGCAACATTAAAAACGCGGGAAGTTATAAAACTCACAGACACTAGGTTCCTACCTACTAAAAGGTGTCCCACATGCCATTATTGTTTTCGTAGGAATGTAGAATGTAGGTATTGAGACAAAAGAAGTCGATCTGGATGGACTCCCACACCAGCCTCATTTTTTTCCTGCCTGTGTTACGTCATGCCAGTCCGTTGTTCCTCCATTGTGGATTGAGTTACCGACGCGCGAATGAAAAAAAACTAGAAACGTCGTGAATAGCCATTGAAATCCCAAAACAAGACGAGGTATAAATAGGGACAAATCAAATCAAATTTCGCGAGCTTAGACAATGGACGAACAATCGAAGACCATTGAGCTGCCTGTTGTGTTCCTTGTTTATCTTATTTGTTCCTTCCTGTTAATAAGAACAACGAACTAACAATAGTCATGGTACAACTTTTCTAGGTAAGTAGATAATGTACAAAACTGTATAAATGCAACTACATAGTTCGACTTATACCTAAGTTTATTTCTAAAACATAAGCACTAAAATAATTATACAAATCTTTTTAGTATTTTCTAAAAAACTTTAAAAATTGCACGTAAAATAGTAAAATTCAATTTCAAGTCAATTAAATTCAAGTCTAAAATAGTTCCAGCACATGCGAGCTTTACCTTACCAACACGGAAAATGATACCTTATTTTAAAAATGTAATTTTTTTCATATAGGTAGGTACTTATTTGTAAAAAAACTATTTCTTGTTGAAATATCTATTCCTAAAAAAGGGAACAAACAGGAGTGCATCAATTTAATTTTTTAATACCAAGAATCGACAAGAGTTTTGCGATAAGCTATCTTTACTTAGATTCATTTAATTCAGTAGTTTTGTTGGATAGTCACATATGCAGCTTTTCTCCTCGTAGGTTGTTATAAAAGTTAAAGACTTCCTCAATTATGTAAGATAATAAAGCAATTGGTGCGTGCACGCGGTCATTGTTGTGACGACAAGTAAACGGCGGACGTCCGCTCGCTGCACACGGTGCCCAGCGCTGGGCAACTGAACAAACAAACGGTTGGAAATATTATATTGAAGTCAAGTGGCAGACAGGTGAATTAACGTTACCTGTTGGTAACATACTCTGCATACCTACAGAACCTAATTGTCAGGCGGGCTACGAGTATGCTTTCTTAGGCGTCACCACAGACGAGGAAATATCGACGCGTTGACATAAGTCAACAAGGCATCTCTCCGTGAGGATGTAGCGATGTGGAGATTAGTTCATAGAGTCTGTATGAAATGAGGTGGCGCGGCGGGACATCCCCGCATTGAAATCGCTCGTGGGGGCAACGCCTTATGGAACAACACATTGCGTGCACATTCTGTAAAACACGTGTACTCATGTCTGGCAGGATGTTTGGCAAGTCCGATCGGTGTGGCTGCTTACAGAAAGTATTGATGTACTTGCCAGACTACTGCCCTGAGCTTTAAAGAGAGTGAGGACTCCCGTACTAGTAAATCGGTTCTGTTATCAAACTAGCAAGTATGCGTGAACTAAATGCACTTGCAAACTAACACTACTTAATCGCGCATAAATGATTAGTGAGAAAATAAGGAAGGTATGGCACTTTTGTGGCCATAGGTATGTAATGTACAGGGTGTCGGGTCTTACATACAGCAGGCAACAACAGCTCAAGTCGAGTCTAAATATTATTTAAACAGTTTAAGTAGGTAGGTACCTACTAACAATAGAAGTGTTCAATAAAGCAGCTAATTGCACTATTTATTTCACAAATTGATTATAATTTTAAATTTCAGACAAAAATTAAAGATATGTAAAAGGTACGTCAACTTTGATTTAAATTCAGAGATTTTTTCAAGTGACGAAAGCACAACTTAATTCAAGTAACAAAAAACGTCAATAAATCAGTTTTTACTAGTGCACAATATTTAATTTCTTATAATTAGTTAATCGGCCGTGAGTGGTGTCGGGTGACAGGGACAGACTCGGGTAAAAAGCGCACAATAGGCTCGAGTTTCGGAGCTCTGTGGCGTAAACAAAGACACTCGGCTAGAGTGCCTCTCTGTGGCCCTCGAACAGTCAAGCTCGGATCATCCTGTGACATCTATTGACTTTTCAGAATTAGTTCTTTAAACTCGAGTTGAAAACATGGAGTAAAACAATACCCTCCGAGACACCTAATACCTACTTATTTTTTTTATAATTAAAAAAGTTTAAAACTAAGCTAATCATTATTGAAACGCTCTAACCGTTTCTAGATAGAAATATTAATAAAAGCTGTAGGTATATATAAAAATATTTTTATACCAAAATATTTATTCAGTAGACTAAGGTAGATAGGTAGCGTGGGTTCTATTGCACGATACCATTGAGTTCCTTTAGAAGAGTAACAGTAGTAGAGTGCGGTGGGGGTGGGGGCTGGCGATGCTAGCAGTCGCGAGGAACCCGAGGCTACAGCCAGCGCGATAGTGTGGTCTAGCTTGAGTTGCAGGTAGTGTAGGAACCCCAAAGTAGGGGAATCATTACGTTGAGGTAACTTACGTACAATAAGTTTTAATATTTTGAAAATAACTATGCAGAACAGCAAATATTGTAGTGACGAGTCTCACAGTAGACGTGGCGTCACGATCACGACGCAAGCACACAAGTAGCGCCTCGGTAGATAGTTTGTGTCACACTAATATTCTACTAATCACTTCTTTATCTCTTACGGGTGAGCAGAGCTCAGGCACAAACGGCCTTAATAAATGCAATTTTAGATTTTTTTTTGTTGAATTGCATTTTAGATTCACTATGTCATCGCCCTTAAGACACGGACTGAAAATGTTAGCTAGTCTTTAGGTCTACCAACTTAGCTTCAGTCTAATATTGAGCTCAGACCACAGAAGATAGTAAGAGTCTTTCATACTCAGACTGAAGGTAGGCAAGTTAGAAACTATAAGAAAAAAAATTATGAAAATAAGTTGCTAAGTGAATCTGGGCAGCTTGCTAGTAAGTACAAATTTCTCTACGGTTATTAAGATCATTTACCCATCAAATTACCGTTTACCAATGTACATTAAGCGCTCGGTATTGGCACAGATTAATAAAAAGTTATGGTATTGGCCCGGGCTCCGGAAGAGCAATTAGGACTTGTATCAAGTTTCTGCTTAATTAATAGACCTTTTATAGACATGTCGGATTTAATTGGCGGCCGCCACGGGTAGAAAAGTTGAGACGGAGTTATACTGGGCGAGCTGACTCGACCGAGGAGTAAATGGTAGAACCAGCACGTTTTCTCTGCACTATCGTGTATATGTGACAAAATTATGGGGGGTGTCAAAACTACGAAAAAATATTACGACGGATAAGAACGACCTTACCAGATCTATCTTATTATTAGAAAACTGACTAGTACTGACTTAAATAATGGCCTCTAAGTACCTTTTAAGTATCCGCTAAGACCGGGACATATAGCTTTCTAAACGACTTGAGGTTATTTACCACTGTCTGTATCATCCTTAGCCTCTATCAAACCATTTATATCGCTAGTTCTAAAGCACGCCTTATTACGAGTAGGTACTATAACGAAAATATCCACTGAAAGACTATTAAGTACTCAAGAAAACTTTATTACAGGAGTACTGAGGTACTTACCTAACCTAGAAATCAGAAATCTTTATGTGACCGGCAATCTGCAGAGCACCTCCAGAAAAAATTGAAGACAAAGTACAAAATATATTTTTATTATTCTATAAGTACTTTTCTAGGCGAAATGTTTATCCGGAAAACAAATAATTCAAACTCCCTCTGTACCAGTTTTATATATATTTCCAAGATAGCACCTACCTAGTTTAAAATTGACTCGGCCACTGTAAAGTGGGCTAGGCCCCGAATCACGATGACTCATGGTTCTGATTATGATCGCTCTGAGCGGTCATTGTAGGGGCACTATTAGTCAACGATTACATATTAATACATTATGTAGATACTACATTGATTAGATGAGTATTCTTGAGCAACAGGAAAGGTTAAGAAGGATCCTGGTGTGTTGAACCAGAAATACCAACAGATTTGTGCTAGGTAATCCCATGATGATATTATATCATCTATACTAATATTATAAAGCGGAAGAGTTTGTTTGTTTGTTTGAACGCGCTAATCTCAGGAACAAATGGTCCGATTTGAAAAAATCTTTTTTTGTTGGGTAGTCCATTTATAGAGGAAGACTTTAGGCTATATAACATTACGTTCCGACAACCACGCGAACGAAGTCGCGGGCACAGCTAGTCTTGTATAAAAGTGACACTATGTACACGTATTTTGCTTGAATATAAATAGGTACGTTTATTTATTGCTATAAAGGCTCTGTCTACCCATTAGGGATAAACACATGATAGTGTGTGTGTACTTTTGATGACGACCTCCGTGACGTAATGGTTACCACGCTAGACCGCTAATCCGGAGGTTCTGGGTTCGATCCCCAGCCAGGGCAAGTGGAAAATGGCCTTTTTCAAATTGTCCTGGGTCTTGGGTGTTTATCTATATATGTATTAACATAAAATATAGTAGCGTTGAGTTAGTATCCCATAACACAAGTTTAAAACTTACTTTGGGGCTAGCTTAATCAGTGTGATTTGTCCCTATATATATTTATTTATTTTCTTATGGGACCAATGCTAGGATCTTATATTTAATTAGGTCCCATTTAGTCTATTATAAAAGTCCTTCAGGTTGACAGACTGCGTCATCCCTCCAAGAATGTGTCGACCTGGTGTCGACAATAAATTTACATGTGTGCGTGTGTGTATAAAATATTAAAAGTTATCCCTCCTCGTACTGGGTGACGAGTATACTCGTAATTCCTGTGACATTAGCTATGCTAACCTGCGGTTTCCACTGGAGCAATGTGTTAATTCGCGCCACAATTCATTAGCACGGGCCGCCATCTTGCTCGCATTGGGATGCATGACACGTCCGCGCTGTTTACACGCCGCGTGACGGTACATGGCATGACATAGGGTTTTCAACGTCTAGGTACGCTCAAAAAATGGCTCAATTCGTAAACAGACGTAACATTCGTAACACTATATAACTATTTTAAGGGTAGATTCAGTCCATGATACTGAACAACTTTCTCCATGGTTTATTATGTGAGATCCTGTATATTGTCTAAATGACGAGTCGTCAAGGGTCACAAGACCCAAATACATGCTTAGCAATATAGTAGGCTCAGGAGCGACAAGCGATGACACATTTATTATTATGGCAGAACAGTGGCCATAGACAAATTAAGATTTACAGAGCTGACTACAGACTTTTAGAAATGAAGTGGCATCTTTAAGAAAAGAAGAAGATAAGGGCTAAGTTGTAATTCAAAATCAATCAGCCTGCTATGACCATACATTGGCAGAAGACTGGCAGCTTAAATGTGTATGAACGGTTCCGAATACAATATTTAACTTAACCTCCCAGATGCCTTAAGCCAAGACACATGAAAGCCCAATCTGTTGGGCTATGCGTGTCTGTCTCGAGTGCAAGCGTTGACAATAGGATCGGATTACCATTGAACCACTTATTGGCGTGTCAAAATACTCGCAATAAATTCAATTGCCGACTTAGGCTCCGCTTTGTTCGAGGATTAGCGCGGACGACCACCAAATTAGTGACAGTGCAGATATACGGCCAATGTTAAAGAAGAGAACAACTCGCCTCTAGAATTCAAAGTAGGTTCAAGCTGCGTATAATGGTATATCTACCTATATAGTCACCAGTATGCCTAGCCTATAAGTAGTACCAATCTCTCTGGTCTAATTATTGAGTCATAGTCTGCGTAAAATGCCTCGGAGAATTTCTTGCTTGTTGATTAGGTATTGTATTTTATCTTAAGGGATAATTTCTTCTAAATTTAAATTCTTTATTTCCAAAAGCAACAATACAACGTCAAACTAACATGTAACTAAATTGAAACTAAACAAACTAAAAAATATTCTTAAGCTAAATTATATTAAAACTAACTAAACCAAAAATATTTAAATATAGTTACTTTCAGACGGTTGCGTAGATCACGATTGTACCATTATTTGTATCATTAACAAAACTTCTTTCAATAAATAAAAAAAAAATCGATCTTCAGAACAATTATTATACAAAGAATCATAACCTTACTGAAGTATGTGAACACGCATATTCTAGTGTCTTTTCTCTAATAACATCATTTTGTGACAAGGGTCGGTATACACCTCGCGTAATTGAAATAACTCCGCGCATTACACAGGCTCACCCACCACTACTACAAGACCTCCCACTCCCTTCGCTGTCACTACAAAACCAGGACTCCTTGGGGGAATTAGTCCTATTCTACAGACTACGTTAGCTGGTGGCAGTGCATTCTCGGAGGATTACAAGTCGGGCGACAGACCCCGCAATTAACTCTAGATTGGATATTAATTTATTGCCCCTAATGCCGATTCGACGCATTGTTGGCGGCTGAGGATATGATGGCATGTTTTGGGTTTAATTAAAAGGGCACTTTGTCATGTTACGGCTTATTGATTTAGTAAGTGGTGATAAATTGGTGGCTTAAAAAAGCGATTTATTTAATTATACCTAAGCTAAGTAAAAGTACTCAAACTTAGGTATGTTGGGTAAAGGTCATCTAAGCCATTTCAAATATGTTATATGTGCTAAGTGCTATAAAAAGATTTGCAAAACATATCCAGGACTGCTACTCCATAAAATAACACGATAGTCGTCCGATATTATCGTCCTATTTCTATGTCAAACCAAATTAGACTTTGTCATCATTACGTAACGCGCAATGTTGCTTGACACTGAAATGCGGACACGTAGGTAGCTATACGTTTGTCGTGCTGCTTTTGCGAGTGAGGATCCAGGGTCTTAAGGATTAGTAAATACAACATTGATTGGGCTAGTTCCTAAGTACTTAAGGCGACATGGGTTCACAATTTGCAATACTGTGCGTGTTTTTGAAAAATCACTGTTATAAAACTACTGCAGTTTATTCCTCAAAAAATTTACATACAAATCTTAAGGATTTTCTACAGACATCCACAATAGCCAAAACACGATTGAGCCTTTTTGGCTTGATAGGAAAAATCACAAACATATCTGTAAATTTGCCTAAATTTGACTTTATAATACATATTACTATTTTATACAATCACCTTTTTATATATATATATAATACAAAAAAAAAAAAAACAGTGAAATATTCGTCAAGCGCGAAGAAAGGCCCGGAGCCGTGCTCGACGATATTTCGCAGTGTTTTATTTATTATTTATTTTGTATTATATTTATAAATTTTTCTTTATTTTTAGTATTTTTAGCCAAAACGGATAGGTATTTAGATAATAAATTTTTTGGTATAATTTTTATATATAAATAGTAATATGTATAAAGGCAAATTTAGGCAGATTTAGAGGTATGTTTGTGATTTTTTTTATCAAGCCAAAAATGCTCAATCGTGTTTTGGCTATTGTGGGTGTCTGTAGAAAATCCTTAAGATATTTATGTAAATTTTTTGAGGAATAAACTCTTGTAGTTTAATAACAGTGATTTTTTAAAAACACTCACAGTTTTCTTGGATCTGAACTGGCGGGGCCTTAAGAAAGATAGAAAGTATGTAGCCTACATAGCATGCGCCATGTCTGCCTTCCAATGATATTCGCGTTTCTCTATGCTCAGGTCGTAGAACAGAAGAACCACTCATCGACTTTCTCAGAAGATTCAAGTGGTTCGCCATTCCATCTCAATACTACTTAACAAATATAAACACCCTGCATAATGACTTTAATTAGGTTCTGTGAAACGAAAACCTCCTTTTGCGTTGTCACGCCGTCTAATAGCGGACAATCGGTCTACGAATACAATGGTAGGTACCCGCGGACCGGGAGCCTATCAAAACAGAATTATATGCAGTTCCGCAAAGACGCAGGGCAAAAAAGACAAGGACCCGTTTAATAATAAGATAATGATGTAACGCAGAAAATAATTAGGATATTGTGTGGGAACAAAACTTATTTTTATAAGAATGAAATTAATATATAATGAGATGTAACAGTTTATTTAATTTTGAAGTAGCAATTAATGGAATATGTTTATAGATTTGAGTACAGGAACATCTCTGTTCTACAAGAAATACTAAACATGGTTAACTACTTTTAAGATAAAATATCAATTAAGTGGTGTGTATGTATTTTAAGTACCTACTCAAATCATCAATGAAAAGAAAACTTTAAAATTAGGATGTGATTAAACTTTTTTCATAGCCTCAAAATAACAGTGAGCCTTGATTAATTAGGTATTACGGTGGGTCAAAAATCAATTATTTTGTGAAGTTTTATTCTGTTAACAGTACCAACTGTTAATAGAATAAAACGTCACAAAATAATGCCACTTGTCATTGATCACATCCACTTTGAACGTGATTTAAGATTTATTAATGCAGAAAAACGAAGAATTAAAAGCGCTATTTGACTCCAAGGGACTATGACGTTATAAATCAATATTTCATACAAATCCCATAGAAAATGTTTGTTTTTGACATTTAGAAAAAAGTATCTGATTTGGCTTGTAGCAAAATGGTGTATTGATTAAGATTTGAAATAACCTAAATGTCTCAACCTCAACAGTATGGTGCTAAATAAAGTTTATAAACAATAATGACCCTCTTGAGATCCTGCATTAAATTAAAATTTATGACTGTCGACGCAGATAACAAATGTGACCCTCCATTTCACCAGCTCCAATATAATTTTTCATAAAAAACAACCGAAGAAAGTGTAAATTTTATACTAAGTATTAAGTTTTTTAATTTGACAGCTCCTTAACACGTGTAGATGTTATCTAAATCTCCATTTATTTAGCTGAGAATAGACACAATGCTAAGCGAGTCAATGACGGTATTGTACCCAAACAATGTGGACGATCCTTTGGAAACCACCTTTGCGTCGCTACCTTACAATGAGGTGCACAGTAGCTTATTATACAGAGCCCACGCTACGCTAGCCGTTACGTAACGAACAGAGTTACGTGACAACGTGAGCGTGAGGGTCATAAATCGACTTTTTGACAGCAACATATCTGAATCTAAACTGAACTTTTTTATATAAAAGGACAATATCTTAGTATTACCTATCAGAGTATCATAGATGGTGGTTATTACTGATTTTATTTTTTTATATTTTTCTTTGTTTTCGACTATCTAATGTTCTGAACTTTGAGACCGTTAACAGAGCATGTTGATCTTTCCATCATAAGATTTTTTTTTAAATAAGAACAATTTTTACACGACTGCACCTGAAGGAGGGTTATATTATTTGAGTGCATGTATGTATGTAAATTTCTTTGGCGCGCTCTGCAGCCTAAACGGCTTGATGGATTTTAGCTTGAGAGGTATTGTTAGATTTGTCCTAACTCTGAGAGTGACACTGGGTAAATCAAAAACTGCAATAGCCCAAAATAGCGGATTTCGGCGGCAATTTGCTCCGAAACTACTAAACCTAAAATTTTGAAAAAAATACTAAATATAGTTCATTGCTTGTAGATTACAGGAAAACCTATAAGAATTCAATCAATTGTACGGAACCCTCTCCACGCGAGTTTGACTCGCACTTGGCCGGTTTATTTAATAATACTTGTTACTTTTGGAAACATCTTACTTCCATTGACGGCAAAGCTACTCAGGCTTCTTTCGATACACCTACCTAAGTTTTCAGTAGATGTCGTTGTAGTTTGTAGCCCTTTTACTATTAAAATATCTTCAGAAAGAGATTAACATTCCCCACAATGATTTTAAAAATGTTGTTTTTTTATTTATTTTAGTTTTAAGTGAAAAACTTGTGACTTAATATAAAAAGTCCTCCAGCGTCACCTTTACCTTCACAAAGTGAGTGTGCACTTGTCACAATATTTTAGAGATATTTTACCTGCTTTACTGCATTGTCGTTTGTTTGTTTGTACCCAAAATATGCTATTATTATAATCAAACAATTAAAAAACTGATAATAAAAGTACCTTCAATATCAAATTAAACAGTATTTATTATTTTATTTGTAGTTTTTTTTAAATAAATAAGAAGCTTAGGCTCCATATTGTATTTCCTCCAGTGTCACCTTAGCTCTAACAAAGAAGTAAGTGTGCCCTTGTCACAATATTTTGGAGACATTCTAGCCTCCCCGCCCTCTGCATTGTCGCCCACTGTACACGGACCCAAAATACGCTATTATTATAATTATACCTCTTTTATAAGTATGAATGAATTGGAAAGGGTTGAATACATATAATAAAATAGGTAAAGTCCTATTTTATAATTTATGTGGTAGGTATTATTTGAATTGTTTTGTGATCTCGTGAAGATGCTGGAAACCCCGTGGAGTAGGAACGTTTAAATTACTGTAATAATACACATGAAAACTGATAGATTAAAACAAATGAACTTTTAAATTCACGCTTCAGTTTACGCACTATTCCGCCACTCCGGTGGTTCTGTGTTCAAACCCCAGCCAGGGCAAGTTGGAAAATTAACTTTTTAAACTGGTCCTGGGTCTTGGTTGTGTATCTGTCGGAGGTGGATGGTATAAACCGCTAATTCACGAACCTCTAGTTGTTTGGCATTACAGCTCGGTTTTGTTAAACAGCCGAATATCGTTTATTTATTTATTTATTTACCAATTTATGTACACGGACAATATATACAGAGAATACATAAACAAAAAGTTGTACAAAGGCACTACTTATCTCAAAAGAGATCTCTTCCAAGATTTTTTCGACATCGAATTTCATTTCCCAGAAAACTATTCCACTATTTTTATTGCTATAGGTTTGCCCTAACCTAGTAAAATGGATAGAACTTTTCTAGCACTCGCCGGCCGCTACCACGGCACGCTCGCTTCGCTCGCTCGACTCGTGCGTGTGTTGGTCGCAGTTCCAACCTAACCTAACCTATAGGTTTACCCTAACTTAGTAAAATGAATAGAACATTCCTCCAGCACTCGCCGGCAGTTGCCGCAGTACGCTCGCTTCGCTCGCTCGCCATTGCCACTTCGTAGGCATTCTAAATTGTATATAATTTCTTTAGATCGAATTGTTCAACAACTTCTCTAGCCGCATGGATGAATACAAGTCATTCATTTCCATTCCGCGTATTAGGGTTCGCTGTTTTACAAAACCGAGCTGTAATGCCAAACAGCTAGAGGTTTAGTTAATTAGCGGATTATACCATTCAACTGCGACATATCTATATATGAATTTAGTATAAAATATAGTGTCGTTGAGTTAGTATTACACAAGTATAAAAACTAACTTTGGGGCTAAATCAATTAGTGTGATTTGTCCCTATATATTTATTTAATTGCAACCTTAGGCTTATACAATTTGAATACTAGTCTTAAAGTGTCAAAGAGTATATGGTATTTAACTATGTAACGTAAATCTATACCTATATCTCTGACTATGAACATTTATAAAAACAGCTGACATTTCAAAAAAATTATTTCCATAGAAAATGTTATCGATTTTTTTTAAAGATTTTTTATTCTAGCATAAAAAGTAAGTTACTACTTATATAAGGTATTATTATTTTTATTAAGAGCAATAAAGTATGTCTAAACTAACAACATTTAGCAGTACTTACAGTGGAATCTTGTTTGTTTTTCTATTAAAATAAAATCATAATAGAACATAGTTACTTAACATACATGTTATGTATTTTAAAACAACACACAATCAAAAATCTTAATCGATTTTATAAAGTAACCAAACATTCGTAGAACACCCACATCAGCTACGAAAGTTCGTAGACCTCGTAGACCTACTACGAGGCTTCGACAACCAAACATACTCTGTCTACCAATTAATGGCTGTATCTAATGAATTATTGGAAAACAAGCTGATCGAATTGAGGGCGCAGCTTGTTCTGCCTGTGCCCAAAATTAGGAACCATCAACTACAAAAACCGACCTTAAACATATTTCAACACAGTCTAAAATATAATTTACTAAAGAGAAAATTGCTAAGAGAAATAATAAAATAAAGTTATAAGAGAATTTGAATCTTATTGACTCTGTAATAAAGTTAAATTTGCTTTGTTAGGTAATGCAGCCTCAGGCGTGCTAGTGATGTACCTGTGAGTGATAGAGACCTGCTATTAACTAATTTACCGTTAATATGATAATATTAGTCGACACGATGTTGTCACTTTATCCCGTTCAAGAGGGGACCATTTGCGTCACTAACATGCCACTTAAGTTTTAGTTATTAATTAAATTGATTTCAGTAAGTACTTAAGTGTTATAGAAAAGGTGAAACAAAATTTTACTTATGAATTAATAAATGTAATTAAGTCAATCTTTTGTAGAATATGATCTTATTCCAGTTACTGGTAAGATTGTGAAATATGAAAGATGATGTTGAAATCAACATAATTAATTGGGTAGTTTCCTGGGTCAAAAACAAATTATTTGGTACTGTTAAGAGAATAAAACGTCACAAATTAATGTCACTTGTCTTTGATCACATCCACTTTGAATATGATTTTAGATTTATTAATGCTGTAAACGGATATTAAGAGCGCTATTTGACTTCAAGAAACTATGACGTCACAGTCCAATATTCCATACAAATCCCATAGAAAATGTTTGTTTTGACGTTAAGAAAAAATTAAAGAAAAAGAAAAAATCTGATTTGACTTGTTGAAAACTATCGGATTCTTGAAAGAAATTTCTAACTATATGTCAATGGAACCATGATGAAAATTATGAAGATCCACAATGATTAATATAATGTTTTGATTAAAAAGTTAAAAAATCGGTCATTTTCCAGTTTTCTTTCGCTATCTGATTTACGCGTCACCTACTTTCCACCAAAAAAAATGACGCGTTTATTAGGCAGAGTACAAAACAAGAAATTGTATAGTCGATAGTTTGGTGTTAATTTTGTAAAAAAGCAAGTGGGAAAAAAAGTAACGCGTTAATTAGGTAGATCGAAAAAAATATTGACGTACTACGAAATCTTTCTTCGTCTCGAGTCAATATATTCTCGGTTACTTCCGCTAGGTACGATGCTTCGTTATCCGTAGTTTTCTGTGTGTGCGTACAGTGTGACCTAATACTATAAGTAAATAAATAAATAAATATATAGGGACAAATCACACTGAATAAGCTAGCCCCAAAGTAAGTTTTTTAAACTTGTTTTATGGGATACTAACTCAACGATACTATATTTTATGATAAATACATATATAGATAAACATCCAAGACCCAAGACAATTTGAAAAAGGCCATTTTCCAACTTGCCCTGTCTGGGGATCGAACCCTGAACCTCCGGATTGGCGGTCTAGCGTGTTAACCATTACGCCACGGAGGTCGTCGTATACTAATTTATCAAAATGAGGTTTGGAGTTCCATCTCATTTTTTTATTACAATAAGGAGTATCGTCCGTCCACGCATACGGCCCATCACTAAGTTAGCCGGAGGGGTTGAGCAGTGTTAATAGCAGGCAGTTAGGGCGCTTTGTAGTACGTGTGAAGTGAGCGCTAGTGCACGCGGTGCTCGCGCCGCGACCACCCGGGGCAGACCTCCCCCTTCATCCTGAGTTGGATCTGTGCATCAACTTCTTAACAGGCGGGTCTGGTCAGCTAGGCTCCGCTTTGAGGCTCTATCAGCAGTCCAGTGGCAGTTCATCATCATCATCGTCAAGTTTCAGTGGCAGTTCATTTAAAATAAATTATTAAATGATATAAATTAGTAATTGTAAACAATGATGATAATGTTGCTTTCAAAGCTGTTTAGGGTATTTCCAAATGTTCTCTAATGTTCGCAGTAGCTTGTACCTGATTTCTTTTAAATAATATTAATTCGTTGCCAAATATACCTGATAATAGGTAATATTTAAATAATGTATCCGACTGCCTCTCCGTGGTCCAGTGGCCAAGGCGTTTGCCTTGTGATCCAGAGGTCGTGGGTTCAAATCCCACCGGAAGGCATACTTTGTGAAAAGTTATTTCCAGTGTGGTTAGGATATTGCAGGCATGAATCACCTGATTATTCGAAAAGAAAGATGATTCCGTGCTGCCGAAGGCACGTAAAGCTGTTGGTCTCGAACGCCATCTAGTGTTTATACCAATCCCTAGAATTGGTTCTGGTCTACATTTTGGGTTGCGGAGGTCAGACGGCAGTCGCTCTGTGTAAAAACCAGTAACCTCGTCGAATCACCTAGGTTAGGAAGCGGACCCTGGCCTCTGAAGCTTATGTAACCGCTGAGGATGCAACCAGAAATAGGTACGTGAGGATGGCGATTTAAATAATATATCTAGGATCCTTATCCATGCTAGTCTGGGAGAAAAGAAAAAACTGACAATGTAACAGCTGCTTCTTTTTCCGCGTCAATCTTAAAAGCCGATCGAGGGAATGGGTGAAAAGGCGAATCATGATAAGCGTTGCGGCTAGCAACACTATTTTGGGTCCCTTTTTCACTATCTCGCTAAAAGCTGCCTTTAGAGCCGCAAGACCCAAAATAACGTCATAGTATATATATGTAAATAATGTACAGTAAGCCTAGTCTCAGAAGAAATTTTTGATTCCTCTCTGTCTTCAACAAACTTGACTTTATATGGGCTTACGGTGGTACCATGATGGGTCAAGGAATCCTGGTTAATGGCTTGAAGAATAATCTTTCAACAACCGGTGTAGCTTGAGCTCCCCTGTTAGCAGGTTTGGTGGTGGTCGCGAAGTGTACGGGTCGCCGGCGAGGCCGGGGTACAGTGGTCGAGCACCGTGTGCGGAGTGTGAACTTTTTTGTTTGGAATTCATATTGGCAAATTTTTGGTATTTATTTTAATCACATATTATAAGTTAGAAACATTTATCTTATATTTAAAATGTGTATATGGTTTCAAAGTATATACCTATACAGAATATAGATTTCTGTTGTAAAAAATCATCTGTCTAAAAATTATATAATAAATCAAGAATATTCAAAAATGTTAGTTTGAAAACATTTTCGTGCCTATTATTTATTTCCTTATAAAAACTTTTATAGGTTTATTTTATATAACGTCTAAACTAACTCTACCGAGCAAGCTCTTGAATTGAAAAGGCAAATTTAAAACCAAATATACCGAAACAATTGACTTACCTGAGCAGTCCACTTGTATGCGAGACCAAAAAATTATTTTTAATATTGCTTCGGAAAAGATTTTCAGTATCATGGACTGAAATCACCCTTCAAATATTACTTTCTTAAATATTAATTTATAGGTATATATATAACGAGATAAGTAAGAGTTATAAAAGGTAGAAATAGCGTATTTTTTTTCAAAACTGTATTTGTCAATCGCACATTTAGGGTGCAACTTGTGCAATCAGCTCCAGTCATGAATCATATTCTTGATCATAAGCAAGCCAGAGAGAGAGGAGCTCGAGCATAAAATTAAAAATATTACAAAACAAAACAAACTGGATCTCAAGGCAGCGCTCGGCAAACATAGCGCGACCGAATTAAAAAGATAGCGCGCCTCAAACGGCGCAATTATCATCATAAGCTTTTTAAACATCCCGTATTGTAGCGACGAAGCCGTCTACGTTGATGAGCAGAGCGGGCAGCGATTTCCATAGACTGGCTGAAAGTAATGTCGGTTGCAGGCGCTGGATTATGCACTTTATATTTACGACATAAAAACGATACATACGTTCACCATACAACTACAGGGCTACTTTTAAAACACCGGCACCATTTTTAGAGCAAGTTTAGTGCGTGATACTGAACTAATTTCCGTAAAAACAATTATCTAAAATCTAAGAAAAAAAATAAAAAATTCGTCCTCCCATACAAAATCCATTAGGCTAAGCGCTGATTTGTATGAAAAGCCATTTTTTTTTTCGTTTTTCGACAATTGTTTTTATGGAAAGTAGTTCAGTAGCATGGACTGAACTTACTCCAAAAATGATGCCGGTGTTTTAAAAGTTACCCTGTATATTATATTCTGACATGATTCTTATTTGCCTATTGTGATCTAATTTTGAAATAAATATTTTATTTTTAAATTATTATTTGAAGCTTCATTGAGCGGGCGATATCAGCACATTCTGCTAAAGGAATATCCTTATTTCTAATTCACGTTTCCATTTTGTAAGTCTACCATGCTATAAGAATTGCTTGTACGAGTATGATAAACATTCCAAAAATATTTGACTAGGTTTTTGCATTTGTTATTCTAAAATTCTGAATTGAAATTCCGAATGTATTACCTTACTCGCATTACTCCCAAAATTTATTCAAATTACTTAATTAAAGCCGAGAGTTAATTATTTTATCACTTAATTGCATTTAAAACAAGTCACCTTTGAATTAATGAGTTTCACCCTATAACCATTCTTAAAATTCCTTTCGCGCGGCATTCAGCCAATTTGAAAGGAGCGCGCGGAAACGCCGGCGGGCACGGGCGGAGGCGGGCGCGGGCGCGGGCGCGGTAGCGGGGAAGCATTGTACGGCCGCCTTCGCTGCCAGGGACGTGTATTGATAAGTAGGTCTTAATTCACTCGGCGATGAATGATGATTTATTTAGCATAAGTTCGTTTTTTGTGAATGACAAAAGTAGGTAAGTTAAACTCCTAAAGCCACGAAATGGCATTCAGGTAGTGGTCGCATAAGACGCAGGCCCAAGATACTATAGAATTTAATAAATAAAATTGTATCCAAAAAAAAATAACTACAAATTACTAAGGCCTTTCGAGAGAACTAATACTGAGAATACTATAATTTAAGATTCTTACTCCAGGTTAAAAAACAAATATTGGATTTTTTTATTACACTTATACACATATAACTTTTATTTTTGTTTGTTTGAGAGACCATTTTATTATAAATGCCCTAAGTCTTGGCTGGTGATAAGCTCCGGGGCCGCTAACAAAGGGCCGCGCGAGCTGGCTCCGCGCTCCGACTAACCTACTTTGGAGACATTTCTTATTCTCTATCATTTCGCTATATTTATGATTCGCTGGACCCATTCCAGCTAATTTGATACGACAATACAGAATTTTATAAATTAACTAATTAATTTAGATTTAATTTGAGTTTTTCGTTTGTATTAGTCCTACATTAGTGTCAGTTTTTTTCAAGCTGAATAAAGGCATCGGACATAGCTTGACGACTGCCATAAAAAGATGACAGCCAGGACCAAATGATTAACGTGCTTTCTGGAGCACGGACGAGCCCGATACATGTTTATGCCACACTGGTTACCTATCCAAATGCGGACCACTTAATTTAAGTACCTACTCATTTATTTAGGTAACACAACTGTATCGTTTCAACCTGTTAAGTTATTTTTATTATCGTTTTAGTGTAATTCGGAATCGTAATCTCACTTTTTATGTTTGCTAGCTAGGTGCTGTCTTAGTACTTTTATTTTGCTTGTTAGCTGTGTAGGTAGCGTTGCTGTGCATCCTCCCTTCTTCTTTTGCCATCTTTCGCGGCCTCTAGATGTTCTTATTCAAACTGTTTAAGGTCGTCCGCCCATCTCTTCCTTGGTCTTCTTCTCTTTCTTCGACCGTCCGGAGTCCAGTTGGTGGTAATATGTGCCCATCTTTCACGATTCATGCGACAGATATGAGTATACGACATGATAGTACTTATAGGTATATTTTATTGCACATTTTAAAACTGCTGTAACATTTCCTTGGACTTATAGAAACTTGTTACGTTCGCTGTTTTTTTTTAATTTATTTTTTTATAGTATTTACATATTGTACTCCATGGTAGCGACTCATATCTCCTTGAATAGGTTACGAGTTACTTTAAGAAGTGGCTTGTGTTTGCAGGTTTACGTAATTGAAAATTCTTCTAAAATATTGACTGCACATCTTCCCTACCTATAGGATCTCTCCCCCCTCCACCTCGTCAGTAGCACTCAATTATCAGTTAATTGATTCGGTCTATTTCTTAATTAAGGCGCCGGAATGCCCGATTGGAGCTTGTCACGCGCCCCACTTGCGGCGTCTTTATTATTCTACCATTCTTATTTCCTTATTATGGCAATACTAAGTCTGTTTAATAAGCATTTACTAGTACCTTCACCTAGTTCTAACGTATAACCTTCTATGCTGATCTGGGAGAAAAGAAAAACCTAGAATGTATCCTTGCCGAATATCTGGATAATAAAATGGTTAACGTGAAGGTGGATGGGCCAGAGATAGAGGATGACTAAAAAGACGTGGTCAATGTGTAAAGCGGGACATGATGGAGAGGGTTAGTACAGATATGGTAGATGATAGAAAACGATGGAGGGAGTTAACATACAGCGTCGTCGCAAATTAGGGAGAAGGCGAAGAAATGATGATGTATCAGCGGCTTCCAGGGTGGATTCTGAAATTGTAGAGTCCTGGGCTAATGGGATATGGATACGCAAAGAAATTAACCGTGCTGTTCGATAGATAGATAGACACGGGTTGATAGATCACAGAGATGTTTTTTAATTTTAGATATTTTTTTGTCACAATAATGTGTTTGTTTTCAATGGAGGCTGGGGGCCTTTTATATCATCTGGGCCCTGGGCTGTAGTCCAAAAAGCCATAAGGTAGATCTGACACCAGCTGCTTCCCTTCCCACGTAGATCATTTCATTAAAGGAGAAAACTAAAATAATAAGCAAAATAATTGTTATAGTCATCATCTTAACACATGTAGATCAACCCTCGTCGGTAGGTGATAACTATCTGTACATTGCACTAGTGCATGTTTCAAGTTGAAGCAGGTTTAGTGTGGCACCATTAAACCGAGTCCGACCGAGCGGACTGTGTGAGTTGAGGATTGACGACATTAGTTGCTCGTACCCGGGATATACTTAATTTGGCGCCCCGCCAGCGCTGGCCAGCAGTTCACGGGGACGCTGTCACGAAGTAGGATGTAGGCCAAAGTTTCAAAATGTCTGTTTCTCCTCAAGCTTGGACAACATAGATAATTTTACATGACCCATCACTATTTTGATTTCTTTTTCAATCTCCCCGCCCTGGCACGCTCTTTGAGTCTTGCGGCCCTGGGCTCTGTCTGCCTATAGCCGCAAGATGCAATGCTCTGTCTGTCCCATTCCGGATAAAGATGTGATAGTTAACATGTACAAAATAAATGATTAAAGTTTATGCTCTCAATGAGAACTTTGTGCGAGGAGACAGGCGACAGACTAGCAACCTATCATATTCCTGATGTCCGATTCTCTATACCTCTGGATACCCACCGTCTTGCTTAGCGTGACTCTTACAATCCTTAGCCCTGTCTACCCCGTAAAGGATAAATACGTGAAAGTATGTGTGTAATGTGTATAATGTATTTAACTCTGATTTCAGTTCTAAGGACGAGTTCCGATCCAACTATGAGGTTCGCTGGATAAACACCACTTTACAGAAATGTATACTATTATTAAAGACTTATTGACGTGTAAACGTGCCTGCAAAGGCCTAATTACTAAATAAAAATTGTATTTTTTTTTTGCAATACCGTTTTACAGCATCACATCGAGCAGCGAGGCAAAATTTGGACCATTCGAGTAATGGACAAAATCTTAGCGCGGCGCAAAACGTAGGCGGTAGCGAGCGCGGAGGCGAGAATCTATTATGTCTGGCTGGATTTAGTGTAGAGATTTTTTTTTGGATCAATTACACTGATTGTGCTAGCTCCAAAGTAAGTATAAAACTTTTGATATGGGAAAATACTCAACGATACAATATTTTATAATAACTACATAGTTATATAGGTAAACAACCAAGACCCAGGACAATTTGATAACGGCCATTTTCCCACTTTCCCTGCCCTGGCTGGGGATCAAAACTAGAACCTCCGGAATGGCGGACTGACGTGTTTACCACTCTGCCACGTCAGAAATTAAAGTGTTACTTATCCTCATTCTGATTGTTATTTAACTTTGTAGAATTTATTTATTTATCTTTATTACAAATGTAACAGCTGGACATAAAGCCATTGACTTTATCTACCAATTAACCCACTGGTCATGCCGAGAAAAAGAAAACTTTAGAAGGATGTGCAAATTATGTAGATAATGTAACCTTTATGTACTTTGAAAGGAATTTAGAATAACATTTATCCACATTTATCTAATAATTACATTCAAAAAAAGAACGAAAAAGGGTTGCAGAAAAATAAAGCACGAAAATATAACCGAAGGTTTACACACACTCTGCCAGTAATATTCCAATCCAATACTTACCTATATGTAGGTACAACTGTGATTGCTACTTTCAGAGACACGACAGCAGACAGGATACTTATTCATTTAAATCGAGGCCAACTCATCGCCAGCTCTCTTTCACACATTGTCCTCCAGCTAAATGCTAATCCCGTCCCCCTCCACCCCTCAACCACCCGCTACGCCCAGCTGAGCACGATTCTAATGGAGTTTTAAAGAAAGGCACGGGGAAGAAAATTAAGCCATCTTGGGTTAAAAAGTCCAAAAGTGAAGCGGGGCGCGGGGCGGGCGTATGGATTTTTGGGGCTGCGAAAACAAGTGTTTAGGGGAATTAGGGAGCAGCTACACGAGCGCTGCCCGCGACTTCGCCTGCCGCTGTCAGTTTGGATTATTTCGGGTTGTGAATAGAGCCGAGAGAATTGAGATTTTCAGGCAGGATTTGGTTTCAATATTGGAACTTGAAAGGTAGTTTTCGTCGTGTGTCGCTAGTTGCTTTATTTTTATTAATTTTATTTAATTTACTATGAGGTTCTTGTTGTTAAAGATATCTTAGTTAATAAAAGTACTTGCAAACAACAACACAAAATGCTAACAAAAGTTTCAAGTCGGATCTTATGACTAAATTAGGATTAAGTAGGTATTTACTTTTAGATTTTGCATCAATTTGATTCCACAACAGGTTCCCTACGCCGATCAGAAACATTATTTATGGAATTATGTTTCCCAGATAACGTTCAATCGATTGCTCAATTTAACCAACATTTATTTTATTAAATTTTATCAACCCGATTGTTTGTTGTACCGAACACTACGCCATTCAGAAACATTATTTTTGGAATTACGATTCTTCAGCTCACAAGAACATTACAATACCATCCAACATGTCTACCTAGTGTTTATAACTACCTACCCGTATTGACACTACAAATAACACTCCCCAGTGTATGTATAAGTAGTCCGCAGCTTCCACTCTACTCCCATCTCGCGATATTCTCGTCCCATATTTAACGTGCTCACTACTATTCATCAAATCGTTCTGAAAAATCCAATAAAACCTAACTTTGCCGAACGTCCATTACCCGTCCCTCTCTAGCCGGCAACAAGCGTGTCTCTTGTCTCGTTCTCCCGATTATGATAATATCCGCGCTGCATATAAATTGGGCGCTTATTTACAATGAGTTATCCGCCGCCGCCCGACGCCTTATTATGGAAATTTTATTAACTCTGATCCGACGACCTATAAAAGGGTGAGCACAGACAGAAAAATGTAGAAATGCAGCCGAAATAGAGAGTATGCATGCATTTTTTTTATATTTTTAATCGATATCTAGTCTTCGTCGAGAAATAGCCGCAAAAAATAAATCAGTGCCGAAAAACATGTATATGGTGTAGAAAATAAATATTAAAAATAGCAAGTAGATAGATTATAACAACTAAAACACGTCATTTTAAATTATGACGTCAAAGTCTGTAATTTCCGCTAGAGACAGAAGCTGCCAACGCATGTTTTTTTTTTGGGTACTTTCTATATTATCAGCCAGTGATGTTTGTTAAACCTCTATATTAAAGTACATACCTACATTTCGAATGTCATCGATAGTCAAACTACATGGACGGACAGTCCTACCGAACGCACCCGAACTTGTCATTTCCCTTTTGTGAACTTTGTCGTCATTTCCCTTTTGTTTGTCAAAAGTTCCCGCGCAATATTTGCATATTTTCAATAATTTATTTCTAATCCAAATAAGAGTCAGTAAGAAAAATAATTAACTAGGCGTGGTAACGTATTAATAGAAATTGTAAAATAAAAATATGAGCCGGATTGGTATTACATGCATATTCCTTATTGTCTGATGTTTATTCGTATCATAATCTCACTCTTTTTACACACACGATTCTTCTACTATAGACAATATGCATGTGATTCAGAAACGAACGAAAAAAATTATGTGTAAACTTTATTGCTAAAGAAAAATACCCATATATATATTTTTTCCAATTTAACATGTTTCCATTGAGAAATTATTGATTTAAAAGTTGTCTTTTTCAAATTCCCTCGCAAATTTCCGAAACGCAACGCTATTGGCGGAACGAAACGTGACGACACCAAACACTGTCAAACTTAATTTTCTAAATAGTCTGTACTGTCAACCACAAATTAGAAAGAAGGAGAATCTGTCACTGTCAATAAGTTGTTCGCAATTTGTATGATTGTTGGAGGTTATTTTCATTGTTTTGCTAAATTATTAGTGTTCTTTGAGAATTATTAGCTGAAAGTCTGACTCCTGGTGAAAAAAGACTTGTTACAATGATTGAAAACGGTTTTGTTGTGGCAGATACAGTCAGATAATCTGCCTAAAATTGATGTGTTTATGATAACTACGTACTTCGCAAGTAATTCCAATTTTACATCCTTTGAACTCAGAGCAGTGAAAGCCGCGAGGTAAATAATTTATAGATATTTGATAAATTTCCATTTTTCTCAGTTTTGTACTTATGAGACAAGTCAATCAATTATTTATAACCTAAAATATGGTACGAATATTTTTTTATTTTTTTTTCCATTGACACTGACATTGACAGTGTGCGGTGACGTCACAGAATAAAAGCGCAAAATGGCACCGCGTTTAAGTCGTCCGAAAATGATAGTAGTTTTAATTATTTTTTTTAAGCTTATTTAATAATATTCTGTGACTGTGATATTTTTCTCCGTTTATACAATAACTTATAGAATCATTTTAAAAAATAAAAAAAAGACATGAATATACCCTATTGTATCTAGAAGGGACACTAAACTGTTATGTTCCCTATACTTAAATTCACCATTTGACGTCAACCATTTTAGTGAAATGAAAAAATATCACACTGACTACTAGTGATGTAAAAAATTATATTACATTATTAAGTCATAATGTAATATAATATAATAAATATATGCAAAAACTATTAGTGATAAATAAAAGGAAATAAAAATGTTAGTGTTAAGTATTGATACGAATGCATTGATGCTCTCTTATTATTATATTATTATTTTTTCCCATCATCAGCCTTCTTTATCCCACTGTTGGGAATAGGCCTTTCTTAGTATTTATTTACTTATACAAAAACCAACATTTGAAACATTTCTTTTTTACTTTATGCCTCAATTGATGGTTTAATTTGCATTTCTGATATAAAGGCAGATGCGAGAAGCTAATCTATACTAATATTATAAAGCGGAAGAGTTTGTTTGTTTGTTTGTACGCGCTAATCTCGGGAACTAATGGTCCGATTTGAAAAATTATTTTTTTGTTGGGTAGTCCATTTATAGAGGAAGGCTTTAGGCTATATGACATTACGTTCCGACAACCACGCGAACGAAGTCGCGGGCACAGCTAGTATAACTATAAAACTAATAATCAAATCAAATTATTTATTACAATGAGGTCTTATATTTATAAATACAATCCATCTTATTACTCTTTCGGGTACAGCAAATATATGGAATCTGCATCAATAATGTACTCATCTATCTTACCATGACTAGTCCAGGCGTTCGAAGTCTGCGCCCCGATATCGTTATATGTTATATCGGCAGTAAATGACTCTCATTGGTGCTATACGTAATCGCATTATGTAAATGGGTGTCGTTTGTATGAGATCCGAGTTATTAGGCGAAAGTTAATATATGTGCCCCATTTTGAATACGCTTACTTAGGTGTAATTGGAATTTTTATTTTTACAATATGTATACATACATACATACATACTATCACGCCTGTTTCCCACAGGGGTAGGCAGAGCCTATGGACCTCCACTTGCTACGATCTTGACAGACCTCTTTCGCTTCTTCTACACTAGTATTCTTATACAATATGTATGTTTTTACTTATATGTCTTATCCGTATTATGTAATAATATAACTAAATTATATTCTCAAGTAATTTGCTACGCGTTTATATTATTCAATTGGTGTAGTTTCTTTGATAAATATCTTTAATTTTGATTTGACCAAAAAAATTAAATAACACCTACTTAATACCTGTTACATCTCACATTCACATTGATTAAAATTATGTGTTTGATTTCATATACGTTGTTTGTTTTGTAATGATAAAATTCTTATTAATCATAATGAAACAGGCAATGAATATAAAATCAGACATAAGATTTAGTCAGTGCGAGTCTGACCTTCTTGTCATGCAAGAAACGGTAGTGGTCTAGTCTAGTTTAAAAGCGCAATCTATAACCGAAATTAGTTTATAATACAATCTCTCATGAGTTGAGAATAAGTTTCTGTCTCATGTACAGTAATTTTCATTACCTTCTATTTGCTTCCGGCAAAGGAAGACGTCGTGAAGAAAAATCTAAACAACTTCTTCACTAGTGTTGTAAAAGTGTCTATCGTCATAAGCTAGATGTTAGTCATTGATCTACGCCAGATGCATTCAAAATAAATAATAAATATTATTTAAAAAAAATCGTACTAGCTTTTATTGTGAGTGTAAGAAGTGCTTATGAAGACAAATGTAATAAGCCCAAACTCTTGCGTCGTTTTATTACAGGGTTCCTATAGCCACCTTCCAGCTCCATCATCACATTAACTTCTAGTCATAATAATAATGCATTGTCATCTGATTTACATTAGCATACAAAATGTTACCTCAATCGGAAACCGGTAAGTGGATCAAATATAACTTGCAAGATGTGACCCAACAAACATACAACAACAAACAGGGCAAGCTAAATAAAAGCTTATAAAAATCTGACAACAGTGTTAGAAGGTAACAGTCAGGCAAGAGTTGCAAGGAAAGATTTTTAACGATAAATTAATCGGCTACACTGGTAAGGATCAAGGCTACGAGATACTACGAAGTACTACGAGGCTACGAGAAATGTAATTGGCGATCTTACTAAACCGGCTAAGTAAATAATACAAATAGAAGCATTTCTAACTTAAAAAATGTAAATTTGTCATTTTGCTCCCGACTCCGAGAGCAAACCTCGCTGCCTCGCGAGGTCGAGTGTCCTCTATTATTGTTACCGACCTGCCGCGCTAAAACCTTCTCTAACACCAATTCGGAAGGTTCAATATAGCGTGTAGGGTAGATAGTTTGGTTTCAGGCTAATTAGGCGAGGTGCTAACCGAATCGCAAGACTCTCGGCAAGTGTTTGTCTGTTAGCCTGCTACTGCTCGTGCTGTCTGTGTGTGAAAAGTATTGATACCCTTTTGGATTTTTTCTGGGATTATCCATCAGAGTATTAAATTTAACAGTTTTACAATTCCCATCTGTCCGTTTGTATACAATCACACGTAGTTATAAGAAAAAAAAACCAACCAAACTTTTTTCTTAACTTCTATACATTATTATTTATGCTATGACTAGGTACCTCTTATGTATTGACAAATCATTTAAATTAGTATCTACAAATAGATGTGTCTACCTACTTACCTGCTAACCCAATCATTACTTGACCAAACTGTGAAAAAGATAAATATCATGTAAATATGGCTTGCCTGGTTAAAACAATGCAGACCCGTTAGAATCATGCACCAGGAATCAACATCTCCAAAACATTGCAGAACTTTTTGCTCTAAACCCAAATCTGATTGGATTTTCATTAAAAATTTAATATTTCTCTAGACAAGGCAGCATGAGCCGACTAGTCTCGTACAACTAGCTATTAGCCCGAGGTGGCGGCGGCTTTGTGCCGAGGTGTCGAGCCGGCAGCCCTTACCACGCCCTTACTTCGCACGCAAAC